>JAVJGI010000003.1:8226947-8309814 GCA_035590275.1 Ibycter americanus
CCCCCCCCCCCCCCCCCCCCCCCCCCAAGACACAAACACTATTAAGTATACTATGATGTAAATGTAAAGATGTTTATCTAAACTTACCAGTCAGTGATTCAGCATGCCAAGCTAATTTTATGCATTGAACATTTATGAAAAATGTTTTGCCCAGAACTTTTCCATCTCTCTAATGAGAAATATCTGCTTTGCCTCTTTGAATGCATAATGGGGGCATGTGCATTACTTCAATTTCAGATATTGTCATCTCCAAAAGTTCCAAGCTGATCTGTATCAGGGCATCCAACAAAAAGCTATGCTAGCTGCTTTCCTAGACTTCCCTCCAGTCTTGTGGCTTTCCCTCTTCACTGACTTTTCCCAATGCTCAAAATCTATGCTTGCAAAATGGTGTGTGAGAATTCTATTCATAGTTATGTAAGGAACGGCACATACTCCTAACACTTTAACTTCCTCCTGTTAGAGGAGGACCATAAGAATTCCTCCTGATGTTAATTTAAGAAATTAGTTCATTTGTATAGATCAGATGCTTGATGTTTACTTTCTGAATATTTAGTAGCAGAAAATTTCTGGCAGGAATTGTTACTAACTCAGCAAATTTTTAATTGACACTAGAGAGCATTTGTGGGAAATATGTTCCACAGCTGGAGTAGGAAGTCATCTCCTTAATAATCTGTGAACTGCTTGGTTAAAGAAACCAGCATGTTTTGAATGTTTACAAAAAATTACTGAAAAACAGGCAGAAGAACAAGCATTTTTAGGACTTACCTGTAAGACAGCTTTTAAACAGCATAAAATTGCAACTAATGCAATTATCTAATAGGGAAGTCCTAAAGAGAACCCTTTTCCTCTGAAATATGCTATCAAAAAAACCAGTAGGTGACAGTTCCATAGCTGTATGTGGAGGGTTGGTTGCTGGATGGTGGCAAGTCAAGAGAAATGAGCAGTTTTCACTGGTAATGGACATATAGCGGAGACCAAAAATGTATGCTTGTGTAGTATGAAATACACAAAGACACAAATGCAAGTACATGAATTAGATTTTATAGATTCCCATATACACTTTCTGTAATTTTACACTAAAGGCATCATTAAATCATAAGTGTAACAGTGCATACTGATGCCTTCTTTCCATATGAAAGGAGGTTTGCTTTTCCTTTCTTTTGCCCCCTTTAACAATTACTAAATACAAATAATAAAACAAACAGAAAAATTATCTTGAGAGTTAATGGAATTACAGAAATGTTGGACCAGGGTAACTGGAAAAACATGGAAATGTATAAGGTAGTTTCAATATATTTGTGGTATAGAAAACCATCCTTTTTTTTTTTTTTGATTCCCCAATGCAATACTTTTGAGATCTGCTGAAAGGTGACACAAAGCAGGGATGTTCCTTGCATGCATTAATTTATCTTTTGGATGCTTTCATGAACACATTGTCATTCTCTGAATCTCCTTTCAACAAATTATTTTTTTATCACTTTTTTAATCCAATTAATTACAAAGCCACTTTAGAAAATATTTTTCCTAGCTTAATGTCAAAGGAATAGCGGACCTTTCAGTCTCTGGACAAATGTGTGTGGGCAAAGGATCACAAGCAGTTGTCTCCTGACATCTTTCAAAGTTAGCACCCCTCAGCTGTGATCTGGTGATGGCAGGCACCATGGATTGTTCCTAGTCCAGTGAAAACACAAAACCAAACAGATGTCCTTGACTCTCTGTGGTGGTGGTTTGATCCAACTCGCTGTGCTTCGTGTTTGCGTTGGTCTGGGAAGGTGGCTGGTACAGCCATCTCGTCTCAGCTGAGGCTTAGCAGCTTCTTAAGATGTGCTGAATTTTTTCCTTGTGGTTCCCTGATCATCATCATCTTTGAGTCCTTCTGGCAACATAAAGAGACTCTTAAGGCCGGTTTAAGGAAATCTGCTTTTGATTTAATAAACAGGTACAGAACCAGAGTAAAATAAAAGGACCTTGGTAAAGAGTTAATAGGTGTTTCACGTCTTCTAGAAAGCCTTATTTTAAATATTGCAAATGATGCTTTGGATGCGCTTATCCAGTGTTTTTGGGTGATATTTCAGGTGGCAGCATGGTGAACTGGAGTTAATGGGGGAAAAAAAGAGAATAGCCATAGGTGATCTGCAAAGATTTAGGTATCCTTCTAAAACAAATTGTACTATCTTGGATGTGAATTGTCCCACTGAACTGAATACACATGTTCCTGAGGGAACATCATTCCTGTCAAAATGAGAGACAGTCTGAGCTGGCTGAGGCCAGCTGAGATCAGGATGTGTCGTTTGCTGCTCTGGTACAGGGTAGCTTATTTATAATGAGAAGTGCAAGTCCAACTCGTTCTTCAACTAAAACCAGAAACAATTCTTGTTTTGATTTTTTCAGCTGTGCAGTGTGAGGTTTAATTTCTCTTCTCTTGTTACCTGCAAATACAAAGGTTTTCATGAATACACCCCATGACTTGGGGCGGTTGTTATAAATCTACTTTCAGAGCAAAGTACCTTTAGTTATTATTAAGGCGGGTGATGGCTGTGTTTACATTGGAAGTACAGACCTTCACAAGTATTTCAAGAAAATATTGCAGTACTATGTGCGCTTCCGTTTGTAGAGATTGATTTGTTTTCACTAGGCCCTAGATTTTTTCTCCAGATTTACTATACAGACCCTGAAATTCATTAATCACATGTTAGCTCTGGGGTACTAACCCCAACTTCACAAGGGAGTGGAGGGTGTAGAGTGAGAGAAGGTTTGATTTTACTCTTGAAAACAGCTTTTAGGCAAAGCACTTCTTAAAGCAACAGATTTTTGGGGGTTTGTTTGGTTTTTTTTTTGCTATTAAATTTCCTAGTCGCTTGTTGCTTCCCGCTATTCTTAACAAAGGGCTAGTTCTTGGTTCCTTGAGTTAAACTGTGCTGGGTGCCAGAGTATTTTAAAGTTTTCTGCGTACCAAAACTGGATGATACACATTAATTTTCTTTGTTAAATAACATGTGCTGTGCTATATGTTTCAATCTGTCTTTCATCTGATTTATTAGGCACATATTATCAGCGTATGATGAATGTACGAAGACATTTCTCTTAGAAATGACAACTACATAAATAATTCAAGTAGTCAGAAATCAAAATTACTGTGGCTTGTCTTATGGTTCCTACCTTAGCAATCTGACAACACAGAAATATATGGGTAGGGAATGCTGCTTTTGAATGATTGACAAAGGATTTCACTTCCTCTACCTGAGAAGCTAAATATTGTCAAAATATGAAAGAAAAACCAAACATATTGTGATTGCCCAATAGACTCCTAAAATGGGAGAAGGCTCAGAGGGGACGGGCCAGGGTGATGTGAAGCTCAGGGAACAAAGCAGCATATGGCTGACCGCAGCTCTTGCAACGAAGTGACTGCCTCTCAGCACAAAGGCGTCCAGAGGCTGGCCTCTGTTTTAGATGAACAGCTATCAGCAGTTGACTAGAATGACTGGTGGTGTCAATGAACTCACAGAGACACGTTAAAAGAGTGTGAATGCCTCCCTGAGTTTGCCAGGAGAGATGGGAAGAGTGAATAGGTGGTGTGGATCAGCTCAACATGAGTATAAAAACCGAGGAGCGATGGGCTTGAGTTGGTTTCAGCCCATGTACCCTTTCCCAGTGACTGGGGATGCCCAGCATCCTGTCAGTGAGCATGTTCTAGAGACTGGTAATGGGAGCCACGTTGGGATCAAGAATGAGCTGTATATTGCAATTGCTACATATATATTGCTGAGTGCCATTTATATTGCACAACACAATATAAATGTATTTTTTATGACTCCACTAAATCAGAAATCTGGTGTAATACCAGCCGTCTTCGAATGCATAAATTAAATTGATATTAAACATTACACCCTCCATGTGTGAAATGTCTAAACGAACCTGGTCAGTAAGTATAGGACTCTGACAAAGACTGCTGATAGGGATGGTCTTGCTAGAATGATTTTTCTATGGAAAGCAAGATCTAGCCATAAAATAAATACTCTTTCTATAGAATTGTTTAATGTCCAAACTGGTACTAAAAAAACATATTACTTGAAAGCTAATGGTCAATTGAAAGCAAATACAGTATGCTGAAGGACAGAGGATGTGAAATGGGCCATTGTGGAATGAAGGGGCTGACTTGAGAAGGAGAGTCTTTTAGTGCAGATGTAAGAAACACATGTAATGGCTTTCAAGACAAATGAATCCAGCAAATAAGCCTAGAACTGCTGCCAGATTTGACGTTTCTGATGGTTTTATAAGACAACAATAAAAAAAAAAAAGGAAATTAACCTTTTCTGACAGTTCTCAGATCAGTATTACAATCCTTTATACCTACTTGTGTAGCTTTTGTTGGTAAGTTACAGGATTAAATAAAGTGCAAAAGTTGGTTAAAATTTTCTAATAATTTTCTACATTTCTAGGTGTTTTTATAAAAAGGAGGAAAACAGTATTACTCCTCTTGAAATCTTTTCTGCTCCAAATTTACCCTTTTACTGCTTTGTAATTAGGGTGGAAGAATGTTGGTTGGGACATAAGTTAAATTAGATGCTGAAATATTGCTGTTAATAGTGTGTAAGACTAGATACATAACATCTCTCGGACTTATTGCTGACAAAAAATATTAGCCTTTTTCTGTTGTTTTCTGTAGATTGAGAAGACACTGTAAAAAGACTGGTACTTCTAAGTCTAATGAGTCTCGTTTTCTTAAAACTGAAGTATCTTCTGAGGAAATGAAGAGCCTGATGTTTTACTTAGTGATGAATAATTCATGTAAAATGAATGGAAAATTCACTTTGAGTGAAAACACACTCTTTTCCCCTTTGAAAAAAGTGGGTAACTGCAGAACTTGGAAAACTATTTGAAATATATCAAATACTATATAACAAATAATAGTTTTGTTCTGGGTTTTGTTTTTATTTCAACCATCCCTGTTGGTTACATTTACGATGTTCACATAAGCTAGCTAGAACAAAAATGTAATTTTACCATAGCTCATGTTGGTGTTTTTATTTCAAAAAAAGCCCTGTGCATGCAAAAAACACTTGTTGATACAAGTGTTTGGTTGATGGGCAACACAGATTTCAAAGGATTCAAATAATATTTATCTGTATCACGTTATTTATATATATTTTTTGAAAATGGCCTTTCCTTACTGGCTGATTATGATGCTTCATGTCATGAGAAATTTGTATCCTGACATCTCTCTAGTAAATAAGCTTTTACAAGGGTTAGTTTAGTGTGATTGCTGATGTCCTGTGTTGCTGGGAAATGAAGTAATTTCATGTCTTATGAATACTCCATATAAGATACGCTATGAAATATATCCTTAAGAAATCTGCTGAAAATACTTATGAAGTATTTGAAGACCCATAACTCTATAACTGACTACCACAAATTATATTAAAGGAGGAGAATGAAAAAAGTAATTCTTATGTTGATGGAAGTTGGCAGCTATATCACTCATTTTCTTAGTGAAATGGATTCAGCAGAATTAATGTTGGACATAAAACTTACTTTGAGAGGTAAAACTGCTTAAATTACAACCTTATAAATATGATAGGTCTTCCGTAGGAATAAGAATGAAGATTTCTAACAAACTACAGTCTTAGCTGGAAAAGTGGTTTAAAAGCGCAGGAGAGGGGGTTACACCCCTTCCCAGGAATCAAGCCTGGGACTCCCGCTGAGTCGCAAACCCCTGCTTGCGCAGACAGACGCAGTCGTTCGGGTTTCTGCCTGGCCACCTTGTGGTGCAAACACAGCCGCGGGTGCTGGAAGCCTTTCTGACGTCTTCACTGTGCAGAATTGCGGACGTTGTCTGGGAGGTTTAATTTTTTAATTTTTTTTTTTTTTTTTTTGCGCTTCAGCTGTTGTAATTCTTCCTTTCAACCTAGAGTTAAATTTTCAGACTTTTAACCAATACGGTAGCCATCCTGCAAACCACAAGGCACACACTTTTCCCATGTTCTTCTCCAATCCAAACAACTGCCTCTCCTACTTGCAGCAGCTGCTTGCGCTTTAAGGGTGGTTCTGACCAGGTACTAAGCAGTTGCCTTGCTATTAACATCATTATTTCTTTTAAAAGCAAACTAATATGTTGTATTTTGGCCAAATGTCTGATTTATTCTTAATGTCTTTGTGGAATCACTTTAGCTCTTTGGAAACAGGAATTCATAGGAGGGCAAGTGTGTTTTATACAGATCATGCAATGGCCATCTGGGTCAGTAATGATGCCTTTATTAAAATAATTTTTCTAAGGAAACTGCCAGTAGGCATACAGAATTGCATTCATTTAGGTAAGATTGCTAGCATTTACATGAGAGTATGGGCACCTTTTTTTTTAATCTAAGCTTTCTTTTTTTTCTAATAATTTTGTATTGTGTTGTTCAACTAAATACACTTTTTATATTGTTAGACATCACAGAATTGTCTTCCTCAAATAGACCTCCTTTGAGTTGGTTAAGTTGCTATTTTTTTTTTTTTTCTGGTTTGTTACTACTTTTTGAATGTTGCGGGAGGCAGGGACTTAAACAGCCAAGCAATATTTTTTTATGTAGGTAATTTAAATATAACTAAATCAAATAAAATTGAAGTTCTCCGCCAGCTTTCAGAGGCCATGTCATTAGGGCCAAATTTGGATTCAATTTTCCAAAATTCAGACTTGCTTTGAGTTTAATTTCCTAATTTAGTCCTTTACCAGCCTGGCCACTATAAAACTTTCCTTCTCCAAGCTGCCTCCCCACACGTCCCCTTGTTCTGTTACTGCACTAACGTGGTAGTTGCTGTGGTCATCCTGCATTTTGGAAAACTAATGGACCCTTCCTAAATTCAGTGAACCTGAGAGCTGGAGAGACATTTGTGATGAGTTTGTTGGCACTACTTTTAGCTTTTGTTGCTGGAGTACCTTTTTAACCACTGCAACAAGAATTCATTGATGAAGTAATGGATACAAAAGCCAAGTGATGGTTCCCTTGCTTGGATTACTGTCTTTGCGTTCACTGGGACTTATCCACATGCAGTACTTGAGAAAACTGAAGTCAGTCCCCTAAGTGGAGTGAAGTCAATGTGCTTGAAAGCAGAAAATATTTGAGTCTTGTTGTGGATGCTCTCATACAGAAGTCAAGTAGCCTTAGACTGCTGTAGCTTAATCTTCTGAGCCACAGGTGGTGTCACGTTCTCTGAAGAGGGCTAGATTACAGCAACACATTAAAGCTGCATGGCAACCTCTTGCACTTGATTTTTTGACGTGTTTTATTGCACTGCTGTCACAGTTTTAGCTGATTTGCTCTTATTTATAGTGAGTTTAGATGAGTGCTATGTGATAGAGATTACGGAGAGTATAGATAAGTGATACTGAATTTTTTTAAATTCATTCTGTGATTCAATGCTTAAATCTGTGATTGGCTTTTTATTTGTATACTGGACTAAATATGTGGCAAGTGCCTATATCAGTCTTTTTAAACACAAATTGGTTATCTTAATCAGTCATTGGTTTGTTTAAAAAACCCAGACATCTTAGTGTGTCTTTGGATGTTTAAAACTGTAATGTGTCCTTAGCACTTTAGCTAAATTACATTTAGTTTAGTCTTCTTTCATAATTCACCAAGTGACTAGTGATGTGGCTAGCAAGATACAGAGGTCTGTAGCTGACAAATGTGGGTACACTAAATGCATCTCACTTGGATTGGGAGTTAGCAGAAATCTCAGATTTGGGAAATGAATCAGTACCTCAGTCAGGAAATCAACATAGGTATGACAGCTAGAAGACAGACAACCAAAAATATTTTTTTCTTTCTTCTTTCAATACTAAAATGTGACCAAAGCCACCCTCAGTTTCTGTTCCATCAATGAGGTACTCGTTATTCCATGCAGGGTCAGGACAGTGAGGAGGTGGGATATGCTGTGCTTAATGACAGGCCTGAAAAGCTTGACAAAATCAGACCAAGGATAAAGGAATTGACAGTAAAGAGACAAACAAAATAATTGGTGCTGCTTTCTGAATACCACAGTAGCCTCACGTGTTTTCCTTTCTGTTTTGTGAATGGAAAGATCTGGTCACGTATGAATGTCTCTTTGTCAGGTGAGGTGGGGTTAGAGACACACACTACCACCCCCACCCCCAATGACATAAAAATGAACAAAAAGATGGATGGGGGGAAAAGGCAGAATTTAAAAATTAGTGGGATTAAATCAAGAACACAGGGGGGACTAGTAGTAGCTACAAGGGAGAAAAAAGGGGATCACCAAAATGAAAAGACACTACCCCCCACCCTCAGACAAACAAAGCGACACCAATAACAACTAAAAACCCTACTGCCCCACACATTCTAGCAGTTGTAGAGTAGGATTGGTCTATCCCAATTTAGGTGTCTAAAGTGTAGATTTTTATATTTGACAATTTATATTTTATAATAAAAGAAAATAAACAGGTGATGTCAAGGAATAGTTAACTCCATTACAAAGATAGCGATTGGAAGAACATGTAAGTCCTAGTGCATCAGTAATATTGTAGCATCATAGCCTGAATCTAAGTGTAAGTATACCTTTCTATTTAAGTATACATGTATTTTTCCTGCTTTTTCTTTTGCTGTGTTTAGGGAAGTGAAAGGTTTGTGGCTGCTTTCTATTTGTTTCTCTGATTATTTTACTAGTCAAAACACTAGTATTTTCCTTGGTTTTTTAATCCAATTATCTAGATCTGTATGCAGATCTGAGGTTTATAGTCAGCATCAGGGAAAATTTCAGTTTAAAATAACCTATGCTGAATTGTTAATGTTTTCATTGATTTGTCAAACTCGGTGAATTCTTAGTTGCTGATTGTGAATGCTCTTGACTGTATTGCTGAAATTGTCTGATTTTTTTGCCATTCTGCTGCATTTGATTTGGCTATTATATAGCTTCCAAATCATTGGTGGATCTACAAGCGGCATTCTGAGAAAATTCATAGGGATGTTTGTTTTCAAGTTTGTGGAGAAAAGGGATAGAAATGCCAATTATTGTTGTATTTTTGCCTATATTGTCATACCAAAAAGTTTCTGTATCCCCTAAAGGTCATATTCTGCTAGAGGAAGTCTAGATTTCCAGGAACTGGAATAATTTCTGGGTAAACATGTAAAAGGAGGGCAACATTATCTTCTTCCAGTCTTTAGAAGTATAATTCTCTCTCCCTGACAACATTCACTTCTAATTACAGAGCTACCCATTTGCTGTTGTGTTCCTGATACTGAACACTGCATGAGGACATTGCACTTTCGTTGCTGAATTCATAGAAATAAGATTTACCCTGTTGACTTCACACACATCATTGAACTTTGCTGTGACAAATTAAAAAAGTAGTACTGGAAAACAAATAGATTGCAATGGATGCAATAGATTAAAAGGGTCCAGGCTCTGTGATGAAGGGAAAAGAACCCCAATCTGCTCATGGCCAGTGGAAAAGAGATGAAATTACTGGAGGAAACATAATTATCTGGCTTGATGAGGAAGGATGCTCTGCCAACTATATGGTGCAGGTGAGACTGAATTGAGGGTTGTTGGCCAAAGAAACAGGAAAGAAATTAGGGGAAACTTCATGCCTATACAGAGTCCAGAAAAACTGCAAATGAATGAGAATGTAGAGTGGAGTGCTATCCACTCATCTGGCAATGCCTTTCAAGAGTCCTGTAAGATGGATGCACTTGGGAGAACATTTACCTGAACAACAGCAAGTAATTCTTAATTGAACTTCCAGAGTGTGTTTGTTATTGATGCAAAGCAGTTGCACTCTTTCTAAAATTTTTACTTTTATCTCCCTCTTTTCTGGTGCTGATTTATAAATAGATTGATTCTGCAGTTGCCACTGTAATAGAAATCATCACAATACAACCAAGTACAGCTTGATGGTTTGTTTGGTTTGGTTTGGTTTTGGGTTGTTTTTTTTTTTTTTGTGGCATTCTCTTTCTTTCAGTAAATTTATCAAAAGCAAAGCCAACCAATGAGACTATAAAGTTTGAATTAGTTAGAAACAAATCTATGTGTACATGGTTTTGATTTATGTAAGTCAGTCAAAAATTCAAAGAGTAACAAATCTTAAAACAGAAGTAAAGTTTTATCTTGAAGGTAAAACATCCATATACCAATATGCATTGAAAAGTCACTTAGATTTAAGTACTTATTGTGGGTCTAGGTTGTATGTATATATAATTTCATGAATTTATTCCTATCTCTAAATTTCTGTACATATATATATAAAAGTATTATATTTTAGTTACTACTGTGGCTAAACTGCGGAGTTCTTAAAGGCTCTCAAACAGGACAATATTTCTTCTTTCATGCCTGGGTCTAGAGTATTACTGTCATTAAACCAGCAAGCTGGGAAAAGAAAATATGTTCATGAAACTAAAACTATCCAATGCCACGCACTTAAAGTCTGTATCAATTTGCACAGCCTGCTCTCACTGAGCCCAGCCTCATTCACATGTGCTACATCTGGACTCAGTTGATACATTATATATAAATATGTTGTATTTTTCATTTCTTTGTCAGGCAACTACAAGTTTATTTTAGTAATTTTAATTTTATTACAAGAATATTGTACCTGGACCCTTTGTTGACTTTGTGCATCGCTTTCACAGCAAGTCTCTGCTTGAAAATCATTAAAGACTCAATGAGTCTTACAGATACCATAATTTGAGTATGTTCTCATCTTTCTTCCCATAGGTGGTGGCCCCTGCAGAGTATGTAAACAGAACTGCAACTGAGTGTTGGCTACATAAAATGATGAAATAAATTGTTTAAACAGTGCCAGGAGTTTGGGTGAACCAGACCATGTTCTGGCACTGATGTCCTTTCTGGTTTCTGTAAAAGGAAAACCCTACAGCACCCAGAAGAAATCTCTTTTCCCTTCCCCTTTTAATAGCTAATAACTTATATCTTTTATCCCCTTTTTTTATTGTTTCTCTACTTTGTGCTAGAGGGCAGAGAACAGGTAGTGACATCGTCATATAGATGATACAAAGGAATCTCACCATTATGTTCAATTCAATCAGTTGTGTGTGACAAAAATATATGGCTGCAGCTGAAAAGGCTGGAATTACTGTTGCTCTGATGCCTACTTTTCATCTCTAAGTACTGGAGGCGGAGTTACATTTCACCTATTACCTATGAAACTAAAAGGGAAACTGAAGTGAGAGAAATTCAGCAGCTTGTTCAGGTATGGAAAGTCATGGGCAGAACCTGTGATAGATTTGAGGCTTTTAATTTCCTTTATTCCAGCACTGCTTTTGGTACCCTTGCCGTTGCTCCCAGGGAGAGGGATTTGGGGCATTTCTCTCCATCATTTGAAGAACTTTCCTCTAAAGCACTAAGATTTGTTTAAGCAACTATTGTAGTGCAAAAAAACCCACTTACACTATTTTTCTTTATTTTTTAATTTATTATTTATTTTAAAAGAAAACCTTGAAAGATCTCACATGAAAGTTTTCAAAATACTGATCTACTGTGCCTCTAAGAAAGAAGAAGTTGTCGGCATTTTAAGCCATCTCTCTCTTCAGTTTGGCTGTGGATTTCTGATTGATTTATTTATAAATCCCCCTCACACACGCATTCATGAAGGGATCGATCTCAGCCTGAAATTTGACACAATTCTGGCAATAATTGAGGTGATTAGTATTAGCCATCAGTTTTACCCTTCAGAATAAAATGTGGCAAGTGAATAAAGCCTGATGGCATGGCTGTGCAAAATTTCATTTAACAGCTCATTGCAGGCAGGCCAAGTTGGATTGCCAAATATATCAAATCACTTTTATAGATGTAAGCTGTCTACCTCCTGATTTTCTTAATCGTAAATGGTATAACAGATATTGCTATAGTTTTCCCATGCATTGTAAAAAGAAAGTGTTTCAAATAAGGAGCAGAGCAAGCTGATTTGTTTGGTTAAGTTTACAGGTACAGGTTGTATGTACTCCAGATGTTTGCACACGTTTCCAGAGTCCAAGGGTCCTTTATTTCTCCTGCATCCAGTCTGAATACTCCAAACACATCCAGTCAGTAGGCGGTTGCTGTCAGTGAGTTACTAAAAGGGATCATCTGTTATATTTATGTACTTTTTATCCAAGAATGAATAGTTCTTGGATAGTGCTGTTTCCAATTCCAGATATGAGGAAATATGCCAGAATACAAGCTGCTTGCTTTGTTTGCAGCTACTTTGTTGGTTCTAACTCTTAGTACATGGGATAAAAGGAAAGGGGAATAATGGAAATAAATGTCAAAATTAATCTAGTCATCTCTTCTTGGTGTTGAAATTTTATCTGGATTCTTATCATAGATCTAATCTGTGTATCTACAATAATATTATGTAGGTATTGCTGCCTCATCAATCTAGTATATATGATCTATAACACAGTTAACATGCATGTCCCGGGAGGTAAGAAAATGTTGTTATCCCTGTTCGAAAGACGAGGAGATAAAGCACAGAGAAGGAAAGTGACTTGTTCAACATCACACATGAAGCTCATGGTGAATTGGGAATAGAAGACAAATCTGTTGGGCTGATGCCTTAAGCAAATCTGGCTTGATTCTGTGTTGGATAGTTCTCAAGCTGCAGAGCCCAAAACCACCACTCAACTCCTACTGATGGCAGTAGTGTTTTTATCATCAGTCTTGGGGAAAGTATGGTAGGTCCATGAGAATTTTGGAAGCATACTTATGGCTACCCATAGATTTTTGGCTTCTGTTAGGGAGCGGACTTCCTGTCCACTGTAGTCACAGGAGGGTAAATAGCATTACCTAGCTTCCCTTTTGGCTAGGTTGAATGGGTACCACTCAGATACACTGAAAGAAAATTACCTGGCAGGTACCTTATAGATAGCTGATCGACAGCTTCTTCGATGGTACTCATCTAGTATCATTCTTCTCTGCCTTTGATCTTGACTAATACCAGTTTTGATGTTTTGAAGTTGAGAGATAATGTACATCTCATTGTACAGTGTGAGCAATTGACTGTGGAGTAAGTCGTGGGCTATTACTCACCATGGCGGTGTGACCGTATAATATATGGAGACACTGATAGTGGTGCTGACAGGTCCGCTGTGCTTTTGGACTTAGCAATCTGTTAAAAGTTTGATATATGGCACTTGAATTTATTGTACGTGTCAAATATCATGGAAAGTGCTTTGTTTCCATCTGAATCTAAAGATTTCATTTGTCTAAATGGTGAGGGGTTCCTTCTAGACAGCAGAGATTATTTGCTATATCAACTCATGCTGTAGTCAGTATTTGAATCCATGGTGCCTTGTACCCTAATAAAGAACACTTTTCAGTCCTTCAAAGAGTGCATTAGCCCCGTGTGCAGATCAGTGCAACCTCCAACAGATGCTAGAAGGATGCTACAATTAAATGTGCTTGCTGTGGTACGCTCGGCTACATCATTTTTGACTTCTAGCTAAATTAGAAAGCTATTTTTTTTCCCTCCAGTGTAGTTAAATGGGCAGATCCAGTAAGTCATTCTTTGCGGAGGCTTGTATTTCAAAGATGACTGTGTTATGATCCTCGAGAGGTAAATCTCATCACGTACATTGGGTACCTGAATATATGCCTTGTGGCACTATTCCTAACTGTGTTCCTCTGATTATTTTGGCATAGGTGGATCAAGAATCTGGCCCTACAGAATTACTTTCTTCATGGTACCCCAATACATTTAGGAATACCAGCACCGCAGTGGAGGGCAGTGGTGTGTATCACGGTATTCATTTTGACATTTTCATCCACTTGAATAAAAAATATGCTCATAGGGGCTTCTTCAACTGGCTATATAAATGCAACAGTCTGAATCTTGTGGTACTGTGTACTGATATAATATTTGAGTTGCTTAAATATTGGACCATTTATCTTCATAATATATGAAATCTCAGCTGGTTAATACATTAATTCAGGTCTGATCAAGATTTACATGGACAGCTTTTGCAGAGCATGAACACAAAAATCCCAATAGGAGCAGTGGCACTAATTTATTAACACAAAACAATAGCTAAATCTGTAGATGTTCAGGATTTTCATTTGCATCTCTGTGAACAAAGTGTACCACTGCTGCTAATGTATAAGATTCTCAATAATCATCAGAATTGTCACTAGGTAGTGAAGAACCCCTGGTTCTACTTTTCTAGACCCAGTTAATCCTAGACGAAATGTCAATAGTTTGGATGAGTATCATTTATTGGAATGACCTTCGTTGCTTAGTAGCCGCATGATTTGTTAGCTGCATTAGAAAATTATAGTTAGTATGAGTTTAGTATAATATCTTCTAGTGTTATAAATGTTAAATCTCACTATGGGGATGTAAATTAATATGGGAAGGTTCACATGGGGGTCAGTACAATTGTCATATAATGCTTAACCAAGTCAAATTAACTTCTAACACTTTGTAGAAGGCCCTTTTATTCAAGGGATTATTCAATATTCTGCAAGCTAACTTAGAACATGCTTGTATGAGAAAAAAAAAAAACTAACAAAACCAGGAAACGAGAAATTAGAGTTCAAATCCATTTTGGCATTGTTTGAGTAGTTCACTGCAAAGGAATTTCTATGAACAATTGCTGCTATTTAGTAACTAAGTTTGGCTTTGAAAATAATTAAAAAAAATACTTCTGGAGAAAATCTATTCAAATTGTTTAGCTTCATATTGTTGGTGACTTTACCCTTACTGCTTTTTATTCTTATAGGAAGGAATTCTGGGATATCTTGAGAAAAGCTAGTAGATAGAATGAATCTTGTTAATTTGGTTGCAGTGTGGAATAGGACACAAAGTATTTTGAATTTAGCTGAGTGAACCGAGCCTCAGATATCATAGCCTTGGGCATAGCCAAAGCTTTATTCTCTCTTAGCAGTATTATTCTGGTTTTGTTTTCTCACATTTTACTTCATGGCATGGAGGGATAGAAACATTATTTTGGGTAATGGAGTGACAGCTAAAGCAGCTATTAATTCTGTTTCTTAACAAACAAAGATTTTTGTGGAATTCTGAGAAAATCTATCTTTGTTTCTGGCTTACAAATAAAGTAAAAAATTAGTTTGTTACCCATTTAAATCGAAAGCATATTCACAAATTACTGCAGTTAACTCTGGGTCAGGACTGGGTTTCAAATAAGAAAATTCGAAGATCTAGAGTAGCCAGGCATTTTGGTTATATTGTTTTGGTCGTATTTTTAAATATACACAAGATGCTTCTTTTTGTTTAACCTTTTCTTAACAGAGAATATATATTTTGTTAAACCAAGTGTTCTTTGAAAGACAGAATCATTCCCCCATAGAAAATGTGCAGTACACTTATGAGTTTTCGTACTGCAAACAATGGCTCATCTCTTCTCTGAAAATATCATGTGGTTTACTAATCATTGGTTTTCAATTTTTGGGGGTGCTTTAGCCCTTTACAGGTTTTAAACTGGAAGATTCAATTCATATGAGACTATTTCTGCTAGATAGGATGAGTAGATGAGTATAGCCTGAGACCAGTGTATAGGGTCATTTAAAAATCTTTCAATGTTTACTTCATGACCACTGGCCTGTGTCCTGTTGATGCGTGGCAACATGCCAGAGCTAAGTGGTTTGTTTTCTTTTTTTTTTTTTCTCTTTTTCTCTTCAAATTCTAGCCCTTGGAATGGGTAGAGTATCTTACACATGAATAAAACTGCATATCAGAAGACTTCAACTCTGCCACTATGTTCTGTTCAACAAGAGGAATGTAGCATTACCTTTTTTTCATATTGGTACTATAGAAGCCTAAAAATGAACTGCGGTTTACATGAGTGAAACACTTTTAAGAAGCAAATCATCAGCTTTATGGCATTTTTTCCAAAGAAATGAAGGTGTATGAGATTGTGCTGTTTATGAATGTATACGGGTAGAGACATCTTGGGTATTTTTGTCTTTCCTTAAGAACTATTGCCCCTCTCTAGCTGAAACCAGACAATCTGGTCTCAGAAACTCAACAAATGTCATGGAGTGAAAACATTTCATACAGTGATAGCCTGCTAGTGTATCCTGCTCAGGAAAATGTAAAAGCAGGAGTTCGGTCCTTACTGGGCTTGAGACAGCCTATACTGACGTCTAAACAATGGGAAAATATCTGCTGGAGCTTTTACCAATTGGTTGCACATTCTTGTTAGCAAATTCAATCAACCTTCACTTGTTTGGCTTCTTATAAAGCTACTTATTTCTCTTTGGACATTATTTTTGCACAAATATTCCGTGTTCATCTTAAATTCCTGGCAGACTTTGGTATGAGTAATATCTCATTCTGTGCATCATGCTTTTAGAAGAAAAATAGGAAGAAGTAGTAAGAAAGGACATTCGATTTTCTGCACAATAATCAATATAGACACCTTGAATATGAATCAGCTCTTAAATAAGAGCTAACATAGGCCTTGTTTTTATAAAGAACCTTTAGTCTGCAATGCTTATTGAATATCGAGTCACAGATGAGACCTGAAAAGCATTGTGACTCTGATCTGAGCTTTAAATGAGATCCTTTAGATGTTGCCTAATTTTTCACCATCTATCCAGTCAATAGTAAATAAAGTTATATAAGTCAGTTGGTAATTAGGAATGGGCATACTCTTTTTTCCTTATTTAAATTTTGCTTGAACATTATGAGATTTATGGTTGATTCAGTGGCCACTGGATTTACTTCCTCTTTAGAAGGGGCTGCAAGATATAGGAAAGAGTGAATAATGGGGGGATTGACAACTGGACAGGACTTAAATCCTTATTTATTTTTGTTTACAAATAAGCAAACAAAGTAAGAAAACATTCTTCTGTTCCATAAATTGTTTTGGGACATCTTCTTGAAGTACATTTTTTAATTTTGAATTTAGATCTACATTATAGAATTTTATGAATTACTTCCCGCTATGTGCCTTGCCAATCACTCCTAAGACCAATTATTCCTAAATATACACCAAAAAAGACCCCTCCAGGTGAGACCTACACCTCACACTATTTTTTACTGTACTTGTTAGTATTCTAGAAGCTCTGTTTGCTCAAATAGAAGGTCATCTATCAAATATAACTTCAGAAACAGCTTAAAGGATTTTTTTTCCTGCCTTATTAAAATTGTAGTCTGCAACCACATAGAAAATGTCACACGAAGTGTAAAAGTAGAAAATATTGTCTTGAACTGTACATGATGCATTGGGCAGGTTCTTAAAGCCAGTTAACACGGGTTATCTCCTCCTTAAAGCTTATAATCTGACTGAAGAGGTTTAGATTTCATTTTCTCTCTTTTTCTTCCCCTCTCCGACTTTAATTTGCAGTGCTCATAGAGTGCATTCAGGTCCCTCTAAATGGCACAGCAGTCTTGGGCTTCTTTTGTGCCTTAGATAGATAGTTGCTAGTAAAACAGGTACGTTTTTTGGTTAATGTGTCTGCTGAGCTAATCCCTGAGTCGATCGGTGAGAGAGAGAATGCAGGTGCCTTGGGGGAAAGACTGAAGATGTGGAAGGTACAAAGTAAGGACATGATGATAGAGACAAGGAAGAGGGAAAAGTTTCTAGCTGTTTCTGTTGCTAAACGAGGGAGAATCTGTGACAGATGATCTTAGAGCCAATTGCTTAGAGGACACAGAAAATCTTATCTTGTCTTAGTAACCCAAGTGGCTGTGGGTGGCGAGGAAGGATGGTGGTGCCCCCATAGACTTCTTGTTCTTTGCTATACAGCAGAGGGCACTTTGGCAGTGTGAAGACTGGCAGCAGCCATTGCTCTGCCAGAGAACAGCAAATAATGTATTACTATAACGATCTATTGAAAGGCAACATTTATATCATTGGCAAATTTGTTCAAAGTCTGCAAATTGCAGCTGGATCGTAGAAAACATTGCACTGAGGGCATCACATCAAGCATTAAGGAGTCTTAAATCTCTAGCTGCCTTGCTTAACAGAGGGGCATGTTAATGTCATTTGAGGTTTTATAAAAATCACTAGCTTTCTGTTTGCAGAAAGGTTGAAGAAGATTCAAAATACAGTTTAAATCTGGTTTCAAGTATTTTAAACTAAAAATATTCCTGTTTTATTTTAGCCTAGTTTTCCTAATAAAAGACATTAATGAAATTTTGTCCATCCTGTGCCCAAAAACTTGTTACAACCAAGTCTGACAGCAGCATAATATTTTAAAGTAATAGCTACATTGAGGACCAAGAGATGGCAAAAGCAATGCTATGATGTGAGATTAACAGTCAGGTGTTCTTCACCGCCTGTCCGCAGGCTGGTGAGCACGGGTACTCCTTGCCTGGGTCTGCGTGGTGCGGAGCAGGCAGAGGGACCAGCAGAAAAGCAGCTGAGGATACCGAGAGGCTTTGGAGGACACAGAAGTATTGACAGAACCTGGTGAAGCCCAGGAGAAAGATGGGTTCCTAGGTGTAAACAAGGTCTCCTGTTAAAGTGGGGAAGTGTGGGGACTTTGGACTCAAAGGTACAGAACTGAGGTTTCACAGGTTAAATAGAAATAAATTCTTGCGCAAACACTGAGAAACAATGCTCCTATGCTTGAATATAAACATGTTCAACTAGCCTTTAAGTCCTGGAACTAAAGCTGACTGATTTGTTGTCCAAGGGAGTGAAAAATAAAAACACCCAAACTGTAAAATCGTGAAGGGAAAAAAATATGGCTGCATCAATAACGCAGTGAGTTATGACGAGTAATGTAGTAAGGAAATGTGAACAAACATCTCCCTTCTCCGTCCATATTTTTAGCCTGACAGTGTTCCTTTAAAGAGTGGCTTTTCTAACAAGTCTGCAGAAAGCCTGCTGTGAGGAGAGGGTGAGCACACAGGAAAAGTTAGGGCCAATGTATCCTTCTGTGTTACAGAAAGACAGATTTATGGTTCCGGGTCTGTCCTTATCAGGTTGATCTGTTTTGTACATTGAGTATTAAAATGACTAGCTCTGGACAAATCCTTACCCTGCTGAGAACATTAAAATGTCATAGAGTTTAATATAGAGTAATTGGAGAGAACCCTACTTGAGAAGGAGATAAAGTGAAATTCCTAAAACAGATTTTAAGACTGCTGTGAACCCTTTTTGTCTGTCTTGAATAAGTGTGTTCCAGTTTAATGAGATTATTCTGAGGCTCCCATCAGGTTTTATGCACAATTTTCTGCTGGTTTTCCAACAAAGACTTCTTTCTGTTTTTCAATAGAATTTCCTTTCTATTGGGTTAACAGTAATGTCTTTATAGCTGATCAAATGTAGTCAAGTTAACTGACAGGCAAATTATTACAGACAATTGTTGTCCTGATTTATATATTTCAATTATGTCGATATTTATTTTGTTGTTTGGGTGCCTATTCAGGTTTCTCCTTAGTAGCTCTTGCGATCTAGTTGCAAGTTTTCCTTTCCCCATCCCAGGCTAGCTGCAGTTTTACCTTTTAGGGGTATTATTTCCCTGCTGCGTCCTGTCATTCTGAGAGAGCAAAAAGGAATTAGAAACTGTTCAGGAAGAAGGCAAATAGGAGCAGGGCAAAGGCAACCTATAGCCTAGCGTCATTTGCATGCCCCATAAAACTCAATTCAACCAAGTCCACTCCCTGTTATGAAAGAAAAATAATGCACATCTTAATTTTGCACTTCAGCCATTGTTTCTCCCGAGAGAAAAGGGGTTATTATAATTCCAGTTTAGTGGAAATATGTAAGGCTTTTCCTCATCTTGTGCATAAAACTGATAACCCATGCAGTTGGGACTGCTTATTTATTTCTTATTAATTCATTTCAGTCTTTATAAGTCAACTGAGCATTCAGCATTTGTAAAGTGATTCTGGAAAATTATTTTGCATAAGTAATAGTAAACACTGGCGTTGCTTCCTGGCAGGGAACAAAAATGATTCATACAATTCCCAGTGGCCTAATGAGCAGAAACAGGGACTGGAGCCATGAATAGCTCACTGGCTGAAGTTTGGCAGCAGAAAAGCCATCTTGATCAGCTGTGCCTTCACTAGCAGGCATCTTCTGAATCGGTGGGAATTACTTATTGTGAGGCATAGAGGGGCACTGCAGGAAGATTTGGCAGACAAATTTGAAGCAGGGGCAGATGGAGAAAGAAGAAAACCTCATACCTGGAAAACAAAATAGGCTGTAAGCAGTGTTTTGCTTTCTCCTATTAATTTATCAAGATTTGCAACAATGCCAAGAAGTTTTGCATTCTGTGAAGCACTCCAGCAAGCTTCCAAAGTGCGCCTAAGATTTTATAGCCTATGCAAATTCCGTGCTGCTACGTCTGCCAAGTCTTGGTATTTAAATGGGACCCCATTACTTCAAACAATTTCACTGTCAGCCATTACACAGGAAATTCTTCCTCTTTCTCTTGTTTGTTTTTAAGTAAATCCAGTTTCAACTTAATTGTAATTTGGATTTTTATCTTAAAAAATCAGCAAGTGAGCCAATGAAAGCACTCTATAAAAACATAAATAACAGTGGTAATCAGATACTGAAAATAAAATACATGAAACAAAATCTCATCAAATAATGAACTGACACAATTTTCTCATTTCTCTTTTTGTTTCACAACAGCTAGATTGTCAGATGACTCATCTGCTTTGATTTGAAATAAGATGCGTGTCTGTAGATTCACTCATTTGTATCACTGCCTTTTGTCAGTGTGAATTAAGGAAGCTTTCAGAAAGCTGTACAACTTAGAACGATTTACAGTTGCTATTATACTGTCAGGATATTTTGCTTTCTTCCCATGCGATGTTATTGTTTAAGTATTTGTTTGTGCTGTGATCTAAAGACCTTTGCAGAGAATACTTGCCTTTCCATTGACTGCAGGAAACTTTGTATCAGCCTTTCAGAAAGCTTTGACTCATTCTGCTAGCTTTAGAACCAGAATAGGGCTCTTCCAGCCCTTCTATATATCCTGTTTGTTGTGGCTACAGAATGCTCTTACTCCAGATCGGAAAGAGAATAAATGAATGCTTAAGTTTAAGCACTTGAGCAAGTGCAACCAAGTCGATGCTCTTGATCAAGCTCAAAGGAATCAGATACTTGCCCACGAAGGAGGGTTACTACAGGGAAGGGCTGTGGGTGCAGAATGTATTTCTAACAACCTGTAGTGTATGGAGTTCCGTCTAATTCTCTGTTCAAACCAGTAAAATAACAAGTTGGAAAATTAATTTCTGTATAAAGTATCACATGATTTCAAAGTGACATTTTGGGTAATTTCAAGTGTATTTGTCTAATGGGTATTAATGAAATGAGGAATGGAAACAAATAAATGGAGCCCAGTATTGTGAAGATAAAAATACTGAATAGAAAGGAGAATGGGAATAACAGTGAATTAAAAAAAAAAAAAAAGAAGGTAAGGAGAAATGAAACTCTAATATAGAGGTTTTTACACTGCCCTGAAACCCAGGTGGTTCCTTCATGTAACTCTGTAGCTCTTTTTGCCAGTAATAATGAACAACTGTAGGATAAAATATATGGCTGTGTGGGTAACTGCCACGAAAGCTACAGGAAAACCCATTAGTAATTATCACGAACATTAAAAAAAAAAAAGCTATTCTTTTGCTATCTGCACATGGTAGTCATCCTGGCTCAGTGAGCTCATTAAAAAAACAAAATGGTTTTGTTTGATCATGATGTAAATGATACTCTAGAGGGACTTCAGCAAGCGTTCTCTAAACCAAAGCCAGTGTGTGAAGCCTATGTTCTTCTCATGGGGTGGGGGAAAAAATAAAAATCACAGCACTCTGCATACCGTGCTAGCACCCTCCAGTTTGTCACTTTTTAGTATCACAGTGTGTGGAAATGGGTCCTAAATGCAAATAGAAGATAACAGTAAATGTGTTCATATATTAATTTTCATAATAATGTTATCGTGATTTATTGGGGAGACAAAGATATTTAGCTGGGTAAAATAATAACAACTTCCATTGGTTTTTCTAAGTCATTGCCAAACAAATGTGAAGGCTTTTAATTTTCTTACCTCAAAGGATTGTTTTGTTGCTCCCAAAGGAGTTTTCTGTAGCTTTCTTGGACTCCTCAGGATCCCATCCATAGAGCACTTTTTTCTTTTTTCCCCTGAGCTGCTCTGTAAGGCTGCCTATTAGTTTATAACCAATAGAAATTGAAAATGTTACAATTAACCAAACTAAACATTTGAGACCACAAAGAGATCAGTGACATTTGAACCAAGTTTGGGCAAATTATCAAGATTAAACCAGTATGGGGTCATGCAAAATTGCTTAGAAAATCGTAATTTATCAATGTTAAAACAGAAGGAGGTGTTGAGAGGCATTGCCATGGGTAGCTATCCTGCATACAATATTATTTGTTAATTGCAACGAAGATGTGGATCAAACAGAGAGATATGGATTATGTTTGCTAAATCTGTACAGACACCAAGCAGGCAGGGAGTGCAGTTTGCCGCATTGGTGCGGGGAAAATGGACCATGGATTGTTTAGGTCCCTTTTGATTCTTTGGTTACCCTTTGAGGACAAAAGATCTGGCTGCAATTTTAGGTCATGCCCTACAGCAAGCTTTGTATTGAATAGCGTCTGTGTAAAAGTGAAGTCAAACCCAGCAATGAACTGTGGTTACCAAATATGAAGGATAACATCTTCTCTCTTTTGTGAATTAAAGCTGCTCAGGTGAGCAAGAAAGGTGTGTTCCTTCCCTTTAGAAGAATATTGAAAATCTGAGTGATTTTTATCGACCGCTGAGACTGCAAAAAGTTATAGCTAACACCTAGCTAAAGACCACAAATGAGGTCAGGGACATTTATTTTAACTTGTGGGGTCAGTCAGTGCATCTTTGGAATAACAGCTACTCTCCAGACCTTGTCCGTATTATAGCACAGAACTCGTGGTTATTAAAAAGCAATGTTGAGCTGTATTAAACATACAGTAAATTCTAGTAAAATTCAGATATTTGCATTGTGAAGCTAACTTGAACCTCATTCAGTTTATTGACTGTATTTAATCACAACAGCATAAAAATACCTTTAAGGATAAATACCAAGAGATCAAACATTGCTGTAGTGTAAGCAGTGTCAGTACCTCAGTAAGGAAATATTTTTCTCTTCTTTTGTTGGTGTATATTCATCATCCAGGAACATTTTGTAGGGAACAAGGATTACATACAAAAAACTAGGTCTGAAATGCTTCTGCAAAATATAGCCAGCTTTCTGAGATTCCTGCTGTATAATCACACTTTTTGCAGCCACGTTACTCAAAACCTAAATCTGTTATTTCTTTGTTTTATTTTTGTTTAGGATAGCACCGCCATGTAGTGCAAACATCAGCCTTGCTTCTTGTTTTATCTCCTTCCTCCGAGTTCAGTGGAAATTAACTGTCCTCCTCTTCATTTGAACAACTTTGGGCTTTTATTCCCTTTTCTAAAATCTTCCTTTTTACAAATATTATTTTTCTTACTAAATTGCTAAGCTAATATAACAAAATAACACAAAGAGAGACAGCTGAAGAATTGCAAAACAGAATAATTAGGAGATCAATAAACAGTTCAGTTATTCTGAGATGACTTTGAAGTGACCTTCGAGAATAAAAAAGCCCAAAGCTGTGTAGGACATACAAATCTTAAATGATAGTTACTGTGCTAAGAGAATTTGAGTGGGTTGGTAATGTTGATTTAGCAGTCTTAATTGTGTTGAGCCTTGCAAGTCATAGAATAAAAGAGCATTGGTGAGAACAAAAGAAGCACGCGCAGTAAAGAAATACTCATGAAAAAATAAAAGAAACAGTCAAAGCAAAATAGTAAAATGAAGTGAGGAGGTAAGGACTGAACACAATAAACTAGCATGGCAAAATCCCCCTCCATAATTCCCGGTGAAGCATAATTTTATTGTGAAACATAGTATTTTAACTGCCTGGATCACCAGTAACGAGGCTAAAAGCCAGGACTGTTGCATAACGATGTGAGAAATCACGCCTTCAGCCCCTCCAGTACAAACTTTGATTATGAAGGTGTACGCTTTTTTACTTAATTCATTGTATTTTGAGTTCAGTTAGGTACAGGAAAAACTCTTATGCTTTGATGCAATTTTCCTGTAACACTTAATATTTCCCCAAGACTGACAGCAATTATGTTTGATTTTCTTTAAATTTTAATTTTCCAAGTGACTCTCTTACACTTGCAGAAAGGACTTTCACTCCGCTTATGGTATTTAATACATAACGTTCCAAGAGGTCCTGATTTATGGGACATGAAAAATTGTGGAAGAAGATAGTGGAGTGATGCAAGCTATGTGAAGCTGTGATTCCATGCAGCACTGTTCATGTCTCTTCTTGTTATTTTTTTAGTGCTATTTGAATGTCTAACTTTGCTCAGATACCACTGCTCAGACAGGTCCGTTTCCCTTTACCCTAGACAGACTTATTTTATGAGTGAATTGTTATTCTACTTTTCGACAGTTAAATAGTTGAGAAATGGACAAAAGGGTTTGGGTTGTGGTTTTGTTTTTGTTTTTTTTTTTATAAAACCAACTTCCTCCCATAAAGCCCGTATAATCTTTTCTGTATCCATTGCTGGAACAAAGCAGACTGCCTGTGCTATCAGCAGTTTGTGTAGACGTGGCTTACATATTTTACACCTGAGCTGGAGGAAGCTGGGTACAAAACTGCAGCAGCATAAACTTCCCCATGGGCTGTGCAGACCCAAAGGGATACCTGTGCTGTGATAAACTGTTATCATACGACATCTTTTGGTGGGGAGGGAGAAAAAGGAAGGTGGAGGGGTGAAAGAAAAATTGGAGGAGAAAGACACTTCAGTTTGGAGGTGTCAGCATACATGTCAAATCAGCTCTGGTTTGAACTTCCAGGTAGCAATAGTCGTCAGGAGTCAGCTTAATTATGGGTATTCACACTGCGTGGCTAGAGTCAGCAGTACATGACTAGGTAAGCTGTATTAAAAATTGCTTACAGCAGAGATATTTGGGAAAATTATGAACTGTTTGACAACAGAATGGAAACAGAGAACAAGTTACTGAATTATGGCTTTATTCCAAATTGTTTTCTAGTGATAACTTTGAAGAAAACTTCTCAGCAGAAATAAAGCAAGGGAATAGCAAGATGATGTCAGACTAGTAAAATTAGAAACAATTAGAAAGCATTCACTTGTTTTTGTTTCTTTAGACAAATAATACCAGGTGGCCACTACTGTGTTTCCAGCTTCATGTTCCAGTAAAACAGCACATTTCTTTTCATTTCAGATGACATTTTATGTTAAGCCTATGACAGTTTAATTTCAGTTAACCACTGCTAACGGTGTGAACATACAAAGAAAGCAGGCAGTCACACAGTTATTGACTGTATATGTAAATGAAGTAATCCATTGTGCTGGGTCATTGTGGAGGATGCTGATTATTAAAAACTAAAAAAAAAAAAAGTTCTTCCCCCATCATTCTGAAAACCTTTCTTGCCTGACTGACACTTACAAAACATTTTGTCTATAGTTATGCAAAACTATCTGAGGCTGTAATAAGTTGAAATGGTAGAAGGCTGAAACATTAAGTCATAATTTTGTCATTGATTCAGTGTTCCAAGTGTATGTCTGTTAGCGGACTCTATTCTGAGGTTTAACTATCTTTTTAATGTTCCTTTCATTCGGTTCATTTTCAAATGTGTCACTGTTGTTTAAACACATGTAGTTACCTGCTTGTTTTCAGAGGTGGACAGGATGTTCTGTATAGTGCTGACTCAGTTAACTAGAGAATTGAAGATTCTGGAATGCAATATACTCCTGAAAATTCTGTTGTGCTATAGGAATGATCCATTTTTACGTCTTTTTAATTACTATCTATCACTTTAAGTGCTTCATCACACGTTCATCTTATAGAAATGCCAGTAACAGTCCCTTCCGCTTATGGGGTAGAGTCAAGCAGTTTCTTCCTGAAATCCTGTCAGTGTAAGATCCTTTGTAACTTCTAAGAGACCTGTCTATCTCAAAGGACTGCCAAGACCTGTAATCATTTAACATTGGCTTTTTCAACCACCGGTAAAATACATACAGATAATTCCCACAAATACTGAATGTGGAATTCCTCCTTGGAATGATGCCGCATGTTGATTTGGTTTTGCTGGTGTGAATTGTATTCATTTATTCCATGAATACTCTTTAATGTGTCCTTAGGTAAAGAAATGGTAATATACAGTTTCTCAGTAGGTTAATGCAAGATTATGACTTTCTGCTGGGAAACATCATTACTTAGAAAAAGAAAGGAAAGTCTCCACGTGCAAAATTAAGAAAAAGGAGAGTGGGTGAAGGAAAGGAACAAAGAAGATAAATAAAAGGATATCTGAATACCCTCCACCTTTACTAGCACTTTTTTTTCCCTCCACTGAGTTGGTAGAGCACAACTGCATTGATTTCATGGGACTGCTTTTAGAAAAATTGGGAAGAGCAACAGGAGGGGGTCGCTTTGAGGAAAAACTTGCTATTTCTGCAAAATAAATTACTGTTCTTAAAAACATGAAAAAAAATCAAATTTGCCTCAAAGGAACCCCTTCTGTCACTCTTATTCATGCTTGGCATCCTGTGCTGAAATTAGTCCCATGGAATCAGTTATTAAAATCTGTGTAAAGGCTCTCATTAACTTTGCATTGTGCTCTACAAATGGGTCTCTTAAATGTATAGGCTGTTCAGCAAATGCTTGGCATCTTAAAAATAATAGACTAGTCATTAAAAACATGCAATAATATTGTTATAACAGTATGATTGTTGTAATGCAGATCATTTACTGGGCACTCTATACATATGAGAATTACATTTGTGTGGCATAATCAAAGTCAATGAGAGTCTTTCCTTTGATTTCAATAGGCTTTAGATAAGGCTTTTTGAGAAGTACCATTAGCTGTCAGATGTGTTTTTGAGACTATATGTATCAATCTGATTAATTAGTAGCAATCTAAAATGTTTTCATGAATGGTTTCTTCAAATTCAGGCTCACATAAAGAACACTGTAATATCTCATTGTTGTGGTTCCTCCTACAGCCCTTTTAAATTCCTGTTAATTCCCATTTGATAGTAAATTCAACCTCCCTACCAACATAATTGATTAAATAATAGGGATCATAATGAAATTCCAGTAATTCTTTCTGCATCCAAAGCTGAAAAGGGAATAATGACTGTCAAAGAATCTTCTGGATTTGTGTTTCTGAGATTCTACTTCTTTCTTTATCAAGTAAGAGTTCTTTTAATCTCTTAAACTTCTCCCGGTTTTTTGTACTGTGTAAATAAAGATGTTTTTTATTATTTTCTTTTTACAATGAGATAGCACATAGAGGTGACTCCCTCACATCAGTGTGTTCCTGTGCAAGCCTTTCCAAAGATACAGTTTGTACCCACAGCAGGACTTGCTTTTTCTTCTGGCAAAGCATTTAGCATGCTGGAAATTGACAAATGTGTTGTCCCAATGTTAGGGCTGAGAAGCAAACATGGTTTAAGTTTACATATCGTTGGCATCAGCATACACTGACATCAGCATTCATTGTCTCAATGTTATTTAAGAGGAGCTAGGGATCTGCAGTTTTAAATAGTTCTACAATCTTTCAATTCAATCAGTTGTTTTATTACACCACACACCCCCCTTTGAAGCATGATCTGAAAATTATCCAACAAGTAAAGCAAAAAATCTGATCAGAAATAATTTTTGCAGAGTTTTGTTCTTAACTTATTGCTTATTAATTGGAGCAATGAATTCTGTAGCTTTCATCATCAGGCAATTTCAGCCTGCTAAGAAGCATGAAATTTTATCGTCATCAATAAGTTTTCCTTCAAAGAAGCTATATAAAAATTGATTACAATGAGTACTGTGTCTTTGCCATTAAGAAAGATAGGTTTGTTTTCATCATAAAAAAAATTAACTAGATTTTTATTAACTGTTTTCTTAAATCCCTGAGGCTGATCATATTTTCCCTTTACTTAAATTTTAGTGAAGTACAATCATACAGAAAATGAGCTTTTTATCTTTTAACTGCTGAGTTAGGCTAATAATCTTTGATTGTAAAATCTGTCCTTGAATACTGAATATTATTATTATTATTTTACTTGTTGTGAGGTGCACTTAATATCATGCTTATATTTGCTTATTTTTATGAGTCTTTGACTGCAGCATTTTAATTTGAGCGAAGTTGTCACAAATAAAAGTTCTCAAAGAATCCATTTTTGTTCTAGTAGTGGTGTTTCAGCATAATAAACTGTGAAGGATTTTGCAGAAGTTTATTATATCAACTTGGCAAACATAAACATTAAATTTGCCTGTGTGCAATGAGTCTGAGCTGAAGGTACTTCCCGAGTCTTCAAGGGAACCAAAGGCACTGAGGCAAACCATAAAATAAGATTAGGACGGGATTCTCCTAACCAAATTCTTCTGTGGAGAAAGTAAAATTCTGAAAGTAAAACAGCTTTGAAGAAGGCCTTCAGACAGTCTTTAATATAAATGTTATTTTTGGTGTATAACAGGTCCTCGTTTTTGTCCAAGTTCTTTCAAAGTACAGGAAAATCACCCTAAAATTTACTGTTACTTTTAGAATTTACTCCTGGAAGGACGTGGTTCCACGCTGTGGTTTCCTTCTTGATTCTCCTTCCCTATCCCCATCTAACTTTGGGAGTTACTTGGATTGTTTCTTCATCCCATCCACTGTTCCGTTCATCTCCCCCGCTTCTCAGTACTTGTATGTAACAACGCTCTCAGAGCCAGAAACTGACTCAGAAACTATAGTAATTGAGCTTAATCTTCTGGCATCCTTGTTATGCTACCTCTGCAAGCTTGCTGACACCAGGCTTCCCAAAATTCTTCATGGAGAAGAAGTAAGAGAGAAACTGCATCACCTTAGCTAAATTTCAACAGGGAAGTTGTTTCTCTGTAATACCAATGCATGCTTCCATAACCACGCCGTGTAAAAAGGGGTATTTGGGCCATCAGGGAGGCAGACTGAGTTTTAAAAATGGATTTGCATCAGCCTTCCTTTACAGCTGTTCATACCTGCCATCACCTCAGAGAAACATGCCTTTATAACTGCCTTCCATGAGAATATCAAAGATCCTTGCTTTTGAGAAGGTGTTTTATAAAATACCTTGAATATTTTTGTTACTTTGTGCCCCATCCTCTCACCTTCTTTTCATCATTCCTCCAGCTGATGGATAGATATCTGTGTGCCTGGCAAATGCTCCAGGCCTTTTTTGCTGATTTTGAGCAGTTTTAAGTGTGGTACATAATTTTCCATCTTCTCAATGAATGCAGACTACAGCGTATCCTCACAAACCTTCAGTCTTCTCTTTTCGTTGTATCACAGGCAGTAAATAGCTAGGCACTGTAGTCTATTTATGGAAAGAAAAAAAAGCCTCTCAGTGGGATGTCAGTGTCAGTTTTTCATGGAGTTTTCAGAATGTCATTTTCTTGGCATAAATGTTGCTGTAATTAAGTATTCTCCATGCACCGAAATTGATTCTCCATTCTGTAGTTTATAAACTTAAGCATTTCTTTGAGAATCCACTGCTCATCTGCAAAGCACTGTGCCTGTGTCACTCAGCATGCTCCATTTTCATGTTACTAATAAAGCTGCCTGTTTAAAAGGAAAAAAAAAGGCTATTGAAATATAATCAGACACTATGTGGGTTGTTGTTGTATTATTTCTTTTCTAATTATGTGGTTGGCATCCAAATGACTCACACTGAATCTAAAAATAATGTTGATAGAAATAATTCTATCATAGGTTAAAAATTTATCTACTGAGAAAGCATATGAATTATTATTCCATGTACCTATCTGAGACTAAATTAAAATGTATTTTAACTTGTATGATTTTTAGTCATACCAAATAAAGAAATGAAGATGAATCCTCATTTAAAAATTCTGTTTAAACATCCCACCTTCTTCCCTCTCCCAGGCACATATACAAAGAACGCAGGATTAGTCCTGCAAAACTTTTTTTATATAGGTCCTCTGCCTCTTGGATATGTTCATGTGGACAGATTAAAATGATACTATGAGGGCATGAATCCATGTATTTTACTTGGTTAATAAAATCAATGAATCAGATTTGGCCTATAGCTTGCACTCCTTTTGCATGTGGTATCGCTTGTATGAATTTCTAAGCAATTTTGTCTCACTACAGTTTTTGATATCATGTGATACGCCTGTTCTCCTGAGCTAAATAGTACTGGGTCAGACCTGTTCTTAGAAGTTTCTTAAAGCACTTCATAATAACTAGTAAAATAAAGTTGTCTTATAAGGATAGGAAATAAGAAGCTGATGGTCGCTGATTACTTGTAGTTGGAGTGGTTTTACAGTTCTGTAAGGGACTTGGCAAAGAAAGTATTTGTGTGTGCACATGTTTCTGCATATTTTGCACAGTTCTGTGTTTTCAGGGCATGTTAGTGGTATAAGATATATTACACACTGAGCACTGTTACTTGAAATCTCAGCTTTAGATTAGATAGTGTGTGATTTGAAGTGTTCTTACGTATAACTGGTACACTGATCCTAGTTGGTTGAAATAATTTGACTCCCTTTCTTCCTTCCTCTCCCTCTTACCCTGCAAATAATATATTGAAAATAGTTTTAATTATTTCACGTATGAAAAGGAAAACCAAGGGTAACCATAAGGGGTTTTTTATTTGTCTGTTATTTGTTTGTTCACTTAATTATGGTTTTCTAGCTCACAATTGCCTAGGTACCTGCGTCCTAAAAATCTCATTAAGACAAACTATGGGAAGAGGGAAAACATTTAAATGCTACCCTGTTCTCCAGCTTTCTCCAGGTGAAAGGGTTGTACTTATCAGCTGGCTGCCAATTCTTTCAACTGTTTCTGTTGAAAAATTTGTCTCAATAAGTGAACTTTTCGTTGCTGTTGGTCTTGCTTGCTTTTATTATTTTTCCTGCTAGGAAAAAATACTTTCTCCTCCTTCAGGTTTTTATGATATATGCGTACCCAATATTGGTTAGTACCTTTCAAAGAAGAAAAGTTTGTGTTCTTTTTAGTCTAAGTGTAGCAGTTCAGTGAATGCATTTCTGCTTATTGCATCATCCATCCAGGCTGTATCCCTTGGACAGAGGAATACACATCTTCGTAGGTCAGCAAGGAAAAATTACAAGTAAAATACCCATGAATTTTCTATTTGCTGTAGGATCTTGTGAATGGGAAGTCCCAAAGGAAAGTCTTTATCACGAATTTGGAGCTGTGTTGTTCATCTGCTGTAAGAAAGAAGACACCAATGTTCTTGTTCTTTTAGTAGATGTAAAAATAAGAGCAGTTTCAAGTTCTCTTTGCTGATTTAGACTGAACCAGATGGGACCTTGCAACAACTATCAACTTGTCTGCTTGCAAAAAGTCAGAATGCCAGGATTAAAGGAAAGAAAAGTGAAGGAGAAAGTATTCTTGTGGCCTAATGAGACCCAAATGCAGAACTGCAAACAGAGAAGGCAGCGGGAGAAAGCTCTACCCTCAGAGGGTAAGTTTGCAGTAAATGCAAACCATCCACCATTGTTTGGTCTTGCCTGCCTCCCAATCAGTCACTAAAACTGGCTGCCAGTGAGGAATGATTATAGCTTTAGTTCCATGATTGCTCCTCTTTGCCGGAGAGTGTTCATTAGGAGGAACATTACTATTCCGTTCTTTCTTTTAGCACTGTAGGATGGTACTTGATTTTATTTTATTTTTTTTAACTGTTGGGAAGGCAGAGGGAAATCTGAGAATTCATTCTAAGGAGGTCTGTGATAGTTGTTCTTTTTAATTAAATACTTTCAAAATGCCTTTAAGTCAAGGAGATTCTTTGTCTCCAATCTTCCTAATTTTTCTGACGAACTATTAAAACTAATCTTGCTTCTAGGCTTGTGAAGCACCGTGGGTGGGAAAGCCAATTACATCAATATTTTATTTTTAAAAATAGCATGTATTTTTCCCCCTATCGAGACCTGTTACATTTCCAGCAGCATTCAATACAATAGAGTACTGTTAAATATACCATTGGCATACAATCAACTACCATTTATTTTACTGTTGAGTGATTTGTTACAGTAGATAGAAACCATTCAATACCATTGACAAACAACAGACAGTCCATAGCTCTGAATTACTGTTAGACTATTTTTGTAATGAATGGAGACTTAATTTCAGCTGTTTTCCTGTGGGTGCCAGACAGAATTGTGCAGAACAGAACAACAGCTTTATTTGTTAAGCTTTGCAATGCAGTTTTGTCTAATTACTGCTGACTTGTCAGACAATAGTCAGTGACCTTCATCAGGAAAGGTGAAACAACTCCTCTCATCTGGTTCTTCCTGGCCAAATATCTTTCAAGAAAAACATTGGATTGTCTAATTGATTAACTAGAAATATTACAAACTAGTATTGTTTTAGAGACCTTTAGGGTCCAGCTGTGTCTTAGATACAAATTTCCCTTTCTACCACAATATTCTGGCAAAAAAATTAAAGCATTGTAGAGTTTTTAGTCATGCCCAGGTTAGGGGACTCAGGGATCCACTCTGAAGTGTTGATGTTGTGCAAAAAATTTATTCTCACTAATGAATTTCTGAGATCAGACCAAGTGTTGTGTAACTTATGCCATCCATGTTCTGCGAAACAAAAGGTATGAAGCACGCTCTGCAGGTAGATTGCCCTGGCATCCTATTGCACATCCGACACACAAGTGTTGGGTGCCTTTTTATTTGTTGACTAACAACCAGTGTTTAAATGAAATAGATGAGGAAAAAACACAAGCAATAATACAGTTTGGGAGTTCTCATCTATGTACTATAAGCTATACACTAGACTGCTGTATACTGATAAATCTGTACAGAATAGCATCGATGACTTCTCTGCAATTCTTGTTCGTATTTCCAGACTTGAGAATGTTCCATACCCACTAAAATTTACTAAAATATCCTCCATACCAATTCATGCAGAGATACTACCAGCAAGGTCTGGACATTCTTTCATAATTGACTTTACCAATAAGTGGCAGTATACCTTTGCAAAAGTCCTTAGGGATTTTATAGAGTACATTTATGACACTACCATTATCATTCAGCCTCAGTAATAAGAACTTCTTTTGAGTTCATTCTTTTTGGGAAAACTATAGTCCTTCTCCTGTTAGGTTATGAGGAGAAGAAAGATTCAGATATTGTTGACAAAGACCAGCTCTGAAACTACAGAACAATGATTACCTTATTAAAACACGTAAAGAGAATAACACTTGGCTGGGAATAAGATTGCTTTCCTTAAAAAGAAAAGGTATGCCAGCTCTTCTGAATGAAGGAGTATATATGTATCCTCAGTTGAAAAGAGTTTATTAATTCATAGCTACTGAAGATATTCTCTTCTAAAGATAATGATGAAAAGGGGTCCCCACCCACCCAGTGACTGTTTTCAGGCTTTTTCAAGACAACAAATGCAACAAGCATCTCGACTTAAACTGAGACAAATGTTCTCTGATATGCTGTAACAAGGATAAGCAGGGTAATAAGGTCAAAAGCTGTAGAACAAATTGAAAACCTCAGAAATGCTGGCATAAGTGTTACCACAAACAGAAGCTATTAAAAAGAAACTTAAAGTTTTAATAGTACTGCCTAAAGGAATATTTGATCAAATAAACACTTATTGAGCCTGTAACCATAGTAATGTTAGAGTCCATTATAAACTAGAATCATTTTATTCTCTGGAAACATCAGTGTTATTTCAAATTCCTGTTATTTCAAAAAAGTCCTGTTCTGTAACAAGAAACAGAATTTAAACACACTACTAGGAAGTGATCTGTTGACTTTTTTTAACATCTGCTTCTTCAGGTTATTGAATTAATTACATTGGCTGTTGAATGAATTATATTGACTATTGAATGAATAACACTGATAAGGATTGAACTAACTGGAATAACTGACGTTCGCCAATAACATCTACCTCTTGAAGAAACAAGGAGGCTTGGGCTGGATGCTCTGAAATCTCACCACAGGGAGCTCACAATCAAAGAATACATTCCATCAAAATTTGGTCCGCTTTAATAGCAGGAAAGTTTTGGATTATGTGACCACCCTGAAGGTCATGCTGGCTTCACTAGAATGACATAGTTATCAAATCTTGGGCTTTATTTCAGTAAATCTGTGGCCTGTGTTCATAGCCTAAGACTCTGGGACAGAGTTAGTGGCCTACTGGAAGTTTTGCACTAAAATCTTCAGCTACAAAACATCAAAAACCCCAAGCCAAACAAACAAAAAGGGAAATATTTTGTCCCTTAAATAAAAAGTAACTGAAATTAAATAGTCCTTTAAACTGTTAAACAAATGGAACAATGAATGCAACTGGAGTTGTAAATGTAGTTGAATAATCTTTGTTTAACAATCCATTTAGTTTCCAAAAGAAAAGTTAACTGTTTCATATGCCTATTCCTGAAGCCCAGCAGTCTTCAGGAATAACAACTAACCCAGCCAAAACAGTAGGAGAGAGCAGGTAGCACCAGCTAAATAACAATTCTGTCCACATTGTGAGTATCTCTGAACCACCCATATGCCAAGACAATACATTTCAGTAAAACATGAAGACTGAAATATATCTGAGAAAATTATAAAAACACCAAGGGGATTAAAAAAAAGAGATTTTAAAATGGAAAAATAATAACTGTATTTGGTAAGCAGCCTCTTAGGGATCTCTTGATTGTACACAAACACATTACAATTAATAAGTTCCTGAAGCACAGAGTGTGTAGAGTTAGACTGGCCTTTCTACAGAATAAACATATAAAGGACAGACAACCTGGGATTCTTACAGTGAAATTCTCTGGCACAGGTGACTGGCTATCCCCTATAGCCAGAGACACCTGTGTATGTCTTGGGATACATTAAGGAGCTAAAGAAATCTTCATGTAACCTCTAGGTCCCAGCTTTATCCTGGGCCTCCATCCACACACTTCAAGAGCCAAAAATCACTCACTGTCATTCAGGGCTTAATCACTTTCAAGGCAGAGCCCTGCAGCTGGGGGCGGGGGGGGGGCAGCCTTACTTGCCAGGATCTTTTATGTCCTGTGGGTCTCTAGGCACTTTTTAGAGCCTGTAGGTATCTCTCAGTTTGTCCCTATTGTACTTAGGAACCCTTGGCAGTAGAAATTGACATAAATAAGAGTGAGATCCTAAAAACTCATGACAGGAATTGAGAAGTAAAAACACTCTTTCTAAATATTTTCAGGCAATTTTGTTTTATAAAAGCTCTGACAGAGAGAAGGAGGTACTGAAGAGGCAAATGTTAGGAATGGAAATTCCTTGTATGGTGCAAGTGATACCTTCCAAAGAGATGGAAGGGATTTTGAGAAATAGCTGTAATAGTGGGAAATTACCTGCCGAGGAAATGCTCACAGCAAGTCACAGACATTCAAATATAGTTCTGTGAAATCTATAGAGGACAGTTGAAACCCTCTTGAACTGCAGTTTCTGTTGGAAAAAAAACCCAAACCACTATGAGTCAGTTTGGAAATCAAGGTGTAGTTTTATAGTCAGGTTGTGTAAAATAGAAGATAGGGCAGGTTTAATATGAGCATAGCTGCACTCTTGAGAGTGTGCTGCTGCATCTTGCACTGCTGCAAGCAGTAAGACCTTGTGACACAGCTGTTGGACTCCAGGCATATGGATGCAGTGTTTGGACTTGACTATGGGAAGGTACAGGTTTGGGTTGATTTTGGGACCAAAACACTTTCAGCTTATGTGTGTCTGTGTACTTTTTATCTATAGAAAGTGAATGATTTAGCAAAATGATCCCAAAGGTCCTTGGCTGGATATTCTTTTCACACTATATGTCTGTTTTTTCCTTTCTCTCCTGTGGGCAATATCGGGAAAGATCAGGAACTCTTTCTATCATAGTTGTGATAAATTGAGGTAATGCCACTAGGAGAACCTAGTGCACCAGGGCATCGCTGATGTAGGTTCTCCAGACAGGCAGTATGCTTAGAAGCTTGTAGTTTTCTTTAAAAAAAAAAACAATAAAAAGCAAACACAAAAAAACTTTGGTCTGGTTGTGGAGAATAACTGTGACTGTATACACTGTATTACTTCATTGGAACATTTACTAATTGGAATGGGGAGAAGCACAGGCTGAATAGCACTATTGGTCATGCTCACTGGACCTGGATGGAGGAGGAATGAATGCTGCTGGATTGCTTAATGGAAAATTTGAAAGCTTCATTGCAAGTGAATGACTGAAAAACCTACTGGTGAGATGATCTTGAGCTATACAACCACATTTCATATGTTATCATATGCTTTTACATTCATGACAAAAATTGTGGTGTTCAAAAGAAAAACAAAACCAAAATACCCTGCTTTATTAACTTCCATGGTTGTTTTCTTCTCAGTGTCAAGTTCAAAGTAGAATCTTCTGCTATTCATCTTTTCATTTAATGATATCCTTGAAGAAGTAACTGGGGAAAAAAAATTGACAAAACATCAATGAAAAATACTGTGTACATCTAATCTATTTTGCCTGGATGGAAATTTGTAACCAGCTCCATTTAGCACCTACCTACTGTTTCTCATTCACTCCTGCTGTCTGTCCAGTTTAACAGATTTTTTTTTCATACTGATGGTTTGTCTAAAACACTTTCCATGCCTCATTCACCTGCCTCATTCACTTGTCATCCCTTTTCAGCTGTAACAGTTTTTTTTTTCTCTCCTTGATCTCTGCCTCTAAATTTCTTTCTCCCTATGTCATTAGTTAAGCTGTGTGAATACATTACCAACTAGTGAGCTTAAGGTTTTATTAAGATTTCATTTAAAATACAGCTTTTATTCAAAAGTCTGTGGAAATGAGAGCCTAAAACTAAATGTTTAAATGTGGTGTTTCAATGTGGTGTCTACAAATACAACCTTATATAAATGGCAATGAAATAGGAAAAACCATTTCTGATTAGGAACCTTATTTGTAAAACTAAAATATTATTTATTCTTCATGTAGACCAGAGGTGAAGATTTTGTTTCAGAGAGGTTGTGAAATTTTTAAAATGTATTTTAATTTGTTTAATGAGACATAAAAATGTTATAGTTCTCCTCACAAGAATTTACAAATAATTGTTGCAATTTTGGAAATCAAGTCATTTCTGTGCATACAGACACACACACAGAGTAAAAAGCAAGGGTTGCAAAGGTTAAAATGAAAGCCTTTTTGGAAAGAAGCACTAAAATGTTTTGTTATATAACAGAGGGAAATTAGTTATTTTTAAACCACTGTGATTTTCACTTCCTCTCTCAAACCAACCTTCAGCTAAATTGCAATGTATGATCAGTGTTTCCATGCAGTAGCCAGTTCTTCCAAAGCTCTCACTGCCATTTCCAATTGATCTGCTCACTTTAAGGACAGAGAAATGGAAGTGTTAAAATACAGTATTACCTTCCTAGAATGTACTACTGAATTAAAAAAAATATTAATAAAATCATCCCTCAGTATTAGATGAAAGCAAGAAAAGTCTTTCTCCTCATTTAATTCGATTTTCCAAGAAAAAATCTTTGCTGAGCCCTGCAAAAAACCAGAATACTTCTAGCATGTAACACACCCCTTACTGAGGATCATGCAGTGAGTTCACTGTCTAGCTGCATCCTGAGCTTCTAACTTATACAAAATATTTTAAAAAGGTTGGACCTAAATGAGGGGAAGGGGGAAGGAACTATTAGGTTACATCTCTTTTATCTCTTTTTTTTTTTTTTCTCCTGCCCCCCCCCCACCGTGTGTATGCTATATCTTTCTTCAGTCAGTCCAAACTCTTCTCCGTTTATCTTGAATCAGTAAGATCACTGGTTTAAGCTGAGCAGCGATCAGAAGTGAAAGGAACCTTTTTGGTAAACCATCTATTTAAGCTGCCCCTGAGGCACACTCCTTTCCTTCATTTGTCTTTCCTCTGTGCAAGATGGCCTTACTCATTGAAGTGCCACTGGACATATCATAGTGACTTATGATCATGAGGCAGCAAATTCCTTGTTAAAAGTACCATACTTAACTGCAAAAAGACAGGCCCATTCATAAAGCTGTAGAAATTGTAATGTGGCCTATACTTAAACAAGTTCAGTAAAGGACTGAGAGGGGTCGTCTTTAGGACATATCGGAACTTGAGGAACACTTCTATCAGAGTTACTGAGTGATTTGGTGCACCAAATAAAAGCAATTCCCCTTTGATTATGAACTCACTGAATGCATTTGGATTAACATCTAAGTACTTTCAAAGACTTTTAAGAACTTTATTCTTTTCTCCTTTTGTCAGGACTCCTAATACAGTGTGGTTAATAAATGCTTATATTGTTTAAATGGAATACAATTTCCAGCCTATGCTTGTGACTGATGCCTAGTGCCATTCTACGGATCGATCAGCTGAATATATGTGACAATTTATATAGCAGATAAAAGCTATCTGCTGCTGTGTTGGTTTGTTCTTGAATATTTTCCTCATGTTAGGTAATCTGCAAATTTGTTTGTTTACTGTATGGATCCATGAATAGAAAATTAGGCCTACATGTCTTTCTATATTGTATCATATGAGTGTATATGCTTGTACACGGCAGTGCTTCATTCTGTGTGACTACATGTTTGTAAGCTTCAGTCAACATAGTCCAAAACTTAAATTTAGAAGGTGATCATATTGCATTTGAGAATCTGTATTGCAAAGAGTAGTTTGAACAAGAGCTTGAACAAGAAAACTTGAACCATTCTAAGGCTGGGGGATACTTTGTTGGCAAGAAAAGTCAGTTTTCACTGCTTTGTATCTCTTGAATATTTAAAATGGCTAGAATGGAAAGTGGCAAATCTGTTCAAGTTTAATGTCAACAGAGAATAAACCATTAAAAAAGTACTAGCTGAGATTATAATGCAGTAGTACTGTCAGATAAAAATGATGCTTTAAGGGTAAATTTCCTCTCTGAGAATGAAAATTGTAAGTATAGTAACTAAATGGGACACCTTTAGCAATATATAATCTACAGTTCCATTGTACACCTTCATTATTTCCCCTATAATTAGGATTTTAATCCTTGTATTTGTTCTTTTTAAAAGCATATTAGCATTGCAAGGCATTCCTACGGATTTATTGATTTATTGTGTATATCATGAATGACTCCTGAGGAGCATAATAATGAAGGAAGTTATTTAATTCTATACCAATATTTAGGAATGGAGCCAATATTGTGTAGCTTTATTATAAGAAGCCCTATTTCTTCTAATATCAATGTCAGCTTACAAAGCTCTTCATCTGCTATGAGGAAAGAAGGATTATTAGAACTGACAGAGTACTTGGCTTTTCAAAGCTATTATATTTCTTGTAATTATTCCTTCTGAATTTCTACATGCAATGCAACTTCCACTGAAAACCTGTTTGCCCTGTTAATCTGATAGCAATTTAAACAAAAAAGTTGCTTCCTTCAACATTGAATTGTCAAAACAAAACCACTACTAGATATTTAAACAAGATACAAGATATGTTTCTTTTTATTCTTTTATTTTGGGGACAGGAGGCACTGGCAGATATCTTCATGTGGCCTTCCATTAGGTGTGAGTTTTAACAGATAGACTTAAATTTTAATCAAATTGAAAACCTCATCTACCTGTCTATGCATAAGTTGGTGGGTTTCTTTTAGTCATTGCCCAGGTTTTCATAGTTTGGGAGGAGAAGAAGACAGTATTTAGAAAAGAAAAAAAAAAAAAGAAAAAGAAAAAGAAAAAAAAGAAGGATAACCTACAGAAAAGAAAGTAATTCATAAACTTCCAATGGACTAACAATCAGTGTTGTAATTTTTTTGTTTACTATATAATTTGGCATTTATCTTATACAAGAGATGCTGCTGTTTTTAGTAAGCAGAAATTGCTTTCTCTGGGGTTTTCTATTACAGGTAAGGAAAGGGAATAGCATGAAAATTGCATGTATGTTTTACAAATTATGTTCTTTTTTTTTCTAAAAAGAGCTGTACTAACCTCCAGTCTCTGTGGCAAATATACATTTTCCATATGTTTCATATACATGTGTACATATATATGTACATCATGTATATTAACACACACACAAACACACCTTTTTGCCTTGGGTTATAATCACACCAAATGTCCAGACCTTAGGCTGAGGGGATTCTCCAGGGAAAACTCAGGATGCCACAGGAGCTGATTTGGTGGGTGGTACTCTTCCTTTTGAGTCAGAATTGAACTAATGCCTTGGCATGTGGTTCTGGAAGGAAATGTCTGAATGAAAGAGAAAATTGGAGTCTATCAGTAGGGAAGTTAGCCGTGTTGTCATAACCTGAATGCATGTAAGTTACAGTGGTAGATGAATTTAATCTTGGATAACCCCCCACTTTTGAAGTGGTTTTTAAATCGCTCTGATGGGAAGGAAGGATAGCTTTGTTTTGTTCAAATGAAGCATCAAAAGAAATAAAAAAGTTTGAAACCATGTAAAAAAGGCAATGAAATGTTCTGTATTTGGACTGGACTTTGGATTTAAAATCTCTATTTAAAAAAATCTAGGACCAGATGCCCAGATGCCGGACTCAGTGTGTTTGTGGTAGAGGACAGAGGACTGTTTCTCAAAGCAGAGAAAGTAGCTTTTCATCACTCTGATCCTATAGACTGTCTTTACCATACAATTACTTGCCCACAGGTCTTCCTGATTTCCTTAAAGAAACTAAAAAAACTGCTCACCAGCAGCTGCTAAAAATAATTTTTGTATAGCAGTCACCAAGGTGGCTTTTCCTGTCTTCGCAGATGCAAACACAAGCCTGGTGACCTATGCATTCATGATGCACATGAGCTGGCAATGAAAATGCTGGCCTTGCAAAAAGTATCCAGACTTTTCACCTTGAAGAAACATATCCAATAAAGCAAGAGAGACAATTGTAACACTGTACTGTCTGGCATCAGGCCAGCTCTGCTGAAAAATAGATTAAAACTTTGGGAGTTCATGTTCAAATACCTCCTTTAGCTGGGTTTAAATACCTTTTAGAACTAGGCTTGAAAAGGGGGCCTTTATTTATCACATCAGACACTATATATGTGAAGTGTGATCTATTAAGATATTATATGTATTTTTCTTCAGTTTAAACTGTAGCTAGTTAAATTCCCTCTGGAGGTATAATAATAGCAATAAATGACTAGTAAGAAAACCTTTCCCTGAGGATGAAAAGTTCAATTCTCATCTTTACCACAACTTTTGCTGGTAATAATTATTATGAATCTGCTTGATGTCCATAGTTTCACAAAGTCTACATTTAGACTCTATATAGAATTCATGCAGTATTGTTAGATGCTTGGATACCATGGCAAAGAGGGCAAAGGGCAGCCACACAAAATGATTGATCTGATAAAATATCTGTGAATGATTGTATGAAGGAAAACAAGCACGCTTATCAAATTAAGCATTTACCTTCATGTAGCAGGCATCTTTCTAAAAAGTATTACATTTGAGTATAATTCCAGGGTGGTTTTTAGTACAGTGAATCAAGTTATAATATAAGCCGGCAATGCTTCATGAAAGTTAGTGTACTGAAGTGAGGTAATCTTTCCATGGTATACATGAACTGAGTGTGTGCCTTATGTTTAGGTTTTGTCACATCCTTGAAAGAAGAGATGAAGTCACAATGTAGACATTTTCAGGTAAACAGACGCTCATTTTGTGTTATCACAGTGTATGTAGTAATGAGATGTTGGAATTGGGACCCAAGTCTACATTGCCAAACCTGAAAGGGAATAAATCAGGCTCTTTAACAAAATAGCTATGCCAGCAAAAGCTCTATGGTGAGGTCAAAGGAGGCCTTTCTGACTCGGTAATCTAGGTAGGCAATTACCATAAAAAACTGTAGAGAAGACTAAGTCTGAGGACATGGCATAACCAGGTATATTTGTGTCACTGCTGCTTGAAATTGATCTTGATTTGTCAGAAGGCCTTCTGATTTGTTTAGGAGCACAGATTACCTAAAAGATACTTGAATATAATTGGTGCTATTTCAGTGAATAACTTGACTAGAATTATTTGACATTTAGTGTGAGGTTTCTGTGTTTGCCTAGGAGAGGAAGATGTGGACATCTGTGCTTCTAAAGAGCTCCGATGTGTGCCAGTTGGCATGGATTGTTGTGTTGAATAGAAGATTCTCTCACTTGGTGATGATCTGTTAAAACTGAGGCATGGATTATGTGTACGCTGACAATCATCCACAAATTTAGAGGGTTATACTATTAATCCAAATCACAGAGCTTGCTATTTTCCTGTCTACAGTACATATTGTAGCCTGTAACAGAGTCACCATGCTGCAATAACTTGCATCTGAGGGTTCCCTTGAAATGTATCAAACTGTATGAAATTTTAGGAATTGCTTCTCTGCACCATTGGCTTGATTCTGCAAACATTTTCAGCCAGCTTTGTGGGCTGTAATGCATCTTTGCTCCTTAGTTTGTTGCCCAGTTTACTCTTTTCATAGGAAAGGGAAGAGACGATGGATTTGATGTGTCAGCTTTAGGTTATAGTGGTATAGATGCACCAGCCTGGCTTTGAGTGTCTGCTTAGCAATCCTGTGGTGGATGGAACAGAGAAAAGAAACAGTGAAGATATTTTTTTTCATGTTACCACCTAGCTTCCAAACGGATCTCCAGTATGTCTATGAAAAGTGACAAGGGCTGACAAAGCAGAGTGTAATATATTCTGTAACTGTAACTATATATTATATTATTTTGACTTCTGCCAGTGCCCTGTAAAAATTGTTCTCTATTAATATACAGAATGGAATGGGTCATATTACATTGAGAATGGACAAATGTTGCCAGTTCCTTTTTGTGGTTTTTGTTTTTGTTTTTGTTTTGGTTTTTTGAGGGCTTTGTTTGTTTGTTTGTTTTGGTTTTTTGTTTGGCCAGTTTATACAAATGCTGTGCCTGAAAATTCATGCAAAGTTTAAATCAATTCTTGTAGCGGAATCATGACTAATCCCAATTCTCCTTTTTAAATATAAATTTTTGAACTGAGATGGAAAGAATGGTGGTGGTGGAGGGTGGGCAGGAAACAGGAAAGTTGTTTAAATTAACAACTTCTGGACTGTATGGTTTTTTTGTGACACTTGATCACAGTGTAGCCAGAAGCTACAACAGAAAACCAGCAGACTTGAATCTCACAAAATAAAGGACTAAAATCAAGTCTAATTAGCTTTCATTTATTAAAAAAAAAATAAACAAAAAGAAAGAAAACTGTGCAGTTATATTCTGCTACAGGACATTGCAGACTGAAATTTTTACAGCCTGTAAACAAATAAAAATAGAGAGCTACAGACAAGGTCATCAATATGAGGCTGTCTGGGTGGGAATGGTAGGCATCATTTCCTTTACTCTGAAATGGATTAAAATTTTTTGTTGTATATATTTGCCAGTCTTAGAAAAAAATAGATTCATTCAAATCTCAAGGTAGCTTACCACCACAAGGCTCATCTAGGTTGTGCATGGGACAGAGTATTTTCTTAGGAGGAACACAAGATTTAGGCTTTTTGTCTTTAACTGGCCTGTAAATTTATTTGAAATTTCCTGGGTTAGCTGGCAACAACTTTTTCCAAGGTGGTGATAATTTTTTACTCTGACTTCATGGGAAAATGCTGTTTCCCCTAGTCACCCCGAGTTAAAAAAGTGCCAACAACTACAAAACCTCTTCTGTGGCCCAAAAGGCAGCTAATCCAGTGCTAACAGTGCACCAAGTGTCTGACCCTTTAAATGGAGAGGAGAAATGCAGTGGGGGTTGGAGGAGCAAAATGCATTTCTTTCTTGGATGGTCTGATATTCAGAAGATAAATGTTATACTTGTTGCCCTAAAATCAAACCCCTAATCCTGCCAATTTTCTTTACCTGTTTCCCAGCCCAAAGCAGAGGGAATCTTTAAAGGATCCTCATTCCCATACTTTTCATTTGATGAAAAATGCTATTTCTTTTAATTTGCTACTTCCAATAATTTTTTTTTGTTGTTTCCCATATCTCAACTTTGAAATCAGACTTGAACACTCAAATCTTTATCAATTTCCATATTGCTTTAAAAAAGCCTACCATTTCCATGAAAAAGTCTACTAAGTAAAACAGGAATATTTTTGCATTAATTTTCTGCAAGCAAGTCACCTCAGGTGTTGCCACTGCCACCACTGCCCACCCTCCCTGCCAGTCTGAACATTTTTGTAATCTGGAAAGTTGAGATATGGAGGAGTAACTAGAAGACTTTAGGACAGGTCTGTTAATGTGATTAGTGAGTTGTATGTAGACTTATGTGCAGTTGCCAGTGAAATCACCTTTAAATACAGTGCTTGGGTATCTCCTCCACCAAACAAGAATAGGATGGAAAAAAGAAGCAGTTTTGTTGGTTTGGCCTGGACCATATGAGAGATTTTAAGGCATTATTGCTATGTGTTCTTATTTCTCTTCTCACTTGCTCTGTATAATTAGTTTTGATATATAGTGTGCATTATAAACAAAGAGTCTGAGTTAGTATGTTTGTTACAAAAGGACTGCTGATCTGCATTTAACAATAATTCGTAAATTGTAGCTGACTCCTAGGTACTCCCACAACAGAGAGACCAACAGGTTAGAACTCAGCTGGTGACGTGATTCTTGAAATACTGTGTCAATGTTAAATTGCCTTTACATTGCTTTTATTAAACAAATACTGCTTTAGAAGGTAAAGCTTTCATCTGTTTCCCACTGAGCAAGTTTAAAACACATTTTCCTCCTTTTCTCTAAAGTCTTATTGCGCAAACCACATAGTTCTCCCCACTGTGATCTGTTTTGCAAAAGTAGCCTATTAATTGAGGATGTTTTTCAGTATTGCCAAAAGGTCACTACAATCAATTATGGACAATATTTGTAAAGAAGAAATCTTGCCTATAAAGCAATATATCCTAAGTTGTCTAATTTGTTCACAGTAATAAGGCCATGCCCATTTATTGATTAATCAATCTTTGTTGTCTGTTTGCTGATTATATCAGGAAGTCTCTTAATGTAATGGAATATCATATACAGAGTTGGCTCTGGGTAATGCATTGCAAAAATATTTATTTCTAATATTATAGTGCAAACGCTCAACCTGAGGAGATGATTTTTCCAGGACAGACCATTCTGATTTGCAATGGTAAGCCTAGAATGGAACCATATTTGGATTTGAAACAAAAAGTAACATGACTGAGTAAGGTGACCAACACAGAAGTTCTTCTGTTTTGATCCAATTTGTAAATCATTACCTGAGGTATTCCATTCAAAAGTCTTCATGTTATGCAATTATACTGCATCATGGATATACAGTATATGAATATAATTGAGCAAAACCAAACTTCTGTTTTATGCCAAAAAACTTGGTTATGAATACATTCAAAATGGTTCTCAGGCTATATATAAGTGTAAGATTTGGCTACTTTTTAGAATCATAAAAAGGAAACCGGTTATATTAAAATTAATTCATCTTCATACACTTCATATAATCAAGGTTTTTATCTTGTCACAAATCTTAATGTGATTTGTAGGGCACAGAGTAGTGGCAAGAGTTATGTACATAGAAGTTGTTGTAAGTTATGGTATAATTATCATTATCTCTGTTGGCATGAGTGCATCATTTCCGCTAAACAATATGCCTTATTTTGCTATGACTCCATGATCCATTTGTGTTCTTTTGTACTGTAGTTGATGTAAATGAACCACATTAAACTGCGCCCCCTGCTCACTTTGTGCATATTTAAGCATTTAAAATGTCTCAGAAATCCATTATCACTCTGTGACAGAAAGATAAGAAAAATGTGTGAAAAACTCATAAACAGGTAGAATTAGAACATGTCTGTAAATTAACTTTCGACAGGTGTAAGATATCCAAGATTTCAGATGGAATTTGTGTTGGAATTCAAGCAAAACAATGCTACATTTTAAATTCAGGAGAAATAATGAACTACTGATGCTGATGCTCAATGTTAGTATTACAAAGCAATAATGTTTTTTCAAAACTCATGAATTTTCCAATAAATGAATACTTGATGATCATAGCATCTGTTGTTAAAATACTCAGTAGGACCAGAGAATCAAAGGGAGAAACACAAGAACACAGAAATAATTTTCCATTAATCTTTACTTCAGTATTTAACATGCTAAAGTTTAAGTGCTTCTTTTTGCTGTATAAAAGGCTCATAACATGATTTAGCATGATGCAGATCTCGTAGTGAGTAGTAAAATGGAAGGAATAAAAATAGGCCCTAATTCTGCAAGCATTTATGCACGCAGAGCTCCATTTGTATTACTTCTAAACATTAAAATTTACTGTGATATATAAGGAGTATTCAAAAATAAAGAACTTTAGCGACAGGACAGTTTTTATAGAACAGTGGTACCACATCTGAAAAATGCCAGGCTTAACATCAACATGTGCCATGTCTGCAGTGCTTTCAAATTACAAAACAATGATTTTACCAGAAGGGTACTTAAAGTCACAAGTTCAACTAACACATCCATTGAGAATGAGAATGTAACAGTTCTCTCTAAAAATTTTAATATGTATATTGATTCTCAGTGCATTCTGGAATGTGGATTCAGCTTTTCCGGCTCTGGAAATCTAATGTTCAACACATGGCCACCTGCAATTTTACCATAGTAAAATTTTTGTGCCTTTCCCCAGGGAAAAATTGAGGTATCATAGATGTTTTCTGGTTTACACATGCTATGTAGATTACACCTTAAATACGTGATATGTAATTTAAATGCAGACAGATTTTTGGCACTGATATTAATGACTTGAAAGATATCATACCACAGTTTTAAAACTCATTTATGCAGTAATCAAGGTTGTTAGAATTGCAGCCTATTCGCTTTGCTGCATCAGGGTTTCATCTCTGAATCAGTGCCAGCCAAAAAAATAAGCTTCTCAGTACTGCCCCACTTTGGGAATGCTGCAATGCTACCACATTCCTTAATCCTAGGGAAACTGAAGTGGTGAAAGGGTTGTATAGTTCTGCTGTCATTACTGTCAAAAAACAGGACAAAACATCAACATCTTCATAGAGGAATACTCTCTCTGAGTTTTTGCAGTAGGGACTGAAAAAAAAGAAATGGAATAGTGTTTAAGTGGGGGTATAAAATTTATATAAGTAACATAATGCTTTGACTTTTTTTAAGGTTGTTCACAAACACCCTTATAGAATAATTAAAATATGCTTTCCATAGCCAAAATACTATAAAAGTCAGTTTCTTAAACATAAATAAAGCATGGGAAAATGATGCTCTGTATGATATACATAGTCTCCATAATTATTTTAAGCAAAGAATTGGGTTTTATTTAATTTAAACTATTTGTCTGCATTATCCTAAACAAGAATAGAACTTACTGTCATGATCTATTTAGCTTGTCTTAGCTTTCTTTCAACTATACTATACAGAGTTCCATTATACCTTTTTATGTCATTGTCTTGACAACAAGAGCATGTTGTTCCACGTGGGCAGCTGTGTAAGATTTCCCAGCAGTTACATGCAACAACACTCCAGTGTCTGTGGAGGCCAAGTATGCTCACATAAAACAGCTTGTGGAAATGGATGTCTCTCTGCATATGCGTATCGGGAATATACATACAGTCATTAGACTAACAAAGTTGGCTACTCAAGAAAGGTTCTCTAATAAAGATGAACAATGTCACGCTCATGCGCTTGGGCTCTCCTCCTGTGAATTGCCATATAAGTGTAACTGGGGTTGGTCAGACTGTTATCCTTAGTAAACTCTGGTGTAGGCTGGAGGAAAATCAGGTTCAATCTGTGGACACTTGCATATTCACATAAACTGAAATCCAAGTATGCAGCTGTCCACTTCAGTTACTCGATTACAAGATATTAGAGAATCTATGAGCTAAGTGCCAAAGGTGAAAGATAATGTTCTGTGTGTCAGAGTGTGCAGTAAACTGTCCTATGAGCTCTACATCTGGATGACTATGATGCTGAATGATTTGACTGGTTTATTTACCTAGATGATTTGACTGGTTTATTTACCTAGTAGAATGTGGTTGATCTTGAAACTAGCTTAGTGACATGGTGTTTCAGATATTCTCAAAGGTCTCTGTGTGGGTAGCAAGGTATCACCACTGTGCAACACGGTAGTGATGGCAAATGTGCTGAGCAGATGGATGAATGCTACAATGTTCACATTCACCAGTATGCTATTGTAAAAATGAGAGTGAACTTAGATGATTCAATTGCTTCTGATCAGATGAGAGTGAAGTGACAAAATGAAGGATGAACTGTATTCCACATGCAGCAGAAGGACATCTCCTAGGGATAGAGGTCCACAAAATCTTGCAAAGAACTTACAGAAGTTGTGTATCTGTCTTGCAACAATCTTACTGAAGCTGACATGCCGTGGATGCTGGACTTCCACTCACTTCAGTATCATTCTCCCAACTGTATTGAGGAAAATAGTTGTAGTCTGATGTCCTAAGTTACCTTGATGTTTTAAATCTATCAAGACCTCAAATACAGTCTGTCAGTGTTAAGACTGAGTCACAAGTCTGCATAGGATGGGAGCTTTGTTTAACATTTTCTTTTCTATCTTTTTTTAGAAAAAACACATTACAAAAGTTAGAGCCAACAAAATAATTTAATGTCTTTCCAACAAATTTACTACTAATTTGGTCAATGTGTATTACTTAGAAAAAAGATGCTATTTTCATTGTAGTAGTACCCTAAAAATGTTACAGACATAGTAAAAAAAAAAAAAGGATTTTTCATATTCCTTATTGCATTGAAGGGTTACACAATGTAGCAATGCAAAGAAAAATAAATGAAGTTTGTCTGAGAACGGCAAAAACTGTTCAAGTTTTTAAAAGCATGTAAGACTAAATTATAGAAGACATATCTAAAAGGTCAAGAAGAGGAAAAAAAACCCACCCATCCTATATTTTTAGGCTGCAGACTCATGACACAGGACAATGTTTGTAATAGAGTGAAATACCAATCAGCAGGTAATTCATAAAGAGAAATCATAAAAAATGGCTCAATTTAAAAAAGGTACTTGGCAATCACAATGCTCCATGGCCTCCAGTCCATTTACAGAGTTTATGTACTGTTGAAGAGGTTGTAAAAGAGTTTCCTAAGGTTTGACTGTTGCCATCCCAGGTTCTTGCATGTCTTGCTGAAGCATCTAGTATAAAGTATTCATGAAGAGAGGCCATGTGGTTAAACGAAACCTAGTTTGGCTTGATATAGTAATTCCTTTATTTTTTTACTTTTTCAGAAGAGTTAATTAAATCTAAATGACACAAGAGATTATTGGCATCATAGTTAAACTTGACAGTTTTTGCTAAGACAACAGCCTGAGCTTGTCATATTTTTTCTGATTCTAGTTCATCTGGATATAACCTCAGCAAAGTAAGTTGTGAGTCCGATCTGAATCAACAGTAGCAGTAGATTTATCGATCTCATTTGTCAATACCTTTGGACAAGTCCTGAAAGAACTCTATCTTAGAAAACAAAGTCCTTGTAAATGGCAATTGTGTGATTGATTAGTTGCCACTCTTTTACCTTTGCTGTCTGAAACATGAAGCTAAGGACTCTAATTCTGATGTTCAGCCCTTTGAAAGAGGTCTTGAAGCATGGATTTTTGTTTAAGAACAGCTCCTGAAGTACCAGAAACTTCCAGAAGCATAATTTTAGAATTTCCTCTTTGTCATATAGAGAAATTACTCTCAGAAGACTGCATTAATAAAGTGCTATATAGTAATTGTCCTGTACCAATACTCTCAGATGCGGGCTTACAATACATGACTTTGGACAAGAGAATACCTAATTTCCTCCAGTAAATTTTTCTACACTATACATATTTCCTGAAGCAGTAGTGCAAAGGGAAACAAATGGTTTGGTGGAGAACAGATGAAGAGAAATGATTATTTACCAAGCAATTGAGTGCTGAGTAAAGGCAAAACCAGGTTCCAGAACCACGTACCTGTCAAGAGGCTTAGAAGAGCATCTGCCATGTTGTTTTGTTACAGGAAGACTGAAAGGAAAGATAACCTAATTCTTGGGACTCCATAGAGGTGATCAGGCATACAAGGGGATATTTGTATGTGTCCCCTCATAAAAGCACACCAAATTTATGAGGAATTCCAATAGCTTGTTCAAGTAAAATATAACTGTTACAGACTGCCTTTTTCTAGAATGGTGTACAGAGCAGGAAGGTTTACACTCAGTGGAATGGTTTTCTGATGAACCCATTGACTCTCTCAATCTCTAATGAGAAAAAGAAGCACTCTAGATTGCCTGCAAGACTTATTTCAAGAACCTGGATAGGCTGGAAGATAAGGATAGATATATACACTTTAATTGGAGATTTCATTGAGATGATAGAAGGTTAGATCAAACCACTGATGACAGCGGAAAGTTGAATTCTCAACTGGTCTTGCCATTAGCAAGTAATTTTTTGTGCTGCTGACATGACAAGAATAGAAGGCAGAAAATGAAGCAGAATTATTAAATACCTGTGAGTGATAGACCAGATTCTTCTCTGGTTTTGGGACATGGTTGAGTTCTACTTGAAATAAAGAATACTCAGGAGTAACCTCATGGTATCTTGTAAATCCACTAAGATATCAATTAAAGTAGAGGTTAAAATGGATTTTTTTCTAACTTACCGCACACATTAACATCTTTTAAAAGGTTCACTCTGCCTTGGTAAGAGTTACAATGGAAGATAAAAGAATTACTTATTAATCAAAATCCACTCTTGGCATAGTATCTACTTCCTATGTCTGTCAAAACGTGACAGGAGTCAGCTTCTCTGTACAAATCGAGAAAAATAAAGTTTTGTGTATGAGGGAGGGGTATACTTAACTGATAAGGTAAGACTGACATTCTAGTTATACTGAGCTATCTTACAGACAACTTATTAATGAAAAAGTGGGATGCACACAGTTAGCAATTATGAAAGGGGCATTCGTGGCTTATCCATTTCATCTCTATGCCTAAGAGCTCTTGACATCTCCCTCTTTCTTAGATCACTGGGAAAAAATGCTGTTTAATACCTATATAGTGCTTATTATAATTAAAATTTATACATTTTACGCAAAGAAAAACATTTTTCAGTGCGGAATTTTTTTTTCAACTGGTATTTTTGTCTTAACATCACCAACTGTATTCATGTCTTCAAAGTGTCCCACTTTATTAAAAAATTAACTGAAAAAATGATTAATGGAAAGGGATGTTAGATAGTGCCATGCATTCTTTATTTTTTAATTTTTTTTGAACTTAAAAATTCCTAAGATAGTTTTCTTGACTTATATTTGGGCTGTGGACCTTGCAGGCCAGAAATCTCTTTCTTGTTGTATGTGGTTCACCATGCTTGCTGTGCAGGGATGGACTTGTCTGGGTGCTGGAGCAAGGTGGGAACTAATCTCAAGAGCTCCAGGCAGGGAGAAAGGGATATAGTGCTCCTGGTCTTTAATTAAACCTTCCTAACAATGAGGGGCAGTCAATTCTGCAAGTGCTGAACATTATTTTTTTTTTTTTTCAGACTCATGTAAACCATAGCTGTCTTTGATGTAAAGCCTCAGTTTAGAAAAAAGCTGATATGTGAACTGTGAAGTTTGTGAGCTATAGCAAATCTGATTTTGACTCCCTGGCTTCATTCTCAGCACTAACCCCGTCAGTGGTGCAATAAACTGCAGTTTAGCTGCATGTGATCTATTTACAAACAGCAGCATTACGATCCTTGATTTGTGTGTCCTTTTAATTTCTCTCTCCCCACTGTGCCCCCCTCAGGTACACCAGCCATTAGGATTTTTAATCTCTGCCAGTTTATTAGCCTGGGATTAGCAGTGGTTGCGACATGAGGAGCTGCTGCAGCGTAACCGTGTATCACACAGCCTGCAGCCCAGAAACTGTGCCTTTACCCTTCAAATCCAAAGCTTGCCCTAATCCCTAGAGTCAGAAATTTGCTTAAATTCCGAGTATAAGGTTTAAATAATCTGTAATGGCAACCCCAGTCTGTGTTCCTTACCAAATGGACAAGTTAGTTGGTGGTAGGTGGGCTGAGGAGGCTGCCTGCACCCAAAAGGGCCGTCTCCTCTCTCCCACCCACACAAAGCACCACGGGGCTCAGCGAGGCAGGTTTTTCCCCCTTAGCCGCTGGGGAGGGTGGTGACACACAGCTGAGGTTCATGGTCACACTCCTTCCTGCCCTGGGACTGAGCTGGGTGGGGGCCTATGGTGCTCCAGAAGGTTCCGGAGGCTCGCGTGGGCCCTGCCTTCCCCTCCCTCCCTGCTCCTTCGCGGGGCCACCCGCAGGCGGAGGGGGCAGCACCCAGCGTGGGGCCTATGGACGTGGCATGGGTGGGTGAAGCAGCTCTGGCCAGCAGGGCTGTACCAGCACAGGGCCTGGGACGGCTTCCCTCCAGGAAGGTTAGTGAGGCGTTATCCCCTGTGGTTTTAAACAGTTTTTTCCCTGTGATTCACTTCGTGCTCTTGAGCGTTGTCAGATGTTATCATCCTCCACCAGCTTTCCTTCTTTGGCCTTTATCAGCACAAGGGACGGCATGAGAACACGGCTTATTTTTAGAGAAGTAGCCATTTTAGAGCACAGGACTGCTGCCCAGTCGAGTTGTTACACCTTTTCTTACACATTGGAAGAAAAGGGCAACAGAAAAAGGTGTCAGCATGACAGCCCTGTGTCCGGCCACGCTGAAGCAGAAGGCAAAGTGCTGGCATTGGCCTTGCACTACCCATGGAGTACACTTTAGCCTGGCCCTTCTGGCACTAAAGGCTTGTCCTCTGAGCAGTCTGGCCGACATGCCCAGGGAAGCTTCTGGCCAGAAGATCCACAGGAGCCGGGTGATGGTCAGGCATCCCAGCTGAGTTCAAACTTGGAAGTGTTGGAAGCGTGTGGAGAGGGAGAGAAAGAAAAACACTGACCACCCCAGCATGCTGCTAAGGAAAGAAAACACTGGAGGGCTGTTGAAATATTCACAGAGGATTAGCACAATGTTACTGTGTTTAGCACAGGTGTTTCTGTAGCTGTGATGCATTAGGAAAATTTACAATGTTCAATGACTCACACTTTCTCCCATGTAATGTGGTAGTTTATTTTACTGGGCTAGAGTACAAAGTGAGGAGGAACACCTGCTGGTGTTTTGGTTTTCCTGTAATATCTAAGCTTTGTGAGCATTTGTTTAATCTAGGTGTGCTTCATTTTTTCCCCCCCCCTGAATGCATTGAAATAAAACATTTTAACACACAATGTTTACAAGGAAACAGATTTCACCAGAGACATGTAGAAATGTTCTGTTCTCTGCCTCTGTGCAGTTGCATACTATAAGCTACTATCACTATGAAAATTATGGACCTAGTTCTCGGTATATCTAAAATCTCTATTTCTTTTTGTCAGTGTTATTCAATTCAATGAGGGGATATGAAAAGTGAGGACGGGTGGTTATTGAGTCCTGATGTATGTCCTGTGGGTTTTGTCCCACTAATTTTGTCAGACAAGTATTAGTTAATAGAGCTTAGAAAATATGCTGGTGTTTTAAATATGAAGCTGAACTACACCTGTATTAGCTCAGTTTTATCTTCAAGTAAGACGGATTTGGGGAGGGAGGTAAAACAAAATTAGTTGTCTTCCTGCTTTGAGATAGAAGAACTATGTGTTGAATTCCTCTGGGCTTTGTGTCCTGTTTCACAGAAAGGCCAAGGAAGGACCTGACTGGCAGTGCATAGGCACAATGGGATGGACTTGAGCATTTGAAGCTTCCATGCTCAGCCTTCCAGGAAGAGGTTAGATCTTGGACAGGCTGGTTGTGTGTTCTTGACTGCAAACTGGAAGGAGAAAGATCCATAGGTGACCGTAGCTATTAAGATAGATCTAAAAGCATGTCTTTCTGTGGACATATCTGCAGGTATACTATTTCTACTGTATTATAAATCCAAGAGAACCAGGTTAACTTGAAGAACAAAAGCTAAAATTTTGGAAGGATTGTGCACCAAGAACTGAGATTAGTTTTTCAGAAGTATTTGGCTTTACTCTTAGGCATCTAGTTAAATGACTTATTCTGTGTATTGCAGTTGCTTTTAAAATTTTATCAGAAATGTCTGTTCCAATGTCCTATAAAGTTGCATATGGTCCAAACTAGTTCCACTGCAGAAGTACAGCTAAAAAAGAACTTCCAGAATGTTATGAATTCAATATTGATATAAAATTATTATTTAGCTTGTTTCCTATAATAGAATTCTCAGTAAAACATTAAGAGGAAAAACTGAAACTCCATAGACTAGATGCAGAAGCTTAAGATTGATCAATTTGTTATTTAAGAAATATGCTTAAAAGGAGTACAGCTGGATTCTTACCCTGTAATAAAATTAATTAATTTCTACAAAGGCAGTGATGAGGTTTTTTCCCAAAAGTGTAAAGGTAGTACACAAGCAACTGAAGGTATTTTTTGTTAAAATGGGCTTTGCTGCTGTGTGAAGGAATAAAACAGATAAAAGGGAGACAAAAAATACCGGAATACAGCTTGATACTGTGTTACAGTGGAATATTCAGTACGAACATTCTAGGGGAAAATCAATCACATTATTAGAACTTGTCAACTGAACAATTTGATCTCAGAATCTCTGAACCTCTACAATGTCCTTTTGAAGAATAAAACTGTAATTTAGGGGGTTTATACCCATTGTAACTCGATGACGCAGTATTTGCACTGTTTTCTCTCCTACTTCCCTTGTTAAGTCTCTTCCTTATTAAATTACTGTTTACGTTGTAGAAGGAACATAATAAAAATACAGAAATTGTGATGTGGGTGAGTTGCTGTAGCAACATTATCTTTAGAATTCCCTGTATTGTGTGCTAATTTTTCAAATTTTTCCATCTGAGACACTGTATGAAATACACATTGCATGTTTATTTTGAATTGTTTATTTGAAAATAAGTATTTCCTTGTAAGTTTTTAAACATAGCACCTTCAAAGAAAGGGGGAAGCTTGAAAGAACCTTTATGCTTTGCCATACTTGGATTGTATCTTCTTATTTTCCAAGGAAGTTTTTATTTACAAGGAAGAGTTGTCTTTTGTTACATGTTCTGAGATCTGCAAAATGGAGATTCCAGTACATCACACATTTTTGTCCAGAACATGTTTAAAACTCACCAAAGTGATTTGGGAACATGTTCAAAAGTATATCTGTGCTGCAGTTAAAGCTGTGATAGCAGGTGCCATACCTGAGCTCATTTTAAATTGATTACTGTTTAAGTGCAGTAGTACTCTATAGGTGGTAAAGTTTAAATTGAGTAAATACACATTTTTGTACTTGACAATTTTTAGATGCATTTTTTACTGAAGGACAGTCTTTCTTTTAGGTTCTTGAGAACCTAAGACTTATGAGATCTCTAGGTCTGATAAGAAAGGTAGTTAAGGACTTGCAGAAGTACATTCCTGGAAGTATTAGGCTTGTTTTGTTGGTGGGTTTTTTGTGGTTTGTGTTGGGGTTTTTTTGTTTTGCTTTTTTGGTTTTTGTAAATTAAACATCCATGTGTTTCCTGTGTCTCCAGATAATTTTCAAAATCAGACACCTTCTTCTAGCTTGAATTCTCTTGAATCAATTAATCCTCTTGAAGCAGTTAAGGACACTCAGCACCTTCTTTTATAAGAATATGTGGAAGCTGGCCCAGAGTTAGTGGTTCATTTGTTCTTGATTCATGAAGATCTGAGATCACTTTGTCTGTTGATAGTGCTAGATACCTAGAGGGATTGTTTATGGTCTTCTGTAAGTGCATACATAGAATAGCTTAGAGGGGACAGGCAGACACTTGCATTCAGGTATGTTCCACATATGTTCAGTAATCTTATATGAATAATACCTTTTATGGAAACAATGCAAATGGGGATAATTTTATCTATTAAGAGGAAAAAAAATTTCCTTGGGCTTTTTTGGGGGTCTAAAAAGCAAGAGGAAAACACAACAGATGCATGCTGCATTAAAAGGGAGCAGAGACATACATTAAATTCCTTATGTCTTTTAAATGATGCAATTGTGAATTATATTCTTGTTGCATTTGTAATTAGAGGGCGGAACAGATGGTAAAGGCTTGTTCTAAAGTAATGTGTCTATTAAAATTACCCATGTTGCTGAACTGATTGTTGACTATAAGAGGGTTTCTTAGCCATTGAAATTCGTGTGCTGACATGTAATTGATTATTGCAGTTCCTTATATATGAGCACGCACAGAGTGTATATATACACAGACACAAATCTATACCTATATCAGTTATATGCTGTATATGCATTTAAATGTCACTTATTACAGTTGTGAAGGAAAATGAAACCTGATACTATAAAAAGCTTTCCATGTGGATAGACAAGATGCACTGTTGTACGGTCATGTATTGTATTGTTTTCTTATCTCCAATTTCAGCTGGAGATAAAGTGCAAAGTTTAATTTATCACATGAGGTGTTGCATTATATGACATAACACAGACAATTACGGCATTGGGGTTTTTTTGCTCTGCAGAAGATTTCTTTATTTTTAGTCAGCATATTTGACCTATTACCTCATGTTTATAGATTTATCCTTTTTCAAGATCTGGAAATACTTGTCTTGGCAACCATTTTTTTCATGCCAACTGTAACGTTCTCCAACATAAAGCATGCACTGAACTGATATTATCTAATAATTCTGGATGTCACAAAGTTCTCTCCTGGTACTAAAACCCCCATGTATGGAAGGCATGAGAGGAGGTGATGCTAGTTTTTGCAGTTCTTGTGAATAAAGTATTTGATGAATAAAAAAAAAAATTATTCTGACAATTTTGTATTAACTTGGGATGGGTTCCATGCAACACACCCAAATATATTCAAGGGGTGATGGCTCTTCTCTGATCTCTTTAGATACAAAATATCTGACTCCCTGATTTCTTCCTTGATCTGGAAGCCCATTTATAATAATGGGTATAAAGGAAGCCCTTTAGGATCTTTCATTTCAACCATTGAACTTGAGTGAATTTCTACATCAGGGTATGATGCTTTAGTTCAGAAAAGAGTCTGTGTGCATGCATGTGGTTGCATGTTCTTAAGATCATCACAGCTCCATACAGAGGAAGTATGCTAGCTGGTATTTCCATCATGCTGCCAGTTTCAGCCAGAGGTGTAAGACAGGAAGGCCACAATAAATGCCAACACCATACACTCAGGAGAAGAAATCAGCTCATGGGATTTCTTTAAAAACAGGATTTGACAGGCAAATGACTAAACATATTTTTTTAGTGATCCAACATTTCTTCTTAACGAGGCAAGTTGTCATTGACTCTGCTTGTTGTCTATAAATTCTGACTGACTCAATCTTCATAATGTCAGACTGGTCAAAGACATCAGTAAATTGCATGAATAAAACATAATACTTAGTAATTGTCCTTAGCTGGTAACATACTGTAATCTCATTTGTTCGATAGCTTTTGTCCAAAATAGCGTTTCCTAAATAGGCTATCATTTTACTTTCCTAAAAAGGATACCATAACCTCTGTAAACAATTTATCTACTTTTATGCATTATGAAGTTAGAAAGACATTGCAGCTAAAGGCATACCTGGTGAAAGTACAGCAGGGACAGTGTCTGTTAGCAAATATAGAACTGGACTATGTCTTTTAGTAATGTTGAATTTTCGTCTAATGGGAGTATGGTGTCTTTCCTAAATTTGACATAGTGGAATCTACCACTAATATGTCACCTTTGCTATTGTGACAGAGATAGCTTTGCTTGAGAACTGATAAGTAGTAGTTTATATCAACATGTTTTCTTTCAAGAAAAAATTAAGCACTTTATCTCTGGAGGCTTCAAAGCATGAGTTTCAGGCATCTGGCAAATAAAACAATAAGCACAGTTTGCTATAAGGAGGGTTGACTCTTGGCTTGGTCTCACTTACTGTAGAATCACATTTTATTTGCATATGAATCACATCCCCTACTATGTCCTACACATAGAAAAGCCAGAAATGAAAGACCAAGAATGCTCCTGGCAATGCCTTCTGGCTTTGGGAACATATCTGGAATCATGTGTGCATTGTGCATAATGCAGTACATCCTTGAGAAAATCAAAGTTAATTTCTGTGTTTTGTATTCTTATTTATTAAAAAAGAAAAGGATTATTGTCTGTCAAGCACTAAGCTGGTGGATAGCATTTCTTTTTTACCTTTAGCCCAAGTCTCTCGTGTACAAATATTTCAAATTACCCCTGCCAAATAAAATTGTCATGAAGCAGGCCTTTTATTGTTTTAGGTTTCTTTTGAGAACACATCATCCTAACATGACTAACTGCCGGAACAATTTTTAACATCAAATAGTGTAGAAAAAGCAATCATCCTATGAGATCCACTTATAGCTGCTTCATACTCTTTTCTTTACTCTGCACCTGGAAAGTTCTTGCTTGCTATGTATGTAAATGCTTTACTATAATAGTACATATCCTCTGGTTTTGGAAGTGTTCCTCAATGCATCCCTTTTTAGTCAGGCAGAAAAAAATGTCAGTCCAACCCCAAAGAAAAGAAATCAAAGCTGAATAGATAGCAAGCCCCACTTTCTAGTGGAAGGACCGTCAAGCAATGAAAATGTAAAGCAAAAGAGAGTTTATTATATTCAACTCACTTTGCTGGACCAGCAAATACATCAAACATCTGATCACATTCCAGCAGTTCATACAATATTTAGAGAGAAACATATAATCAGTGCAACAACCTGCAGTGAGAAGGAAACATGAAACTAATACTGAAAAACCCAGCTTTATTAGAGAGACTTGTTCAGCCAGATGGAAATAGCCATCACTTTCTCCTTAAGCGTATATTTCATACCACTGTAAATTTACCTGTGTGTATTTAGAGACATCATCTCAAAGTCTCTCGTCAGATTCTTATGGGGTGTAAATCAATCTAATTCTATTTGTTTGTTTGAGCTATACTAAGGATCTGACTAATTAAAGATTAACTCAGCCTGAGGAATTCTTATTTCTACTCGAAATATAGCATATTTTGTCTGGTTAATCATAGACCACAAAAATTAAAAATACTCAGATAAAAATCCAGAAGATACAATGAAATCAGTTTTATATCCTTCTCCTCCTTGCAAAAAAATATTTTAAAGTAGGACAAACTAAAAATATTTTTATTCTGGAACAAGTATTTGTTATATTTCCAAAATATCAGGTATATGGTGTTTTCCATTAATTTGCAATCATTTTGAAAGTGCCTAAAAATGATTATTGTCTTACTGCTTTAGCTAGTTTGACACATCTCCATAGGAGAGCAGACGTTTCTGAGTCGGCAAAACAAAGGACGACTAATAGGAAAGATCTTTTTCAAAATAAATGGTGTGATCATGCAATAGCATTTAACCTAAGTGCTACTCTTTCACCTTGGGTTTCTAAACTTGATCTGTGCAGCAAAGTATTACACTGGAAAATAATGTGTCTCTATTGCTTCATTATGGAATATGTATTAAACATTACAAGAATCTTTTGATCAATAATAGTCTTGGACTTTGTTCAAAGGTTGGATAAGTTGCAGTGGTTTGACCATTCCAGAGCTTTAGACAGGGAAAAAAATTAGATTAGATGAGAGAGTAAATAAGTAATTAGTATGTAGAATAACTAGAACGGAGCCAGTGCTCAGTGAATTGGAATGGATTCAATGATTGCATGCATCACCCTGATTTACAGCTGTGTTAAATCTTTTTTTGTTCTGGTTTCCGTTCTTGGCTAATAAGCTAAGATTTTAATAAGAAATTCAGAACCTGTTAGTTCATTCTTCAGTGATGTTTCTAGTCATATGCTGCATAGATAAATTACATCTAAATTTTGTATTTGAAAAATTAAGTTTTGATTTAAGTATCTATATATCTAAGAAAACATCCAAGTTGGTAACTTAGATTTCATACAATGATGAACTCATTTGCAAAGCAGAGTCCTCCCTCCTTTACTTTTGCATTTTCCCCTCTCTTTTCCCCTCTCTCTTCTTCTCTGTCTTGTAAAAAAAAACCTATTCCCCCTCCAAAGGCACCACCTGAGTCATGTAGTTCAGTCTAAAATGGCAAAAAGTCAAAATCTACATTCGCTCTTTCTGTTCAGGTAGAAGATGAAACAAAAAGTGTTTGGCTCTACAATACAAGAGGGACACAGAATAAATCAGCAACATCCTGCCTTTTATCAAGATTTTAAACCCCAAGCAATGAGGAGAATGATCGATATGCTGAGACACCAGTGGGTAAAACTTGGCAGAATTTCTAAGGGGTACTGTTATTTATAGGTCCAAAGTATGCCATCGATCCATTTGTCTGTTATGCTGCTCTTAGCTTGGGTGTACTCCAGCCTTTAAATAACCAAAAAGATTTTTCTGGGGTTTTTTTGTTTCTTTGTTTTCTGCTGAGATTTACAAGACCCTTTTCAGTCCTATATCTCTCACTTATGAAAAAATACTTCAGTCATTCTTCTAACATTATGGAGGACAGCAGAAACCTTAAATAATATGCCCAGCTGCATGCTGTGTACTTCCAATTGCTGAACTGACGTCTTCCACCGGCCAATTGTTTAGAGGGAGCAAAAAAATGTTTGTCTTTAGTTGGTGATATTAGCTTTATAATGTTGTAAAGGATTTAATAAAGTATGTGTAGGTTGATTTGAAAAGGAACATCTAGTTTTAGCTATTGTAAGTTATGGCTGATCAGTGTTGGAGGCGGCAGAGAAATATCATGATTTAATGAACTGCACATTCTACAACTTTTTTTTTTTAAAGTGCTGAAGTGTAGATGAGAAAAATGTAAACTGAGAAGGATACAGTTAAAGACAATTTTTTAATGTGTGGCTTTAGTCTTAAAAAATGAAGGTTATAGTGCTGTTAGTGAAACAATTTCAGAAAATGAAGCTTTTCTTGACCAGCTTTTGAAGTCTCTCAGTGCTGATTCTGTTCTGAAGTAGCCTAAGAATTTGAACCCTGTTTAACCAAGCCTTTTGCTTAGAAGTAAAAAACATTTTTCTAAAGTTGCTGCACATCAGCTGGTCTGTGGAAAGTATTACCTAAGTAGATCCTTGCAGCAAACACAAGATAATTTGACTTAGTTTGCAGGAAAATGAGTGGCATGACTACAATTTTCTTGCAGATGAAGAGTAGACTTGTAGATAAGTAACCATAGCTGAGCCATTGTGCAGTCGTGTGCTAAGCCATAAAAGCTCGGTTGTGTGTCAGCATTCTGAAGGATCTTTTTGCAAAGTTTTCTGTTAATTTTGTCCATCTAAGAAGAGAACACATTCTCCATGCGGTTGAAAAGGAGGGAGGATACAGGTTGGTTGCTTTGTGGTGGGGTTTTTTGTTGTTTGTTTTTTATATATAGCAATGCACAGAGGCTTTCAAGACACATTCACTATTAGCCAGCAGGTTTGGTTTCTAGCAAGATTGAGGAATAATCCGAATATTAATATATCATCCCTTACCAGCTGGCTAAGCAAGTTGAAGACGATGACTAGTAGGTCTACAGTTTCTCCTGAAAAGATTGCCATTTATTTTCTAAGGGTATTGTCTGCTTTGTGATTTGTCATGCAGGATAAGAGGACACACCAATATTTCTCTTTCTTTGGTTCCACTGCCTCAAATAAAGGAACCTGTGAGAGGTGAAAAGTTGACACCTTTTGGCCAGTAAACTTACCATTGCATTCCTCCAAAGAGATAGTCAACACTTCTAATGATTTTTTTTCCCTTCATTATTAAAGTGTCTTTAAAAAATATTATTAAACAGTTTTTCTTTGTGATGAATACCAAGTCTTCCGTTACCCCAAAAGTGAAAAATTTGGAAACAAATAAAAAAATACCCAAATGACTATCACAAGAGATGGGCTAATTTTAAACACATTCAAAAGATTGAAAGCTTTCTCTTATTTTTTAAGTTGGGTATTTTAAAAAAAAATCCAGTTCCTGCATTCTTCTTTTTCTCACTCATATTAGCATATTTTTATTTCTTTTATTAAGTTTTAGTGATATCTTTTGATCTGAGCTTGCTAGGTTGAGGCTTTTTAGCTTCTGTGCAAGGATAATGGGGTTTGCAAAACAGTGGAAGACATGGACTCTCCTCTTTCTTGAACCTATGTAACATTATTCTACAAAGAAACCAAGGGAGTGTTTGGTTATTTTAACAATGTGTGGGCAGAACATTATGCTTTTAAAGACCTGTTCAGCTCATTCCTTTTATAGAAATGAGTATTACCACCCCACCTTTTCAAGACAACTAAAATATGAAAAGAGTTATGAGTTTAAAGCTCAATTGTCCTTTTAAAATTCATTGTTCATTCTCTTATTTAGGACCCATGATAAGTTTTTCTTACTTTTGTAAGCCACAAAGCATGGAAATCTATCTTTTAACATACTGATGTAAGATGAGTTTTTTAATGTTGGTTCACGTGATTTTGCAAGAATTGGATTTTAACGTCACCTACTGAATTAAGAACATAGACTTGAAATTAGGAAGCCTAATCTTTAATCCCATTTCTGATTTAACACATGGTTTTACTCTCTGCTTGAGTGTCTGTTTCCTAATACATTAAAGTGGGTAATGATATTAAATTCAACATACAACCTAACCAAAGATTTTTGTGAAGTGCTACAAAGAGCAAGGAATAGGAGAAAGCTTAAAAGAAGGAGGGTTAAAACAAGGAAGTTACTGGCTCCTAATTTACATCCATGGTGTTTCATGATACAGCACATACAGATTGGCATGTAGGGTGGAGCTGCATGGGTAAAATAAAAAGAATTGAACAAAGATATTTTATTTTATTTTTTTTCTGTTGAACAGCCAGTTCCAGCAGTGCAGCACAATATAATTATTGGTTTTTTTCTTGTTGTTGGCTTTCATATTGTATAGTAAAGCCATGATTCTTGTCGTTGGTTTTCTTATTGTATAGTAAAGGTATGATTCTTTTGAGTAGTCTTCTGTAGGTTATGATTATATTAATGAAGATGAATGTGTTTCTGTTCCTGAAAAGTATGTAAGTAGTTAACCTTTGGACTGCTTTTGGAAGATTATTACACAACAAATTTTCTGAAGATCCTTAATATACACTGAGTTCCTGAAAGATTGATGATATTCCCTTCCTTCCTCTCTATGGAAAATACATAATTACTTAAAGTGAACTCACATAAAAAGGCTTGATGTAGACACTATTGTTGTATGTCATATCAGTATTGTTAATTATTCTAAGTTATCTTGTGAGCTATGCCATTAGAAAACCCAAAAATATTTTAAAATCAATAAAAGTAAACAATTACTCAGGTTTTTCTCAGCAAATTAGGTGGCTGGCGCAAAGGGAAATATCAGATACTGTAAGACCTGTGACTAGGTTCTGAGAGTTGATATGTTTGTATGGAGTTAAGACTGAGAAAGACAATGGAAATCACAAAAGCTGTACTTGCAGAAGGAACAGGAGTAGGACTAGATAATTCTTTCTGTTCATTTGTTCCTAAGGACAGATGACATCCTCTTTAAAAGACAGGAACTCTGGATGTGAACTACTAGCATGTACTAAGACCCACCAAATCATTAAGAATTCTGTATATGACTGTCCCAGGATAGAAACAAATAGTTTAGTAATATTGCAGAGTGATTTGGTAGGTTTTCAAATAATTTTTACCATGTTTAGTAAAGTCTCCAGGTAATGTAGTTACAATTCTAGAGGCTTAAAAGTGAAGAAAATCACTGTTGTTAACATATACCTAAAATTCGGAAAGCATTTCCGAAATAGCTCTTAAGAACATTACAGTGTAATTAGTTTATTCAAAATGTGCAACTTAGAATAAATTGGAAGTTGATCATTAGTCCAAAGAAGATTTTATGTCTTCTGGGCTTCTGGCCAGTAGGATTAAGAATGAAAAATCTCATTTGGGCAGGTGGAGAGGTGGGGCAGGAAAAAGAAAAGTGATTACTCTGTTTTACTTTCAAAAGGTTTATTTCTCTTGAAAATATAATTTCAAATGATAGCTGTAGAACTGTGGAAATGAATTGGAAAGCAAAGTTTGGACTAAGTGATCACATGATAGGTAAAAAAGGTCCATGATAAATGTAATTTATAACTACAATGTTTTACAATTTCCACCTGTCACAGCTGATCTAGCCTGTCAGTAATTCATAAGGTATTATGTGGGAAAGATAACCACAGAAGTTAAAGTTGGATTCTGCTTTCCTTTCACAGCAGGAATTACATTATTATTTTGTATAGAAGAATAGTGTGTCAACCAAATTAATGTATATGTTCTAATTGCTGAAAAATTGATTTTAAAATCAACAAGTTAGAGTTTTGATTAATTTTGACCCTTTTTCTGAAAAGCTACACCTCTGTTTTTCATTGTACTGGCAATGTGCCAAGTACCATGTCAGGCGCACACATGGGGGTAAAAAACCAATGGTATTGCTTTGATAGGTACAAATGAAGTACTGTCATAAGCACCTCCATTTTCTAAAAGGCACATCCAGACTAACATGTCTTTTGATTTTGGATATTGACTTATCAGCTGTTCCATTTTTCTTTAGCATGAGAAGGGACTCCTGATACAATTTTCCTTTTTTTGCCACTGAGAAAGCATGAGTGGGGCACGCTGGCTGTAACTATGGTCCTTAAAGATAACCCCAGACAGCTTTTAAGGACTGGAATGCCTAATGTTTACACTTCCCTGACCCACCTTCCAATGCAGGGGGAATTCACGTCTCTTCATCCCCTTGCCTACAAAGCAATGTCATCAGTACTGTTGAACATCTTCCCAAAAAAGCCTTTTGTTGTTGCTGCTGTACCTAGTGCTATTCTGATAATGTCATGAGTCAACATAGGAATTGCTTCATACTACTCAGACTGTAGAAAGGTAGCATTCAGTGCACATTTGACAGTATTTATGGTATATTTTGGTGAAAGTGTGACTTTTAATTTACCAAATCACTTTCATATAATGTATTTTCAGGCATGATAAATTATGGGTGGCTCAAAAATCTTATTAATTACTCCATGTTCAGTGAAGCACATTTAAAAGCTTCTGAAAGCTAAAGAAAAATAAAGTGTATTTAAAAATTTGTATTAAAAATATTTTAATTGGAAAAGCTATCACATGTGACTAAATCAGTGAGTCAAAATTGTAATTTGAAAAACCCCTTAGCGCTGTTTTTCCTTATAGAAATGTTTTCTTGAACAGTGAAAGTTAAACAGTAATACACTGAATGGGAAGAGATAACAGAAAGCTTGACCTCGTGGTGAATAAAATTTAGGAAATCTAGTAAACCAGAAATCTCTACGTGTCAGAAGACAATGAGCTGACCCTGGTAGCCTGTCTGCCCTTCAAATATCAAATACAACTATGTATTTTCAAGGGAAGTTCCAGGGAAGCTGAGAGACATTATATGAGGTAAAACCATGTTTTCTAATGGCCCACAGTTTCTATTGTTTGTATTCTTAAGTGAAAAGCAATGATTAGAAATCTGAGTGCAAAAGCATTATATACTTGACTACTTCCTTATAAATACTGTAATTACTGAAGCTGACTCATTATAAACTCTGTGTTTAAATCATTGCAATTTTCAGCAGCAATAATGAACCATGAGCTGTTTGATTCCTAGATTCCAGGACTCAAGGAGAGTCATATGACCTTATTTCCTAGTCTCTGTGTCTCTCTGACAGTGTTTGGTGTTTCCCACCATGCTTCTGAGTCTTAAATCATTGCTATCACAGCAGTTTGGTGGTCTAGTAAGAGAAGATCATCACTATTACATTTTTATAATAAAAACCACAATGACATAAAGTCCTTACAGAAATCATTAAGAAAATCTAAATAATCAGACAGAGAAAATGTAAAAACATCTGTGATTACATATGATAGATTAGTATTATCCTGCCTTCTAGGTCAAAGTACAGAATGTTGAATGTCAATTTGATACGCAGTATGCTTTCGCCCAAAGTTATTACACCTTGGTAATAAGGATTTGATAGAGAACTTCCTTGACATGACCTTTGTGATATACCCTCACTAATAAATCTTTGTTGTTTAATGCTTTGTATTCCCTTTCCAGGCTTTTATTCTCTCTCTTAACCTCACCATATGAAAGTTTCATCTTTATTTACTGTAGGATGTGATCAGCTGTGTAAAAAAATAAATAAAAATGCACTTATGTTAACTAAAAATCCCAAACACTAGAGGATATTTACTGCACAGCCAACACATGCTGCACATTTTTCTGTGATGGTAATTAAATAATTAGTTATCAGTGACTGAGTCAAATAGTACAATATGTCTCAGACATAACTGGCTACAAGCTCTCAAGGGCAATATATAGAGATTTTCCTGATAACATAGCTGTAGGAATGTTCCATTTATTTCACCTAATTTGATTGACTGGATTTCTGAGAAACCATACGACTTCCTTAATGGAAATTAAAAAGGGAAGAGTGGTCCAGTGACCAACTTCCTAGTAAATCAGTTGGGAACGGGCTTTACCTTATTGTACAATAATCTGTCTAGGTCTGCTGTGAGCAAAACCAGTACACTAAATTCTGTGAGGTGGAGACACACTAGAAAGTGGATGGTTTTGTGATCGAAACAAGTACATCTCAAAAATGTGTGGAGACCCTCAAACGTTCTTGGCAAAGGCAACTTTGAAGTGCTTCCAGAGATCTGCAGATCTTTCAAAAGGTGGTGCCTAATGGGACTGCAGTAGGTGGTCCCTCAGGAGCTGAAGGAAAACTGTCTGTAATTGTTTTGTATAAAGTCCAGGGGCTGGAATCTGTGGAATATCAGGAACGTAGGTTCCCAGGAAATTCCCAGGAAGAGGGAAGTTTACTAGGCACATGAAAAGAAAATGGTTTCTGCAAGAATTATTAGGACCACAAGAGGGCATTACTGAGAGAAAACAGCCAGATAGGGTTTCCTATACATGGCAAGGATAAATGGAAATCCATTCTTGTGTTTCATTTTTGTGATATCAAGATAGTAATCCCTGCTGATTTCATTACTTGAAACAATGTTTTTCCAAAAAGTATGATTTTTTTTTTTATTTTGCATATGATGTTACCATCGTGGACAATTTTTTCCTATGCTGAGTACTATTGAGAATAGAGACAAGAGGATTATTGAGGCATGCGTCATCTTGCTGATCATCAAGAGGTCTGACAGAGTTTGTTAGAAGTTTTCACATTTAAGAACAGAAGATAAAATTCTAATGCAGAATTTGCCTATGCAGCTTAAATTTTCTGTCATATAATATCTGAAGTTTTTGTATTGTTGTTTATTATTACGAGTTCCTGAAGAAATTCACAAATTTTTGTTTCCTGGTCTAAAATTCGTTGTCTGCTTCCCAAGCCACTGTGTAACCAGAATAGCTGGTTAAAACTGTTCCCAAGAACTGTTTGGTGTTGAAGAGGCCAATCAACAAAAGTGGAGCTCTCTGAGAAAAACATGTTGCTGGCCTCTTACAAGCCCTACAAGGACAATCAAACTGCATTTGGCCCCTTGATTGCACTTAATGTCCCAGGAGACTGTGAACTGAAGGGTGATCTCATATGATGGTGGCTTCACTCATATTATTTTGAAAGGCATTCTATCAAGTTACTTTGAGCTGTTGAGTATTTGAATTGCCTACAGGCATTCTCCAGGCTCTTGTTCCCAAGTCCTACCAATTATACTGACCATGGCCTTGTGCTCCTTGATCACTCAGTCCAGCCTACTTTGAGCGAACATATATGGAAAATAGTTAGGAAGTCCCGTGGCGATAACTTCATTGAGCTATTTTGTGGGTTTTGCCTGTGCTTACAGCAAGGTTTGAGATTATTGTTGACTTCTACAGTAAGACTTACAATTAAGAGCTCAGCAGATTAGATGTACCTTGTCTTGCTGAAGCTATTTACTGGGAACTGAATATTTGGTTTTGGAAGTGGCAGCACAACACACCTTCAGTACTGATGCCAAGGTGATAGCAGTCAAAACTGAAAGCCAGAGATCCTCTATGAGAGCTAGAGGGTTGGTCTTAGAGGTGCTCAGAAGCCTTAATGACCTTGACAAGTCATGGGAATGGTCTGGAATAAATAGGTCATTTGGGTAGTATCTGTAGTCAAATTATTAGACATGCCACACAATGAGCTACCATGATTGCTGAAGTAGGAGCATAGCATTTTGTTTTAACAAAGGTCACATACAGCTTGTCTATGAATTATGACAGTGCTTCTTAGCTGAGTAGAATGCTATGGAACCTACCGGAGTAGAAAAACTGTCCTCACCAGAACAGCAAACACTTGGGCTCTTAGAGTAGCAGAATCAGAATCATATTCATGTTAAGACGTCTCTAGGTGGTCTTTATTGTTTTGGATTAAATTCTGATGTTCAGTGTGGTCTTTGTACAGTTATTCCATCAGTTAGCACTATGACTGCATTTATATCAGGCTATGAATTTTGTCTCTTCAGGTGAAACATGAAGGTAGAGATTAGAAGAGTCTTTGATTAAAGTTTCCAACATCCCATCTATTATTTCTACAGGGAATGTCAATAAAAGTCACTAGCTGCTCTCAAGCTCCTGAAAATGAACATATGTTAAATACTGTCATGTCTTTGGGGTCTTTGTAAACAATCATTATTTTTTTTCTGTCTCCAGTTTCTCTCATGCAAGTTTGTATTTATGCTCTGTTTTCTATTTTGAGACAATTGAATTAAAACTCACTTCATTTTATAATTACAAACATTCATTTTGACTAACTGACAAATCTTGCTGGAATTTTGTTCCCAGAGCTATCATTCACCAAGACACACAGCAACAAAATGATATGAAGTCTGCCTAGTTTCTTTGAATTTTCTTCTTTGGAATTACACAGAATCTATTAGTTTACATTCACTTGTCTTCCTCTGTTCCTATGTGATTTAAGGGTTTATTGATTATTTTTCTAATTTTTTCCTACTATAATAGAATTAAGTATTGATAGGAAACACAAAGGAAAGCTAGAGAAGTAGCTTTTACTTACGACTAGTTACTACAGAAACCTTCTGTCTTTTAAAGTGACCTTCAAAGCAGACAGTAGGAGGTTTTCTGCTAAACTTCTCCTCAACATAGGAGGTATGTGATTAGGGACAGAGTCTTATTACCCTTTGGAGGTGAATTCAGCTCAAGTGAAGCGAATAGAAGCAGGATGATGTTTACAGAAAAAAGCCACAAAGTTGTCTGTTGTTTGGGTCATGCCCCCTAATTTGGTTCCCTTTACTGGGCAAGTATGAGCAGGAAAATCAAAGGTATTATGTAAAAAGACTGTCACCCTCAGACATTAGAGAAAACATTAATGAAGAGGAAATTGTAAGAGTATTCTTCACACTAGCAGCTGGAGATGAGCATCCCAAAACAACTGCCCTTTCTGATATGCTTATCAGAAGTTAATATCTTCTGCTGGTAAGAGCGAATGTGGAGAGGATGCCCCATGCCTCACACAAAGGCTCCTGAATTTCCTCCGTCCCCTGCTTCTTCATGTTGGTCAAGAGGAATTTCATCTTGAAATACTGGTTTCATTCCTGCCAAAGAGTTGAAATCCCCTGTTTTGTTCAGGTGCTGCTGACTGCAGGTTTGCCTCGCATTCCTGTCCTGATAAGGTAAGAGATGTTCCAGGTTTCCCAGACACTCTCTATCTCTTTGAAAAACTCAAGAGAAATACAGCATAATTTAGTCAGGAAGAACACAAAAGAAACAGCATGAACTGAAGATGAGTTTGAAAGGAAATATGCTTGGCTGACATTTTGAAGTGTTATTTGAATATCCTTTCTTTTGCATGCAAGGTATGCATCTGAAATATGTGACTGGCATTTAGGACACTAGAAACAGAGGGAATGGAAGGATATAGGAAAACCTCAGATTTTAGTTTAAATTGAGGGCATATGAAAAAATGAAATGTAGAAAGTCAAGTGAAGGTTTAACAGGAGTGTTTAAGAGATTTACAAGCCAAATTTATAGCACCTGATATAGTATACATTTACGTTCACTTTCTTTTTAGGTCTTATGCATAGCAGTAAGGTCTAAAACAGTTGCATGTCAAAGCAATTCTAATTTTTTAAGACTTAGGAACCATCTCAGAATGGGTTTTCTTGAATGAAAGGCTCCAAGGTCTAAGGAATGGAGAATTAAATTCAAAGCATGGTTGAACTTGATTGTGACAGACATCATAAACAATTCTGTGCATTTAGAATGGCATGGGCTACATTGTGTCCGTCTGGGAATGGATCAAGAACCAATCCTATACTGAAGTATAGTGAATGGAATCCTTGGAACAACAGTTGAAACACTACATATTATTGGGATATATCAACTTGATGGGGAATATTTTTCTTTAATTGCTTATTTTTACTTTCTTTCTCTTTTTTGAACTTTGAAGTTCCATGAGGCTACATATTTTTTTTCCTTCTTTTTTGCACAAAGGATGGAGATGAAAACCTACAAGCGAACCTTATTAAATGAATGTCTATAGAACTGTTTTCTTCAAAAGAATGTCATATTTCAGCTGTGGAATTTGAAGAGCGCTGGCAAAGCTGTATTCCAGAGAGGCCTTGTGAGACAGGTAGAAATCTGTGCTTATAGTTGATCATGTTTAACAGCTATGTAATCCAAATGAAAAAATCTACATTTAGCTGAGATAGTATCCAAATACCAGCTCTGCTTTCCTTAGCATGAGCATTCCCTCTTCTCTCAAAATAGTGGCTACCACCTCTAGTTTTCTTGTTGGCTTGCTTCACTTGCTTGTGAGTGTTTAATATTGATCAGCTCTGTCCTTCACTTTGGGATGTCTGCCAAACACCTCACAGTAGCTATTATAGGATTAGATATATTTTGTCTATCTGGAAGAAGATTTTTTCAGTCCCTGTTGTTCCCTGGCATCCAGCTTACAAGGGTTGCTTGAAAACACCTTGCTCAGGGCCAGATCACCACTGCTAATAACAAAATCTACAAGAAGGCCACCAGTAGGGCAGAAATTTTTGTGTGGTTTAGAGGGGATGAATATTTTAAATATCATCTGCCCAAGAAACAGAGAGTTGGAGTGTAGGCTGCCAGCCTTACAGTGCCATGGAGTAGCAAGCATCCTATTAACACACCCTTAGTTTGTTTTCTGCCTCAACATTTACTTTTCATATGCTATGCTGATATATGCAACAGCTTCTCAGACTCTCAATTACATTCCTGTATCCTTCCTGGAAGGATGGTACCTTACAAGTACCAGATACCACATTACCATTAGCTCAATCACCCTGATGCTTCTTAGCAATGCCTCAAGCAATATTAATGCCATCTGGGACACCTGCTCACACCCAGGCCTTTGCATGCTTGCTTGAAGACCTTCTAGTGGGCCATTGACCTGCACTGATCTGTTCATCCTGGCAGCAGAAACGTGGCAAGGATATTATTCTACTTCTTCAGTTTGATAAGAGTTTTATATACTCCCGCATTTTCACAGAAGAGTAGGCATATAATCAGCCTGTTCAAGTTATGGCTGGAATGTCCAGTCTTTGGGTCAATAGGTAGAATTACACGGCACTACGCTACTACTCTCTGCTATAAGAACATTGGCTTTCAGCCAATGTCTAGAAGACAACATTACATCCTTGCCTAAGCACTTAGCTGCCGCTCTGGCCCATAAAAGTTGGGTATTTAAAGCATGGACAGTTCTTATTGTAATTAAAGGCCTTGATGTGTCAATTGCCTTCTTAAATGCAATAAGCTCTATTTCTCTATCCTGGCACAGAACTGTCAGAAACACTTCTGGTTTTTTATAGCCAGAAGATCACATGCAATGGCTGAAAAGCATCTTTCTATCTTCCTTGTAAAAGCAGTGGCTCATTGAACAGGAGGATTGAAATGCAAATGTTACAGTAGTTTTAAATATTGAACTGAGCAAATAGCTTCAAACCTTTCAGTCACTTAAGGAATTAACATGTGACAACACCTACTACTGAAACCACGTTGCAGGTCTGGTTGCCACTACTCCCTGTAGCCAGGCAGACCTTAAAGCAAAATTGTACTTGACATTCTAGTCAAATCCTTGGGCTGGAGAGCTGTTCAGGCAACAGAAAAACGTAGAGGAATTGTAGAGGGTTAATTAACATTGATTATATACAGTTGTGGGCTTGCTTCTGGGGCAGTGGGTTGGCTGATGTGGATAATGTACAGCTGTGGCTTGTTCCTGCTAATAGCTAAATAGCACTGAGGAGCCTGGAAGAGAAGGAGCACTGGGTGAAGAGAGAGGAGGCTGGATGAAGAAGAGCCCAGGGATGTAGGAGAGGCCCCGGGAGAAGCTGAGAGAAGAAGGGGCCCTGGATGAGGAGAGGCTGGCTGGCGGAGAATCCAGGAACCCAGACGCAGCGGAGGCAAGAAGCAGGGTGGACTGGCCTGAAGAGGATGAAGAAACAGCACGGACAGTAGATGAACTTTAGGAACCTTGTGTGGGACTGGTGGTGTTGCTGAGGCGTGAGAGGATTGGTATGGGACAGTAAGAGCTTTGTTGCAGCTTGATAGTTTGGTAGTGCTGCAACAGAAAAATACAAGTATGAAAGACTACAAGAAAGGTACCTTACAGTGTAGAGGTTGCATACCTTTGTTAAAGCAGCTAACAGTGGTGGATGAGCCTGATTTTTACCCTGAAATTTTGCAATTTTTCTTGTAGCCATTTTTAGTTGAGGTCACATCTTTTATGACCTCTGTAATGTTTCAGCAACGTGGAGCTCAGCATAGGGTAACCAGCTGAAAACATGCTTGTGGCCACAGACAGCACAAGGTGAAGGCAGTGCTGTGACAGTATTGCTGTTTTGAGGTATTCCCTTGCCAAAGATGGCTAGAGCTCCCCCAGGCAAGGCGACACCCTGGAGCAGAGGTGCAGGCATATCTGGAAAGACTTGAATGAATGTATGCCTGACTCCTTTTCCTATCTCCATCTCCTCCTCCTACATCCTGTAAAATGCTGCATCGTTTCTAAGCTCGAGCACAGTATAATACATTTATCTTCTGAGGTATCAGGAGAGTCAGTCAAGAAATAAGACATCAATATGCTTCTGCAAGCAAAGTATTACAGTATCTCCATAACCTTATTCCAAGTGTTTATAAAGAGATGTTGTACCACTGAAGCTGATTTTCAGCAGCCAAAAATTTGACCCAGATTAATTTCCTTCGTTATTAATTACTCTTTCTTAGCCACATTCCTTCCAGAATTGTGTACACCAATGCGATCCTACTGAAATGGTCTGAGCCTGAAGCTACTCCCAGTGACTTATTAATGTTTCTGACTCACTGTGCTCAGACTTTGGAAAATAAAAATGAATGGAAAAAGCCCTCTTTCTGGAAGGTGTTTCCTTCAGACTTTAATAGCAGGGTGGGTTTTTTTAATGTTTTGGGGGTTTTGTTGTATTTTTTTTAATAGTATTGAATTTCTTTTACAGTGCTTCAAATGAAATCCTGTTTTGTGTAAATGATCCTTAGAACATAAATCATGAAAATTATTTTTTCCCCTGTTTCCCTGTTCCCCCCGCCCGCCCCCCCCCCAATCTATGCTACTCTTCTAATAGCTTTAGTTACCTATTATACCATATATGAATTTTGATGTTTTTAAGTCAAAGATGCTGTTGTTTTCTTGATTTCTTTATTTTTAAAGAATCACTTATTTTCTTTTTCCTTTTTTTTTTTGTTTAAATTTGTAGACAGTGCCTTTCTAAGTTTTGTATCCCTTTTGGTGTTTTTTTCCCCCTATTTTGTTACTTGCAGACCTCCATCTCTTGGCCATGATATCAAACAGGATCTAAATTTTTATAGAATATTGTCTCAGTAAATATTCACTCATTTCATAACCACGAGTGAATTAGTCTTTCCAGTTCCTCTCTGGGAGGTATGACCTTGATTCATTGGATATAAGGAATATGGCACAGTGAGTGTTTTGATCAAGACTACACAAAAGTTATTTATAAAGACAAGAATTACATCCAGACTATATGCAGAGTCTAGCAGATGAATAAGTTTCTAGGGGATCAGCTAGTGTGTGAACAGTATCTTTACTGCATTAACTACTCAGTGTTATTGCCTATGTGCGTATTCTTCGGTTTCAGTACTGTATTGTAAATACCAGGGGACTTACACCTTTTCATTTCTTTCATCATTGACAGTTACTAGGAAATAGCAGGAATAGTAGAAAGTCACTCATGGTAACTGTCCATGTGCGTGCTTAAATGTGCCTTCAAATCAGCTCCACCATGAGCTCATCTTCACAAAAGAAACTCTTCTGAAGTCCTCACGTTTTTAAACTGGGCTAATGGTGGCATCCACAACTTGCATGTGCCTTTGTTCTGTGCATCACTGCTGAAAATGAATACTTAAAGACATTTCTGTCATTTTCTTTGTATTTATTAATATAAGCATGTGTATATATACTCTAGTCTGTATACTCTTCTGCCCGTAACAACATGAACCTGAAAAGAGAGTCAAGCAAACAAATCTGCCTCCCTGTTTGCAAAGTTTTACTAAAAGTGCTTACTGAATTCTGATGCATATAACAGTGTTGTAGAAGAAGACAACAGAATGTAATGACATCTATCTGTGTTAGTGGCTTTTCTTAGGTGACATTTGGAAGCTGAGAATGTGCTTTTCATAAAAGGATATGCTTATTTTTTAAGCCCCATGTTGCCAAGAAATAAAATAATATCAACTATTGAATTCTCTCTGTGTAGAATATTTGACTTCAGTTCATAATGGAATCATTATTGTCACATTATTGAAGAATAAACTTCCCACTGGAGGTGAAGAAATAACAGAAATATTTTATATCTATTTCGCATTTAAAAAGCTTAAATATGGTGGTCTTGTGAAGCTGATATATGAGTTGGAAGGTTAAACATTTACGGAGTTAATTTCTTGCATAAGGGTCAGACACAATGGTCCAAAGAGTGTGGTAAATATAGTCACCCCACACGTACCATGATTACAGAATTTCTCATAGTCCCAAAATTTGTTTTTCTTCTTGATTAATTTGTAAATGACAATAAAAATAAATTCTGTACATTTAAAATTTCTAATTTTACTTCATTAATTTTATTATTGACAAAACATGGAGTAAGAAATTTTTTTTAAGCCTATTGACATCAACAGGGGAAAAATCTGATTTTATTGGCCAGGACTGGCCTAGGACCAGTCCCCAAGTAAAGGAAGAATAAATTCTTTTGTGTTAAGAGTTAGCTACAATGGCAATCCATTCCTTCCCCACAAGCTAAAAATACGTAGTGTAATCAACCAGATAAAACCAGTGCTTTTAAATCCAGCATGGAAGGGAAGGCAAGATATGCTCACACCCCATGAATTTTGAAAAGTTATAGTCCATGTTTACATTATCAAGTATTGTGGACCAATAGAAGTGAATCTGCAAAACGGTTTGTGAGGAGACCTACAGTTTGTAATGTAATCGTGGCTGGCCATGGTACAGGCTGTGATGCATGCATATGACTTCATATGACTTTCTCAGAGACGTGGTAATGTAGCCAAAAGCAATAGAACCCTAGAAACCATAGAGAAGATTGGTATTTTTGACAGATGTAGAGAAAGTAAAGTGATCTTACCTCTGTCACACTTGCTTTACCCACGGGCTGGCCACTACTCTTGCCCAAGTATGTGAGTGAAATTGAGCATTTAATAAAACACTAATTAAAGTAAATACTGTAAAAGCATTAACCTCCATAAGGTGTTTAAATTGAATTCCTGGGTACTTTGGCACAGTTCCAGCTTTCAATAAGTTCCGATCTAACTGTATCAGATCACCAATTCAAAGACTCTGATTTTAGTTTATGGAATATTCCCGTTAATAATGATACCTTAGACATCCATTAAGTCTGGAACATTAATTTCATGGAAAACTTCCAATACAACTCCATTAGATTTTTTTTTTTAACTAAATTAGCAGTATAGGCTTTTAACAAATGTCATAAATAGCTATATTTAATGGAAAGATTACCCAAATTAAAACCAGACCAAAATAGAAAATATAGCTCTCCCTGTTTAAGTCATGACCTTCAGAATCCACTTAAAAGTTAAGAGCTAAATGAAGCCATGAGTGGTGCAAACTTCTTGTTTGATTGTTGTGTGGCCTAGGAAAACAGAAGATGACTTATGAAACACTGATGTGGTTTATTCTTTTCTGGTAAGTGAAATCCCTTAGTTACACAGGTTGAAACTATACTTTTGAAAATGCAATTGTCAAATACATGTGTAGTGTATGATACTAGCCATTTAAAATGCCATGAAAAATCTGTGCGGTGTCCAGATACTCTATCTTCCTTCTTCAGTTTTCATATTTAGATCACACATAGGATGATTTCCCAAAGAGAATGATACCAAATAAATAACTGTAATCTATTGAGTTTACCTGTCTTAACCAATCCCTGACCTGCAAGTCACATTCAGTCTGTTGCAACAGACAAGGAGAAGGTGGATTATACCTTCAAATACCATGGGAATCAGCTACTGGTGAACAGGGGAAAGATTCAAATTAATGTTCACCAACAAAAAGCCCAGGGGGCTCGGTCATCATGTGTTCTGTCTGGCGTAAGCCAGCAGGCCCAGCAGCAGCACACAGCCATCAGCCAGCTGGTAGCAAAGCTTCAGACTGCATGAGCTTCTCTTGCTCACTCTGAACATTATGGGCTGTGGAGGATGCTGGAGTTACCACAGTGGTGGACTTAACAAGACAAAAGACATAAATCCACAGGAAACGAGTTTCCAGTCACTTCACTTCTCCCATCTTCACTTATTATCCCATCTGAACCACCTGGCATTTTTCTGTTAAAGGCTCAGAATGAAGGTATTCAAAACAACCCAAAAGGTTTTAATCCTTTCAGGTTGAGCCAGTGTTAAGTTTCCACCAGCTAATACTAAACATATACAGAACTAATGTTATTAAATCAAATTCCTTCAACTCTGACTTCTTTATTAGATCTCAGTGAGACTGAAACTTTAAGCCAAAAATAGGCTATGTTCATTTTATATGTATGTGTGTCAGACTGTGAGAAATTCTACTTAGACTTTTCCTTACAACCTGAATAAATCAGGAAATGTAAAATGACTCAAACCATGTGACGTATTTTAATGTACAAAGCAGATAGGGCAGAATTAACATTGAACTTTCGGCTTTAACTCTGCATTTACTTGCTTCCAAGAACTAGCATTTATTGATGATGTGTTCTTAGTTGTTGCATGTTCATTTTTCAATCATGTTTCTAATAATGCTAATCAGATATAGAATTTTTTCTTTTTGCATAATGAGACATTTTTGCATATATTACATAATGAATTTTTTTTTGTTGGTTTGTTCATAACTCTGGTCTGTGTCCCTTACCTCTTGTTAATGCCTTGATGTGGATGGAGACAGCTACTGAAGTCTCTGTATCTATGCAGTTTTGGAGATATTTGTCATTTTTATGTTATGAGGAGGAACCAGAGTCACTGTTGTTGAGTGCAAAGCAAAAGTAACAATAGTATTCAGTGAATTACAGTTCCTCCTTACACAAGCGACAGTTAAAGCACAGTGACTATTCTGTGTTGAGTGTCTTAATATTCTTCTATTAATACAACTGTATTCATATTTCCCAATACTGGCATCAATAATACTCCTTAAGAAAAAATTCTCCATGGAAATATATCCTCCCTATTTTGAAATACTGCAGTGAAATAGTGTTGCTTTCTTTGAAGTACGGGTTCCTTAAAGTGATATCCCCACCACGTAGGGATTTGTATTAATGCAAGCCATTGAGGTGATCTACTTAAATTTATAAGCCACACACTCTGAAGATAGGCAGTCAAATCTGCTGAAAATTGAGTAAGAAATTGGTTTGTTCTGTCTAAACTCCATGATTATGGCTATACATTGTACCTTGTATTACTCAATAATCAGGATATACAAATTCAAGAATCCACTCCCTTGGGGAACTTTTCAGTGTTTAGTACTGTTTCTCCCTTTGTATTAGAGGTGATTTATTTTTGCCACACAATAGGTCATTTCCTCCGCTCAAATCACAGGCAGAAGACGACTCTTACTCACTTATCATTCTTGAGATCAGAAAAGGGTTGAGAATTCTGCTTGTCCCTCATAGAAATGCACGCTGAGCAGAAGGCTCTTTACAAGATTATTGTCTTGAATGTGGTAACCCCCCCAGGTAAAATGAAGTAACATTAAATACTGTATATAATAGTATGAAGTCCTTAAACAAGATTTGTAAACATGCAGGGAATATATTATTTTTATTAGTATAAAAATCTGTAAGGTGTAAATGCTAGTTTGAAAAAATTACATTCACTTAAAATAGTGACACTAGATGGCCGTAGTTCTGACTCTGCCCCCATGTACAGTGGCTTTGGTAAGCCTTCCATCATTCAAATAAACTGATCAGAAATATGGCAGTAGAGTCTACACCTTTAAACTTCACTAGAACAAAAAAGATGTTTTTTGTAAATATTGGATTAAAATTCTAGCTAACCCTTCAACTCATAAGAAAGGTAAATGTGTTGTTCCAGATAGCTGACTTATCATATTTAATAATTTTTTTTAAAAAATGGGGAAAATATTTTTGTGTAGAATTCCAAATTTTTTGAACTGATTTACTGCAATTACCCATTATTTGTCAAATGAGTTGAAGTTTGGTGAAAGGAATACACAAAGTAGATTTTTGAACTAAACAAAAAAACTTTTAGGAAAGAACACAATTCCAACAAAATTGGTAAGAATTCTTACCACTGGGGTTGAAACACTTAATGAATGAGTATTAGAGTCAGATTTGACCTTGGCTTTGTAGTTGTATTTAGCACAACAAACCGAGAAATTTTGCATTTTAAGTATATTTAGTGTCACATTTCTGAGAAAGTAACATTATTATTCTCATTGAAATAGGAAAAAACCTGAGGTTCAGTAAAATGTAAGTATTTAAGTCACTTTGAGATTGTGGTGCTGAGAGGTATATCCCAGTTCAGCCAGAACAGGGGAGTCATCTGACTCCTCACGGTTTGCCCAGGACTGTCAGACATTCTATGTATACGTTCCTGCGTACCTAAAAGCATAGCTTTAGTTTTCATCTAAAAAAATAACTTATAAAGCTTCTCTAAGTAATTCCTTTTCACAGTCAACTGAGATTTCAGTGTCTTTTTGGATGCATGCACAAGTTTTCTTGTCAACAAAAGAAACACCCTACATGAGACAGTAACTCTTCAGTATTAGAACTTTATGTTGTATCTTAGCAATCCTAGCATTATCTGAAATGTCTCTAAAGTAAAGCTTTCAGGAGGCTTGATCCAAGTCTCAATGGAACTAACAGGAGTATTTCTGTTAACTTAAACAGGAGCAGAGTCAGGGTCAAGGTCAACAATACTAATTTGCTTTAGCTTCAGGCAGACTTCCTCCTTTTTCAAGAGCAGATCTTCACCTTGCATGAAATTTAATAACCATGTATAAAGCTTGAAAAGGTACAGTTTCTTCTAAGGACCTGAGAGCATCTGATTTGGGTGGTATGCATACCCTGTCCTCAGTGAGAGTTCGAGGTCAGCTTGGATAGCCTTTATTTCTCTGTAGATGGGATTGGGCAGTTCTTTGGGCTAGAACTTGATAGAGAGCATTTTGTCACCACCTTTTCCTTTGAGGTTCGACATTTTTAGGCATATCTACAAGATCTTCAGTAGGTGGTTTGCATTTTCTGTAATAGAATTGCCTAGACAAGCTAAATTGCAAACCAGAAATTACAAAAATGTTTTCCAGAAGTGTCAAACTTCCAAATCTGGTTAAGGTTCTGTCTGTCTGCCCTTCTCCTTTTTTTCTCTCCAGCTTCCCTTTGGATGCTGTCTGCCATTTGGCAGACTCAGAGATTCATAAAATGGTACCTTCAGCACATCAATACAAAAATGTTAACAAGCTGACGGATACTATTTCCCAGTGCCTCAAATTTCAAGGTGCTGGTTTGTTACTTTGATATTTTTACTTGTACTTCATGTGTCTCTTTGGTCACTAGTACAGAAAATTACCAGTACCACAGCTTCTTGAGTTTATCAGAACTCGTAAGAATAAGATTAAGCCAGGACCAACCAGTCTAAGATACATGTAATCACAATGTTTAAATGGGGATAAAAGCAGTAATTATCTTGTACGTTTGGTAAATATAAAGAACCTATTTAAAAACCATGGAAGATTCCTAAAGTTATCAAATTGTAAAACAGTAGAGATAACCCAGTCAGCTTTCAGAAGTAGCCAGTAGTTTACATTGTTATAATGATGGATTTTATCTCAATTGTTTTTTCAAAGACTTTTCTGAGAGAAGCAAGCAAGTAGGATTATTAGCAACATCACTTTTTTCATGTTGTCAACGAGACTGGGAAAGAGACCCTAAATATGCATATATGTTTGCATATTAGAGATGGGCTTGTATCTATACATCTGGTTACTGTAAATCAGCTCTTCCGGTGAAGGATGACACAACTACCTGAAAGGAGGTTGTAGCGAGGTGGGTGTCAGGTTTTTTTTCCCAAGTAATAAGTGATAGGATGATAGGAAACAGCCTCAAATTGCACCAGGGAAGGTTTATATTGGATATTAGGAAAAATTTCTTCCCCAAAGGGGTTGCCAAGCATTGGAACAGGATGCCTGGGGAAGTGGTGGAGTCACCATTCCTGGAGGTATTTAAAAGTCATGTAGATGTGGTGCTTAGGGACATGGTTTAGTGGTGGACTTGGCAGTGTTAGGTTAATGGTTGGATATGATAATCTTAAAGGTCTTTTCCAACCTAAATTATTCCATGATTCTATGTAGAAGAAGAAGACGTTTGTAACTGTAACAAATGCACCTTATCTTCTCATCAAATTATCCTAATTCTCAAGTGATGATATTTGAAGTTTCAGAAAGAACATTTCTTTCTGTTTAAACTATGCAAGATTTTTTGTTAAAATATTGAAAAAATAAACATTGAGTCAAACGTGATATTATATTAGATGTTTTAATATGTGATCATATGTACTTTTATAACTGTAAGTGTAAAATGTTATTGCCACAGGTGGTGACAAAATGCTATCTCATAGTTTTCTGATTGAAAGGCAGTGAAACGAAATTCCTAAGTTAGATGCTTCTGAAATTTTCTCTGTGCTTTTCACTGAATATTATTAGGAACAGCATTTAAAAGGCATGATGGGAAAGATATGTAATGCCAATATCTTTGGGTAAAGATAATAAGCCCTCAAGTAGTTATGAAAAAAGCCAAGAAGCCAGAAGGGGAAAAAAAAATGTACACGACGGCCAAGAGGGAGAAAATGTAGATATCAAACAAAATGTCTGGCAGCATGCCCAGGCAAAATTTTCCATACATATCAAGGTCAGACATCACAAGTTTCTCTGAAGATAAATCCTGTGTATGAAACAGGAGATATCTAAACAAGCCACAAGAGATACTTTCTCTCTCTTTCCTGAGAATATTGTGAATATTAGTTAGAACATTTGGGCAGTGACTGAGGCAGCGTGTGCCAATTAGGCAGTTACAGACAACGAATAACACCAGGATCGGCAAATGTGAGCTGCAGTCAGCAAACTCACCACAGTCACCCAAGAGGACCCTGACAAACTAGGAAAAGAAAAAGGCACCACCTGACCAGAAAGGTGGTGCAGTTCCACGTAGGGTGGTCCTGGCCAGGAACCTAATAAATATTAAAACATAATTTTCATGGGGTAGGAAAATCAGATCATTTGCTTTATGCTCTCTCCTAGATATCTTGCTTTATACATTGTTATATTTAATGTGTGGAATTACAAATTTATTTTAAATACAATTGTTAGTGTAAATGTTACAGATATGCCACAGAAGGTGGCAGATGGGTAAGTATTATGTGAATTGGCTGTATTCATGTGTGGCATCCTTTTTGATTAGTCATGTTTGTGTTTACCCTTTTATTTTCTTCTTTTTTTTCTAAAGTAAGGATCTGAGCATTAATTTGGATTTCATACTGTCCCTACATTTAAGAATCCCATTCCTTGAAAAATGCCAGGAAATTAACCCTTTCTAATGCATACCAGTTTTTTCCATCTCGTCTCCAAATTTGTGGTACTCTTCAGAACTTTCTCATTTAAAAACTTCCACAAAGAGTCGCTCCAAAGGTTGGAATCAGTATGTGAAGTACAGATGGGAGAACTTGTACGAATAAGACAGGGAGCAAGGCAAACAGTGGCTTATGCTGCCAACCAGCAGTAGCTATTTGTAAGGGCTGGAAAGTATTGAAATTATTGTAAGTGTGGCTCATCTTAACATTAATAGCCTAGCAACTAGTTGATAGAGACCTGATTTGATTATAGTTTGCCTGAAGTAAGCAATCATTCAGTGGGATTAAACTAGATTATTGAATTAAAAAATATACAAACTGCTCTCCTCTTTGGTCTCCTTCACTACCCCTTTGAATCCTCGGTGAATTCCCTCTGAGGTTCTCCAGTGTGCTTTTATTTTCTTATTCCTGCCTTTTTCTGGCATAATTTATGTAAATCATTTCCATTCTGACTCTCCAAGCCTGAATGTTTGGGAAAGACTCTGACAGTTTGAATGCTTACCTAAACCTCCTAAAAATTTAAAGTTATCTCAGAACATCATAATCTCATCTTTTCTGAAGGTCTCAGAAGCTCAATTGACTTCAGTGATAAAAACAATATTTCAAAGTACCTCTCCATTTGTGATTAGGAATTTTACACTTTCAAATTGTCATGGTTTCAGCTGGGATGGAGTTAATTTTCTTCTTAGTAGTTGGTGCTGTGCTGTTTTGGCTGTGATGTGAGAGCAATGTTGATAACGTGCTGATGTTTTTAGTTGTTGCTGGGTGATGTTTATGCTAAATTAAGGACTTTTCAGTTCCTTGGGCCCTGCCAGCCAGAG
>JAVJGI010000003.1:8309914-8392161 GCA_035590275.1 Ibycter americanus
GAGCCCTGCTTTCCTGGGGATGGCCGAACACCTGCCTGCCCATGGGAAGTGGTGAACAAATTTCTTCCTTTGCTTTGTTTGCGAGCACAGCTTTTGCTTTACCTATTAAATTGTTCTCATCTCAACCGTTGACTTTTACCTTCCTTTCCGATCCTCCTCCCCATCTTTCTGGGTGAGGGGAGTGAGCAAGTGGCTGCGTGGTGCTTGTTGCCAGCGGGGTTAAACCGGCACATCTTTCTGGGGTTAAACCAGCACACAAATGGAAACAGAATATTAGTCTATGTTGCTACTTGTTAGCTAGGCAATAAAAGGCACACATTGGTTTGTAAAGGCAGCTTCACACAAGGCCAGTAAGTAAACAGTCTTCTTGATACGATAAGGAAATCTGATTTTAGATATGTTGTAACTTAGACTACCTCGCACATGCTCTGTGATGTTAGAAAGCACTTCAGGGTTCTGAAAGATTGCCACTGGATATTGCTGGTGGAATGAGTGGCTTCTTGCACTGCTGAAGAGCAGAAGGCAGCTGTGGGAGCACCATAAATAAAACCAACACAAATTCTAATAGTGGTAAAGACTGAATTAAGTAAATGATCAGAGAGTGAGAAAACCTGTCTGCACTAAATGACTGCTGGATCTGACCTTTTAAGAATCAGTCATCAGTTTGTTGCCTGCTGGCAAAACTCTCTTGATAATTGTAATACTTACACCTTACATTCTCTTCTTCAGTCCTTGAAATTATTTGAAATATTTAATTAAAGCGTGGAAATCACAGGCACAGCTACAGGACCAGCCTTTTCTGGTTTATACAGAGACTGATGCATAAAGGAACCGCCACGAATAGATCTATAACCTGCAATACCTTTTAGGACATTTATCCAGTACTTGCCCTTATTTTCCTAAGTACTATCTGTGTTTATGAACTCTTTCCAGTAATGAAGGAGTTAACCCACGTTACAATTAAAGAGTGGTAGAAAATTGGCCCAGCTGTAGAAGATTGAAGACCAGGAAGAGGTGAGGTAAGTTTTCTTTAGAGAAACAACATTGGAAAGGGCAGAAACACTGTGGTCTGGTTTGAGGTAAAAACAGGTAAACTTTTGGCTTCTGAAGGACAATCACAGGCTGGAGGTAAGTTGGACTCTTGAGAAGGATTGGGTGGCTGCTTTGAGGGCAAGGATTTGTATTATATGGCCTTTGGAAGAGAGTTTTGGCAGCTATTTTCTGAAGTTGATTTGTTTGTTGTTTGAGTCTGTTGTGTTTCAGGACAGTGTAAAAACAGGGTTTCCCTTGCAGACTTCTACTGCGGCGTATATAGGCTCTAGAACAGTAGTTAAATGCCCAAGTAGAAAATTGCAAAAAGTCTGATGCTGAACATATTGCACCTATTATCAATGCAGAAGTGGTGTGTTGCTGAGTTATCTAAGAGTGTCTTGGTGTTCAAAATGTAAAGTTGGTAATTCAAACTATTTATGGTATTAGTAGTGATGTGTTGTGCTGAGTATTCTGAGGGACAAGCAGGTGCTTTAGAAATCCTTACAGTCTGTAAAGGATCCCTAAAGGATCAGATACATACTTTGGAGAGCTTTGAAGTCAGCTGCACTTAACAAGCAAAGATTTGAGAACAGCTAGATAGGTTTGGGTTTTTTTGTTTGTTTTTTTTTTTTTTTTTTTTTAAGGAAGGCTTCTTTTTTTATGTGTAATTTTTAGAAGAGACTGTGAACTTGTCACTTGTGTTTGTTGCCTGTACTGCTCAGCGTTGGTCCTGGTTTGCTCAGGTGAGACTGTCCTGGACCTATCAACTCTTGGAAGTCTTGGGTTTCCATCTGGTAACAGCTGGCTTTGCATTCCTTCCTTTACTTTGGCAATAGTTTTTTGGGTTTTGTTTGGTTGGTCTTTTTCTTTGAAAGTTAAATTTCTGCATAAAATGTTGAAATGTAAAACATTTTGTGTCAATATATTTTTTAACCAGTTATAATTGTAGATTTTCTTTCTGTTTCTACATGCATCTGTATCTGATGTTGTGACTGGCAGGACTGAAGGATTCCTAATTAAAAACAATTGTTTGAATTATGAAAAGCTTAATACTTTATTTCTTAATCTGTTAAATGGTCATAGTTGGTCTCCTTGTGATTGTGATTTTCATCCTTGCATTTAGAATGGTACACTGGCACATATGACCTGAGGATTGGCTCATGGCTCAGTAGATATCTCTAAGCTAGCTGAGGTATTGGGAAACGAGTGCAGTGTTACACCTTTACTATTGAGCTGTTACAGGTGGCTTCTTCCAAATAATAGGCTGGCTAGCTTGGATATCCTGGCATGGTAGTGCATGCTTTCTTTTAGGCAGATTTTTAAGACCATCTGTCAAGAGCTCAATTGAATAAGCCTCTTTACAATGGAGAGGTATAGTCATTTATTTGGGCAACTTTTTGGCTTATGATGAAACCGAGGAACAGATACAGTTTTCTATAGTGACTAGGTTCAAGATTAAGTCTCTGTTATTAATATTCTCTGGCCCAGGAGTCTTACTGTGGGATCAAGGTACTTGTTCAGAAATGTTGAACAACTTTGTAACTAATCAAATCTTATCCTCTAAAGCTTAAAATCAGATTTCTGAACTGTTGCTAGGTTCTGCAGCATATGTCTCTTTAGTATATGTTACTGATTTAAGTATGAAATGGGAAAGGCAGCAAGTAGGCACAGTAACAGTTCTGTTTTCTAGAATAGCTATTATAAAAAAACCACTTGTTTGCAAATTACAGAGAGGTTTTTTTGTAATAATATTTCTGCAGAATATCATTCTTCTTTTGGAATATGTGGATTAAGTTTTAGCTTTTCAAAGCAAGAAAGCTAAGAGTAGGAGTGTCCTGGATTTCTGATCTTAAGTAAATAATATATTTTCTCTGTGACTTTGAAACCTCATTAAACCCAACTGGAAAACTGGTTAAAACCCAGGGCTTCAAAAATCCCCAAATGTGGTAGTGAAGCTCACCCTAAATGAATCCTGTAAACATGGTGTACAGGTGACCATTGTAAGTGAACAGTGCTCCAGTGTGCTGCTCTGTTGAGCAAATACAGCATTGCAGGTAAAGCAAATGCATTAAGAAATATTTTTTTCCAATAGTGTTATATAACACCCGTGTATTCCAGTATTATTTCTAAAAAGATGTAATATCTTCGGAGCCAACCCTTTATGTTTCTTCTCCTCCCCCAAACCTCCTTCATGTCACAGCTAGCAACACAGAAACTTTGTGCACATGTTATCACAGAGATGTTGTTCTCAGGGGTATAAGGGCAACTTCATTCTCCAGAAAATTATTTGCACAGAACATAGTGGAAGTGCAGGACACAAGTTCCTGAGTGTTCCTTTATCTAAGCAGTCATGCACACCAGTAAAAAATAGCTGTAAGATGGTTTTGGCTGAGAATAGCGGATTTACATGTGAGTTTAGCAATCACCCTTGCATTCTTCTCTTCTCTTTTTGATTGCCATGATTCTTTAGGATAGCAGCAGGGAGGCTCAAAAGGAATGGATTTTTTATTTTTTTTTTTTCTAGCTCAGTTCCTGCTAGGGTTCAATCTGAACCTTTATAACAATGGTTTCATTGGCTTGTGTTATTAGAAAATTCTCAGAATGGTGACAGCTTGAGACCCAGAAAGATAGCTGTGTACCGTGTGTGGGAATCATGTAGCTCACTCAATGAACAGGAAGGAAGCATAAAGCAGAAATATGTTGGCCAAGGAAGAAAGCTTGAACTAAGAACTGTGCAATGAGATCCTACCCTGGAGACAGCAGAAGGTAGAAGAGACATCTGCTTGCATCAGGGATTGTGAGGAGGAATTAAAACTGTCCAGTTGAGTGAGGTGGGTCTTTATGAGCTCTTAATGTTTGGGTGGGACATAGCTGAGGCCTCCTCAGCTGCCAGAGATGCACAGCTCAGTGAACTACCTGCAGCACAGCCAGCGTGGCAAGCATTTGGTGATCCAGTTGTGCCAGGGCAGGACCAATAACAGCTTTGGGTGAGTAATTTTTGTTATTAGTTACTCTTATTCTTGCATACTTGCTGTAGAGGGCCATACGAACGTGGAGCTTTGAGACTTTCAGTTACAGAAGAGAAGCCAACAGAACACGGGTAGATCCTCAGCTGTGTATTTTGTTACTACCCCGTCAGTTTATACCAGGTAAGCAGCTGCCCCTGATTAGTTAAAGCATGACTTAGATTTCCACATGCTCGCCCCACCATCTAAATGGCTCCAGCACTCCTGTGTTTCTAATGGCTGATGGATGGGGTAGTTTTGTTTTTCACTCCTCCAGAACACGTCATTTGAAGACATAACCAGCTGTCACAGCCTTGAAAAGCTTTGCACTCCCAAAGTCCTTGCTCTGTTCCAGTAACTTACCTCCTTGCTCTTGCTGTTTAGGAACCTGATAGAAATGATATAAAAAGAGGAATCTTTATGCACCTACAAAACGGTGAAGCTAAAGCCTTCGTATACACCCTGACATTTGTGGTGAGAAATCTTGTATGTTATTCCTATGTTAGCCCAACTTTGTGTAACAGTTTGGCTGTTCTCAGCAGAGGAAGTACAGATGGTGACTCCTGGCAGGCAGTGCTATTGGAAGACATTATGCTGTATGTGTGCAGGTTGTTAAGCTAACTGACAGTTTTTATGCAGCATAGACTGCTGAGATCTTAAAAATCAGAAAATTATCATTTGCAAGTCAGAGGTCGGCTGATTCTCTAGAAGGCTTAAAAATCCTAGTCCTGTAGCAATGGTGCCATATGTTCCTCACTGCTTGTTGCCTTGAAATCATAGTAGTGAGAATTGAAAGCCAGTTGTCTGTTGTAATCAGATTGCAGTGAAATATAGATGCACTGCCTGTGAGCCTGTTAGATATACAGGATGTAATGCAGCATGGAAACAGTCCAAGTCTCCCCTAATCAATACTGGGAAAGTCAAAGGAGCTTTCTAACTGTGAATGGTATCTCTGTACAAAAAGAGGGAATTTGATGTGCCTGTTCACAGTCCATAATTGAAAGGGACCTCCATCAGGGATGAAGTATTCCGGAGGGGTACTGCTGGTACTGAGGTTAAATCCATTTTTGTGATTAAAAAGAAGTAACTAGCATACTAACGACACTTGCAATTGAAGAAATTGCAAATTGCCCTTTGGACAGAGTAAACTAATACAGAAGGACTGAGTAAAAGTATGAACATGAACACAAAATAACAAAATGGGATTTGTGAGAAAGAGGAAGGTGACCTATATTTGAGGGAAAATTATCTTTTGCATGGATATTCCAAGGGAAGAAGGAAGCTGACTAATAAAGCCAAAAATGAGGGCTGCTAGTGGATAATTGTCTGATACGTGCTAGACCTTTCAACAGTAGGAGCTGCATCAAGAATGGGAGCAGCATTTCCTTCTACTTCATCTTGCAGTATGTCAGTCTGTGGCTGAGTGCACTGACTGTGGAAGAGCAGAGTATCATTGTGGCTCACTTTTCTTTGAGAAGAATATTGTTGGTAAATACCATTCCTCATCCTTTCTCATATCCTGAGAAAGAGGATTGTTTGCCTCATGTCCTGCTTAGCCCAGGATGAAGTGGCATCATGGGACCTAGATTTTAATAAGCTGAAGACTGTAGCTTCTAATTAAGATGATAAAGAAACCAGAACAGATTAGCCTAATCTTTTAAGAACAGTTACTTATACTGCAGATATGAGAGAACATGCATTTTATACAACTATTGGAAGGTATAAAGCTTAAAGAACCACAAAGGGACAGAAACTGAAGATAAAAGGAAATCTGAAATGCATACAAGAAGATGATTAACATGTGAAATCTATTAAGGATGTGGAACAGCTGCTTGAGGAACAGGATGGAAGAATCCTATTCTGAAGATTTCTTAAATGAAATAGCACTGGCACAAAAACCATTTCTATGTACACAAAAGTGTGAGGAAGACAATAGATGGATTAAAAGCCTATGATACTGATAATGTTTAAACTCTATTGCATATGTAGAGAATTCTGTCAACCTAATTTTGAAATTAGTGCTGTAAATTAATCTGATAATCTGTTTACCTTGACCATAAAGATGAGAAACTACTGTCTGGTAAAGAAATCAAGTACTTTTCATGAGATACAATATTGTGAACGTTATTTTTCCTCTGATCTATTACTGAATGTGAAAAGGTAGAATTCAAGGCACATGTTCTTCCATCCAAATATCCTTATTTACCATGTGTAAAGAAGGAAAAGGTGTTCTTTTCCTGCAGTGGCTGAGGGATGTATTTGATCAGGAAATTCACAAATTAGTGATGCTTTGATAAAAGGCTTATGTCAAGTAAACCAGGTGTGGAGAAGGTTGGTTGATTAAGCAATAGCTGAGTGATCAGTGTTGTTAGCTCTGTAAGAAAATGGCTGTTACTTTGAACAAGAGTTAGTTTCCAATTGATAGTGTTGCTTTTTGCAAGTTGTATCTCAAATAAAAGAAATTATGTACAAACTTGGGCGATTTTTTGAGGCTGACTGATTAAGAACAGCCTCAAACTTGTCTAAAGGCATGTGACAGGTCACAGTAAAAGTTAGAAAGGTTCCTAGGCTTCCGGAGTTTCCATTCTAATCACTACCTGCCAAAAGGCTTTTACTTCATATGGGAAATATTTTGTAGCACAAGTTTTTGATGATCCCCCCAAAACCTTTAAACAATATATTTCTTCTCCTTTGTAATGATCCTGATAACTTCTACCTATGACCCAGAGAGCCTGGTGTAATTGGCTTTGTATTTCAAACTCTTCTTGACCGAAATTCCATAAATAGATTTGATACTAAATGGAATATACTGATAGAAATTTTTAGTAGAACTCAAAAGATTTACAGTAGGAACACCATGATGTTCCTAGGAAAGCTATTCTAGCATTCAGTTGTTGGTAGATGTTTCTCCTAATATATGAACATAGAGGACAATATAGATTAAGCTTATCACTTGTTGACCTTTGGAGCATAGATATGAAGAACTACTTTCTTTTATTCTGCACAAGACACTTGTATTTGAAGATTTTTCTCCCTCACCCCTTCATTTTCTTAGGTTAAATAAGTCTGACTGTTTTCACTGGTTGCATCTTCTGAACCAGTGACAACTTGTGTTTCTTTCCTCTGGACTCTTTGCTGTTGGGCCACATCTTCCCTGAAAGACAATATTCCAGGGGAGGCCTTATCAGCACTGAGGAGAGCAAAAAGACATTGTGCATCTGGCAGGCTATACTCATGTTTATATATCCCACTACAATGACTGCCCTTTTGCAACAGCATGACATTTGCTTCTATTCCCTGATGCAACTATTCAAATAGACACTCCAAGAAAAGATTTGGGTCACAGATAATATTAAGGACCATGATTAACTGCACTCTGTTTACAGTGTCCATGGACACAGGACCTTCAGTTTTTCAGGGTTTTTTTTTATGTGCAAGTTGTTATCTAAATAACTTGAAATGTTATCATTTCACCCTCTTATTTTTTCCCCCCTTAATGGACGAGTATTTTTGTATGTTGGATGCTGTCTCTGATTTATTTATTTGAAACAGACTTAAAGCTATATTAGCCTAAATCTTGATGTGTAGTTGATAATATTAAAGGGTATTTATTTAGACTAGAATAATCTAAAGGGAGATCTTACATTATGGAGTAGAAGAATGAAGAGGAGCAGACCCACTGTAAACTCAAGCCATTGCCTGAAGAAAGGACATACATTTCAGGAAAGTGTAGGGAGCTAATACAGACTGTACAACATCATCCCTGATTGCTTCAGTGTTGAGGAGGGGTCGAGATTAAAGAAAAAATGAGAACTTATGGAACTAGTGAAAAATTCCATACCACCTGTCCTAATGGAAGGATTGAAGCTAGTGCTCTACAGGTGTGTACCACCGCCATGTTCTAGCCAAAGTCTAACGTTCTATTTGTGGTATGTATTGGAGTAGCTCAGGCATCAGTGAATAGCACAGACTCAGTATGCTATGTATGTTTTCTTGTTGAATGATCCCATCCCTTAAAGATCTCTTCCCCTCTCCCCCCATCCTTGCTTGTTGGTGTCATCTTGGCTGTTCTTATGTTTGAATGGGATTGAAGTTGAGAATTTCTGTCTGGCCATTGAAGTTAGAAGCAGAATTCCTGAACCATCTAGCAATGTGTTACCTGAATAAATGACTTCTATCTTGTGTTAATTCTTCTGAGCACGAAGTTATCACTTGAAGAAAACGTGCATCATATCTGAAAGTGAGTGAGGTAAAATCTATTTTCACTGAGTAGTCAAAGAGCAGAAATACGTATAGCTTGACTTTTCCCTGGCAGTTACTGATCTAGTTTACTTGTAGAACTGAGTGTAGAACAGGGCTCTCAAATTTATTTATTTTCATTCCTCTTTAGCCTTGTAATGTAATTGGCTGGTGGATTATGAGGTTTTTAAATGGTCAAGCAATTGCGTCTGGCAATGGAATTGAGCATAGTCTGAATCTGGTGATTCTTTTCTACACTGAGTTATAGACCAGCTTCATTGAAATCTGATCACATAAATGAGTTAATGATTTCCCCCACCTATTAGAGCAAAGAACAACCTCTGCTGCATTTCAAATATTCATTATACGACCGTTAGCATTTCTTGTGTCCTAAATGCTTAGAAAATTGGTTGGAAACAACTTATCTAACAAAGCGGTCTCTCATTTACTCTACTTCATATAACTTAAAAAAAAAGGGGGGGGGGGGGGGGGGGGGGGGCGCTAACCACGTGCTTTTATAAAACATTTAATACAGTTTATGATAGCAATAATCGCTTGAAATTGGTTATATTACTGTAGTTTGTTATAGTGTTAACTGCCCTTGTCTTCAGCTTGGTCCATTAACTGAAAATCCAGCCATTAACTTATAATGGGATGATTTCTTCAGGATTATTACCTGATTCTTAGTTTGTAGATTAATATTCTTGAAGGATAGTGAAAAAGTGACATCATGTAATGAAAAGTTCCCAGTTCAGCTTTTATGTAGTAGTGATCTATTTAGACAAGACGTCTCTGAGGCTTGCATGTAGTATCTTTCATTATCTGTGCTACCAAAGATGGAAACATATAAGCTGCACCTTTATGAAAAAGTACACTTGTTGGCCCAGACAATCAGTGGCAGATGAGAGACAAGGAAGGTGGTGATAAATGTGACAGTCTAGTAATGGAGTCTTAAAGCTTGATCATCGCTATTCTGTTCAGTGGGAATTTTGCCTATGGCTTCAGTGGAAAAAGATTCAAGGGCAAAGAGACAAGGAGCAAATTATGTCATATCTTTTTGCAAATACCCAGTAGACATAAAAGGTGGCAGGGGTGGGGGGAAGTCATAAGCAAAAGGCTATTCCAGTGAGTGTAGACTATATCTTTATAAAGAAAAAATGTACCATTCAATGAATTGATAGAACTATTCACTTCAGACGATGGAAATCCTGCAAGAATTCCCTAAAGTGTGTCCTTAGCATACTTCTGTAACCTACATTTTCAGTCCCCAAAGTCATCTTTTTCTTTGAGTAATACAATGCCAAATCTGAGAGATTAATTATTAGTTATACAGCATTATTAATTAACCCTGCAATCCACTCCAAAAAAATGTATAGTTATTAAAAAAAATTTTGGTGTGAGCTCTGGAATTACTGCTTCTTCCAGTTGCATCAGACTTCTAGGTTTTCTTCTCACACCCTTCTTAAATTTTGTCAGGTCATCTGCTAGGAATTATCAGCCAAAATGATGTAAAGTTTTACACTATCAGTAGGCTATAAGAACAACCATTAAAATAGACTCACAACAGCTTCTAGCAGTGATTATTTGAGCTGAGGCATGCCTTCTCTATTATGGGTTTCCTAGTGTGAAGAAAGCTCGGAAAATCCTTTTTCCTGCTTTGTTCAAGGTATCTATATTTTGATTACCTCTTCTGTGAGACTAAAGAGAGAAAGCTAGCAACACAGATTTCCTTTGAAGAAGGCCATCTGGGTTCATTCTGTCACCCCCATATAAACAGCTGTTCCATGGGTGCAGTAGCATGGTGTTAGGAAACAGTCTGTATGCCCAAAAGGTAATGGGGAAAGACTGCACTTTAGGCAGTAGAAAGAATAATTAAATCCTAAATTTGCTGCTTAGAGAAGGTGTCGGAAGTGATGTTAGTAAGAATGTAAGAAGGCATTACTGGCGGGGGGAGGGGGGGTGGTGGCATAATTTAATTCCAGCAAAAGATTTGCAAATGGAATAGCAAAATAAGAATATCTGCAAATACCAATATAACCCCGAAGCAAATATCTATTCCTCTTACCATGTGTCTGGAAGAAGGGCTTATCTGGCAGCAGATACCGAGAATAGAAAGATCAACTTGATAGAGCAGGAAGACGAATACATTTCCAAGTTCCTATGGAGAAACCAAGCACGTGTTATTGTTTAAAAATAAGGGACTGGCTGTTAAATGCATAGTTTTCCTCTACAGTGGTACTCAAAAGTGTGGAGGAAAGTGATCTCCCTGGTGAAAGGAACCGGTTGAGTTAGGTTAAAATCAACAGGTGGAGCCCAGCTGAAAACTTCACAACTAGTGACATTTCTAGGCCTACGGGTAAATTGTCTGAATTCACCTTTTCAAAGTGAATATGGTGTTGCTTTTACCCTGTTTTGAGATTCATGAATGGAAAATGTTTGTATGACACTAATCCTGGAACTTAAGCAACTGTAAATCAAAAAAGGCAGTCATAAATGCACTTGGAATTAAAGTAGGTGACGTTTATATTATCTAAATTAGAAGTCTTAGGTTTGGTTTGGTCTTGATTACCTCGCTGGCACCTCACCTTGCACACATCCGTAGTTGCTCAGTTCTCTGGAGGGTATAATAGTAGAAATTGTCATGTCTTCAAGGACCTGTGAATTCCTACTGCTCTTTTCTATACGTTCCCTGGGAGTGGGTGAGGTGGCCCTCTTTAGCTGTTCTTTATTGTGGCATTTTTAATACCAGCTAAAGTCAGAGAAGAGATGTAATGAAAGCTTTTGGAGCACAGAAAAGAACCATGCTTAGCCTGACAAAGAGCAATTTCTTTTTTTTCTTTTTTTGCTATTGTTCATTATAAGCAATTTTATAAATTGTACTTCAGAATGAAAAGGATACAATATTTGGGGGAATACTGAGGAAAAGACATTGTGTCTCTGTCTTTCAGCTCTTCCCCTTTCTGCTATTCATTTATGTTATAAAAAGATAGAAAACCAGAAAAATTATTAAAATCAATACAGATTATTTTTCAATGTAGTGTCACAGTTCTTGAATAAGATCTATAGTACAGTTTACTACTTAAGCACTTTATATTTATTCTTCATTTAATCTGACTTTAAGACTGTGGTCTATTTCTCCCCGGTGTGTTATCAACCTTTTTAAAAATGATATTGATTATGTATGACAGTACAGTATATATTTCTATAATTTCACGAGGAAAATACCATTCTTCTCATTAAGGAAATATCTTCAGTTTCACTAACAAATTAGCACGTGCAGCCTCCACCTCCAAGTAGAACTGTCAGCCTGTGTTTCCTTTCTTCCCAGACAACAAAATTGGAAAAAAAACCTTAAATATTTCACTATTAATTGCTTTCTAATTTTTTTAAATTCTAAAATTAAATTCTAAAATAAAGTTTTAAAAATTAATAACCAAATTTTCAAATACAAGTACTTCTGTGATTTTATGCTTTGAGGAAAACACTTGGGATATACAATACATGTGCAAGGCAATGATTGCCACTGTCACAGCCTCTACATTAAAGCTGATGTCAAATCATTTGCTAAGTTTGTACTTTGCGAAGGACTGTGAATGCTTAACTTGAACTTCAGATCATGTTCTCAGCACAGTACTACCGACCAGGTCCCACTGGGGGCGAATGTGGTCTATTTTTTGCGAATGATTTTTAATTTCCAAAATTTTAATTTTGCTAACCGGCAGGAGTTTATTTTGAGGTGGTTTTGCTACAGTCAGGAAATCGGGAACAAATGCACCCTTTTCAGTCATGCGGACTGCCAGCATTGCAGTGGTGTTCTGTTCATCTTTACTGATGAAGTGCGTAACTGAGTTTCTCCTGAGGTATTCAATTTCCTCAGTGGTTGTCTCACTGACTGACTTTGGGATTCAGCCATGAGAGCTCATCAAACAGAAGCTGAGATGAGCTACATTTCCACAATGAAGTAGATACTTGATTATTGATTAAACCCCCGTGGCACCAGGGGCATGACACAAATACAAACATTTCCTGCAGTGTCTATATTAGGTCAGCCAATTCAGCCCTTAGTAGAGATACCGTTTACTAAGCATGGGTAACTAGTTATTTAACTAGTACTAACATATGGTTGTGGGATTATATGTGTGGTATCACAGTGACTGGTGTGTGACACTGATCTCCTGATGGATAGTGACCAAAGTAATGAAAAACTATATGTTATTTTGTGCATATAGCTTCAACGTTGTTATGGCTGAAAAATTACTGTGCCATGGCTGCTGTTTCCCTCCCTCCATTTGTTTGTTTTTTTTTTCCTTTTATTTGAAAGAAGACTAAATCATACTTTTAAAAACGTGCATGTTTGTCTATGCTTGCTGTGTCTTCACCTATAGTCTGTGTTGCATACAGAATCCAGCTGAATTAAAGGCTGAGGGCATGTGTTATTTCCTTAAACCTATGCTCCATGTGTCAGCAAATAAGAATCTCAAACATGTGGCCTACCCAAATTATAAATAGTAAGTTTGTGTCAACATCTTATGTGTTGGGCAAGAGTCCCCCAGGGGTATCATTGTCTAATTGTCTGGGAGCAGAGATTAAGATACAGGGGATTGTATGACTTTCTGTGGCATATTAGGCTTAGCCAGGTCCTGAGCTAGCCACTTATTGATACTTTAGCTCACTGATTTTTGTTCGCATAGAATTCTCCCTTTGTGTGCTTTTCTTTCTCTGAGGAATATTTGTAAATAATTAAATAAATTTTGCCTTTCTTTTACACTTTGTACAAGAGATTATATAAATTATGTTCTTATTTGAATTCTTCTTTCCTTGTGCTGCCTCTATATATTGAATTCAAGGCACGGTATCAGGGTTAATATCTGAGAGCGTTAACGGATGGGGCCCATAGTGTGACACCCAGCTGGCACAAATACACAACTGAAAAGCCTCTAAAACCCTGTCTGACTTCGTCATCAAAAGTGGTTGGGCATTCTACTGCTTGAATGAATCAGCTAGGAACCGATAAATCCACTCTTACTGTGGTGTCAGCACTTCAGTCAAATTGTTATTTGTTCATAGATACCTCATGCTAGATCCAATAAGTAGTTTGCAGTGGATCATTTGATCAGCTGTAGTTAGTAATGAAGGTTGCTTTGTCGTCTGGCAGCTAGTAGTATGACACCACCCACCTTGCTAACTGATATAGATGGTTTATATAGATTTCAAGACACAGTAATGAAGCTGCTGTGGATCTTGCTAACTTGGCCCAATAGACGTGTGGATCAAAACTCTTAGCAACCGGGGGAGTCAAAAAGGTTGGAAGCTATTTTATGTGGTGCTTTTGAAGGATTTCACATTGGGTATCTTTTGGGAGCTGGCAAGCCCCCTATTCATGTAGCTCAATATGAGATGTTATATATTTGTCACTTCAAGTTTGAATTTATTATTATAATTAAAAAATGAAGTCCCTGGAATGTATATAAATTTTCTGTCTTGTGATGGGTGCCAGCATAATGACACATAAAGGAGAAATAACAGTACCACTTATACTGGAATGGCAGATCTTCCCTTCTAGTTTTGCAAATACAGGTGAACACATGCGACTTGCTGCTCCAGCTGGATACACATAAATTCACAGGGTCCGATGGGATTCATCCTAGGGTACTGAAAGAGCTGGCCAGTGTCATCACGGGACCTCCCTCTATTATTTTTCAATGGTCTTGGAAGTCTGGAGAGGTCCCAGCTGACTGGAAGCTGGCAAATGTTGTCCTAATTTTCAAGCACGGAAAGAAGGAAGATCCTGGTAATTACAGGTCTGTCAGTCTCACTTCAGTGCCTGGTAAAATTATGAAGAAAGTTATTCTGGTAGTTATTGAAAAATACTTGAGATACAATGCAGTCATTGGTTACAGGCAGCATGGGTTAAGCCCTGCTTAACAAACTTAATTTCCTTTTATGACAAGGTCGCCCATCTAGTTGACCAAGGGAAGCCAGTAGAAGTGATGGTTTGGAACTTTAGCAAAGCTTTTAACATAGAATCATTTAGGTTAAAAAAACTTTTGAGATCATCAAGTCCAACTGCCAACCCAGGACTGCCAAGTCCATCGCTAAACCATGTCACCAAGCATCACATCTACATGTTTTGTAAACACCTTCAGGGATGATCATTGCACCACCTCCCTGGGCAGCCTGTCCCAATGCTTGACCACCCTTTCAGTGAAGAACTAGTGGCAGTGTAGAACAGCTTTATCCAACTCCAGTTCTGTGAAGTTGTAAAGGAAGGTGTATTTGAGAGAAATCTATGGTTGCTTTTATGAAATATATTTGAGAAATAAATATAACCACCAATTTTCTTGTAGTTTGTCTGAAACATCAGTGATTAATAAGGTGCTTGCAGAAGAACAAGATATTAAATTCAAGTGCTTCCTAAGTCACTGGAGAAACCTATATATTTGGAGACCTATAAATTTGTCCCAGAGAAAACGATGCAGAGGTTTTTAATAAGTTTCTGCAATTTTTTCAGTGTAGTGCACATTTATAATACAAACCTGTTGTATTAAACCTTGCTTTCCCCAGATACAATAAGTACATTTTTCGCATAGTTAATTTAACTAAAAGTCTATCAGACAAAGTAAATTTAGAGTTGCTTATAATCGGCACCTCCCTGATTACTTATCCGCTTTTGTCATGTCTTAATGCCCCAAAACATAAAGCATTGTTTTCATAAGAAGAGGTTTGAGATTACATAGAATACTTAGACATGTACTAATGTTTTGGGAAAAGAATATGTTAAATCTTTCCTTGAAAGTGGAATGAAAGCAATTGTTTTTCATTGGCTGAGCTAAGAAGTTATATGTGGAAGACTGACCAAGAAAAATATTCTCTATGTATCTGTGTTTGTGGCCTCTTATTACACTGTATCACTCATGGCCAGGACTATCAGAATTGGGGACTTAAAATGAGCTTAAGATAATTCTTCAAAAGCTGATAGAGACCTGTGTCTGACTGAAATCAATAGGGTTGTCACCGGTCATGAACAGTTTGTTAAGCTATTTGAATGAGGCCTCACAGTATTCTGTGAGAGGTACGTCATTTCCCTTCTCTGGAGGAGGACTGAACAGTCTTGTTTAATTGGACTATGTGCACAGATGTATAGGAAGTTGTGGTGTTTAATGTCACAGGGACGGCAAAAAACACGTGTAGATAATACTATGTTAAGACAACGTAGTATTGAAATTATTAACCTCAGTCAGATCTAGTGAAGTTCTGTGAAGCAAGGGTGGGGAAGGCAGATTCTTTGCGAAAAGGTTTACTTGGGTTTTCTTCTGGCTTTTTAACCGTCTTAGACCTTCATCTTTGACTGCTTGGCAAAATATTTATTATCATAAATTCTGATTGTTATTACTTAACCTATACTGATACTAATCCATGAAATGTGAATATAAAATAAATACGGGCTTACCAAGGAAAAACATCACTCACTTGGTTTATTAGCTCAGACAAAAAGTCCGAAATAAAGATAATAAACTTTCTTTGTTTCAACAAAGAAAGGACTAAAATAAACTCTTCTGAAAGCTTTTTTAAATTATTATTCTGGTTTCCAAAGAATTTTACATATCAGTGACACTAATTGCAAAAGAAGGGAAATATCTTGACTATTTTATTTCCAGCATCTCATCAAATTATGTAAGAAGTCTGTCCTGGAAAATAATAGTCTTAATCTAATACTGCATCAATCAGTTTATTTTTATGAGCTTTTACAAACCGACACGATGACATTATTTTACTGTTTTAAAAAATATTTAGAAACAAAAATTATATATAATTTTATAAAATTTATAAAAAAATTATAAAATAATAGAGCAAGTTTATAGAAATATAACATTATTTTGCAGACTAGCTTGGGTCCTTTGATAACTCTAATTTTGACTGAGGCTGTAAAGCAAGTTGTTTGTGAGTGGTGTTAATAAGAGTAAAATTCATTCTTCCCTCCCTCTTTTCAGTAAAGACACTATAATGTTTACAATAATATAGGTACGTTGTCCCTTCAGTATTGCAGTTGTCCCCCTCTTGTTATGTCGTGTCCCCCCGCCTCCAAGAATTCTGAAGTTTCCTGAGCGGATGCAGTAATTTGAACAGACCAAGTAATTTTGAGATAACAAAGGATACATGTGCCTGTTTTCTTTCTGTACTTTTAACCCAATGGATAATCTGAAATATATCACATCAGTAACGACTGTTGAAAGGTAACGCTATAGAGAAGTTTACTTCTCCCCTCCTACTTGCTTGTGTCTGTTTCTACTATGCAAATCTACACTGAAGCCAAGAAGAGATACCAAAATTGCATTTATCTGCTCCAGAATACTTGACTGCTAGACATAGTGGAAACTAGATAAAGAGAGAACCTGTGTATTTATATCACATACCACCAAGTATATACGTTATGATTTTAACATTAACAGGACTTGTAATGAATATTCATGTTTATCAGTCCTGTTCTAATTAAAACTACTTAGTGTTAGACATTGACGTGAAAGGCTAAACTAGCTCTTTCTAGCTATTAAAATAAATTGTTTTAACATTTCACAGATTGTGGGTGTCTCATGCTGAGAACATGTGTGCTAGAATTATAACAACAAAACCAAAAGAAATTAATGTAAGATGTCCCAAAAGAAGATGCTTTTAAGACTCCATGTTAGACCTTTATATAGTCACCAAGAATGGTCTTTTATTTATTTAATCTCACAAAGCTATTGTGAGGATAAATGCTTTCAAGTTTGTTTTTCAGAGGGGTCATTAATGCACAGAGGAATTAAGATCCAGATTTCATAAATTACTTGGTTCCCAAACACTGTAGTAGTGCAGGTACTGCAAGCAGTGTTAAGGGACACTATTTGGCATGAAACAGCATGACAGGATAGAAAAACTTTTTGCTGCAGAGTTCTAAACGAAATTTGGCTCTTAGGCTTCCTACTGAGTGCGGGACTGAATTAAAGAGGGTAGGTCCTTAAAGGTAATGCTTAAATTTAGGGCCGGTCCCTAATCAACTTAATCATCTGTAGTCCATGTGCTCAGCCTGCCCACGGGCATAGCTTCTGCCCCTGTGAAGAGGAAATTATGATCATAGCATGGACAACACTGTGAAGTTATCTCTTCAGTCTTGTTAAGGTCTTTCTCCAGTGTTTGTACAGTCATGTGAAATTTGGAAAGCTGTGAAACAGTTCTCCTCCTCAACACATTTCCAGCCCGTTCTTTCTAACCAGGACTGGTTTGTACCATCGACCAATTGAACTGCTTTACCTTCGCTCATGAACAACATTGTTTCAATGTTGGGGTTTTTTTTCATTCCCAGATAAAGTAAGTATATTTATTCTGGCAGAAGTTTGGACTTGCCTGAGTCCATCTCAGTGCAAGGTGTCACAAGCTTTTCCTCGAACCATTGTTTATAGTCTCTCTGCCAGTTTGGAAAGCAGAACCTTTTTCTTTTCTTTTTTTTTTTTTTTTAATAATAGAATATCATTTTTAAAAATTGCTTTAGGCATTTTTCTAAGATTATGATTTAAAGTCTTATAATCTCATGAGGTACTTGAGAAATAGGCCAGTCTCTGATCACTCTGAAGCAGTTGCCAACTTGCCAGAAATATAGGGAGCACAGAATGTGTCTGCTTTTCTAATTAGCTTTTTTCATATAATAACGTATATAACCCTGTTTTTAAGTGACAAAAATGAAGCTGCTCAGAAAAAAACCCCAAACTAAAACACCTGCATTTTCCACTGGGTTTTATATCATTGCTTTGTTGAATTATTTCAAAATTATAGGGAATAGTTAAACTGAGGTAAACTACAGTGAAAATTAGATGTCTTTCAGAAGACACCTTTAAAAACTGATAGGAAGAAAAAGGTAATTATGAAGTTCTGAAACTCCTGTGCAGAGACCCGATTTGAGTAAACTTAAATCACCTACTGTCAGCAAGCAGTTGCTAATGTACTTTGACTACCGCAGTGTAGAACAGAATGCTTTATTTTTCATGGTTTATTTAAATGGGCTTTAATTTCAGATGATGTACCTGGATCTGGATTTGTATGCTATTTCTGTAACACATTTTCAAAATAATATCTTCAAACCAGCAGAATATGCTTCAAATTACTTTCTTGATCTATCCTTTAGCCATTAAAATTAGGCATTACCATACTAGAAGTCCAATGGTCTCACAGGACACTATCCTGTCACTGACAGTGAGATCCTTTGTGCAGGTGAAAACAGTTATTACAGTTTTAAGGTGCTACTTTCCAACGAACTTTGTCACTGTTTCACAATCAGAAATTACTGTGCCAATGTCTGAACTGGTGTAGTTAACGTCACGAGTGTTCCTTTATCTATCACGCTGCAAAATTGGTTGTGAAGTACAAATAAGCTTCAGCCCCAGCTGAAGACAAAAGGGTGACTTCGTGCTTAAACACACAAGGATTGCTATGGAGCATCTGGACATTGGTAACTTTTAGTTGAAAACGGGATAACCAACTGAGAAATGGTACAGTCCAAAGTCAATGCAGATGTTTCTGCAGCGGTTGTGAGAGCGAGCCTGGATGGTGGCTGGAGCCAGGTAGCTCAGAAGCAGCAGAATTAATGCGGAAGCAGGTTGAAGAGGTAACCAACCCTCCAAGACCATTTGTCCTTTGAGCCATGGAAATGAATTTGACATGTTGCCTTGCTTGTGGATTACATCATTAACAAACTAATGCACGTATTTTCATTACTGTAGTGTTCTTGTCGTTTCTGTATACGTGTTCTTCTGTGGCATCCTCATAATTAAGTGCACAATCTGGGGGAGGTGGTCTGTCTTTTGTTGTACTGTTTAAGAATAAATCACACCTAGCTGTTTCTGCATTAGCACATGCAGTTATGTTGTATCCAACTCCTATCCTTCTGGAAGCTGTAAGCAGGGGAATTTCTACTCAATTTTGACCATTTGTGAACAATTAGTGTACCAGATAGTCATGTTTTCCCACGAAGGAACTGTCTCTTTCTCTCTGTGGTTGCTAGTACATACAGGCATTCATTCAAACTGTTAAATATTTCCCTACATCCATTTAAGAAAATAAATTTAGCTGTTACCTGCATTTGACACTGTATTAAGAAACATGCACCCAAATCTAGCAACTTCAGTCTTAAATAAACCAGATTGGTGAAAAAATAGAAATCAAACTTGGGAGGAAAAAACAAAAGCTAAAAAATACTACTAAACTTTTGTGAACGTTACCTTGTGCATCCTGGATGAAAGTCCAGGAAAACATAGGTTTTACACTGACTGTTAAGTACTAGTGAAATATCTAAACAAAAATAGGGAAGACAGTTCCCAATGAGTTTATATATAGAGCCTTGTAGAATTAAATAGCCAGTGAACTACCTGAGAGGATTGTATGTGCTCCAGTGTTACTGAGATCCAATACATGAGGAAAATGTATCTTGGATATGGCAGTATGATTAAAATGTATCCATTTAAATGCTGTAAGCAAAAGCCAACAGAAGGAGCCAGGGAGATAATATGAATATTCTTCCAACGGTTCCAGATGAAAGGTGCCACATTCCTTAATCTAGTACGGATTCATTTATCTTTCACTGAAGAGAAGAATAAATAGACCCACATGTACTTGATCAGTGGATATACATCTGCTCATGTTACCACTGAGCTTAATTGGTACTGTTTTTATGAAATTATATGAATGAACATGGGAATCCTGTCCCGCTACCCAGGGGAGAAACTACCAGCATAAATACTTGTGGGTCACATCTAAGGAAATATCCACAGTGAAGGCAGAGGATTGAAATGGAGGAAGAGACAGGAGAATGTCAGTAACATCCATTGCTCTCATGGTGGTTGTGCACCTTGTATGATTGGGTCAAGAAATTCAGGTTTTGGGATGTTATTTCCAAACTGCTAAAAGTAACCAAACAGGAAAAACCATTACTGTTAGGCATTAACACACAGAAAATATCTTGTCATATTTAAGCACAGTCAGATAGCTTTTCTGCCCTGGCTTTGCTCCACTGGCTAATAAAGTGCATCTTTACAAACAGTATGAATAGAAATGCTTTTACTTTCCCAAGCTCTTGCTAAAGGTACTTTTTTCCTTTTTGACATCTGTTTGATTGGAATGTGACCTCAGCCTTTCAGTACCTCACGCTCTCTCCTGGTGTGTTTTGGTTGCATTAGGCAAAAGCGGTCGTGGGAGGTGCATTTTGCAGTGATGAGGTGTGGAGCAGTTTCTAGGAGGAAAGTGAAAGAGCAGAAGCAGCCAATTTCTCCTGACTCTGTGACCCTTCAAGTATTTACATACGCTGGCCCCAACCCCAGCCCTTTTGCAGCTGGAGCGCAGCAGCATACAACAGGGCTGGAACGTCTCCTGTGAAAATTCCATAAAAGTATAAAGGGGCAGGAAAAGAAAAAATGAAATTAATGTACACTATGTGCTTGGATATTAAATGAATCCTCTGAAATGGACACATTGCCAGTAACAACATTGTTCAATCAGCTGACAGTCTTTGTAAAGAGGGCAACTATTATCTATATGTATATTTGCACCTGAAGGAAAAACTGAACTGACAAAAGTGTATGCATTTGTTCAATACAAAATGTGAATAGGTCAGTCTACACTTAAATATTATGTCTTTCAGCTGGCAGGAACAGTTAAATTGTCATAATAAATGCAAATATCTTCTGTAGTGTTTATTCAGCAGTTTGATCAAAATGTTGGTGGTTTCTTTTTTCTTGTGCTATTTCTTTTCTTCTGTTCATATAGCTACCAAATTTTCAAACTAATGTTTCAAGCTCCAGTCCAATATTGCAGATAAAAAGAAGCTAGTAAGTTCAACTGTTTTGCTTACAGGGATTCACATGAGCTAGATCTCCTGCCTCCTTAACAGTTTTTGTACGTTCTGTGTCTGTCTAGTTCTGCAGACAGCTTTTTTTCTCAGGTTGAACTGGGCTTCAGCATATAAAACGGCTGGTACTGACATAGCACATCAGCCCACTGGTTTAGGTAGTTAAAATCTGGATAACAGTGTTTTTTCTCTGAAATAAAATATTTAAGAACTCCTATTCCAAGAAAATATAGAGACTTGGTTTTCTTCATTTTTATGTTAGAGGTTGTGGAATACTTTGGAAAGTTGATCCTGCAGCTTATTTATTCATTTCTAGGTTAGCTATACCTAAATACTTTGGCACTTGAACAAAATCACAGAATTAAAGTGGTTCCAGCTTCCCCCTTGGCAGACAGAATGGAGCAATGTTGTGATGCAAACATCTTCCTTAAATTTGTATGGTCCAAAGAGATTTACTTTTCCTTTTCTTCAAAAGAAGGGACAAATTCTCACTTCCATTTCAGCAACTCTTATAATCAGCCTCCCACTTAACATGCTCCCACCAAATAATATTCAGTGTATGTATGACTGCTTAGTATTTCTTACATTCCCACTGTTTTTTTCTATACACACATAAATGGGAATGTTCTTCACGGTGTTTTGAGTTCCAAATGACTGTTACTGACATGTAGTATAATACTTAGTTTATGATTTAACTGTATTGCTTGAAAAATATTTCTAAGAGCTCAGTGAACCCACCTCTGACTGAAATTTTGTCCGTAGAGTGTATGGGACTATTATACTGAGACATATTATCAATAAGACTATGAATGGCCAAATCCCTATTAGCAGTAATGGTTGAAGTTGGTTCTTTATTATAGTGATTAACGTTAGAATAAGCTGTGTATATGTCAATCCTGATATAGAACAGGTCAGAAAAGTGTATCTTATTGAGGAATATGAATTTGGCATTTGTGTGTGCGTTCTGTGATAAGGTCTTTTCAAAAAATGTCAATGAGCTGGCTTTTAACCAAATCATTTCATAAAACTCTAATCTAGTGTAGGATGTTTGCAACGTGACATTAAACCTAGCTTATTCTCTTCCCTTATCTGCGAAGTATGAGCTTATCTGTGTTTGGTGTATTCATGCACTCTAAAAGGGCACATTCTCTGTAAATAATATTTGCTTATATTTTGATCTGGAAAGGTTCCTTAGTTCTAGCTGACCACAGAATGGACCAGCAGCTGTAAAGTGCCACAGTAATCTCTCAGACTGTTCAGGTTACTGCTTAGGTTTTTGTCTGCTCTTGCATACGAAATCATTTACATAGACTTTTGGAGGTTATGACGTGCAGGATCCTGTTTATGCCAGATGTCTCTGGAACTTCTCACCATAAACTATTGAAATGGACGGAAATGCCTTTCTCTGTTATAATTGTTATCAAGGAAGTAAAGGATTGGGATGGAGACTGTTGGAAACTGCGATACTTCAGGATTTCTGGCAAATTATTTCAGCAATGAAGAACATGAGACTGATGTTGGATGCTGACTCCTTGAAATAAACTATGGGAGAGCAGCTGGCTGTTTTCTTGGAGCAGCTACCCAATTCCTGCAGTAGAACCTTCAGAGGTGAGCAGTCCATATAGCGTATCAATTCTCAGATGTAACTTGCTGTATACCGTGAGTGTTTTGGGGAGAGAGCAGGGGCTCTGATGTTTTGTTTGAGGAGAATTTGTACTCCAAGATTAAGAAGGGTTTTTTTCTTAACTTTCTTCCTCTTTGCCATCTACTGGATGGGCTGATTTCAGAAAATATTCTTAAACTTTGGAACTTACTTCTTTAGGACACTAGCCCTGGTTAAAAATTCTGTGAATATGGGCTATGGCTTTGCCTTGTCACAGGAAATTGTTATTCCTTGATTAACATGCACAAATAAATCATAAGAGCATTTCTTGAATAGTCATTTCATATGACAAAGAACGTGTTAAATGTTTGTGGATTGACAAATACGTTTCATAAAGAACCCTCTGCATTTTCTTGGTCTTGGCAATCACGTTTTGTCTTACTTTGGAGAGTACCAAAGGGTGTGGATTTCTATAGATGCTTTTCCTTTTGTCCCACTTTGACTTGGACACTTCAGAATATTGGGGTTCACACAGGCATCAGGTACAGAAGTGATTATGGACTGAAGGTGCCATTCTTAAGAGTGATGCAAGTTATTGTGGCTCAATAATTGAGAGAACTCACTTGTTTGCAGGTGGCTGTGGACTTCAAATTGCTATGAATTTGTACTGAATAGATTAGTGGAAGGTAGAAATCACTCTAAGGATATCTGAAATTGGGAGATTTGGAACTGAAGGGTTAGTCTCGGGCAGGTGTCAAAGTCTCAACTCTGCAGCGCCAACTTGACGATTTTGGGAAATGTTTCTTGGTTTAAATTTTCAGGTAAAATGTTAATGGGCTATTTTTGGGTCATTTCTGTTCTCACAGTGTAATATAGCATAACTTCATTGACTTTACATTTGGGCAAATAAGCTGAAATACATTTAAGTGATGAAAATTCTGGGTTTAGGCTGAGATTTTAAAAGGACTTTATGGAAAAACCTGCCTCTGTTAAGCATTTCTCTAATAAATTCTACCCGGTGGATTTATTTTTAGACAGAACTCTTGTTTGGCTGTCTCAAAGTTTTAGCCGCTTGTTAAATTGTTTTAATAAATTTTCAGTGTTTGGATTAGCGTAATTAGATCGCACAATCCTTTGATTTGTTCAGATGTGTTATAGCATTTCCACTCTGATTTTGACACTTGTTTTGAGCACTTTCAGCCCTCAGATGCAAGTAATTTGTTCAGATAATGCATTAAGAATTGAAATTGATGTGCAGTCTGGTAAAATACCTATTCCATGACCCAGTGTGCAAAGGTGTCAGACCAACAAGAAAATGTTTGATGGGGGGCAGGAAATATGCAGCATTTTGAGGGAAAGATTGGTTAATTCAACAAACACTGCCAAGCTTTGACTGGCAAATGGTGTTTGTTTCTCACCTCACAAAATAAATGCAAGCCTTCAACCATGTTATTACTCAGCAGATAGCTCAATGATTTTTATCCTTGTTCCTTTAACCTGACCTACGTTCAGATTCTGAGTATTTAAAGAATCTCGTAAATTCCTTTGACTGACTGAAAGCAGTTTTATTTGAGTACTTTACAGGCATAATTTAAACAGTTTGGGGAATAATTATTGTTCAGAGGAACAGTGTGGTGCTGTTTCTGGTTCCTACTTGAATGATGACAACATCTGATCAATATGTCTTGGAAGGTCTTTTCTGTGCATGTTCACAAGAACATAAGGGCCTGTTACAACCTGGTAAAGTAAACGATAACTCATGCTTTTAGTTCTGGCGATTCAGTTCGCTGTGTGTCAGCGGTAGGGTGGCTATTCTGCTGTAAGTACAGATGTGTCTATATGAAAGTACAGTAGTTTGTAGAGACCACAGATCACAACTTTGAAATGTGCTTTCTGTTTACACCTATGTTTGTGAAACTTGTGTCAGTTTTTTTGTTTTATTTTGATTTTTTTTTTTTTTAAAAATTGTAATAGAAATAATGGGCCTGAAGAGAATGTAGTAGTAGGAAAACCTTGTGGAGAATGCTTGTGAAAAAGACCCAAAGTATTTGCCCAGCTTTAAACCTTGGTGCAGTTGAGTATCCTGCCGAATACATAGCCTCACTAGTTATACTAAACATGAGTAAGTTTTGGTCATATTTCAAATTCTGATGATGTAACCTTCTTCTACCTGCATCCTGCTAGGCTCTGTCATCCAGGTACTGTTTCAAAACTTACAGCTTTATCCTAGGCTGCCCCTCACACAGCTGCCTGTAAATACATATATGTTCATAAATAACTTGGCAACCATTAGAGGGCTAACATGCTAAGATCACTGCCTGTTGCAATTAGTACCACTCCCTTGGACTCTTCCCTGCTCTCTGTCAGCAGTGCTCGTTTACTGCTCCTTAGCAGAGGGTATTAACTTTTTTTCTGGTTGTTATTTTGAAGTAACATGATGCCTATCTTTAAGTGGCACTGTTTCAAGACTAAAGCTCCTGTGCATTACTGTTATCAGAAAGAAAATGTTATTAAACAAACTTCTGTTTCAGAATGAAATGCAAATCTCATCTCTAACTAGAGCATACCTCAATAACATATTTGAGCATCTGCACAGCATTGCTACTCACATATGAAAACAAATAATTAAAGGACGTTAATGATTTGGCCAAAGGGTCAATTAAGAAGTCCCTGACTGGGTCACAGATATCCTTACTCATATCCTGTGCCTTTACCCCCTGTAGGTTGGTTTGTTTGTTTTTGAATCCTACTGCAAAGAGAGAAAGTTTTGCAACATGAGCCAGCTCCACTGATGAATAGTGTAGGGTTTTCTGAATGCTGATGAGCACAAAAATGTAAGACGAATGTTCCCAGCGCCGCAATCCACTGGGTGATGTCCATTGGGTCCACTGCTGATGTGCTCAGTAATGAAGACAAATTGAGCAGGTTCTTCTGTTCATTAGCTGCATAATGATTTATAAACAATAAGACAAAGTTTAGAAAGTGGAATTTGAATGGACAGTATCAGGCTAGACTTGCAGGTTTGTTTAATTGAAGACCAACATGGATTTTCCTATACAACTTCCAGAATATAAAATTTCTAATTGAAATGAATTTTTAAGCAAGCATTCACTTGTGGTGCATATAATCTAAGCACTGTATTAAAACCAATAATATAAACTCACTCAAAAGTTTAAACAAATGCATGAATAGCTAGTTTATTTTCACTTCTGAAGTAAATGGGAAAAATAGGCAGAATCATTGGTCAAATGGAAGGTCAATTTAAAACATACTTGTAAGTTTAGTAATCAAATGTGATGTATGTAATACAAGCAAGGATGGATTTTTTTTTTCTTGGTATGATTTTGAAACCTAGTATATTTCCTGCAATATGAAGTCTATAGATATCCAGAACTTGGAAATGCTACGTACCTGAATGTGTTCAATTTTGAGAACTGCAACAAAATTCAATCTTTTGCTATGTACCTGAATGTGTTCAATTTTGAGAATTGCAACAAAATTCAATCTTTTTTGCCTTAATTACCACAGTAATTACAATGAATGTCTAGTGATGCTATATGTGCCAATAACGCTTAGAATACAGATTTAGTTTGAGGCGCAAACTTTACAAAGTCTGCCTAAGTCTTTCTTTGTCTGCTTGTTAACTTCAGAGTTGTTTTTAACCGATCCAAAGAGATCTGCATACAGTATAGTTACAAGAATTATTTCTATCCTGTTCTATTGTATGTATTATCTTGTGCTTGGGTACAAGTGAATGCTTAGAAGTGGTATCCACATCAATCAGTCACTACAATGAGACAAAGAAGATTACATATTGTTTAAATAAGGAGAAGTCAGTTGCCTGTATTAGCAATTTTTCCTTTAATTAGTGCAATCAATGGTTTACTTGTTTTTCATTCCTCCTTAGTTGCACTGTCAAGAATAGAGGAAGTCTTCAAATTCTGCCAATGTTTGCCATGTAGGCATGCAGTTCTAGGCACAAAGCACATAGATCCCTTCTTGGTCTGGTGTTATGTTGGTCATGAAACTAACTGTTTTGGCTTTCAGTTTACATATACTGGAAGGAGCAGGTTGTTCAGGATAACGTTAGGCAGGGAATCCAGATTATTGATGTAGACAGGATGAAAACGGGGAAAAGGGCCACCAGCTTTACCATGAAAGATAGAGGATAAATAGTGGCAGAAACTGGTATTCCAGGATAAAGAGCAGAGCTGTTCCTGATGCAAAACTAAAGTAACTGGGGTTTGTGTCTGACAACAAACTTCAGGCAGCAGTAAACTGAAGTGACACTACTGGCTCCAGGGTAAGCTTAATCAGAATTGCTTTCTTGGCAATGTATCTGAGTATCCAACTGTCACAGCCATGGGAGGCTGCTACTTTTTCCTACCTACTCAAGAGCTGTAACTATGGAGAGACAGAGCAAGGGGAGTTGGGTCTCATCTGTCATTAATCTTAAAGTAGTCATACATTTCTTTTTCTTTCACTACTGAATTAAGCTATTGTCACTACACATTCTGTGACTTGACTGATAGTATCTCATGTCCCAGACAGGGCTATCAATTGGCTGCTCCTGAAAAGGATGTTGTTTACACGTTTGTGCTACTCAGATACCTCTGTTTAAGCAGCCTATTAAATGGAGTAGTATATTGATCTTAAAATTACTTATTATTAGGAGCCTCAGAACGGGTTGTATTGTATTGATATTTTAATCTATATTTTCCTGATCTACCTTCAAATTTCACAGAATTGCAGTTTTGACATCCTAAATTGCTTTTTTGTGTAGTTTATCTGCAGCTACAGAATGAACATTCTGTCCTGTTGTACTGGATATCATCACAGTCCACATACAGAAAAATAAAGCACTCTGATTGCAGTGTGCTGATAATGCATCGTTCTCCACTAAGCCCATTCATATGGGGCTTCCCTCATTCTTATGGTGTGTGTCAGTTAATTTCTGCTGGCCTTATTAAATGTAGGTCTCTGGATCTATAGCTCTGAAATACTGAATAGTGAAGGATTGCTTTTTAGGAGCTCAGAACATGCTTAAGTGGAGAGAGGGGAAATAAAATCAAAAACCAACATGCCCAAACACAAAACAAGAGGCCACTGACAAGTATTTGACTTTCCTAGGATGGAGCTACTAGAGACTTAAAAGGTGTTGAGAAGTTTTGCTGCCCATTGCTCTAATAAGGTGCATGTCAGTGATGTCAACATAATGTGCTGAGGAAATGTCACACATGTCTGCAATTGGCTACTCCTGGCTAGCCAAGCACAGCTGGAAACCTGGAAAACAGATGTTGCTTTCAATCAAGCAAGGGTCAAAGCAGTCTTGGGACTTAGATGTCTATATTTCTCCATCCAAAAAATGATCCTTGGGTAGTTTCAGTGGAACAGTAATTATTTTAGCAGCTTTTCTCTCTTTTTAAAGGTGCAGCATTATGCCTATAGAACAGAGCAACAAAAAACTGTGGGCATGCATCCAAGCAACATGGGACAATTATTGAGGAAAGGGTCCAAATAAAAGAACATCCTTGGCTAAGTTTAGCGAGCCACACCTGGTAACTCTGTAATACTTAACAGCATATACTAAACAGAGATTCCTACTGACTAAAAGGAAAATTTGAAGCCACCTGGCTGAAGTCTGCTTTGTAAGCCTGAGAACAGCAGTCAGTTTACAGCTTTTCATCCTAAGAGAATTTTCTGTTCTTTATATTTTGTTCTCCCTATGTCATCCTCAAAAGACTGAATAGGGTTGCTTTGTGACTGGCATGTGAAGAGGAGAACTTGGAAACAATGCACTGTATAGATTGCAGTGTGGACTGCACAGGAGCATTGAAAGAGAACCAAGTCTTTGCTTTCTAGCTACAAATGTGTAGCTGTAAATCTGGACTTGGTTCACAGAAATCAGAGTTAAGTTTCTTTCCCTGTTATGAAAAGTCAACAGCAGATGGAGGCTGAAATATAGTGGTGGAGTATTGCCAAAGGCGACCTTACTTTGGAAAAGTAAGCAGAAGTCTTCTGAGCAATCTAGTAGCAAAGCTCCTGGTAGGCAAAAATTGGGTACAAATTCTACAGCTGAGAATAATACAGAATGAGAGAAGAGAAAAAATGTTTGCACCTGAAGTTGTTGCCTCCCTGTTGGGAGGCATCCACCCATGGGCAGAAAAGTGGCAGACCGGAGTTTTCCCCTTAAAGCCTTTTTCTTAGAAATGGAAAACTGGACTATTTTAGTCATAAATGAAGCAGCCTTCCCCTTTTTGTCTTTCTTTTGGTTCTTTTGTGTTTTATTTATTGTACAGTCAAGAAATAAATGGTAGCTTCAGTCCACTTACTGTTTCCAACTCTGAGGGTTTTGGGGTTTGGGGTTTTTTTTTTATAGTGGCTTTGTGCAAACATATCTGAATTAGTCTTAAACTACTTAGGTAGGATAGTACCACCAATGCAGCCGTGGCAGTGAAATATTCTCCTCCATGAACCCTGCCTCTGCTACCTACAACTGTAGTTCAGATGTATCTTTTAAACTTTTTAAGATTTTTTTTTTTTTTCTTTTTGCCTCTGCTGAAGGGTATCTGTTGTTGATACAGGTTACTTCTATATCCTCTCCTGCACATTCCTGTCTCCCTCTCCTCCTCATATTTTAACTTTATTTATGCTGCACAGCTTGGGCTGGTGTCCCATCCTGTGTCGATTCTCCACCCCGGCCCCCCCCCTCCCCCCCTCCCCTTAACTAGTGCTTTATTCAGATAATTTAAAACTTTAATCCTCGTTTCACTTCACTTTAGTATTTCTATGCAGTATTTGTTCTCCCACTTTTACTCTCCTGTTTTTTATACTTTGTCCACAGGTGGTGCCAAAACCATCACTATCTGGGTATAGGGCCCTATTTCAGGAGATCACTTAAGCATTTTAATCCATCCTTTTAATGCTCATACCCCCTGGCTTGTTCTTAGGTGATTCTTTGAATCGGACCTTCTGTGCGCTAATTGAATCAAAACAATCATAACAATAGCTCATTGAAGGATAGATGACAGAAATATCATTCATAAGAGACCTTTGGAGACGTCATCTAGTCCAGACTGCCACTCAAAGCAAGACAGTCTCCAACACTAGATGAGGTCAGTTTTATAGCTTTGCTTACCTCAGTCTGGAAGACTTTCAACAGTGGAGATTCCCTGGCCAATCTAGGTAACTTGTTGCAGCGCCACACTAGCACCCTAGAGAAGACATTTTTCCTAAAGGTATTCTCTGGTTTTGTATAGTTTCATTGCTCTTTGCCTGAGATTGGGTGTATTTATCGAAATCTTAGATGAGTTCTGCCCTGAAACAGTAAAATCTGGCCTAAGGTAATTATTTAGCCAGAGAGAAACAGTCTTTAGGTAGTTGTGGGGGGGAATCCAATTTTTCCAATACAAAATACAGTGCAGCCTCAATTATCTGAATGTCATAAGAAATGGTGATTGTGGTGTGCTCAAGTAGTCAAGGGACTCTTCAGTGCAATTAATAAATGCCAAGGGACGTAACCCTATTTCAGATGACTGACTTTCTCATATTCTTGCATGAGAAAAGAATCTTGTTTCTTCTTTGTAATGTACTGACACATGAAACTTGATACAGATAGGTTCTTCGTACAGAAATTCCTGCCATCAAAGCATTTTGTTTTATGAGACAGGTAACTGAAAATGTACCAGGGAAGCAAGAGATTGATTATTTTTCATCAAACATACAAAATAAAAGCATAAAGTATTGGGTCTGCTAGAGATTTTGATGCCTTCATAATTTCTTTAAAGGCTAGCACCATAAAGGGTTTTTGAAAAGGGGCCATACTGGCAGAATTAGAGAATAAAACTTGTAAGTCTAAAATGGTATTATTACTATATTGTGATTTAATGTGCTCTGATGGAGCTAGGCCATTTATGCTGTATCTGCTAAGTTTCCACAATTACTCAGTCCTATTACCAGAAGGATGCCAACACATTCATTAAGCCTCACGTGTTTTTTGAAATGGATCTTGTCTTCTAGAAGAAGGCCAGATTACCTGCTCATTTCACACATATTACAGTGCTAAGTAGAAGTGACTTGCATTTACTATTGACCTGTTTGGGATTCTAGCCAATAACCAACCAACAAAAGCTCCATATCCCACACCAATCTTTGAAGCTGCTCCTCTCTAGAGGTGAAATATTTTTAAACACTCATTCAAGAAATAATTTAATTGATCTTTCAGCTTCTATTATTCCCTCTCCTCAGGAACCAGTGACCGAAATTGACTCTATTCCCACTTCAGCCACCTTCCTTTTATGTCGCATGCATAGAAAGTTGTCATCCACTGGGTTAAATTAGTGAAAGTCTATCTGGGGTTAAATTAGCCCAGCACTACCAGAGGAGAAGATAGATTTTGAGGTATTTTAGTCTGAGTAGTCATATAAAAAAGCAAACAGTGTGAAGATCTGATAATTTAAAAAATGTGAGTGGTTAACTTGAAATTATTGCACTTGACCAAACTCTTGATTAGAACTTTTCACAAAACTGTTTTAGAGGTTGCTACTGACTTTGGTTATCTACACTTCAAATCCAGTGCAGGAAAATTATTTTAACTTTAATTTTTAATTTCATTGTTGGAAGCTGTAAAATACTACTTTTCCCCTGTTCCCTACCTCCCGGTTGGATGAGTGTCAAATAAATCCAATATAGATTACACCCAGAAATCTCAGGTAGTATAAACTGCAGAAACCAGTTTTACTTCAGGAGACTGCTTGCATTACTAGTTTACTTGTTTTATTCATGGTTGTGTCACCTCTATTTTACTTGGATACAGAAAAAACAAAGGAAATATGTTATGCTTCAGAGGTTGCTCTAGCTGTTGTTTAATTTCTCATACCTACTCAAAAAGTTCTTTTTGACTTCTAAAGTTTATGGTAGATAATCTGAACTACAATGGGCTTTATTTGATGATCAAAATCTGTCTGAATGTCCTGGTAGGCAATCCTTTCATTTTCATATCAGAAAACTTCTTCAGGGATGATCTAACCCTAGCAATTCAGTAAATAATTTTTCCCATCTGAAATTTCATGGATATTTTTACATTGAGGAAATAGCATCCATATCACAGTTTGGCCTAGACACCAGAATTAATATCTTTATGCTACTCCACAGTAATACAGTGGCTCTTAGCCTTAGTTCTTTGTGAGATGTTACATTTGTGTATCATTGAAACATGGCACTTCAAATATTCAATGCCAATAGTTTAGATTCAAATGCCAGGGGGCTCCAATATGCTGTGATGACTTGGATTTTGGCTTTGAAACTCTAGCCTTTAACACATAAAATAATTGTTTGTTAACTCCTCTGTGCCAGGACTGAGGTAGTCTGCTCTGTGCTTGGTGAGATTATGTAGTCCAAAATGACAGATTCAACTGTTCCTTTGTAATCAGAAGACTTTCACATGACGTATCTGTGCTCCTTCTTTTTTTTATTCCCCTCCCCCCCCCCCCCTTCTTAACTTAAACCTTTTGAAGACTGGGATTTATTTGAGTAGGGCTGGTTAAATTTTGAATAGCAACAGGATTTGTTGAATGTTTTATTGTCTGAGTTTAATTAGTCTAGTTACATTAATAATATCAAAATAACCATGAGTAAAATTAGAAGAGCTTACAGCTATCTAGAAAAAGTATTTTTCTAGTGAAATGTGTCATACCTTCTCTCAGTCTTCTGTCAGCCCAGGATATTTCTGTATTTCAATTGTCATACAGTCAAAATCCTCACTTTGAAATGAGAAATGCCCAGCATTAGAGTGGTGGTAATGATCACTAAAAATCTGTTGTTCTCATTTTGTGTAGCAGTTCTATCAAGTGAGCTCCATCAGAGGTCTGGGACCATGTTATACCCATACAGTTCCTTCTAAGGGGCTCTCCTTGGCCCAAAGAACTAATCCTAGCTTTGGAAGGCACCAAGCAAACATAACAGACAGAAACAGAGAAATGCATGAGTGAAAATAGCACGCAAGGTGTACTTTTGAAGCTAACTCACTAAGTCGTGGTGGTTTTTTTCCCTGTTAGGACAGATAACAATACTGTATATTACCCATCTGGAAATTTAGAAAGCTCTATCTAAAATGAATTTTGCAAAGAAAAGAACAGAGGTTTTTGCCTGACTTTTCTCCCATTAAAGACAGTTTCAGCAGTATGCTACATCAGATGAAAAATGTTCCTCTAATTTCTGGTCTTAATGGATTGGTCTTATGCCCTGTAATAAGCAACTGGCTCTGACATACTAAGTGACTGGCCTTTGACAAGCGATATTGTCCTGGACAATAGTATAGTATTGTCCAGCAGTATAAGCCTGGCTTTGTACTTTTCTTTTGGCACAGGTTGATTTCTGAAGAGTTTGCCTATGTCACCTCTAAGTATAGGTGCTTCCCCTATTTGACAAGGGTTAGACAGAATGGTTGTCATGGGGAACACTATGTTAAAGAACCAAGCTCTTTTAAATGATCTTGCAAAGCCCTCACCAGAATACATTCATTCATTCAAGTTTGACTGCTGTAGAAGAAGCAGGGACACTTCCCACTTCTTGTGTATATTATAGCTTAAGCCTGTTGCATTCTCAGCTGAAGTAATCAGGCACAACATAAAAGATTGTAATGTGTATCAAATAGCCCCATCTTTTCAGTATGTTCCTCTTCATACAGCATGAAGGCACCAGCATTCGGAAGGCACAGAAGTAGCACCTTTACTGGTGTCTCCAGTGTTGAATGAGAAACTATTTCATTTGTATTCAGAAGTCACACAGGTTTGTTCTACTTTTTAAATTGTTTTAAGACTCCAAGGAGGAGTTCATTCTCAGGTTACATCTCCCCTGGTATTGTAGACTTCAGAGGCAGGTGTTTTTTCTGCTGCAAGGACTTCCTATCAGAATGGTGCTGTGGATAGTCTGGCTTATAGCCCTGCAGCAGGCCCTCCTAGCAGGAGAGTCTGAAATATGTCAGCTTTGCCAAAGTGTCTTGTTCAGGTTTCCACAAGGCCAAAGGTGAACAGTATATCTGAGTAGTTATAAATTCTCTTTCAAATAAAATATACTTCCAGAAGGTGCCTTGAATCATGGAATAGTTTGGATTAGAAGGGACCTTTAAAGGTCATCTAGTCCAAACCCCCTGCAATGGGCAGGGACAGCTTCAACTGGATCAGGTTGTTCAGAGCCCCATCCAGCCTGACCCTGAATGTTTCCAGGAATAGGGCACCTACCACCTCTCTGGGCAGCCTGTTCCAATGTTTCATCATCCTCATCATAAAAAGTTTCTTCCTTATATCTAGTCTGAATCTACTGCCTTTTAGTTTAAAACCATTAGCCCCTGTCCTATCATAGCAGGCCTTACTGAAAAGTTTGTCCCATCTTTCTTATAAGCCCTCTTTAAGTATTAATAGGCCTATCAAGGGTGAGTCTATCCTGAATAATGAGTCTGTCAATAAGCAGGTTTAAGAGAACTGAAACCAGTGGAAACTCTATATCCTTTTTGCTTTAGTTGTTTTTTTTTATTTCTGTTAAGGGTCCAGCTCTGAATAATTTCCCATAGCTGTGATATTCATAACAGTTCTCTTCTGTGTGGATCATCCGATGTCTGGTAAAGGGTAAACTCATGCTATAACCGTTGTATCAGTGAAGAACTGAATAGGAACAGGTGGTAGTATTTCACAGGAAGCTTGACTAAAATTGGGTTTGGTATTGTTTTAATCTGTTGAGGCACTGATTTTAACTGTGGCTTGCAAATGAACAAAAATTTTGTCTTGCTTCTATCTGCCAGCTCGGTGAACTCCTCTGGTTTCCAACAGCTTAACTGAATTAGTCCAATTGTGGCTTGTATCATCAGTCAAAAAGATTGCAAAGGCTGACCATATCGGGTCGCGTGATCGTGAACGTGGCAAAATGTAACGTAGCCGGACTAGTCAGGAATTATGGGAGGAATAATTTCATCTGTAGTCTCTGACTGGTTGAGAGACGTGAATTGGGATTTTGAAAGAATGGGAAAGAACCCTGACAAATCTGTTTCTAGCTACTCTATAACGAAACTTTCACATAATGATGGTTGCAGGCCTAAAACGCTGGCTGCAATCTGTGTGCAGTCCTCAGTTGTGAATATGAGTCTTCCACACTTACCAAACTGATATAACTGCCTTCCATTCAAATTTGTAAGAGTGGAGAATAAAATTACTCATCTGTTCAATCAAGATGCCCAGTTACTTTGGTAGTAGAGTACCAACTAATGCTTAGGTATACAGATATTCACAGTCTTTCAATGATAGAGAACAGGGAACATCTGAGTCCTTTATACCAATTTGATTAGTTTACTTAGGTAATGGTGCTTTATTAATTTAATGTCCTGGCCTGACAAACTTTTTTGGAACACTCCCTGTTTAGTTCATATCACAATACCATTTGACATGTGTGGGCCTGCTGGCTTCTTTCTCCTTAAGTGTTTGAGCACTGCTTCCACAGCAAGAAGCACTGTCCTCTCATCTGGAAAGGCAAGTTGGCAGGGTAAGCTGCCAACACTAATTATGAATTCCAACTGCAAACATTGTGTGGGTTTTCTGTGTGGCTGTGCTACGTATATTGCTCTGTTTCTCTTAAAGGGCAACATATTGCAAATAGCAAACAATGTTTACAGTATGTTTAGTAACTATGGCAACCACAGACAGCTGAGTTTGAAAACATAGGATGGACTCCTTTGCAGATTAATTGCTATGCCCTTTTATCAGACACCGTGGCGTTAATAATCTGGATATATCTATGCACAAAATATTCAGATGAATCCCCTTAAAAATTGACTTTGAAAAAACTTGCACTGCAGGGATTCCTTAGGCACTGTGCCTCACTGATGTCCATATTGAAGTTGCTCAGCTGGTAAAGAAAACTCTAACAGCCAGCCATTCTGTCTGAGTTCTGCCTGTCAATACCATTCACAAAGATGAAGAACTACAGAATGGGGCAGGGCTGGAGAGATTGTGAGAGGTCTTTCACCCTTTTTGATATCCATGAGCATCCAATATCTCAAGGCTATTTCCCTGAATGCAATAATTTAAAGCGTGGCAAAGCTGACCATTAAACAGGTGTTTTCAGCTCTGTCTCTGGTTCCTAATCTGAGGTGGCCTTAGTCAAAGGCCATCACAAGATATAATTGAACAGTTGAAATTAAAACTATTACAATACCGGATTTGGGATGTGTAATTAAACTAAAGTTGTCTATGTACAGTACAATCATAAGCACCTCCTTTTAAATGGTCAGATACTACCTATGTCTAATCTATCTAAACAAGACAGTTCTGTTATGTCTGATACTGGTCTTTGAGTTTCTTGAATATTTTTTGATTGAGCCATAAGCTTTTGGTGTTTCTGTGTATTTTGCAAAAGCTTGTGTTTTCATGGTGGTATTCATTTGAAAGATACCAAAAGTCATTCACTACTTTCGATAAATCATTAAGAGCAATACATTTTATAGCTGTTGGAGTATCATTTTTTTTTTTTTTTAAATCTAATCTATTAATAAAATCTGAATAGATTCTTGTCCCTACAGGATCCCACTATTATTCTGTTCCAGAATTCATTGGAAGAGTAGAATCAGTCATTATATTGGAAAAATGGACCAAAATGTACATTCTTGAAGGGAAGTATACTGTTAGGCTATATGAACCTTGATACCCAGAGAAGGCTGTGGTTATCCTACTGCTTAGTATTTACCTTTTTGTAATCAAGAGACCAAAATCCTAAGTAATATTTGAAAACATATTTGACATGAATGTCTTGTGGTACAGTCTCATATTACAGCCCTTTCTGGTGCCATAAATTGAAAGCTTCTAAAGGACCCATTCTTAATGTGATTTCTCATTCCAATTTAGTTTGGAAAACTGTCTTTCAGTCAAACTATTAAATAGACAAATAAAACAGTGCTATCAGGTTATTGGAAGAATGAGCAAATTTTGCATCACAATACTATAATACAATGTATCAGACACAGTGTTAGCCCTGCATCTGTTATGTGTTCTTAGTTAGGCAGTATTCTATCACAACTATTGATTGACTGAGAGTAGCTAGGTATATCATGTTTTTTTCATTGTTTGCATAGGTCTGCACTTAATCTTAAAATGTGAAGGGCCTCACATTTGTACGTATTAAGATCACAAATGCTGTTAAATAATGATGGATGATGAACATAAAATAGAGCAGCTGATTTGGAAGATTGGCAGCTAATTTTTTTCTCAAACAATAAAATGCCTGATCAAAGCATTCAGAGAGATGAAGAGACAGAATTCTGAGATGAGCTCCTGACTAAGATACTGACAATGGGCTCTCCCTACAAACAGCTGCAGAGGAGGAAATTTTGTTTCCGTATGATTTATTATTAATATGGCAAGGACTGCATATTAAAAAAGGAGGGGGGAAAACCAAAACCACACTGCACCACACTCCTCTCCACTGTGTTTAAACCATGCCTTTTATTCAGGCTTCAGGTGTTCCTGACCAAAACTGGAAGTCAAAGCATCACTGTCCAGAAGACAGCTCTCCCCTGCGCCTCGTTTGATATGAACATGGGCACCTGCTAATTTTTGTATGTTGTTCATATGCCCCAAACTGCCTCAGACCCAATATCTGGCTTCTGCTTAAACCTCACTGGTTTTCTAGTGAAAGGTGTGATCCAACAGGAGGTTCTGAGCTCAGCAGAGCCACTGACATAAACGTACATCTCACCCAAAGCAGTTATAACTGCTTTCTTTAAACTGAAGAGAAAGCGGTAGCCTTCTTTCAGGCATCATCTGGCAGCTAAAACTGGTTGCCCAAGAAGCTTAACAGTACAGTTCACTGTAGCCCTCAGGCTGAAGACATTTAAATTCACACTGTTATCTCTCAGGGGAAAGCCTTGACTTAGAGGTAACAGCTCTTTAGGTCCAAGTAGGGCATTCTTTCAAGGCACTTCTGGCATCCCAAACAATTCTGCTTCTATCTTGTTGAATCTAGGTCACTATGCAACGAGCAATGCAATATTTAAAAGGAGAACAACCAGCAGGGATGTTGTTGAGTTTAAAGTACCCAAGTGAAAGCAGCAAGTCCTTGCTGGCAAGCCCTGCCAGCAGGACTGATTTCTGCATTTTACATTAGACAGTTTTTGGAGAAAAATGGGAAATAATCCTGAAATCATGGTCTGGAATCCAGAGGTACCTCTGTGCTCAGCATTTCATACTGGATAGTTCTAAGCAGCAGCAGCGTGGGGTGATTTACCAAATGTGTGGAAAGCCTAGAAGCCTCATGGTTTTGGATTTCACTTTGAGGCCAGCTTCCTTAAGCGCAGACTTTGCAGCGACTAAATTGTAGGCATTGAAGTTCTTTACTGGACCTGGTCCCATGCCTCTTTGTGAGATGGTCATGGTTTTATTCCCAGCAGAAACCAGGTGTGCTTACATCTGTACATTAAATTTAGTGTCAGAGAGGTTATGGGAGAAGTTATGGGAGAATATATTCCCCATATATCCTATTTCCTTTACAGAAACTCCCCCCACTATTAACTCAACCATCCTTAGAAATAGTGTATGAGGAAATGTATTGACGTAATATTTTTTTTTTTACAGTTATTTACTACTGACATCATTACGTATATGTATAGATACCAGAATAAGCATTAAAACAGTGATCATTAAAATTATTTAAAATGAGATTCTATCCAGAGTGAGAAATACATCCTGCAGATCCGAGGGGTGCTGGGCTAGAGTCTGCAGACACAGTTCTGTCCTCACTTGGTTCCAGCTCCAAGAATTGTATCTCAGGATACTTGAGGCATTATGATAAAGAAGTGTTATGCTGATTCTTAGTCAGAGCTGATAGAAGATGCAGAATATTGATGAGAAAAAAGTGCTCATTGTTTCCAAAGCTGCTCTTTTCTATTGATGAACCCTGGTTTTACATTGATGATTACATATTTTGATGAACTGATTTAAAGCCATTAACACGCCAGAGCGAAACTTGAGCGGTGTAAATCGCTACAGCTTCATTTCCCTCCCAGCTGAGGCTCTCTTCGATGTGCTTTATTCCTGGCTGTTCAGCAGCAGCCGCCGTGCGGGGTCAGACTGGCCGTGGCGAAGCTCTGCCCTGCCGCTCCCGGCGGTGGGTGCCTGAGGGAGGGCCCGGCGGCGGGGCCCAGACCCCTGTTTGCCAGCGGTGGTCTGCCAGGCACTCATAGTTTGCGGTTCAGGGATTTTCTGTCCATGGATTTGTTGGGGTTTTTGTTTTTCTTGTGCTGGGCGGCGTTTTTTTTTCTTTACACTCTCGTACGGTAAACCTTTCTGAAAGCATTAAATGGTCACCAGCTGCCAGCGCGCTCGCACAGCTTAAACCTCCCACCCAGGCCAAGGCTGGCGCCAGGCCTCTGTAAAGGCCCAGGCCCGAGGGCCTACGTATGGAGTGGAGTAAAGGCCTGTGCAGAGCCAGCTGATATGCAGGACACTTTCACATAAAAACTGAAGTAGATTTTAGACTGTTTGATAAAGCTGTACTGGTTTATGAGACCTGCTTGATAGGATGAGTGATACCCCTGATCCGGAGAGCAATTGAAACATGGAAGTAAACCAAGTGCTGTTATCTCAGTGGTAGTTTGTGTGACTTCTGCTTGTTTCTTGAAAGATTCTGTGGAGAAGCATTGCTGCAATGCCAGAGGTTAAAGTACAGTGTTCCTAGGCACATGAAAGAGACAGTAGGAGATCAGTGAGCGTTTAGCAACATGAATCCTTGTTCTCGCTTCAGGGTTACAAACCTTGTGATACTGAAACCTTTTGGCTGACCCAGAGTCCGGTAAAGTTTGCCTTTTAAGGAGCTGGAATATATGTCGTTTGCATGCCATATACCTTTTCCCCATTCCTTTTCTCCAATGTAACAGCTGTAGTCCAGGAGCTGTGAACAGGAAGGAGGGATTCATTCTGCCTTTCGTTCCCTTTTGAGAATGTATTAACTGGTAATCAGTGCAAAACTTCCACTGAGCTCTATGAAGCTGGAATTGTAATTCATACCTTTAGCAAAAGAAACTGTAATTGCTGAAAGTATGAGTGACTCATGCTTTATGCTTCTTATTCTTTAGGCCCTGTGAACATCCCTGCTTTATTATGCTTTCACTACCAGGAATTTGAATGGTTTCTGATAAAGGGTCACATAATGTTATTGTGCTCATGAAACATTTCCATAATGGTGTTAATCCTTTTGCCTCTCCTGCCTTTTCAACATGTTGTCAGGATTGGCACCTGCCATGAACACTTCACTTAACCTAATTCATATGAGTAGTTTCAGCATAGTCAGGAGACATACTGTGATCTGCTAGGCTAGGGATTTAAAGATCAGGACTTGACCCTTCTGAGCCTCAAACCCATAGAACAACCTGTGAAGAACAGCTCTTCCCTTTATGTTCACTGAAGACTAAGTAAGTGGTTGCTTAGCCTAATTTTTTTTCTGAAGAAAAAGGAGTTCTTGTTTTAGTCACTGTAATTACTTATCTACAAACTTACACTTGCCATGACAGAGAACCTGAGAATGTTAAAACCCAGCAGGAAGAAACTCCCCTGCCAAACATCATGGAGGTGAAAGACACCTGGAGACTGCTTCCCCTGCCCTTTGCCCTGCTCCAGTGTGTTCTAGCAGCCCAGGGGGACATGACATACAAGGATTTCTGTGTTGATGAGTGTGGCTGACCATTGTATGTCAGATGACAGAACAACAAGTAAGAAAATGTGAAAACTCTGAGAGAAAGCTAATTCAGAATTCTTTGCGTTTTCTGAAGAAGCTCCTACTTCATAATCTGATGTTGAATTTTGACTTAACTGTCAGAGATGGAATAACACCACTTAAATAAGGCGATATGTGAAAGGAGACATAATGGTCAGGTGTTTGCTTTGTTAATTTTTTGAGACAGATGAATAGGATTAGTTAACACATAGTTAATCACTTATGGCTGTCTATTGCAGTACTACAAACATATGTGGAACTCCTGAGTTTTGAAGTAGAAATACTCCTCATTGCCAGAGAGTAGAGGGAATTTTATTTGTCAGCTTAAGCATCATGACAGATCTCTGAAAGCATGACATTTCTATTAAACAGGTACTCAAACTAAGTAATTCATTTTTTCTTCTAAGTAATTTATTATGAAGATTAATACAGACTAAGCACAGTGGTATAACTCTTAGGCATCCCACACTCCCACCTATCCCTCTGATTTTCCTCGTATCTACTTTTGAGTCTCTCCTCACATGTCTACTCTAATAGCCAGTCTTGGTATAAGCTGCTCACTTGCAGCTACTGCTACACCTAGGGAATCACTCACAAATATGGACTTGCTCACATAGGAACTGCTTAATCACAGAAGGAGATTTTCAGTGTTGGGTTTTAAGCACCTCAGGAAATAGGCTGTGATCTAATTTTTCACATACCTATGTATTTCCATTAAAATGAATAAAATTTTTTACTTTCTTGTGCTAGTGTGGGATGAGAAACTACTCTCTGTCATTCCGTCAGAAAATGCCCCAAAGTCTCTAGCTATATCATACATTGTTTTTATTAGATAAATTGCATCTAGGTGCACCTTTATTAGCAAGATCTGTAAAATCCCAATCCCCTTTTATTTGACTAAATCCTTGTTGCTGCTATGTAAGTCAAGCTCACTACAGTGCAGATTTGTTCAAATATATCTTAGGAATTTCAGGTGGGCTCCCTGTTCCACCCCACTTCCCCCAACACCACACAGAGAGTAAAACTGCAATCTGAAACTCTGCCTGAGGGTACTGGGAATCACAGTGAAAGAATGTGCTGAGCATATATATATTCTGCAGTGGTGAAGAATTAATAATAATAAAAACTACCCAAAACAAACAAAAAAAACCTGTTACTATGCTGACTTTTGAGACACAAGGATCCCTTTGGGAATAGAGGGGAAACAGAAGGGTTAAGCAGGGAAAAGGAAATAGATGCTGCAGTCTCTATTTTCTGCATGACTCCAGAGGCACTGCAGCCAGCTGTTGCAGATTCAAGCAGACTTGTAATTTGCCTCGTGGGTCTGGCAAGGAATTAAGGAGCAGTAACCAGTCTCCGATGGGGTATCCAGTCTCAATAACTAGCATAAACATAATACGAAGGTCAGATCCTTAAAGATATGTAAGTGCTATGTGAAATTGATGCTCAAATACCTTTATGTTGAGGTCCACACTGTGTGCTTTTAAGTCCTTTTTTTTTTTTTTTTTTTTTAGGCAGCACATATAGTATTGAATGGAAGTTCACTATTCCAACACTGGTGCAGGGTAATCGTAGAGCCTGATGCAGAGAAAGGTGTTTTCTGAATAAAGCCTAAACATGCTTAACAATGTCTTCTGCAGGGGTCTGCTTGAGCCTCTGTGTTTTCTGTTCACCAGCAATGTCTGAGCTGGTGCTTTTGTGAGAAAAGAATACTAATGTGTGCCCCGATGTGCTGAAGCTTGGTCCTTCTTTCTTCCCCCAAGTTATTTGATTTCTGCCACTTGGGGAAAGAGCTTTATCGTGGCTGCTTTGCAAGTATAGTACCCATTAAGAGCAAAATGACTAGAAGAAAAGAGACAGTATCAATAATCTTGTTATTTCTCAGGGCTGTGTTGAAACAGGGCTGTTTAAACTCTCCGGTGATGCACAACAGCGCAACTTGAGAAGCTCTGGAGAACTGAAAGAAATTTTTCCATTATAACCAGAAGTGATAAATTACAGTAACACATATGAACTTTATTGCTTTAAGTTTATCTTTCAATAATATGAATATTATAGAGTACAGGTAATATGAAAGATTATACATCCTGCTGTAACCATGAGGTCAATATGTGTAACTAGCAGATTTCTTCTCAGTAAATATTTCTTGCAAAGTGCAGTTTGTGTTAGGTTTTGGGTTCATTTTTTTTAGAATTATATGTACTTGTATATACATATATGTGTTGCTTCAAGCTCTGAGTGGGAGAATTTGAGGCTTGTAATATACCTGGGACAGGATCAGTTTTGATTCTGTCATTTTGTTGCTGATAAGGTGACTTTTTCCAGTTGAGTCTGACAGCTCTTTATATATAAGCACCCGCTCCTCACTTCTGCCAGAAGCAGATCCTCATATAGCTTTGATTTTTCTGCTTGTGAGGCATGTTTTCCCATAGTACGTCAGGAGTAGGCATGCTAAATATTGGCTTTTCCAACTAGACACAACCACATAAATAGTTGGCATCATCTATGGCAATTATCACTTCGACCCCTTGAAAAACCTCACTTCCTAGGAGTTTGGAAAGTGAAGATCTGCCATTCTTCTAATGTCCTCTGTGTTTAACTACAAGAAATCCATATGTTTTCAGGAATTTTGTTTATATTTCAACTAGCTTAAAGAAAAATTTAGAGTGGGTTTAGGGTTTTTTTTGTGCGTATGTGGTTTGGTGTTTCTGTCTTTCTGGAAAAAGCAGAAAAGAAGGCAGGAACATCCACAATTTTACAGCTCTTCTTATTTGATCAAATCTCAGAAACACTGCATTTTTACTATCAACCCTCAAATTAGTTTCACTCCACATGATTTAATAGAGAACATATTTCAAGGAGACTCTCACTAGAAACTAAATATCTAAATGAATACCAATCTAAACGAATAATTTAAGCCTGTAAATGCTTGTACCTTATCATCTTTGTTTGAACAGTCTTGCAAGCTTCTGTGTGGTCACAAGACATGGGAAGGAAAGGGGCAGGAGCAGCAGTTTGTAACTGACATCTGTATTTCCTCAGTAATTTTCCATTTTTCCCTTAAAAGTAGGTCTTGTAGTACTAAACAGGGCTGTGCCATTTTCAAGGCTTGCCTCAGAGCCAGAAATCCTTCACGTACATATGCCATTGGCTGAGGGAAGGACTGATGAACATCTTACAGCAACAAGGTTTTAACATGAGGTTTAGGGTAAATGTGTCAGCTTAATCATCTGTAAAATGGGTGTACTGAGAACATGAGTATTTTATGACCTATGGTGACTAACATTTTAGATTCAGATTTTTATAGTCTAAATTATTGTCTGTGAAGATTCTTATTCTCCTCTTTGCCACTTGCTAGTTGTTCATTAAGTAATATGACCAACATGAAACATACTGTACAAAAAAAGTGCTTAGTGCAAATATTCACAAATATTGACCTCTTCCCATACTCTGAAAACAACTTTAACCTTTTTAAACCAAGTGAAAAAGTAGTCTAATTCAAGTAACTTAACATATACAGGTTTTGTTTTAGCGTCAGCTACATCAATCTTTTAAACAGCATTTTTATTCCTTCTGTGATGAATATTGAGCCTGCTGTAAAATCAAAGCTAATCTTTACTTTGTTTTCCCCTCTTATCACATAACAGACAAATGTTTCCTGCAGCTAGTGTGTTATACCAGAGCATCTGCCTCTGTATGAACAAACTGCCAGATAGCCTTAGCAAGCAGTCAATTTATGCAGTTGACAGGTTTATTACTTTATCAGTTATTTGCTCAAGGACAATTTTATTATATGCAAATCATTGACATAAATTGGGGCAGAATGGATTTATTAAGGGGTCTAGATTCATCTTTCACCATTTGGTACATGCATTTTTATTATGTAATGTATTTACTTGTAGAATATTCATTTGTCTAAGATTTGTGCTGTAACTAGAGGATTTGTCAGGGTTGGAATAATGCTGATTTGTTTGGTTTTTAACTTGGTCAGCCTAGCTGGTCTGAGTTCAGAGTACCTGAGGTAACTAGAGAGTTTTGACTTGAGATAAGGGAGATAAAAACTCACCCTTGTGATTTTAGTGAACTTGACTTTTAAAGTTCAAGATGGAAAAAATTCAGATCCTTATGCGTGGAAGCAAAAAGCTTCTGTCACCTGGTTTGCAGAACTGCTCCAGAAGGTGGTCTGTTAAATTTACTGGGCAACCATTTTATAGATAGTAGAAAGAAATCATAACCAAAAGTCCTAAGTCCTGATTTTATTTATTTATTTATTTTTAAAGCCGGGGGGGGGGACCCAACACCTAAACATTTAAATTCGAACAAATATTTACAGGGAGGGGTGGGGAGGATTTTTGGAATTTTGGTAGATTTCAGGTTTTTGGGGGGTTTTGTTTAAACCTTACGTGCTGGCTTCATTCTTGCCCTTTTTGGGTACACTCCATGTACACATTCATGCTGTTGAAACATGCTTTCACAGATATCCACAGAAGATGCCTTCATGTTGGCTCCCTCATTGCTGATATCGGGAACCGTACACTTTTGTGCAGTAGAGAAGAATGAATGGGTCTGTCTTGTGTCTCCCTAGAATGAGCCAAAGAACTGTCTTCTGTTGAGGGTAGCCTTGTCTGATCCGGGTGTCCTCCATCTGTGCAAGGAAAGCTGTTAACACACTAGTAGAGAATGGTGAATGTACTGTATTTTTCTTTTTTATTTCTTATTATGATCAATTTTTTTAAAAAGAACATTTTGGTTTATCTGTATCAGGCATGATGGCATTTGTAAAATCTTAAGATTCTGACGTGGGAGAAGTCTGTCTTTTTCTTAGATCTAGTTAGGACTAGATGAACTTTAGGGCTTGAGAAGCCTGTGCTTGAATCATTGTTCTGCCACAGAGCTGAGCATGTAATTTGCTACATCTGTACTTCAGTCCCCATCAATAAATTGGGAGTAAAAGTAAGGTTTTGAAGGCCTGAACACACTGAAAGCTGTCAGATGATTGGTTTTCATGTTGATTGGAGTATAAAATTGTTAGATGTAGGTTTGTGAGACCTAGAAAACATAATAAGGAATCCAATTTATCTGAACTTGGAGTTATAGAACCATCATGAGTTTTAGAGCCCTAAATGACTTGTATCCTTTCTGTCTGAGAAACTTCTATTCCCTCTCTTTTTCTACTCACACTTAGTTGGTAGAGCATTCAGTCATGTTAGAGGGTGCTGAGAAGAAAATTCCCTTCTTTTCACCTGAAATAACCCGTTTGCTCACTTTCCTGTATATTAGAAGACACTCAAAAGTTTCTCAGCCTGCTGGAGAGGCTGCAGGTTGAAAAATACTGATTTTCTTGGAACAAGACAAATACTTAGGGTGCATGATTTGATGTGTAGCAAAGGGGAGAAATTCAAGAATTCTTCGAAGTTTTGTGTTTAGAGAACTGCTGTCTCTCCCCCCACCCCATGAGGAAAAGGGAAAATAACATTTTAAAAAAACTAATCTCAACTACCTTTACTGTGTGTTTTTTTCATTTATAGGTTGTACCAAAAGATTTGTATTTTAAAAATTATCAGCGTTACAGTTTTTAAATTTTAATGAATACTACTTCCTTCTAAAGTATAATAAATATTACTCTTCATAGAATTTCCTAAACTTATTTAGAATAGCCTGTTTCATGTTTCATCTCAAATTTTGAGTAATAGAATACTAGTGTTTTAAATTGTGATTCCAACACAGACATCTTGGTAATATGTCTTGTGCCCAAGCCATTTCATTCATGTTGGAGTTGTCAAAGTGATGCTTTAAGGAGTCTTTGAAGATTTTGATGGATTCCCCCCTCCCCCCGCCAATGGATTATTTTGTAAATCACAGCTCCAGAACATAAAACGTTTGTATTGTTTTCTTAGTCATCACTCATGATTCCTTATGGGCTCAAAACAGCCTACTCAAGCCGCACGTATAGGCAGAAATAATTATTAGGGGTCTTCCTCACCTGGACCTTACCTTACCTTTTTTACCTGACAATTATGCTTCATAATAATACAAGTTTTTAAGTGAATGAGGTAGCAGGTTCCTTTGTGGTAGACGCACCTTGGAAGGTTCATCTAGGTTGTGGAAGATCTCTGTTGGACTTACTGGATTTGAACCACATTGTGTCCTGTGTGTCCATCTTTGAAAAAATGTGTTTCATACATTTGATATTCTGCTTTTAAACTGAGGTATAAGTAAAAAAAATAATAAAATAGACAAGAGGTATATACTATACTGAATGTGTCCAGAACTCTTTCAAAACTGAAAGCTTGAAAGGTCTAGTTAATTCCTGCTGTAGTACTTCCCACTAGATGTCTGCCATTTCTGTCTAAAGGATTTGCTAACATAATTCCTGAACTGGTGGGTTACACTGGCACTCTGCTAAACAATTATTGTTACAGTCATCAATTCATGCTCTATTTAGTAGAAATAAAAACATTTAATGGAAATTGATAAAATACATGATGACATTCAATGAAATATAACTTACAGATTTGGTATGCTGTTCAAGAATGGTACTGGATAGATTAGAGAAACAAACAAGACATTTCATAGAGCATATAGATCATATGTATATTATATAGACATATAGATCATATGCCATACCATTGATAATCTCATATTGCTCTTAGAAACAGAAAAAGAAACTCTGTGGAGGGACGTAATATTGATATAAATGTTCTGTTTCAAGTATAACCTTAAAAATGAGGGGATCATATTAACCATCAGATATTAGGGACCTGGATTTACTCCTGCTCAAGAGAGGAGCTTGGCCAAGAGTGGAAACTCTACTGCTCTTGTTTGAGGTTGGGCTTACAATAACTCCTCTAGGGTTTCTTTTTCATGCTAGTTCTGAGGGCACTGTTGACTACGCCATGGGGAAATACAGCTAGGGCACTTTCATGCACTACTATTTTCTTCTTTGGCTGTTGAAGAGGGTCCTCAAGATGCTTGCTTCTTGAGTTTTCCCTTGTACCCAGGCACTTAAATTATCTTTATATGCATCCAACACAGTGTTCTTGCAAACCTAAAAGGAGAACTTTTACTTTAGCATATGGTTTGTGGGTTGATTTTGGTGAAGGTTTATATGAAAGTATGCAAAGATTTGGGGTTCTAACTTCTACCAGTAAACTCTTCATTCGAATCCAAGCATGTATAAATTTTACCTTTGGACACGTGTGCTTCTAGAGTGTCAGTGAGATCCTTCTAAATTGCAAATAATCAGCAGGCATGATTTTTAAAACAGATTTTATTTAGCAAGGTGATACCCTGAAAGTATCGCTATACATACTGTATCCTCTGACAACATAAATCAGAAAAGTTGAGGCTCATGCCTCTCATTTTAATATTAGTGCTATCTTTGTTGACCAATACATAATAAACCTCAGTGAGAATGTTCATTGAAATACCTTGTCCATAAGAATTCTTGCCATGCAAGTTGTTTTGCCAATAAGCACACAATGAGATTTATGCTCTATAAGGCTTTTCAACTTCTTTATGTTTGAAACTAATTTTATCTATTACATAAGTGTAATATTACCTCTGGATATAAAACATATGTTTTGTATATGTGCATAACATATGCAGTGTTATATTAAAAAGTGTATATGTAAATATATATGGTTATATATATGGTTATTTATGCTTTCCTAACACTTACATAACTATGCAAAATCCTCTGGTTTTGAAGGAGAAAGGTCACCTTGCCTTCCCTTTCCCAAAACTTCATGATTCCCTACTCAATGCAATCATTCAATGATATGAAAACCTTAAGTAGTGCCTGATTTCCTCTTTCTCATATTAATTCTGCATGTCAATTAACAGATTTAAGTTCTTTAAAATAAACCTTACAATTCTGTGAGTGATAGCTTCCTGCTGGTGGTTTATGACAGAATAGCACTACATATTATCAGAAATAATTTTCTGAATATACTACTGCTCCTTAATGACTACAGGAAGCCATCAATCAGATGAAAGTTCTCTACATCTCACAATAGTAAAAAAAAAAAAAAAGTAAATCCTATTTTTAATAGAGAAAAAGAAGTAGGACAAAGCAAGGGGAAGACAGATGGCAAGTTGGTGGAACCATCCAGTCTAAAGTCTTAAAAACATGATTTTTTCAAACCGTGAAGGGTAGACTGCAAACCATTTTCTTTCTCAGCTGAGACTTCTTGATGCCCAGAAATCTTGATGCTGTAGCATTTCCTGTACAAAACAAACAAAAATGCCTAAACCCAGATATGCAATAATCTCTCTTCTGCCTTCTTTGTTTACCTTCCTTCTTGGTCTGTAAGACAGTAATTAGTGCCTCTGAAGCACAATAATATAGTAGTCTCCTTAATTTAGAGATCGTATAAATTGTTAATGCTGGATATTTTTTTATGTCTATATATGTTTATATGAAGATTATTTACATGTAATTGTCTTCACTTTTGATCTAGTTTTCCAGTAACCCTCAAGTTACATGGTGTCGTTTTCATTTTTTGTTCAGTACATTTTATATAAAAGGCACTGACGCACTATAAAACAACCTGTGCTGAAATTGGAAGAACAGATAGAAAGACAGGCTTTCTTCCTTCCTTAAACATTTCTATACAGGGAATTCTTACAAGCAAGGCAGAATGATACAAGAATGATGTTATGTGTAGCAGAATAGAGAAAGTGAGGAGGTGTAAATCTGGCATCAGTACCATGTTGAAAGGAAAAATCAATTAACCTGTACAAGTTAAGCAGTGGTGAAAGTATTCAGTGGGGTTCAGGTTCAAAGTTGCTTGTCTTATTCTCACTATTGAGTACTTCTAGTGAGTGTCAGTGGCACAAAATGAATACAAAAAGCAGGAAATAAAGGAAGTAACCAAAAAAGAGACATATATCTAATAAAATAAGAGTTGCTATCTAGTAAACAGAATAAATTACATAGTCTCTGACGAAATAATTTCCATTCAGGACTCTTCTGAAGTGATCTGCTTCCAAACTTTATGCTAATCTTTTATTTAGAAACTTTTTTAAAAGTTTAATAAATTAGGAGATATTTTCAAAAATGTTCAGTCAATTCAAATAGATTTCTTTGCAGTTGGAGTCAATAGACTGCTTACAACACAGCACAGAACTATATAATATATTCTAGTTGTGAATTTACACCCATAATTCACACTATTTACTTTTCGCTTATGCTTCTGTGAATTCTTAAACCATCTTTTAAAGCAGAATCTTAATAGGAAGTGGAACTGGCTGAGGAAAACAAATCTATGAAACATCCTGAAATTATGAAGACCATAAAGGATCTAGTGGGGGAAGTATGATCTAGACTCTTAATTAATAGCATTTTATTTTCAGTTTCACTATGAATCACTATTGATCAGAGCAATGGCAACATACTATAAAGGATGTATGTGTTTTGTGGAGTGTGGTAGAGATCCTGTATTTGTATTTAAGGTCTTGAGTCAAACCTAGAATTGTAGGAGTCAAGCTTGAATGAGTAAGGCAAAAAAGCACAGGTAATTAAGTGCTGGATTAATGCAATAATGAAACAAAACATCACTTAGTCATGAAATTCTGACAATTTGCAATATCTGCATTGATTTAAAATGACTTGTGATGTATACAGATCAGTACAGATCCCCTTGTATCACATCACCAAAGACTGTGTGTTTTGATGTCTTGGATTATTTCTAAGACTGTGTTTCAATATAGACCTCTCAACCACTTGTTTGGGTCAGTGTTTCCTGTTACATCTAAATAAAGTTCCAGTTCTGCCCTGAGTTGTTACTCCGGTAGACTTAAGTAGGGCACGTATGCAGACCGTCTTCCAGAAATAAAGTCTGAGTTTTATACGCTGTGTTAGCAACCCTTTAATGCACTAGATTAAAACATATTTTCAGGTTTTGTGCATCATATTCATTAGCAAATTTATTTTATAAAGTGCCTAAAATAACACTTTGCATTTCATATACTATAAACCACAAGTTTGTATAAAAAATAAGAGGAAATAAGGGCAAGATATTAGAAATCACTCATACATAGAGTGGAAAATGAGCTCTTTGTCTTAGTGGCCTATCTTTCATAAGTGGCAACTTCTCTATTGGCAAATGATGCATGGCTGCTGACAGAAAGCGTTCATGGGGTTTTTGCATTTGTTTGGAGTGACCCCTTGGAAAGATCTCAACCTTTCAATAATACAAGGACTTGAACGAAACCATAGATCTGATTACAGTTGAGCTGTAAGAGTGCTTGGGAGAATAATTCAGATCTGACATTTTCGGAATAATTTCTGATGAACTTCAGCAGGCTGATTTCAGATCAGCTGTGGGTAGAACTTTTCCCGGGCTCTGTGTGAGTAAAGAAATTCCTTTCAAAAGAGGAGAAAAGGCAAATACAATGTATTCAGAATACACAAAATGCAACTCAAAATGCAAAATCTTCTAACTGTATCAGATAGAAGGACTGTGGATAATACAATTTAAGTTAAGAGAGTTCATAATCATTCAGGCTAACAGTTTGTGATACATTGACCAGAAATTTAAAACTGAAGCAGAACTTTTTTCTAACACTCATCTCCACCACCCCCACTAGAATTTAACTCAATTATATACCTGGTCAATAATTCTCCAATGAAGAAGACAGTCTGTTAATCACTTAGAAATAAGCAGGAATCAGATAGCAAAACTAGTCTCCCACATACAGTGCGGTTGGCATACTAAGAAATTTTAGGCAGAATAGTTATGATTTTGTAAGAGAACCTTTGCCATTTGCATGAACTTGGTACAGTTACATTTGCACAGGAGACTGAAAGAGCAATGTCACTAGAGTAAAATTCACCAGTTGTTACTCTTAATTATGTTTGCATGCATAATTCATAAATATACTTCATGGACGAGAGAGGAAAAAAGATAAGAGTGAACAAAAGAACAGAATTCTTCACAAAACTACTACAATATAATTAGGCAATATATTTAATATGCTTATTATTGAAGTGATTTTTAATTACAGAGCTAAATAATGTTTCCCTTTCAAGGAAAAAAAAAAAAAAAAAGAGGGAGGAAGACAAAAAAGAAAAAAAACCCCTCACTTTACATTATTTCATGTGGTGAATGAATCTGCTCTAATAAGCTTCTCCTTTCAAAGGATAGAACATAGTTGAGGAAGAGCAAACAAAAGGAAGGCCAGAGCTGCTCTTATCATGTTCACAGGAGCTGCTGAGGTCCCACTTCAAAAAGACTCATGGCTGTACTTCATCTCCCAAACAAGGCTTTGTGGAATGGTGACTCAGTGCAGCAGAAGCGAACAGTCTCTTCAAACTCCTCAGAACACATCAGAGGACAGCCTGTGTTGTTTGAAGGCAGCAAGCTACATACTACATAAGCTTGACAGTTTTATTCAAACTAACTTTTCTATTATGCATCTGCAGAATTTGACTGAAGGCCCGCTGGGGAGATTCTCTTTAATTTGAGAATTCTGGATTAGGCCTATGAATTCATCCCGTCTAAATTGTGTGCCATTGGAATTAATGACAGCATGTATTCTGGAAGGGAGATTAAACTTTATGCTTCAGGGCTAGAGAACAGAAGACTACTTAAGTTGGGGGAAGATTATTCTGCATCTACCTGGCTCCAGGTTCTTCTTGATATGGGACTGAAACAACTGTTGGCCTCACAGTCACTATGGTGGTTCTTGTATTTTTCTCTCTGCAACCACTAAAGAAGTAAATTTACAAGTCCTGAACAGTACTTCAATCTTACTATAAACTTAACATGGTAAACTGTGGGAGAACATAAGGTTTTCATACCAGTTGCAGAATAATTATTTTTATTTTTTTCTCCTAAAGGTCAAGTTGACACACAAACCTTAAAGGGACCTTCTGAGGAGGCACAGAGATTTATAGAACAAAAGACCAATCCAGTACAGGTTTGTTGCCTGTACTGGAAAAAATATCCTATACTAATACTCATTCATGATCTATCTGTTTAAAAGACACCCTGCCTTACACTTCAGTCACTACAGTGTTATCTCATAGTGTGTATGTACCTTCAACAGCCATTAATTATAACCTGTCAGGGATATTACATTATTTATCTGTAAAATCTTGAGCAAATGGAAGATATGCCCGAGTTTTCTGGATTTAAAAATAGAATAAAATCCTCTACCTCTGCTAGATGTAAATCACAGCTTTAGGAAAGCCCTGGAGAGTTTTTTTAAGTTAAAAAAGTATTGAATTTACTTAATGTATCAATGCATGTTTTAATTGAAAGCCAACTGAAACTATATCCTTCTCCTTCTCCCTGATCTCAAATGATCAAATTTCTGTTTCTGTGATAACCTTACAATTCGTTTTCAACAGCAAGAAAACAATTTGTTCTATCAAGATGATACACTTCCTTCATCACAAACTGCTTAAGACTTTAAAGGCAAAACATGGGATAAAATTTTACTTTGCAAAGCAGAAAGAAACTCCACGCTCAAACATATCACACTAATTCAGAAACCGATCTCAAGCTTCTATTCTGCCCTAGCATGTACTTATTTCAGGTACAGAATTAATGTTTCAGGGAGGTGCACATTCCCCTGGAACATGGTTGTTCAAGGCTGTATCGAAGGGGTCCTGTAATGCTGAAGAGTGTATTCTTTATTCAGCTGAGTGTTCAAAACAAAAGAGTTTCCTTATCCTCAACAGATGCTCCTGAAGATTGCCATCCAAATGCTTCTGAATATTGTCGTTCAAACGTCGTAACTTGTAATTTGCAGATCCCTTTGCTGGACTTTGTTCAGAATTCCAATATTCAAAGTTTGCACATTCAGCGTTCATTGCTTTCCATTCAATGTTTCTTTTACTCTGGGATTGTTACATTTCTCCAGCAAGATACAAATTTATCTAGTTTATTCTTTAATAGGCTTTGCGGGATAGCCCCTACTCAGTGCGCCTTCTCTGAGGTAACAGGGTGAATAACAAGCTGGGCTTTTAGTTATTACTCCTTTCAAGCATTGCTAGGTCATATTTTGAGTCAATATTCTTCATACAGATTCTGGATCATCTAGGGAAAGATTGCCGATACCATATCACCAAATGTGGTCTGGAGTGTAGTAGTAAAGCAGTTGGAGAGTGCCATAGGTGCATAAGTAGATGACCCAGTATGTTGGCTAAAGGTTGTTACCCTGACTTGCTTAGGAATACTGTTTCATGGCCAGAATAGTCTTGCCTGCAGAAAAAGAAAAGCAGACCTCTGAGCAGTGCTTGAGCTATACAGAAACATTGCCACTTGGACAGATCTTCAGGTGACAGCTGCTACCTAACTCTGAAATACCAACCTTTAAAAGTACTGGAGTAAAGAAGATAAAAACCTTAGACTACCTACTTACGGAAGCCTTGTAAGCATCTCCAGAAACTAGTATAGGTGAAAATAATGGTAGAAAGATTGGAAGTAAGGAAACATCAGTTGAAAGCCTTGCAAAAAATGTGTCAGACTATAATTTTGCCAAAACAAACTGGTACTAACCATAATCTTTTAAAACAAAAAACCTACAAAGGATGTCTGCTGTATCTTGCCTCAAAAGTACAGTAATACAACACCAAGCACTTCTATTGGTATTAAGGACATTCAAAATCTGCCACAAAGCAAGTGATAGTAAACAACATCCTGCTTTCTTCAGGGATAAACAGGAAATTTCTGGGAGAGTGTCCTCATGCTAATCTGCTCACATCCACCATGCTGTTAAGTAAAGTAAAATCAAACAATGAGGGAAGCTCTGCTCCAGATTATGTTATTGCAGTACCTCTGACTTTGTGCCTGTAAAGTCGCTTCTTGACCAAGAAGAAGCTGAAAGGAAATCAATTTAAGAAATCATAATCCATAGCTATGAGCAGATTCAGAACAATAAGCTAACCTTGTAATAGCATTAACAAAATATCTCTCCAGAATATTCACTGGTTTTATTGGGTTTTGTTGGTTTTTTTTTTAATCAGTTGGACCAATTAAACTTTGTAGATCATCTAATCTTTGAGAATGTGTAGAACACATCTTATATATAGGAAGGTTAGTAAAGATTTGTAAGTTTAAAAAAAAAAAAAAAGAAGAAGAAAGGGTGGGGAGAAGAAAATTACAGACCAGCCAGCTTAACTTCAATTTCTGTAAAAGTACTGAAAGTATCAGTTTATTTTTAAGCTCTTTAGAAAACAACAGAGACGAATAACAGCCAGCATAGATCTGTAAAGAGAAAATCATGTACAAGTAATCTAATTTTGCCTGATGGTGCAGTAGGCTCTTTGGACAGAGTAAGAGCAGAAAGATTCTAGCCTGACTTTCATCCTGGCATTCTTGCAACAGCTTCATAACCTTGGGGTACAGGGTCTAGCTCTCAAGTGTGTAAGGCAATGTTTCAAAATTTTTCAGTTATTCGTAGCTCATTTCATTCTTCTGCTTTGATAGAACTCTAAAATGCTCTATCAAGATTTTTGGTTAATATTCAATATTTTATTAATGCTTATTAAAGTTGCAGATGACAGTAATAGGAAAGAAGCTGAGAATATGCCAAAAAACAGTAGAAGAATTCAAAATGACAAATTCAAGATCTTACGTAAAAATATATTGCATTTGTCCTCATTGAAAAACAATCTACTACATTTTGATAAGAATAAGCTCCTCTTTCACAAAAAGAGGTAAAATTGGAAGTTCTTCAAAAAAGAACCTGGTGATTATAGGAAATCACATATAAATCGTGACAAATATCACTTTGTCACAAGAGAATAAGTAGCCACAGAATATATCACAATGATGTTATATATACCGTGCCCAGACCCATGATAAATTTTGCAGCCTGCAAAATTCATGAAAACTTTTTCTGCTGTACATAACATTGGGAAAGATTGCCTCTGGTGTCCAGGCTGGGCACTGCACTGTAGGGAAGCAAAAACTGGCTGGACAAACTGAAAAAGAATTCAGCATAACCTTCAGGAAGAGAAGGAAGAAAGGAAATGGGAATATTTAGCATCAAGGGGGTGATGTGAAAATGTTTTCCAGTATGTAAAGAGGTAGGGAACTTATTCTCCCTGTCTAGGATGGGTAAAATAAACAAACATGATCTTAAAATAGAGTAAGGAAGATTTAAATTAGACAAAGGAAAACTTCCTAGATAAAAACATCATGAAGGATTTGACTAAATTACTTTACCTCTCAAAGTGTGCTTACACCTATGATCTATATTTCTGTTATGTGGATGAAGTAGTTATACATTGATATGCTCAGTTTTGTGGGTCTTTCAAATCCAAACCAGGCCCCTGAATCTTTTACTCATACTGTAATTTCAAATTCCATAAAGGGCTATTCCATAAAACATGTTTATGGTATGTATAACTGTCTTGTTTTGCATGTTTTTAGATGACTGAACAGAAACTGTTCCTGGCCCAAAATCTGGACACACATACCCTGGAATTTTCTGGAGAGGATTTCAACTTTGCTTTCAAGCTTGAATTATGCATCCTAAATCCCTATCTGATTTGGAGCTATTTTGTGCAAGAAAGCATTTGGAATTAATTATTTCTTTGCAGTTTTTAATTAGAAAAAGAATCTGACTGATTACATTCTCCCCTTCAATTAACTAAAATAATTTCACTTCTGGGCTTATACCTTGCATGCCAAATTGCAACTAAACGTGCATAGTAAAGCCTGATGGTGGTATCCCTAAAAATAGAGGTTCAAAATGGGAATGCTTTGAGAATTTAAACTACACGAGAATGAATAATAATGCTCTAATGTTTCAGGACAATCTAAGATTCTTTTTTCTCTCCTCTATTTGCTCCCAGAAGAACACTTAGTTTTATATAATGCATGAATACCAAGATTTGTGGTGGGAATACTTCACATCTACAAATGCCTGTCCCACTGGGATTTGTAGCACTGTTTTAGATTTCTGTTTCCTGCTTCAGATTTCTGATTCAGTTTCCTGAAGTTTCACCATCACACTAAATGCCTTTTCAGAACAGTTCTGTTTTAGCACTTTTCTGCAGCGTACAGAGTTCTCTTTATATACCTGGATTGGATTACATTGAATCACACTGTCAAATTAATTAAAAAACATGGTCTTGTCATAGCAAAAACATATGTATAAAAAAAGCAACAAGTCATCAGCATATACTAAATACAATTTGTTGTTTTAAAAAACAATTTATGTTTATATTAAACCTTCTTGGATCTTTTTCAAGGAGGAAGAGAGGTTTCTATTTGTACTCTTAAATTATTTCAGATACTGATGAATGAATATATGAATGAAAGTCAAGTCAGTGTTGTCAATGCCAAGACAGAACCAAAAAATCCCATTTGATATCTAATATGTTTTATGATCTAACCCTGTTTCAGTTTCCTCCTTAATATGTTTTGTTCTTTTTAAGAATCATTCACTTTAAAGCCGGATTCTCAGTCTTTGTAGTTAAAAAACCCAGTCGTATTTAGGAATCTCTGTGGATCCCCACATCCTCCCCATGTCTTGATTATGCTGTCTCATTCTGCCCTGCAGCTCTGAGTTAGTACCTTTTCAGTCAGTTCACACAGCTAAAATTGATGTCTAGATTCATCAGGTCACATCTTGGTTTACTGCGTATTCCTTTTCTCTTGCCTGTAGAAATGCAATCTTGCTCACTATATCTGTACAGAAGATTGGAGACAGAATCTTTTTTCTAGTTCTTCATTCAGTTTTTGCATCTCTCCACTGCTTTTCCATTGCATCAACGAGAAAGTACTTGTGTTCACTTTCAAGGCTGTCACTCTGCCCAATTTATCCTTTTTTATTCACACCGGAGAATTTTATTCCTGAATCTGATCATCCCTTCTCTGCCAATTTGACTGAAAACTTCATAAGTGCTTTTGGGCTTTGTCTCACTGGGACTCCGTACCTGGAAGGGACTCTCCAAAAAGTTCTGCAAACCACTCTTTAAACTTCCATCTGTCCTCAGAAATATTTGGCAAACGTTAAACTGCCAGTAAACCGGGACCATAGTCTCATGCTAATCTGAATGGTACCTTCCCTACTCCTGGAGTCTAGTGCTAGATAGCAGGTAATTCTGTATTCAATAATCCACTAATGCTGAACCAGGATAATAAAATTTTTGGAAGTCAGGATTCATTTTTGTTCTGAGCTTGTAGATCACTTAGAAATGTGTCTAGGCATTAGAATAATACAAAATATACTTAGTAATTCTGTAATAATCTTGCATTATGATAATTACAGCTATCATAATATGACTATGATAAAAGATTAATGAAATAGTGGACTTTCCATAGAGTGGTGGGTTTTTTTCCTTCAAAGCCTACAAGTCATCAGGTCTGATATGACAGTGGAATGTTATGATATCAGTGTAGTATCACTCTGGCCTACTTGTTTTAGTCTGGCTCAAAAAAGACAACTTGATTGTAGTGTCAATCAAGCTATTCTTCCTTCTGATTGTGGCAGTGTAAAGATTTTAATTTTAAGTAACAAATAGGAAAATAAAAGCTGTATGTGAGAACTTCTAAATATGATTTTAAAATCTGTGCTCTACAGTGAGAGACATTGTTCCCTAGTGAACTGGGATGGAATAACATCTGCTGGGAATGGCTGAAATTGAGGTTTTGGGAAATAATCAAATATAAGTGGAAAGATCAGCTTGGTTTCACAGCATTACTGTCTGTGTTGCTCAAGTTGCTCAAAACTAAGATTCTGAAAAATAATTAGACTGTCCTAAAACCAGCAGGATTAGTTGTTGTGTTAGTTGCTTTTCCTTGTTTTCTGAGGTGTTTTTTTAGTAGATAGGGTATGCATTTTAAGGTGCATCTATTAGATCATAAAGGCCTAGGACATTATTTGCTTATCTGTCTTTAAAGAAAACATAGACCTGATGTGGTTTATTTACACATGAATTTCAGGAGGAAAACCACAAGAATTTAAATATAGTTCTAAAAGTCAGAAACAAATTGATCTGCAGGACTTTGCAGGTGCTGAAACTAGGTACATAAACAAAATCAGAAGAGGAGAATGCAGGAAACAGAGGCAGAAAAGGCAGAAATCCTTGATGCTGTGCAAAATATTTACCACATTAGAGATGCATCATCTTTCTGATCCAGGAAAGCAGTGTAATTTCTTCATCAATACATTCACAAATACGGGGGTAATTCAGGTATACCAGTACTTGCAAAGGGAAGATTAGAATTTCAAAGTTTAAAGCAGAAGAGGCAAACTGGCAAACCTCAGTGTTTCTTTCAGTCTTCAGGGCTCACTCAGTGACACTCAGTGACTCCATGGACAGGGTTAAACAAATTCTCCTTCTAAAGCCCTATCTCTTTATCTTTAGAGATAATGGATTGGCTGATCTAACTGGCTCAGTTAATTCTTCTGGGGATTAAACTGAATAGTCTGAACCAAAATGAGTAACTTTAGATATGGCTGAGACAATACATGTTCTGTGTAAAGGCTGTTGCTCAATATTGGGAACATTCTTCAATACAGTAACAACATTTTCTACAGAGACCTCATACTCTTACTTATTCCAGCATGTTTTGGGGCTTTTTGTTCCTTTATTTCTGCAAATTTAGAGATTGAATATATACACTATATATAAGGAAAGTATAACCATTTTTTAATTGCATTAGTGACCATCAGAAACTCCTGAAGAGTTGTAGGTTAAAACCCTGCTTGAGGCACATGTGCAGTTCAAACCCATCAAGTTCAATGAATAAAATAAGAAATATTTGGCATGAATCACATTTAGCTGAGTTTATAAATGGCTTCCTGGTAAAAATAAGCATGTAACAATTGTTCTTTAAGTAATGTTATAACCTCAGAAGGGGAAAAGTAAGTAAACAATTCCATAAAGATTTGCCCTCAGCTAAAAATTGGAAACACACTGATTTAGTTAAGAAATTGATAGGAACACAGAAATTTCATCCTGGATACAATCTGGCAGTCCAATATCCTGTCTCTAGAAGTGGCCAAAACCAGATTCTGTAGAAGGACCTATAGCAGGCAGACATACTTCACACTTCCAGTCCTGATCTTAATAGAGATTATGCTTCAGGGCTTAATCAAGTTTCAGTCTTCCTTCTAAAATATATAGATTGTCATTAAATATAGCAACTGTAGGTAAGTTTGCTATCCACATATATATTTGTAACAGTTTTGAATCTTAAACTTTGTCTGCAGTAGCTTTCTGCAGTAGGCTTTGAAGTTCAATTTTGTTTTCAGTGTCCCATTTTGTCAATTCTTTTGGGCATCCTTTTGTTGCTATACACACATAAAAAACTTATTTATTTTTGCTCAAACATTTTGGATTATTTGTTCCTTTACTGTATCATACAGACCCTCTTTGTTTTCACTGTTCAAGAAAAGAGACTAAATCCAGAACATACCAAATATAAACAAATCAAGCCTAACCTAAAAAGATAATAAAACTTTTTAATGGTTCTCTTAAGGGCTGCCAGGATCGCGTGAAGTGTGTGTTATCTGTTTTAATAGTGCAGGTAATTGTTTAAAACTCCCTAACTCTTAACAAGTATTCACTTGTAGAAAAGTCTGTCTTCATTTAGCAGACCTGCGGAAAAGTCCTTTGGCATTTTCTGTGGGAAGTAGCGTAAATGTGCACACATCTGCTGAAGTCATTTGATGTAGAGCTTTGTGAATTATATATTTTCCTCTGTGCTCATCTCTTCCCAAGTAATTTTCCTCTTTTTGTTTTGCTCTCCACTCTCTAAGCAATTTGATATTCTTCAGATTAAGATCTTCATACATCAGTTGTCTTTCTAAACACCATACTAGATCTGCTGTGTGAAGCATTCCAAGGAAAATACAAGAGAAAGATAGTAAAAACCTATAAATTTTTGCCACATGCGGATATAAAACAAAGCATGGGAATAATGGTCAGCCATAAATCTGGAAAAATAAAATGCTAACTCACATGACCTGGGGTCATTCAGAGAGCATCTTTTTCAAAACCAGCTGAATCAATGCCTGTTCTCATATGATGCACTGGGCTCTACATTGGGTTTGTAAGATTCTAACATAGCACGACACTAATTTTTTTAGACAGAAACTAATTAACTTCTCAGTGATACTTAGGGGAAGTTGTAGTTAGTAATCATTGGGACAATTGCTCCTAAAAGTAGTCAGTCAAAGAGCTGAATGCATTGAATCAGAAAGTCAAGAGAGTACATTTTCAACACAGACAGCTCTCACCCAAGTATTATTAGCCTTCTGTGATCAGATCTGCATTTTTACCAGCTTTGGAAAGGGAGAAGCATGTAATGACAGGAAAGTTTAAGGTGCAGGTAGACAGCATTTGATCCAATATGAGCTGATCCAAGAACTCACTGCTGCTGAGAGGGGGAGTTAGGCTCATTCTTGATTTTAATGTGGTCCCATTCACAGTGTCAACTCTGGCACTCATGTGGCCTCACAGAGAGTTGTTTCAACCCACTAAATCAGCAGTAAAATAAAATTATTAGATGTGCTACAAGGGTCAGGTTCTTCCAGCAGCAACAGCCTGTTTCTGCTTCCTCTGAAAGAATAGAAAGCCCTTTTCTGAGATCATCTTCAGCTGCTAATCCCTGCCTCCATTTTTGGTGTATCTCCCTTTTGCATTGTTAAGGCAAGGACTGTCTAGCCACTTGGGTTCTTCTTGCACAGGAGGGTACAGATGAGCAGAGAATGCTGAAAGAAAGAAGTAAGTAGGAGACCTGATTTAGCAGATTTGTCCCCTAGATAGTTAAGCGATCCCAAAATAAGAGACAAGCTAGGATAAGGCAGGGAAGGGGAGAGAGGGAGAGGCCAGTATTCATCCTGCTCAAAACTCATCATTCTTCACTCTTTTTAGGTTTGTCTTCTTCCTCCCATGGAGGAGGATCCCTTTGGGTCCTTCTATCTGACTTGGCTATCTTTCCATCTCCCCTTCCTTTGCACACACTCCCTGCCACACTTAGCAACCTTGATTTTTTTCCTTTGCAACAGAGAAGCCTTGAGCCAGCTCCTGTAGGTATTGTTTGGTGTGAGGAGCATCTTGAAACGCTACTAGCAACTAAGAGTCTGCCCTGATTCAGAACTAACCTTCCCTGAACAAATGCTTTGAGCTACATTAAGAAAATGTTATTTAAAAAAAATTATAGTTATTTTTTTTTCTTTAATACTAAAATTCTGATTAGACTTCAGTGTGGCCTGCTATTTCCCATTTTCTTCATGGCTAATGCATAATATCCACAGTAAGAGAAACAAATTTATTATTTGTGTAGGCTGCAGTACTGCTTAAACCTCCAGCAAACTGGAGGAGGAATGATTCAACTGGTATCAGGCAGTAATTTTATTTTATTTTTTTTTTTTTTTAAAGGCAGACTCATTTGCATAGGTTATTTCATTAACTGCCCCACTGAACATGAATGTGTACCATGCATCTGCAGTGTTTGTCGTCAATCTGCTTTCATCTCTTTATTTTCTTAATATTTTTCTATCTTTAGATCCCATTCTTGCTGGCTTTGTTCTTTGAACTACATCTTAGCCACTCTACATAATACATTTTATTTTAGTCATATCTGTTTACCCTGAATATGGTTCAAGTGTTTCCGAAAGAACAAAACCAGGCATTGGTCCAAGGTTCAGCTAGTCTATAAACTAATCATAACTGTAAATATCACACATTTGGTGCAGAGCAGTACATATGAGTAATGAGGTTTCAGCCTCTGCTGCAGGCGGTCTTGTAATGAATATCTTATAATGTACAAAAGTATGTTGCTACTTCCATCTGCTTTTCCCAGCTTATTCTATTTACTGCTACCAGTTAATCTAAATCCAGTCACCATTCCTCCCTCTTGTTCTAAAATGGCAAGGGCTCATGATCTTGTGCCTTGCTACTCTCACCTGATTTTGTCACCAGCTCCATCAGCTTCTGCTTTCTGCCTTGCTACACTGTGCTTTCCATGCTGCTTCCTTTCCACCTGCACTGTTAGCAGCTTGGCATGGGTCAGAGTAGCAGTCTTTCAGAGCTACAGGCTGGTTTTTATCTTCAGATTCTGAGGCGCCTGCTTCATCGAAGTGCAGGTGCAGTGGCAAACCTGGAGATGTTGAAGCAGAGCCCCACAGGGACTGAGTTCTTAGGCCTCAGGGGTTTTAGAAACCTGCTGGGACTTGGTTAGAAGAAGCCATTGGGGGATCATAAGCTCTGTAGTTGCAAGCGAGGAGTACCTTGAGCAGAAAATAATTTATCTCCATTGTGTTTGGAGAGAAGACAAGGGGAATATGGACTTGTCTGAATAGGAGAGATGTATATTGTTGATACTCTTGCTCACCTCGGTTGAAATAAATTGCAGTTAGGCTTGTCTAGACTGAGTAATTAAAAACATAGTGAGACAAATTATTTATCCTTTGTCTTCAAATGAGGAAATGTTTACACACAAAAGACCTCTTGATGGTCTCTTCTGTGGATAGAATGGTAAGAGGGGGTTTTTTATATCTCTCCTTCAGCAATTGCTGATGTACAGCAGTCATTTTGGAGTGGAAACGTGAGATGGCTGGACCATATTTCCCTGAGGATCAAAGCCAGACAGTTGAATTTAGAGCAGCCTGGGGGGTGCTCTTACCTGGCAGAGAGCTGCAGCTGTAACTATCAGCTGACCTTTGCAGTATGTCTAAGCATGCATCTCTAAGCATGGCATAAGTAGCTATGAAATACTTTCTAATGTTTCAAACTGTCATGGAGAAAGTCAGAGCTGCTGTGAGGTTTTGTCTTCTATTAGATTCTTAGTCACTGTTGTATATTGCTGGCTGTTCCCTTTTTTTTTTTTTCAGTGACATCTATATGAGTTTAGTTACACTTGAAGTTTTATTCAGCTTGTTAACGAGATGACAATCCACCCCCTATTAAAATATGTAACAAACCACTGTACCTAGAATGAATGTACTAAATGTACTTAACTGTCAAGTCAGCCCCCACTACCACATTTTCACCTGCTTGTGTCACGCACCGATGGTGTGTTCGTTGCATAATCATTGTTGTTTTGGAGAGTCCAGATACGTAACCATTGGAAGTTTATACTAAAGACTATTCAGGAGTCCTCAAAGGAAACTGTAAAGAGTGTACAGATGGGAAACTGTCAGTAAGACAAGTGAAGGTGTCTTTTTAGCTAGTTAAAATTATATAGTGTAGTTGCAGAAGTAGACTACAAAAACTTATCAGAGCATTTATCCCTAGCCTGTCACTTCTTGTGATTCAGTTGCAAACCCTTTAGTTTGTTTCCTATCAGAGTTCTGTGTGTACATAGAATACAGTGGCAACGCTGGAAGAAGTGTGTAAAGGGAGTACATTTATGTCATGTTGATAATTGCAAAATTAGAAAAAAAATAAAATTCCATACTTCTTGTTTTCATTTTTCCTCTGAGTTCTGAGCCATTAGGTGTACTGTATTTGTGCTTTGTAAAGGACTACACTTTGTTTTCCTTAACAAAGTAGCAATAGAAGGAATGAACACAGTGGTGATACCAAGGTAGTGTTTAGTGCCAGAGGGGTTCACAGCCTGAATCCCAAAGCAGTTTCAGTGTAGCCCTCAAGGGGAACCTAAGGGATCTGTCTGAAAAGTGTTTCCCTACACAGTGTAGAAATAGTGCGTGTGATATGCAAACTTTATATGGATCACTCTGAAACTGAAGAGCAAAAAGTACAGCTGCTTTGGTACACTAGCTTGAGTTAATAGTTGCCAACCAGTTTGCAAGGCAATTGCAAGAGACAGATGGAACATTTCATTGATTTATCTGTAGATCAGATTAGCAGAATGAGAAGATTTTACTCCACCCTCTAGTCACTGATCATCCCTAGGAACACTGAGGCTTCCAGGCAGACATCCTGTGTCTTTGGGGAGGACCAAAGGGAAATGCTGACAAACTAACTATGAGGAAATGAATTCCTTTCCTACCACAGGAACTGTTGCTTTTTGATATCTACTGTTGGCTGGCTTTGTCTTCTGTATGTTTTTATAGGTTTTGTTAATAATTTAGATGAACTGAATGTTTTAATCTTTTGTCTGAGTTTTGCTGACTTCCACTGAACTTCAGATATTGCTTGACATGCTTAGCTGAACTCCATGTCCAGCCTGCATCTGGGTTGGACATACGAATCCAAGTTTTTCTGAAAAAATAAGCAAACTCTTGAATAATATTTAAGATTCCCCTTAGAAACTTTATTCTATCTGAATTTCTGATTGTGTGTACGTGCTTACCTCCGGTATATTTTTCAGGATAGCAGAAAAATATGTGAGCACAGATCAATAGAATGATTGCTACAGCGGGGAGTAAGTCCAATAGGGAAAGGCAGTCCTTCAGATAGTTTCTCCAGGCACTGGCATAGTGGTGTCCTCACACAGATTTAAGAGAATAGTTCTGTCTCTGCATTGACCATGCAAGGGGAAGAGTCCATCGCTGCCTGAGGAATCAGGAGTTCCCTGAACAAGTCCTCAAGGCTGTTAGTGACAGATGTCATTCAGGACTTTACTGGCTGTGGAAGGAATTAGGACTCTGAAGGAATCAGGCATTTCACAACTCCAAAATGTGATGAGGGTTGCTGGCCTGCAGAGCAGGAACTGCTTAAACGAAGAGAGAGATAATGCCTTCTGGCCAAGCAAGCTATCGGTTTTATACACATCTCAGTCTGACCTCAGCAAATCTTTCATTTCCCTATACTCTCTAGGTAAATGGCTAGAAATTGAGTGCTTATATATACCACGTTTGCTGAGATAGCTTTAATTGACAATCCAGCTGGAGAAAACAGCTCTTCCGGGTCTTTTAAAGCTGGTCAGTGATCAGCTCTAGCAAGCTTGATTATGTCCATTTAGCTCACCAGTGCATGCTGATTGCAAAAGAGACATAAAACTGGGACTTAAAGGCCAGCAGAAATGTGGAATCTTGCACATGGTGGATTGAACAGTACTTATGAAAAATAATATCATGTTCAGAACATGACCACTGAACCATGATCTCAGTACGAAGGCTGAGAACCTAATAATATGTGGTTCTTTTTTATTTTTCCCTGTCCTTCATCTCGATGAGGAGCAAAATATCCTCAGATTCTTTCTTACACACTGAGAAAAAGTAAAAAATTATGATCAGTTTTTGTCCTGTTCAGCTGGAGCTTTACTGCTGTACTGGTTTAACAGAAGCCATTAAAAGAAGCTCAGCTTCCTCTTTCAAGTCCATGGTGACTTCTTTACAGCAGGAGGAATCTATATGTGAGCAGAATATTCTGTACTGAATGTCAGGAGCAGTTGTTACTGTTTGTTGGATGTGAACTTAATGGATGAACAGCAGTGAGTTTATTTGCCAGAAATATCAAATGCTAATGAACAGCTTGCTGTAGTCCTGGCCTTGGCTTCCATCATTAACCTGATTAGACCAGAATTATCTGCAATGTTCTTGGATGTTCTTTCACTAGTATTAGAAGGTCATTAAACAATAGGCATATATTTTGCAAGCTCCACTGGGGTTTCTTTTAATTTCAAACAGGTAGAGAAGAATTTCATGTTTCATTTTGAAATGCAAATTTTTTATATGAGTTGGCAGATTCTTAGCTTCAAGCAGAGAGAGCCTGAATTGACTGGATTCTATTGCTAACATTTTTGTTGTTTTCAATTTAATTGTAGAAATTGTAGCAGGGTTGGTTGGATTGTTTCTTTGTTAAAGCATAATGTTCACACTTTAAAGATCACTTAAACATCATCTGTTTTCTTTTCCAGATATTTTGTTTGTTTTTAAGGACAAAGTGGCTTTGATCATAAGGGAAAACAATATTCACTCCATCATGTGTTGTTCTGTTGTTTGTTATTTATATAAACAACTATATTATAATAGTCGATTAACTGTACATCATGGCAAAAGCTTGAACCTCACAGCTGAAGTATGGTTAGATGAACTGGAAGGGAATAGGAAGTACTTGAAGACAGTCTATAGCAGGGATTGGTATAGATCTATGGTATGTGATGTTATTTTGTGGACCTCAGCAGTGGGTAAACCTTTTGTTCTCTTCTTTGAACATTTTTATGTGTGTATAGTTTATTTTACTCAAATACTTCCATGAGTAGGCCACCCAGCAAGTTTGGAAATGAGGGGTAGAAGTTCATAACTTTAAGATACTGTGTTCAAGATTTAATAAAGAGATGAGTTTTTAAGTTCTATGCAGGTATTTTTCACCTCCTGCCTGTAACAGATTCTATCCAGATGTTTTATGTCTTTGCCCCAGTGCAAATATTACATGAGTGTTTCTCACAAGTGAAACCATGCTAGTGTACAAATCCTAAATTTGGCAATTGCATTGCTATAGCTGTCCATGCTGTATTATCAAATCTCAGCATTTCTATTACGTTTTAGCATTAGTCACCTTAATGTTCCCAGTGATGAGAGATGACTTTTTGTTTCATCTTGGATTTTCTGGCAAACAGTACTGTTGACTAAAGCTTCTCCAGCAGACTCCTCATGGTACTGGTTGGGTGCAGCTGCAGGGTAGTGTGGTGTTGAATTTATCCTGTAAAATTCCAAATATTAGCCAAAGGTGTAAATGAGGAGAGGGGAAATAAGAGAAGTTTACAGGGCCCAGATTGCTAGGAACCATTGTAGCAAATCACTTTCTGAGAGTCCTTGTAGTTCTGTTCACAGTATGTTGTGGTACTCACAGAAAGAGGGCTTCCCGCTGCTGGTAAGGCTGCCACATACATAGATGGAGCAGCTCCTCCCATAGCAAAGCTTAGGGAGAAGGGGCAGGTTGGAGTTCATTATTCTGGGAAAGCGATTTTTGCAGTATGTGGCAAATGAGGATACACGTAGGAGCCTCAGACTTAAATACACTTACTTTTTCCATTTTTAAAAAAATAAATATTTAAATTCTATATTTTTCTAGCTCTCTTGGTTGTGATGACGGTTATTGCAATGTTATTTCCTCTTCCTCAGTATACAGGCAGCAGGAAGTTATTGTTAGTGCTGAGAACTATGGACAGATGCAGATACTTAAACAATTTTTTCCCTAGGAAACCAACTTTTACTACTTAAATATCTTTATTAACTATTTTGCTGCCTTCGTATTTTGAAAATGAGCTAAGAAGCCTAACCCACAATCCCAAGCTGCCTCCAAGCTGCCAATACCCTAGCAGTCTGCTGTCAAAACCTTCACTTCCCACTTGACAGTATCTGATGTTTTTATGTGGCCGTTACTGCAAAATAGTGCAGAGTGCTGCATATAAAAAAAGAGAGTAAATAAAATAGATATTTATATGAAATTAAGTAATGCAATGGGTTTTAAAGAGACTATTATTAAATAGCATAAGAAATTCTAGATAACCTGTACCATTTTCATATTTAATTCAGCAAAAGAATTAATTATTCAGTAGTTGAAGATGCCATAGGTTTTCCACTCCAGTGCACTGGCATATCACAAAATCCAGTGCTCTACTGCAAATTAACAGGGCCGCTTAGTCATCTAAACACATATATAACGCAGTCAGCTTACTGAGTTAGATCCGGGCAATCAATGGATCAAACATATTTTGAGACAAATTTGATGACCTCATTCACACTGGATATTTGCTTTACAGCACCAGCATTTCTGCTGAATCTATTGAAGCTCTAAATGAAGACAGAATTTCTCAAAGGCTGTCACTGGTCTCATGTTAAGTGATGTTAAGAGCACGCCTGCCTCCTCCAGCCCAGGACTCCCTCCTGCCTGGCTGCTCCTGCATGGAGCTCAGCTCAGGGACCTGGGGCCTCTACCCAGGCTGAGGGACACAGCTGCCACTTCCCTGTCTGCCAGTTCAACCAGTAGCAAAGCTGAGCAGGTATCCCAGAGACACACACAGAAGATGCTGACAGGGCCAGATGCATATTGCCACAGGGAAGGTGCTGTGTTCAACAGCACCTACGTATAGGACTCACACAAAGCATAAACACGGAGAGTGAAGTCCCTTTCCCCCTTTTCAGCTGGTAGAAACAGGTGGTCACTACTGAAAGCACACACACACGATACTCTCTGGGTTCACAAGCACGCACACATTCACAGATCCCTTGAGTACCAGCACTTCTTGCCTTTTCCAGTTATGTGTTAGGACATACTGTAACATCGTGTCTGTGCATCAGTCATGTCAAGGCACAGAATCATGTCATGGCAAATAGCAGTATCTTAAGACAGCAGCAAGAAAGGGCTTATACTGGGATTGTTTGAATGCAGGGCTCAGACAGGGCAGCTACATCTTCCCTTTCTCTCGGGGACTTGGTGCCAGATGGAGGTAGCTGGCAGGTCTTAGAGAGGGAGAGGTGCTGCAGTGTTTCACAGCTAATGAATAACCAACATATGCAACCGAGAGAAAGTGTGAGGTGGGGGCCAAAAAACATATCCTAAATAATGCATGGGACTTGACATATTTGCTGTGGGAAAAATAAAAAATATTGCCAAGCTGAGTTTTGACTTTTCGGAGTTTATTGTTTCCCACTAGTCGTGTGTGCACCCACCCCCCACCCCAAAATTTGTTGTTAGAAAGATCAAGAGCTTCAATGGACATTTAAATTAATGCTCCTGAATAAATGGTGTATTACTAAAAAAATCAAATAAAAAAACCCAACCCAACCCTCCCATATCCTCTTTATGTTCGTGAGTGTAGTAATCAACCTAAACTTCATACTTTGAATTTCTATTAAGATGACTGAAAATAGATGTGTGGTTGGCTATGAATAAAATAAAATACAATGTATATGTCACTTTGCAAAAAATACAATCTAGTGCACAGTTACATCAAGTAGACAAAACACAATATTCTAAACTCATTGTGTTATGAACGCCAAAGTGACTCTGAGAACTGTTTGCTGCTGCTTGCAGGTCTGCAGTACAGATACTGCGTGTCTCTGCTGACAGCACAGCTTAAAATTCTCCAGTGCAGTGAATAACACCTGAAAGACTGCAAAGCTCAGATTTCAAGTTTACTGGTATTTGGGGGTATAAACGTTGCATCTTTAGAGTGAAGAGGACTTTGTCTGCTCTGCCAGCATTGGACATGCTCTCCATCTGCTCTGCTTCTCAGTTTCTGTATCTGTAAAATGCAGTAATACTGTTTGGAAAGAGTAAGCAGCACAGCTCACTTTCACTTTTGAAATGTTTTTAGATCTTTGGATGAAAGTTATATAGAAAGTTGAAGTGTTTATTGACTTACCTAGGCGCCAAGGTCCCTGTGTTCTTGCAGGGTCTGAACTTAATAGTAAAAGTTTTATTAACTTGCTTAAGTGGGGATATGGTCCTCAGAAGAACAAGATCTGGATGCTACCTGGACAAATAAAAATCTGGACTCTTCCACCAAAACCACATTTTTTTTAAAAAAGATATATAATTAGACATAGTAGGGGGATTTGCCACTTATTGGTGTCTGGGGATCCTAGGGATCTAAACAGAAGAAACTTATTCCTTTTGAATATTTGCCCATTGGAACCCCAAACTTTTCAAAAAACAATGTGACAAATTTAACAATTCTTGGTACCCACCACTAAAAATCTAGTTTCCTAAATACTGTTCATTATTTTTCTTCAATCATAAAACTATAGACATTTTTATTCAGTTACTTAGAATTTTTGCAGCCTTTTAATGTAAGTTCTTTTCCATGTTGATTCATGAACATGGATTTGAGATGCAAGCCCCAGTGTTTGAAGTTTGAAAACATCAGTCTTCAGCTATAATTTACAGGACATTTTTTGAGTATGTGTTAGGATTTTTTTCTAGCTTGAGAGGGGTTTACTAACTTAAAACTTGTAAACATAATGCCTTTGAGTATCTTAAAATTATTGACTGACTTATTTGTGCAAGTTATAGAGCGGGTAGTGCTGTGAATGCATTCAGGAAAAATCATGGTCTTGTTCTTGAAATATATCTTCCCCATAATATCACCTCTATGCAGTATTTTTCCATACATACATTTGTTATTGTAATGCAATGGGTAACTGAAAACAACAGCAGTGAAAGAGGCTTTGAATGCTCTTGCAGTGGTTTGTCTTGCAAGCCTTCCTCATGATTTGTGGATTGGTTCCATGGACTGAGTACGTCTGCTTCTGTAGTTAGATGAATTAATTGCAAAACATGTTTGCTTTAATTCTGAACTTTTTACATTTCACACAGAAAAGAAATACTGGAGAAAATAGTCTGTAAAACTTCTGAGATTTCCTTCCCTTTCTCATTTCTTCTTTCTACCATCTCCAGTGTTTAATTATGGTTTTGCTGGCAGTAACTGAAATTAGTGTCTAGTGGTAATTACTTTGTGTGATCATAATACTTCCAAGATGTATAGAAGTTTATTTCTGTGTCTGTTTAATTTGCCATTCTGGAAATTATCTTAGTATGTATTACATTACAAAAGAACTTTACAGAATGAACTAAATTCCACTGTCATTTATTCTCTCTTTTTGATTACAATATAACTTATTCTGTCCATGTCGGTTATATGAAAATCATACTTAAATTGCTAAGACAATTCAACGGTGTTTTAAGTGTGAGCACAGGGATGCAACAGCTCATAGGAGATCAATGCTTATCGTCAGTTTGTAGAGAGATTTGCAGGATGCAAAGTTCGCATTTGCTCAGATGATAATACCTGGCTACAGGTGACCTTTCAGCAAGTTTCCCCCCTTCCTGTTAAGCCTCTGTTGTTGCTTAAAATACAGTAACTATTCGATAAAACTCAGCAAAATGCCTCAGGGCAACTCACTTCTAAAAAACAAACTGAACCCATCAGATAAAGCCGTCAGGGCTTGGGCTTTATCTAATGCTGCACACTCTTTTATAAATTGATTCACTTTTCTGTCAACCAAACATGTCCATGAAATAGCTTGGCTGCTGCTACAAGTACAATTATTATTCTGCCTGAGGTGATTTGTGTGGTCTTAGAGCCCAGCAAACATCCATTTGTACTCAAAGAGATTGTAGATAAAGTAGACACAAGCCTGCACTCCAGGCAGGCAGTGATTGCCAGCTTTGCCATGACACACAGGCGGGTTGCAGACCGGCCTCGTGGCCCGGTGGGAGTCGGTATCAGCCTGCAGGAGCTGGCCATGGCTGTGGCCACGGAGCCATCCTCTGGGAACAGTCCTGCCAGGAAAAGTGATAACTTTGATACCTTGCTGCATGCAAATCCTAACCCAGAGGAATCTCAGTCTGGTTTTTGACTGTAGGGAGGATTGTTCATGCTTATGGATACCTGCATGCATTTACAAAAACAAATGGCACATGCCTATTTTCTTGGATATATATCACACATATGTGCAATTATGTGCATGTCTGTTATAAGGACTTTGTAAATGGAAGTCTTTGTTTGCAGTTCTGTATAAACGAAAACCAGTCATCATTTGCAGGAAATGTTTTCTCTTTTTCCCCCAATCCCCAGGAGTCAATATTTAAGCTCATTACTTTCTTAGAGTGGGAAAAACCTCACATTTTAGATGTACAATAACTTCTCAATAACAGACCAGGAAGTGTATTATCTATAGCACGTTACTTCTGATATCTGTGTTGTGGATCTTGTATTTTCTTCTCCGTGCAGCCCTGAATAGACTTACATCCTAATATACAATGGAATATAGGAGATGCTTTTATCTACTTAGCTCAGCAAAATCCAGCAAGGATTAAACATAGAATAACCTCAAAATGTAATGACTAGAGATAGAAGTAAAACTACCATAGAAATGCAAAAGCAGACATTAAATACAGGTATAGGCGTAGTATCTGAAGCTATGTAATTTTATTAAAAAGGGGGAAAAAAACACCCACCACCAAAACCTAGCAAGATTTCAAATATGATAATATACATTCAACCAACAATTTATTTTTTTTAAAGAAAGAGCATATATCCAATAAAATAAATAAATACATGAGATAAATCTAAGTACAAATATGCCACCTTAAATAACCTTTTTAGGGTATTATTATCTCACATGTAGAATTAGCTTGATAGGTGGCAATTGAAATTATTTTTGGCTTAAAAAGTAGTTTGAAATTCAGGGTGATGAGAACGGTTGTCTAAATTACACAGCCTTTTCCTAAAGCAGAGAAATTACCTTTGTGGGTAATTTTATGTCCTTGCACAGCTTACTAACACAGCTGTTTGTGTTGCGTTATGTTAGACTATTGATCTGATCAAATTTTTCTATTAAATTACTATTTTTCCAAATAGAAAATTCAAGAGAAGTCCAATGTGAGTGAGTTTCAATGTTTTATAGACAAGAAAGAATTTTTTTCTGTTTAATTTTCAATGACGTTAAAACCAATGGCTCTTTTATCATAGCAAATAAACTCAGCCTCCCTACTCCCTGCCCCAACGGCCAGGGGAAAAAATGTAATTGTTTTTATAAAAACTTTTTGTCTAACTGGACATTTAATTTAAACTATCATGAAAATGCAAAATAAATTGTTCTCAGGGTTGGTAAGAAAAGATTCTCTCTCTGGTCTACTCAGACATACTGACATGTGCCCACTGTCAGTGGAAATACAGCTGGCTCAATCCCTTGAGTGATCCTATACTTCTTCAAAGGAGAACACTGACAGTTGTTATTGTTTTGTTCTGCTGGAAAAATATCCCACAGATATTACTATTAATAACATTCTTAAAATGGGACCTAAAGGTCCTCTCTAAAGCCATTTTTAATTAATTTGATTAAAGTGTAAATACGGAACAGTTCAGAGACCAGTAGTTCTCACTGATGTCATGGAAAACGTGTTGACTAAGCATTTTTGAAAAGTCAGTCACATATTGGGAAGCAGTTAATGTAATGCAAAAGGCAAAGGAAAATAAATATGTAAGCACTGGAAAATAAAGACAATGGTTTAAAAGGATATGGCAACATGAGATAATTTATCTCTCCCCAGCCAAACCCCTACCAGTGTTCACCGCCATATTTCCAACCACCAACATCAGTGGTCAGATGAAAAAATGTTTTGTGCATTATCTACAGTACTTTTTATTTGCTTTTCCTGTATTGAGCAGAAAGACCCAGTTTCAACCACCAACATCAGTGGTCAGATGAAAAAATGTTTTGTGCATTATCTACAGCAAGTAACAGTATTGCTGAGCTTTACTGTCTGTCAATAAGTAGATGGAAACTGCTCATGTCTTTTAGAGATCTAAACCCAAAAATGAAGGGTTATTGAAGCATGTGCCAAAAGTAAGAGAAAAATATGCGTGTAAAAACTACAGAGCAGTATCCATATACTTCTGTTAGGAACGTGCTGATTTACTGTGTTGAATTGTGGCTCAAGAGTTAGTTTTTTCCCATATTAACTATACTATCTTGTGACGAATGAGTTAGCAGAATAAGATGTTTCATAGGCTTTTGATCATCACAGAAATATGTGAAGCTTCTTTGAAGCTCCTGAGTTAGCTTGCTGTGCTGTAAACCTCTGGGAAAGGATATGGCACTAAGTCATTGATAGTTTAATGCTTGATCTAGTATTCAGGCTTCCAGTTAATGGTTTTGAGTGTAGCTATGTGTATACGGTAAAACAAAGAGATTTGGGGTTTGTTTGTTTTGTCTTTCAACAATTGACACAGCACAATATTATTTGAAGTGTGAAAAAAATTCTGCAGAAAAAAACTGTAAAGTGGCGGAACGGAGCTTTCCTCAGAGAGAGAATGTGCAATATCAAACATATAAACTGCAGGGTCCGCTGAGTGAGAAAGTGTACAAGGAAAACTCATTTTAAAGAAGCAGAGATCAATATTTCCTACAGCAAATGCTGGCAAAAAGTAGCATCAAGAAGAAAGATGTTGTAACATTAAATGAAACAAGATTCACTATATTACTTATGGCATAAAAAAGGACAGAGGTATTTTTTTTAAATGATTGGTGGAGTAAACTCAGGGCTTTGAAAGATACAGCTGTACCAGCATCTTAATGTAACGTACAGATGAATGCTAGTCTCACAATTTATCTTAGTTCAGTTACTCCAGAGTACAAAACAGATATACTGGTAATTAAATTAAACTTGTTTGTTTCTTTCTTTCAGTATTTGTTAGCTAGAAACCATTTTTTATGACTTAGCAATAACAAGCATTGATTTGTGTGCCTTGTAATCTATTTGTTCTTACATGCAACTCACCCACACCCACCCACGCTCTCTGCTTCAAGTAATCACAATGCTACAGTGCTGGGGCGGGGGGGGAACAGAATTAATTTTTAGCGTGTAATCACTGTGAGGAGGTCATAATCCCTCACTTTTAGCCAGCTGTTGTCACAATTTCACACTGACAATACTGGCACAATGATTGAAATATATAAACATTGGTCTCAACAAGAAATCCTCCCCATTAGGTTACTTGATTATATAACATATAGAGACTGATGTACGCCCGATGCAGTACATGTAGTCGATTTCACTTTAGACAAAAATGTTAAATGAACTAATTAAGGAATAAGCCTTAACCAGATGGGTTTGTTGCTGCATCAATAAATGCAGGCCAGTAATAAAAGATCTGCAGATTCAGTTTTTAAACTATCCATGGATAATTCTAATTAAATGGCGAAGCTAAAAGTACACCAATATACCATATTTAATGCAAAGGATCTGATCCAGAAGAACTGCTGAAGTGTGTTGCAGTGTGTTAGCCCCATTATGGAAGCCCCAGGGCCTTGTTCAGAGAGCTAAACCCCTCCTTTCACCTGGGGTAACCTAAGATCCCTGACAGAGGTAGGAGTGTATCAGGGTACCTGCCTTCCCATGGGTAAAGATTTAAGAAAATCGTGTTGCATGTTCTTCTAAAAGCTTCAAACTGTTTCAGCAAACAGAGCTTGGATTTTGGTTCTGTACAAAGAGATGGGCGGCGGGAGGAATACTTTATGAAGGGTTGTGGCTGACTCAGAGCGAATTTAATTTTGGGCTAATTAACTGAACAGATAACTGAAAAGTCTGACACATGGGCACACACCTCAGCTGGCAATTCTGGTACGGGAGATCAAATCTTGGGTGGAAAAGAGAGGATTTGGGCGTGCAGAGCTCTCCAGCTGCAGCAATGCTCAGTGGAGCTCCTCCTGCCAGAGACCAAGCGAAGAAGCTCTGAGACCTCTTTAGAACTAAGCATTTCGGACTATTAAAGTCTTTTTAAAATACATAACCTTTTGGAAGGAGAATAGACAAAATCATCACCCCTCGCTTTTGGTCTGTTCTTAACTACATTTTCATACTAACAATTCTGACACAAGATATTAAATATGTAAGAATCACCCTACTTCACATATTATAAGCAGGTGTTAGTTCCATGAAGTCGTTTTCACCAACTTTGTCCCTTGGCCATATTTCAGGATTCAGTGAAAAGAGAATTGTTTTCTCATGCTCTCACTCCCCATCTCTCTGTGTCCCCTCTGTTTCTGTTTGCTCTTTTCTTTCTTCACTCATTTTCTTTTGCTCATGCACTCTCACATATACTCTCACTCTCTTGCTGTTTTGCTCTCACGTGCTCTTGCTTGCTTTCTCCCTCCTGCTTGTTTTTGCCTCCCTTCTTTCTTCTCTTTCCTTCTCCCTTCTCCTATCTTACTTTGTCTGAATTTCTGACTGTGTAATTTTTATTGTATCATATGAGAAATGAAAACATAATTTGGCATTTGGTTCTTCAAGTATCAAAGCCCATAAAATAACCTTATAGAATTCTGTATTGGTGCTCAATCTCTGAAATTTAGAAAATGTCAATGTAGTTGTATAAACTTTGCCTGTACTTTGTCAGATCACCTTAATATTGGAAGAAAAATGAACTTCAGAGGTCATCTTAGGTTAGTATCAACAGAAAATCAAGCACAGAATTTACAATATGTTTTTTTACTTAGACAACCCAAAGAACTGAAAGATTACATAGTACTACTTAGATATGACTAACATTTTAATATCTATCTATTACATCTAATTGACATAAAGAAAGGTCCCAGGAGTTGTAGAGTGCTTAGTACTCCTGCCAATTACAGCAGGGAGGTCCTTATTAGTAACTGAGTCTGAAAGTAACTGAATCAGGAGCATGGGCATTCTCCTGCAAGCATAATGCGGGAGGGGGGGGCGGTTCTTGCTGTTGTTTGTTCCAAGGAGGATATAACACATCCTTAAGGCACTGACACAGTATAGTTAATTTTGGATGAAGACAGTCATTTTCAGCAACATAATGTAACCTTACAGTATTAGATTCTTACTAAACCACATATATTTTTCTCAGCAATGAGCTTCTATTTACTGCCTTTGTGACTTTGAGAGAAAGTGATAGGTCACTGGTGTGAAGTATTTACCAGGGATGTTTGCAGCATTTAATCAATAAACGCTCCAACCTTGGCAAACAGTAAAAAAGAGCCCACTGGTATAGGTGTCTTTTAATCCTCCTGCTAACACATACAATGTCTGCCTTACTAATGTGGCAATTTAATTAGCAGAACACTAATTACTAGAGCTGTGGGATCTTCACCGCCTCATCTTACAAACAAGCTTCCTTTTCCAAAATAAAAAAAAACAGCTCTTTGAATTGTCCTTACCCAGAAACCTCCTCGACTATTTTATCACTTTTTCTCCCCCTTGGTTCTTTTATATCTTTGCAGACTTAAAGAAATCCTCCCTGTTCCTTATCTTTTTTCTGATTTCACCTATCTTTCCTTCATTCCATTGCCTACTAGTTTCTCCTGTGTCTCAGAAGCCATTTAAAGGATCTTGCTCATGCTTGTGCATCCTGAACATGGTTGTATCCGTATCAAGTGGAGGAAATGGTTTTTAACAGTCTGTTCTGTTTGTTTCTGTTGAGCGGCGTTTCCTCCTACATCACCCTTCTGATTAATGTCCGGATTTGGGAAGCATGTAAAGCACTGTCTTATTTAACCTTATTTAGCAAAGTAGCTCAGCACACTTAAGCCCTATTCTTTTCAATGTAAGCATCCTTCTGAATTTAGACAAAGCCCACCTCTACAAAACCACTGGCATTTTAGAAAGACCTTTTGACACAGACAAAACTTAGGGACTTTCTGTAGGTCTGGAGACAGCCCTTAAGAGGTTGTGTAGCTGCCAGTGCTCCTAGTGGCAGGGGGATGAGAGATCCAGGGTGGAGCAGCAGAGAAGGAGGGAAATAGGAGATGTTTTACGTACAGTGGTGCTTTCAGTTTTGCATGTGTCAAGGCTTGGATTTATTACATATCCATGTACGTGATATTTTGGGAATAGTGGCATACCCTTACTATATTTAGTTGGTGTGTGTGTCTTTTTCAGGCTTTCAAACACAAAGTGAAGCCTCTACAGGTAGTCAGTGGCCTACCTTGATATTGAGAGTGATTTTTAGTTGGTTTTTTTTTTTTTTTCTTTTTTCCCTAAACTGTAGTAAAAGAGGTGTTATCTCTTTCATTCCCTTGATGCATTTTCAATTTAAACCCAAGACCATAGTATGTATTTGACAGCACTAGGTGTGAAGCAAAATCTATTTGAAACTGAAATTGCAATGAATCACTGGGGCAGGAAACGCTTATGAATATTTGCTTGTGGGGAAAAAGGAGTGTTGTCAGATTTAACATCTGTCGTGTCACGTGCTTGAAAAAGATGCACATCCTAGCTTATGATTTTGAGAAGACCTTGGTAGGTTAATTATAAAATACGGGTATTTGTTAAAGCAATTTCCTTGCTTATAAAAAGGGAAGAGATATAAATGCTTCAGGGGATCCAAAAATCTTACAGGTTGCCTTTTATCTTTCTTTTTTATTTTAGACAGAGTGTGTGTTTCTGTAAAAAATAAGCTCCATAACACATGTAAAGGTGAAATGGTGACTGGGAGAATATTAGCTGACTAGACACAGGACAGGAATTTACTTAGGTACAGCTAAAGTTTCTAATTTTAGAATCTGATTTTGTAAATGCTTCAGTACATACATAACTTGGATCACAACCAGAGAGGAATGAAGCATAAAGTTTAAGCACATGCACATGTTCCTGCAACAACTTTTGTGCAATTTGTGAATGGATTTTTTTCCACAAATCCTGATATAAATTGATGGTAGCTATTAAGCAGCTCAACTTTCTGTTTGGTTTGGGGGGGGGGTTCCCCCCAAAAATAATGTTCCTTTTTTGTTTGAAGTTGAAGAAAATCTTTCTGTGAAGAATAAGATATTTTTTCCATATTATATATTGAACATCGTTTCATAAGGACCCTTTACCTCTTTTAGGGGACTCTTAAAATGCGTTTGAAATTGACTTAGCCTTTCTTGTTCTTCTTTAGTCTTCTTTGTAGCCTTCATGATTTTTTTTTTATTATAAGCACTGTCAACTCTCAAGGCATGCTGTGACTGAATACTATCTTCCAGAGACCTATGTGGCTTTCACTGGTCTTTTTCTTATAGTGAGTCATTTCTCTATGGATTTTTGTCCTGTTCTGAATACTGTTTCAATATGCTGAGGCTCTATTACCTGTGACATCTAAACATACTGTTTATATGTATATTCTGTAGCAATATCTTTGAAAGGAAAGAAAAATACTTTTCTAAAAGTGGGAAGGAAATAGATCACTTGAAAAAAACAGGCAGTTGTTTTCAACAATTTCATAGAATCATAGAATGGTTTGGGTTGGAAGGCACCTTAGAGATCATCCATTTCCAGCCCCCCTGCCATGGGCAGGGACACCTTCTGCTAGCCCAGGTTGCTCCAAGCCCCATCCAGCCTGGCCTTGAACACTGCCAGGGATGGGGCACCCACAGCTGCTCTGGGCAGCCTGTGCCAGTGCCTCGCCACCCTCACAGGAAAGAATTTCTTCCTAATATCTGACCTAAATGTACCCTCTTTCAGCTTCCAGCCATTCCCCCTTGTCCTATCACTCCATGCCCTTGTAAGAAGTCCCTCCCCAGCTTCCCTGGAGGGCCCTTTAGGTACTGGACATCTTGTGTCTTACAAATGCATTTCTGAAAATCAGGAAAATGGCATTTCTTTTTAGGAAGTCTTACAAGTGAGTACCAAGAACAACACTCACTCAGCTGTAACCAAACAACGAGTAAACTAGGCAAGCTGGTAGCTGGAGAAATTCACTCAAATATGGCATAAAATTATGTCACGGTGATTTTAGCTTTGGACTTATTCCACCATGGCTGAAAAGAAGAAAGCAAGAGATCTAACCAAAGTTGTCATTTTACCACAAATTGGCCCTAATAATATTTTGTGTTAGAAAGCATTTGTCTTAACAAAAGAGAAACATTTTTGAGGTATTGAAATCTACCTATGTGTACTTTCTGTGGAGTATGGGAAAAATATGACCTTATAAAATATTTTTAAGTGGTATCTAAGTTCCTTACCAAATTTAAGCAGCAATGCTGAAAATCATTCGAACATTTCACAGTCATGGTACGATTATATAGCACGAATCTACACATCTCATTTAGAGAAACTTTAAATTCAACATTGAATTTATTTTATTTAGCCTTGTGACACAAACTCTGTGTCAGAGTTCAGCCAAAGAGACTAGGCTTTCTCAGTGGGAAGTGAAGAAAACCTTATTTAAACACACAACCCAGTGAGTAATTAGTGGATAATGGAGTACAGATAAAACATAGGAAATTAATGGAATACAATGATATGAAATGTATGTTAGGGATTATGTGGATACTAAGTAAAAATAGCTGATAGAAGAAAGAAGAGATATTTAAATACAAAACTGAAGGGTGCTGTGGTAAACATAAGGAAGTAATAATTTAGGAAAGAAAATCTTATTTGAATGCTTAATTTCAGACTAAGTTAAAAGAAGGTTTTGGAGCATTGCAAGCGAGAACTGGGTGAGGGCAATTCCAAGCTGGAGGACAACTGTGTAGACCAATTTTGTATTATCTTAATTATAAAGAGAAAATTATGCATGGCAGTTAGATATGACTAAAATTATTTATCATCACCTAAGTTAGGCGTAAGGTTATACCAATTGGCTAGTTGGAGATTAAGGTGGCTTTCTAGCTTTTTGCTCTTGGAAAGTCATGACTCATTTCAGCATTCAAAACCTTAAATATTTTTTGATTCTATACCCTAACTGAATTCAAGTGTATCCCACATACATATTCCTTAGTTTATGGCAGTATTGTGGAAAAATAAACTGAATATATTGTATTACTACTAGCTATAGGTTTTAATCTGTGACTCTCATAAAATCACAGGGCCAGGTGAATGAATGGCAATGATATTCACTCAATTACACATGTGTGCATATGTTCATCCTCAGCAGCAATGTAGTGCCTTTGGTTTGGGTTTTTTACAAGATTAAATCTGCCTGAAATAAGGCATTTTCAAACTAAAAGACATGTGTCTAGTAATATTTATTTGTTTATTTATTCAATACTGGTTTAGTTCAATGGGTGTCACAAGGCCTTATTGGATTTATTTCTGATTTTTAAGTGAAAATATTTTGTATTTACTGTATTTACAGATAAGTCTGTCATTTTCCTTACAAGTCTATTTTAAGGTATTTTAAGGTTTAAAGGAAAACAGGGTGTAACTTAGAAGGCTTAACTGACCAGCCTGCTGATACCTCTGTTTAATCAGAAATGTGGGACATTTACATTCAGTAGACATTCTCTGCTCATTTTAAATCCATTCTTCCATTTGGTTTGTGGTTCCCTGATTAGCTATGAAGCATAGTTTTGTTTTGATTTGAATAAGGGTCACTGCTAAATAAATGTTTTTGATTCCGGGATGGGAAGCTGCCTGAAAAGCATAAGGGATGAATTTGTCAGTTCCAAATGTCACCTCAAAATGTCTTTTCAAGTTTATCTGTTTTTTTTATTTTTTAAAAAAATCTGGTTGAATCAGAGGGAAAGAAGTCTGGTTTATGTTCAGAAATACCATTCCGAATTTGTCCAAAAGGCCATACACAAAAGAAGCTTTGAAGGATGATCATGTATCCCATTGCAGAGACATGGATTTGATAGATGGACCACTTAGTGGATAAGGAATTTGCTGGATGGCTGCACTCAAAGAGTTGTAGTCAATGGCTCAATGTCCAAGTGGAGACCAGTGACAAGTTCCTCAGGGGTTGGTACTGGGACCAGCGCTGTTTAACATCTTTGTCAACCACATGGACAGTGGGATTGAGTGCACCCTCAGCAAGTTTGCTGATGACACCAAGCTGAGTGGTGTGATTGATACTCTAGAGGGAAGGGATGCCATCCAGAGGGACCTTGACAGGCTAAGGAGGTGGGCCTGTGCAAACCTCATGAGGTTTAACAAGGTCAGGTGCAAGGTCCTACACCTGGGTTAAGGTGATCCCAAACATGGAGACAGACTGGACAAGGAGTGGATTGAGAGCAGCCCTGTAGAGAAGGACTGGGGGATATTGGTGGATGAGAAATTTAATATGACCCTGCAATGTACACTTGCAGCCCAGAAAGCCAAATGAATCCTGGGCTGCATCACAAGAAGCATGGCCAGCAGGTCAGGGGAGGTGATTCTTGCCTCCACTCTCGTGAGACCCCACCTGAAGTCCTGCATTCAGCTCTGGGGCCCCCAGCATAAGAAGGACATGGGCCTTTTGGAATGAGTCCAGAGGAGACCATGAAGATGATCAGAGGCTGGAACACCTCTCCTGGGAAGAGGCTGAGAGAGTTGGGGTTGTTCAGCCTGGAGAAGAGAAAGCTCCGGGGAGACCTTATAGCAGCTTCCCAGTACCTAAAGGGGCCTACAGGGAAGCTGGGGAGGGACTTCTTACAAGGGCATGGAGTGATAGGACAAGGGGGAATGGCTGGAAGCTGAAAGAGG
>JAVJGI010000003.1:8392318-8425986 GCA_035590275.1 Ibycter americanus
GTGTCCCTGCCCATGGCAGGGGGGCTGGAAATGGATGATCTCTAAGGTGCCTTCCAACCCAAACCATTCTATGATTCCATGATTCAGGAGCATCTAAGAAGTGAGTTTCAATGCAGTGTTCCCCTCTGCTAGCAGCAGGGATAATCTGTTGGGTAGAAATAGGTGTCTAGACCAGCAAAGTGAGTCTGTATTATTATAGACATACTCACTTTAATGAATATGAGTCTTTCCATGCCCTGGATGGTATTTGATTGTGTGTTTTATTTCATTGCAGTATCTTACAGTCATCTTAGCATAGTCTCTCCAGAAAAGGAATAGGTTTAAGGAAAAAAAAGGAAGGTTTCTTTTTCATTTGTTTGTTTAGTTTAAATATATAGAGAGATATGCCAGTAGTGTCATTTATCATAGGGTATTTTCTTTTTTTTTTTTTTTTTTTTAATATCATTAGTGTTCAACGTTAAGTTTAGTTATTGCCCCTTAGGTTTCTAATGGTCAAAATCTGTAGTAACTCCTCTGTGCATTTCCCGTGCAAAATATAAGAAAGGAAACATTTGCACACTGAAAGCTATGTAACCTTGTGTACTCATCACAGTTCAAATGTCAAGAGAAAATGGTAATCTTTGGCCATTTTGGAAGCATTTCAATTCAGGTACTGTGGAAAAACAAGTTAAAAATAAGGAACTTGATGGTACTTGAAGGCAAGCCTAATTTTGTGGTGGAAGACTGGCAAAATGCACAGCATTTTGAGAGAGATATTTAATACTTATTTTTTATAACACTTCTAAGTCAGGTCCCATTACAAAAGACAGTGTACAAATGTATAGTAAGAAACATGCTCTGCCCTGAGTGTCTTACAATTTAAATAAGGAGATTTTCTGGGTATGGAGAATAAATAATTTATGCAGGATCATGCAGAAAGCAAGTGTCAAAGCCATGACAGCCATGTGACATTCAGCACTATTCAGATAGTACCCATGAGTACCAGCAGGAGAGGAGTTTGAAGCTCATTCTTCAGTGTTTTTGCAGGAATTATCTAACAAGCTAAACAGGAATGCACTAATAAATGTGAGGAGTCATCCAAGGTAATGGGCAGGATGTAAGCATATAAGATCTGCTTTTTGCATGTATGGCTATAGATGATCAAAGTTTGTGTAATTCCTTTTAGATCTGCTCTCTGAGGCTTTACCTCTGTAACACTAATAGATGGAGATGGGGGGAAAGACCAGCACGTGCTAATCTGCACATATGCAGTTAGGTTTGTAAAATTTGCCGGGATTGGTGCACCCACAAGTCCAGCACAGATCTAGACGAGCTGGAGAAGCTCACAGTTCTGGGAGGAAATCCAAAGCTTTAGTTTCGTGAGGGGAAACTTAGACACGAAAGGCCAAGTAAAAGTCTACAGGTCTGAAAATGTTGAATAATGTTAACACTATGCAGAAGGGTTTCTTTTGCTTCTTAGAATCAAACAAACTGCTCAGTGCCCTGTAGGTATATATGTATTTTTAATAACTCCTTATCCTGCTACCCATTTTGAAACAAAAACTAAACCATAAAATATAATAGTGGTGGGAAAAGAGAAATGTTTTAATGAAACTCACGATTTAACCTCAGCCAAAATCAGTACATCATAAGATGGCTTATTGTAGTAAGCAAATTAATATGGCAGTGAGCTTTCCAATTAGGGCACATATCAATTTATTTTTATGGAAATGTTGTATAGTTTATATTTTTAATACATTACGAAATGTGAAGGGAGTCTACTACCCAGAACATAAGACTCCCTGAGGCTCACACATATTACTTAACCTAGTTGTGCTAATAAACCTTTATATACTATGTTTTGCCAGCTCTGCTCTTAGCACAGCCTCAGAAGCAAAACCTGCTTAAATTTATGGGAAAACAACAACAGCTTGAAGAAGAAAAATGTGGTAGTAAGGGGAGAGGGGAAAGGAAATGTTCCTGTTCTCCCCACTGAGAAGACAAATGATGACAGACTTTTTTCTTTTCTTTATTTTTTTCCAAAACCCACAGTATTCGCTTCCATTTCTATAAGAGAAATTAGTCTTAAGAAAAAGAAATTCAAAGACCATAAAGCATGAAGAGAAAGAGGAATTGATCTTGGATACAAGATGGGATTGAGTTATAATATAACAAGTTACAGGTCTTTTCCTACTGAAAGGCAGAACCAATTGATTTATTATCATGACTCCCAGCTTGCGTTTTTTTTAGGAAGGAACTGTAGATGCTAGGTAGAATGTCTCCTTTGATTTGCCACACTATGTCTTAATTACTAATGCTAGAAGTTCATGGTAGTATTTTCCAACTTCAAAGGCTTCAGCAGCTTAAACAGCATGAGTGGATTTGTAAGAACACAGTGACAACGGTATGGTGTCTTCATATTTTAGAATTGTCAGTTCATTTTTTATTTATTGTACATCAAAGTGAAAATAAGCACACAGAAAAGATAATAGGTTTAGTCAGCATTCTCTTTTGCTATCAGAGGAATTGAAAAGTTACTCTTGTTTCAAGAACTGGGGTTCAGAGCTGCAGTTGAAGTATTTTTTTGATCTTCTGGCAAAAGCAAATGATCTTAAATTTCTATTCCAAGTGTCTTTGAATCTTTCCCTACTTATTTGTGATTTACACTGGTATAACTCCAATAAAGTCTGCGGCTATGCTGGTGAAGGGCTGCTGTAAGCAGAGGAAAACCTCTGGCCTATGAGATACAGGAACCAGTGCATGGCGTAGGGAATTTCACTTCTGCAGAGTCCAGTTCAACAGATCATTTGGGTAGTTCTTTTAGTTCAAGAATATAAATTGCCATTTCTAATAGCACCGCTATCTCATGGTGAGGTCAGAGACATGAGCAAACCTCTTTTATTGGAATTGTTGACTGGATGTCAAATTGTTTACTTGGTGCAGTGTTGAAATACAGTTTAATGATGATACAGCAATGGCACATGATCCATGCCAAACTGAAGCATCTTAATTGGTGGGGATGGCTGGAGTACCGAAGAATCTTTAATCAGGTTGGGGATGACTAGTGGATGATTACCCCAATTGAATGCGAATCTCGGTTTTAAAATAGCAATCTCTGTAATGCTATAGCAATGTATTTTATATTGCAGTAGAGAATTGAGATGTAGCCCAAATTCTTATATAAATTGTTGTAAAAAATTATTTAGAAATGTGAATATACACAGCATGAGTTTATACCCTTTCATTTATTCAATCTAATAAGGATTCTTCTCTGTACTACCTTTTATTGTATGTTGAATTGTCTTAAATTAGCATTACTGCTTATGAATGCTCTGCTGGATACTTAAGAACTTGTTGGTTTCTCCCGCAATGAAAGATAGCTGAAAGGTCATTACATTTCTTGCTGGTTTATGAAACCCAGGCTATAATCAGTACATCAGGTGAAAAATCTATTTTCCTCATCCAGTGATTGTCAGAGTGGATGGGTTCAAATATGTTTATCTCTGTACTATAATAAGGAACAAAAAATGTTATTGCTCTTCCAAGTGCTCTGGCTGTGACAATAAATTAAAATAATCAATGTCAGCAGAGAAAACAAGAGGAAAATATTATGATGAAGCATATAAAAGTGAGAAAGAGATCTTTCGCATTGACATAATAATAAAATCATAATATCTTTATAAAATGATAGAGATATTCATGTCCAGAGCCTTTTCAAATCTTTCATGCTTGAAAAATATCGAGAGTTGTAAGTAATATGTCTAATAGATCAGCATGTTAAGCACTGATTTGTTAGTACTATCTGCCAATACTGCCACTGTCAGGACATTATTTTGTGTATTGTAAATCTTGCACACATGTACATCTTGATCAGCTAAGCTTTTTCCATGCCCTTTTCCTCAAAGGAAGTGACATCAAGTTGCAATAACTTTTCATTGTTCCTCATGGAGGAATTTTCTTTCTTCCTTCTCTTTTTTTAATTTAGGAATTGTTTAATTGAGCAATTCAAAACACCTAGTGGTGCGTAATATTAAAACACTTGTATGGTGCACTCCACTTGATCAAGACATGCTTAATCAGGAATCTGTTTAATCTCAGAGAACTTATTTCAAACTAATGGCAGTAACGGATGCTTAATTGGAATTGTAGTTCTGTAAACAGAAGATATCAGTCTTCAGTTTTGTCAAATTTGGATCCAAACTTTGCATCTCTGTGACATAGATTACACGGCTGAAAAAAGAAGGCTGATATATTTCAAGTGAAATGTGAGAACAAGCCGAACATGGTATCTCCATTGACCCTTCCCTCCCTCAATTCTGTCTTGAGCACTCCTGGTTTTCCTTCATTTCTCTTCCTCTAATGCATACCTGTTTCCTAGACTTGAAGCACAGTCTGCATTTCTCAAGCTTTACAGAGAAAACATTGTACAAGGATCTCAGTGAGAAGATCTTAGGCAAAGGAAGCAGAAGGAAAACTTCGAGCCTCCCATCTGTCTCTCCAGCTGACTAATAACTCTCTCACCCCCCAATTAAGCTTCTTACAGCCTACCTCCACTGTGTAATCTGTTTTGTTTTCTTTTTCTCAGAGTCCAGAGTGAATTATTTATGTATTTTCCATTCCCTGAACTGGGGTTGTGAAGGCTACCAAAAATCTGTTTATATCTGTGTCATCCTGTTCATTATACTCTCCCACCCTGCCCCTTATTCATGTGAGGATGAATATCACTCTTCTGCCCTAATGCTGGCCCAGCAGCTGAGCTCCTCAGCCTCTGTATTTAATAAGGTGTCTTGGTTTGCCTATTCCCTCTCACTTTCTAACCTTTCTTTTGCTTGAGAAAGGTGAAGGGCCAGATAATCTGCCTTCTCTGGTGCAGGTGTCAGTGCTATGAACAAGGAGCAGTAGATAGCCATATGACCTGATAAGAGGATATTTATTATATTGAAGTGAAGTAAAAACCTTATATGGAACTGTGTGCCTGTTCTTCAAACCCATGGCAAGTTCTGCAGCCCCAGACACCTTCATGTAGAGATTCAGGCCTTTTTCCTTCCCTTTTTAATATTCAAGTGGACACTGAGTCTGTTTCTCAGACGTGGTGTTCATGACTGTGAGTAGTTCTGTCCAATATGATAAATCCTGGCCTAAATTTTGGGGTCTGTATTTTGCAAAATAGTCTTTGTCATGGATATTAGGTTTATGACACTGTAAAGAGAGGGCAAGGCTTTCTTTTTCATCAGTAGGGAATAAAGAAGGCGGTAAAGTGTCCTTTTGTGTGTGTGTGCTGCTGGGTCAAGGTTTGACTTGAACAATAAGCAGTGAGAGGCGAGTGTGGTCACTGCATCTAATGGCGATGGTGATATGAATTCACTTTCCTCCAGCTTTTGGGAACCTGTCTTAATACGACCCTGACCTCTGCTTTCACAGTGTCAAGCACAGTAGAAATAACAAACCGTGAAAAAGTGAAGCCTGATGGCAGGATCTATTGGGGTTAAATTCTTCCAGCAACCTTTGAAAACTTGATTCTGCGGTAGTAGGAAGAAGCAGGATGTCCGTGGCAATCAGTACGGTGATTGTGTCATACGAACTTGCAATAGAACAGTAGGTAACGCTTCTGCTCTCAGTTTTGTTCAAGGAAAATGGAGAGAGAGGCCACGTGTGTGTGATCATTTGCATTGACTATTTTAGAATGTCTTTTTAAAAGACTGTGATGCAAAGTTTAATATCAATGAGAAACAGGATCTTAGTCTGTTGCTGACATATCTCCTTTCCAACCTTAGCTCAATTTTTTGCCTTACAAATACGGTAATGTTAATCGAGTGGAAACAGATGGGAATAAACGCATGACTGCACTTTGCAACAGGCACTATTCTGTCCTATTTAGTCCTCAATGAATGCAAAACCTAACAGAAATTACTCTGTGCTGTATAGTGATGACCCAAAATCTGGCTTGAGAAGTTCAGGATCAAGATCCTTTCTTTCACTGACTTCAGTTTAGGTGATCCAAAGTACAAATAATGAATATAATATTGATTCTATAATCTATAGGAGTAATCTGAGACTTCATTAAGTTTTCTAAAGCTCTTAACTCACCAGGCAAAAAGCATTGTGTTGAACAAAAGTGTTGTTGTTTGTGAAAATTCATGCTGGGAAAAAGTGAATAGATTTTTGAACACTGTGACCTGTTTGGGTAGTTACAAGTCACACAAGAATACATATAGCTGGAGGAGGTCTTGAAGCAAAAGTAGAAAAAATTGCTTTGGCAAGTACGCTTTAATAAAAATAAAGAAAAATTAAGAGAAAATTTATTATCAAGTTACAAAGTTGTCTGATTTCTGAATGCCTGTATAGAATCCTGTTATAAAGGATTCAGACTGCAGCATAACCAAAGTGAAACATCCAGCACACAGCTCCTTCAGGTACAGAGCTGCTTACTCTGGAGTGACGAAATTGGTAGAGTTGTGGTCACCAGCCTCTTTAGTGAACAAACAGAATTGTGTCTCAATTAGCGTCTTTTTCTCAGAATAGCATTTGATCGTAACCCATTTTCTTTCCACAAGATTTTTGGGATGAAAGCGGGGAAAGGATGAGCAACTGTGGCTAAAAGACACCAGCTGTTTTACTACAGAGGCATCCCAATATAGATATAGTTTTGGAGATAGTTTTTTGGAGAACTTTAGTGCAGCTCAGTGCATTGTGACACTCTATATAGCTTGTGGTAAGACAGATACAGGTTAAAAGACAGGGTAAGAGAGGTAGGAAGAACAAGGGAAAGAATAGTTAGGCCATGCTAAGGGCATTTGTAGCACAAGGCATTTTGAGAGCAGCCCTGTAGCTGTTCTGAACTTACCTATACTGCACTTTAAGATTTCTGCTTTTCAGGATGAGTCAGGATAAAATGTTATTTTGAAATTCAATTATTTCTGTGGAGTAGAAAATATCTTGCCATTCCTCATATGATCTTCAGATTGAAAGTCTGCAGCTTAATCCAATACTGCTTATGTATTTGTAGCCTGTAAAGGCCCAAACTGTGATCAGGGCTCTCTTGGACAAGGCGATGTAGTATCAGCACTGCTATTGGCATGTAAAAGAAAGTCCTGTTATGAAAAGCCATCAAGATTGTTCAAGCTGAGACAGAAGCTGAGGGTCACAGAAGAGGGAATAAGGCAGCTGAGTAAGGCTCAGAACCCACATGTTCTGGCCCCTCTGAAATGACGTATCCATTAAATTATTTCTTCTCTCAGCAGATCATGCCTGAAAGAAACCACAAACTAAATATAAGAGGAAAAAATATTATCTGTGTGTATGTGTTTATCTATGTACACAGGACCACACTTGAAAAGGAGCTGAGGAGGATTATTGATGATGAGAGAAGAAGATGGGGAGATTTGCTAAAGAATGTGGAGAAAGGCATCTGGTGTATGTGAATATGAAGGCTGTTTCAGATATGCAGCAAGACAAAAAGTGTGTGTGTGTAGAAGGGAGACCAAGGGAAGACTGAAGAGCAACCACTGGAGAGTAGGGCAAGAGGATGAAGTGTGAAAGAAAGGAATTTATGAAGTATTGTACCTGAAACCATGTATGCATTGCTCAGTGCTCCCCAAAGCAAGTATTATACAATGAAGAATAAAGTGCAATGGAGTTCAAACGAAATGTACTCCATTGTTACAGCAGTGCTGTAAACCACCTGAAATATTACAACTGTTACCTCTGGCATCATTAATGTCCTGGGATTATTTCATAAATCAGGCCCTAAAACATAATAGAGTAGAGAGGGTCAGTACTTTCTATAAAGATGAGATTGAATTGTAAGAGAATTAATGATACCATTATTACAGCCTTTAATCTATTTTATAGAGAACTGCTTCCTTCTCCTTTTATGAACAATTTGTCCTTTAGAGAATTCTTTAATATTTCTATGTAAGCAAAATTTTTGAAGATTTCTTCTAAGTCTTTGAAATAAAGATCTTTTTTTAAGTCTCTTCCTTAGGAAAGGAATAAAGTCTGTAACAGTTTCTGTAGTTTTATGTAGATTACAATGGGTTAATCGCTGTGGGAGCAAGTAAATACAAGTTGCACTAAGGCCAGGTTTAGCTATGTGCACTGTACTTCTGATGTTAAGCAAACCATGTGGTCAGCAGTCTAACTTGTATCCTGCTACTAATGCCTGAGTAATTGCAGATGCATATAGATGTATATCCCTGGACATTTTGGAGAAACAAAGATTGAATAGCTAACTGCAGCAAGAAACAACAAAAAGAAATTCTTTGTTTCTCAAATGGGACATCTACCTTCTTTGTTGAGTGTCTTAATAGAGAAATTTAACATTTTTATTGGTGTAGCTTTAGCTTGGCATAAGAGAATAACTTCTATTTTTCCTTTTTTTGCTCATTACGTCTTTGCTCTTTATTTTCATGCAGCATACATTGGACCCGCCTTGCCTCTCAGAAGTTTTTTGTGGTAATTACACCAGTCTAAAGATGATGCCCAATCTAACAAAGCTAATGAAAACCTGTCCTTCAATCTAAACTGTAATCAGTTTATAACAAGTTCTCTTTTCCTGTGCTTCATTACTGTGACAAAATCTCTTTTTCATACCTCAGAATGATAAGGCAGGGTGGAAAAAAAAAATCATTTTCCATCAGCAGGCGTGCATGAAAGGAAGATGGGCTTAAGCATGCAGAATTGATTTATTTGCATTCTTCTATTGCTTTGGTTGCTGCATCTTTGAAAGAAGTTAATATCATATCTTTGATTTGGCCTCTGGAATGGCAGGCCCTGGCAATCAAGCATGCTTAGTATAGCAGACAAATAATCTAGACCGGTGGAGTCCCGGTATGTATCGATTCATTTGGAAATGTGGCAGACTCGTAGCAAAAAGAATTTTGGAATCTGTTAGCTGGACATGGCAGATTTTGAGGAAAAAAAAAAAAAAAAGCATTTCAGAATAGGTTAGCCCTCCTGACAAAACTATCTTTACCTGTTTTTCTTAATGCTTGTGAATATCACCCCAACACCACCAGCCAGTTGTTTGTAATGTTTCTCTTTTCCACTCATTATTCTACTCTGTGCATTTTTGTTTGTCTCCTGCTCTCCTGCAGGCTATTCACACAGTGAGAGTCGTTGGTGTCAGCAGAGAGTGATGACATAATCATAGGTTTCCTATTTGCTTTAACAGCAGTACAAAACTCTACTGTTAATCTAATATCTCACATAATTTACTACAAAACAAGGTTGCTTACTCAAATATCTCCCAGTCTGATTTCCTAGTTCAGACTTCATCCTCAAGCAATCTGAGTAACACCTCTTTCAGCTCGCACAGTGAAAAGTAGGAACATACTGGCCTCTGTGACACCGGTATGATTTTGTTTGTTAAATTCTGATTCTGCAAAGGGGGGGTAATTTCTTGAGAGAGCAAGTGAAAACCTGATATGTCAACATTTCTGCTGTTTGCTGATCCCGAAGAGAGAGACCTTGCCTTAACCATAGTTTTGGAGTTTTCTGTTCTCAGAACAGGGAGCCCTTAGTGCAGTAAACACCGTACTGTACCTTGAGGTGATCATGACAAATTCTCCATTTTAGAGAATGACAGTTGGAGGCAAAGATTTTAAAGAGTAGTGCTCAAAATGACACTAGAAAATTAAGGCCCAGTCAAAACTGAAACTCAGTAGTTCAGTTGTGGTCTGTTTAGTTCCTCAATGGAGCATTGACAGAATTACTCCATATGCGGGCCAGATTAGCTGCTGACCCCCTGGAAACCCAGCTGTGGGCTTTAAGTTCATCTTACTATCTTCCAAGACATTTAAAGAAAAAAATCAAAACAACCTAAAACCCTGACTCAAAGTGATTTTTTTTGTTCTTTAGTTTCTGAATTAGACACTCAATGGATGAACTGAGTCCTTTTTAATTTTTCTGTAAGGCAAACCTTTTCAGAGACACAAAAGTTGGAAATGTTTTAGAGTCTGTGAATAAAAGAGTGTCTGTGTCTTTCTGCACCTGGTTTTGCCCTAGACAGGTACACAGTTTACATGTTAAGCAGGAAGCAGCAAGATGTAGTGAGGAGGTACAATAACCAGCAGCAGGTATCTCAGCTCAAGTGGAATATAGATCAGGCAATCAAGCAAGCTGCTCTCCTGCCTTTCAGTCTAGAACTTTGGTACCCAACTCAGTGTTAAAACTGCCAGCCTGTCAGTGAATTCAGAATAAGTGTCTGCACTTCAAGAAAAGGAGTCCATACATTAACTTCTAATGCTGATGACATTCAGAAAGAAAGAGACTTTCATTGGCGTTCATGGTTTGGCACCTTTGGACTGGCATACTTTCAACTTCCGTTTGCCATCCAGCCCCACAAGCTACGAAGGGTTTATGATTTTAGCATTGTAATAGTGCAGAAAGCTTTGCAAAAGAAGCCAAGTACAGTTACAATTCTGGGCAGTTAGCAAAAGAGAGAACAAACCAGCAACATGGTTTGTTGGTTTATTTCGGTAAACATGCCTGTTACAGGTGACCCCTGAGAAAGTCCATTACCTTTTTCATCATACAAGTTTTGTAAAATTTGCCATGTAATTAGTGTTGAAATGGGAAAAATCACCATTTTAGGGGTTTTGTTCTTTCAGAGGTAGCTACATAAAGAATAAGAAAAGAGAACTGTATACAAAACTGTTGAGTGCAAATATCTGTTTGAATTTTGGCAGTCTGTCCTTCTTCACCTTAGTTTCATCTCTTTCAAGAATTAATTCTGAAAGCGAAGTAGAGTTCTTTGTTAGAAGTCATGTAGTTCTTGTTCCATTACAGAATTTGAGTGGTCTTTTGGCAGAGAATATACAGAAATCCTGCTGCTGGTGACCACTGCAGTAGCATCACAAGAAACAAGCTGTGTGGTAAAATTTTAGTTTAACTTCTATGTTAATGCTTTTCTGTATGTGTTCCCATAATTCCTCTCAAATTTAAAAGAACAAAAGTAGTGAAGTGTGAGAGCAGTTACTTAAAAAAAAACATAGACAAAACCCAAAAACCCTTGTATGCAATACAGTAACATTTTTTCTCTAGCTTTTCTAAAGCTACTTCTAAAATATAATGATAAAGAGTTACAGTCCCACTTAATATTCAACAGGCAGGTTAGAAGTTGGATCAAAATGCTTGTTATTTTCTACTATGTTTTGGAGAACCTTTTGTAAGCGTTTCTGTGCAATTTATACAAAGACTCTACGTCTACATACTGTATCCTGGGTGAAATTCTCACTACCTTTGCAGTACGGAAAACTATCTTACTACATCCAGTAGTAAAATTCTTCTATCATCAGGTACAAGAATATGACTCTCAAGCTTATTACTTCAACAAGAAGTCAAAAGCTTCAGAAGCTTCCAGGTACGGAAACTGAGCTTCTATCTGTTAGGCAGAGCACAGGTGAAACAGTTTCATGGAATCTGAAAGGAGAATGTTAAAATGCAGTGTTAGGTCAGCCATTGCTTGTCTACAGAAAGGAGGGGGTTAAAGTTCAGATTTAATAAATGCACATCTTCGTACATTCAAGTATTTCTGCAGTAGTAAAAAGTCATACAACAACTAATTAGGAAGTAGGGAATGTTCATTAAGCTTAGAAGGGAACAGTAAGAAAATTGAGAAGTTACTTGTGGTGAATATATCCACCAGAAAGGAAATATACCAGTGGCAAGATTCACATATACTATGTGCTGGTCATCTAGTGAGATGCATAGAAATTTTTTACTAAGAGACATTGTTCACTTATGTCATGAATCACGTGAATTTCCACCAATGCACTCAGAATAGTTTTCCCGAGAGTGGCCTCCTGAAGAGCTGGCTACCTGTTTTGTTTGAACTCTGACTGGTAAAGTAAAAAATTATAGCTGATTATCGATTTGTTTCTCTGAATGCAAGGTGTACAGGAATTAGAAATTGTCCGCAAAGAGTAAAATGTTACTGTTCTGTAAATATTCATGGCTCTGTTGCAGAAAGGAAATCAGATGCAAACTTTTTTCTGAACAGCTTATTGCCTGCGAGACATTTTATTCGAAGTGCAGTCACACTATTCCCCATTTCCTCCATATTCATAATTGTAGTTCCTAATTATTTGGGGTCATTATGTATCTTCCATCTTCCAAAGGTCAAAGATACTAATTCTTTTAATGAATAATTTATTCAACAATTGATTGGGTAATGAGTGAAATAGCTGAATACAGTTTTCACTGGGAAATATTAGATTATATAGGGATATAGTAATGAAATAAAAATATATAGGAGAAAAAATGTTTGGAAAAAAGTAGTTGTAACTAATAATTCAGTCAGCCATAAGACTGGCTATTTTATTTTTCTACACGAAGTTCATCCTCAGAGTACACTTTAAATTCTTAAATTGTAATGTTATGTATGTATATCTGTAGTTCAATGGTAAGAAATTAGGTTTTATCTGTATTTGCATAAGTAGTTCTTAGGTTAATGAACAGTTTGGAGAAATTCCTATCCTTTTTACATTTTCTCTTTGTTATTGAAGGTTAATTTTCTCTCAGAAGGCCTCCTAACTCTGCCAAAGACTATCACCTTTTTGTGCTAGACAGCATATACACATCAGATGAAAGGCAGCTCTGGTCCAGATGATCTTAAATTAATTGAACAATATAAATAATGAACAGCAAAGGCGAGGGAATTGCAATTACCTGCCTGAGTGATAGATTCTACAGCAGAAACCAGGAATCCTGTTTTCTTGTTTATTGCTTTACTCCGATGGGCTATATAGTGCTAACTGCCTAAACGTTTACAGAAAATTACAATTAACACAACTTGATCAGATGTTTTTTAAAAAAATTTAAAATTTTAAAATTAGTATTGTCAAAGTTTCAATAAGATTTATTCAAAGGCATCTAGATTTCTGTTAAGTTCCCACTGACACACCAAACTTTTCAAAGTCCCTAAACTCCAATAAATGCTGGTAACTGTTCCTTAACACTTTGCAAAAACAATGAAGGAAACCAATGCGTATATTGAGTCCATCCTGAGTTTCAAATATAAAGTATCAAAAGAGCCAAAGGATAATGCAAGCTCTAAAACAAACAAACAAAAAATGTATATAGTTTGGTAATTTTGAAAATCTCTTGGTTTTAGAAGGCTGTGTAGGGATGCTGAGGGAACTGAAAAAAGTAGCAGCATTTGACAGTGATTTGATATCTGAATCATTTGTTTAGCACTGTGAAATATAGTCACGCTCCTTTGCACTTGCTTCATTTCTCTCATAGGAAGGAGCAGAGCCTGGAATAATGAGGATCTGCCAAACATATTATGACACTACAGATTGTTATTCTCTTTCCAGACCCAAAGGCAAATCTTTTACAGGGACAATCTGTGCCCGATGCCTGCTGTTACTGAATGCAGGCAAAAGGGCTGGCACAGAACAATTGCAGTCTCCTGGAGATGATCACGCCCAGAGGAAGAAATAATCTGGATAATTTGACTGACAAGTTCTTCACTGGCAAACCTGAAAAAGAGGAAGTTGGCAGCGAGCTTTGAGGGTTAAACTTCAGTTTGAAAGTCCATTAGTTAGACCTCAGCAAATTGGAATCCGTTATGTTTTGCCTGGAATTTCATGCCAATCTGTGCTTTTACTGTTTGCCATTGGAGTGTCATGGGTATACGTGCAACTGCAAATATTTTTGTTTTAAATTGAGTATAAACTCAAAGATTTTTTTGAAATTAAAATGTAATTTCTTTTGGATTTTTGCTTTAAGTATATAAAAAACCCATTTCTTTTGTTTCCCAAACAAAGCGGTTCCATTTCTTTTTTTATTTGCCCAGTGAATAAAGTATTTGGCTCAAATGTAGATGTATCTCTCATTCAGCTTAGGCACAGTCCTCTGCCAGTGCTTTAGTTTTGTGCTGTTTCACAATTCCTAGAAACACTGCTCTTTCATGCTCTTTTTTTCCTCCCCTGAATCATGATCGTAATGCTTTTAAATATGTGCTTATGTGATTTTATTTATATACCTGGTTGAATCTCATTGAAATTATCTTAATTATCTTCATATTCCTTAATTTTGTAGTATACTAGTTTAACATGGAAAATACCCTGCAACTGTAGCAAACGTCTTTCCTGTCTTCCAGCAATCCATTAAGTAGGTTTGGGCAACTTCTGTTCGCAGCTTGAGTTTATTTTCTAGTTGTAAAAGAGGAATTCTCTTTTTTCCTTTGTGCGACAGATCATTTGAAAGCCTACTGAAGGGAAATAATAGAAGCTGATAGGGGGGAAAAAAAGCTCTTCACATATCCCTCTTCCTTGAAAAGTATATCATATATTTCTTTTCATCACAAACCAGAGTTAAAAATAAAAATTGGAATTTCCATAGGTAAAAAATAATTCTGAAAATTAATTTAAGGCCATTATCAAATCCATATCAGTGGTCTGTTTCACCAACTGACCAAAAAAATGGTTAAATAGGTGACATTAAATAGACTCTAAACCAATAATTTACTTGCTTGGAAAAAAAATAACAAAAACAACTTCTAATAAAGATTATGTGCTTGATAATTATTCCACTAATTATTATTATTATTATTATTTACTCATTATAGTTGTGAGTTTCATAATTCAGTTAAGTAACTGAAAATATCAGTTTTATGTTTTTTTTTTTTTTTTGGTTTCTTGAGATCATAATTCCAGGAGTAACTGCAACTGCCAAAACATGACCAAATGTATCCCTGTGTATACCAGACGAGACTCTGGGGGTTTTTGTTTGTTTGTTTGTTTTAACATTTGGATTATCCTATACTTGGCCATGTGGCAATGTAGTTCAACAAAATTTACAAATATTTCTGCTGAGGTGAAATTGTTTAACCTTATATATATGAGCCTTGTTGCCACCATCCTTTGTAATAATAATAGTAGTATATAATAATAACAATAATAAATAATAATAATAATAATAATTAGCTCAGCATATTTGCTGTACTTTGAGCTATAAATAACATTTTTAACTCAATAATGAAACACAGTTATAAAAATTAATTTCATGACAAACAGTTAAAATAAAGACCTGGTAGTGTGTTTGTGGAAGATGGAGGTTTAAGAAATTTTTCCTTTCCTAAATATGTGCAGTAGTTAAACAGGTTAATAAATCCAGATGCTGTTGAGATGTTTCCAGTTTAATTTACTAGTGGCACAGGAATGAATTCAGGCAATTTGTTGTAACACTGAATCAAATTCAGTGCTTTAACAGTTAGAGACATTTTACCAGAAAAATCAGCTATGAGAGTTCTTCTTTTCCTTAACTGGCAGATATATAAAAATGTTCTAAAAGCCACCTAGCAAAGTATAAATAATATCACTGAATGCAATAACAATATGGAGAGTATCTGTTCATTAGACCTGTGCCTGTAATGGTCAGGTTTTATGCTTCTTGAAATATTTTTAAAAAGCTGAGGTCACATTGTATTTAGAAAAAGTACTACTAGCCTCTTATAGACTCTGTATTCTGGAAAACGTTTTGCCATTCCAGAGAAACAATCAGGTTGAAAGCAAACAGAAAGCTGAATTTTACTTGAAGACTGTGCATGGAACAGCATTATGCCATAACCAGTAGTATTAATGCTAAAGTTTAAGCCACAGGTTGCAAGATGTCTCAGTAGTAGTTAATATTTCGTTAAAAGACCCCAAGATAATAATTTGCATTGTGTATAAAATGGCTTTAAAAGGTATGGCAGATCAGGTGGGACTGCTTAATAAAGAGCATCATCAGAGAAGTTGGATGCTTTCAATTTAATGTGTTCACCTGGTTTCTGTCAAAAGTAGGGGTAATTAGTTAGAAGGAAAATTTAGATAAAAGTAAAACTACAGTTTCTTTGAACTTCAGTGCTCCATGAGCTGTCCTGGTTGTCTACCTCTTTCACCACTGAATTTAAGGCTAATGTAAATCTACAAACTATATATGAGTGGTGTCTAACATCACCCAGTGATTCCAAAATAACTGGAAGTTACAGAGACTGGCTGAAGTTCTTTTCTGGATGGATGAGTTATACAGCATTTTCAGCAAGCAGAAAACTTTCAGCTGCTTTATAGTCCACCTTCTAAGGCAAATGGCATTTTTGTACTTCCAGGATGCACAAGGTGGTTATTGGAAGAAAGAGCAAGAGAAGAAGAAAAATTATAGTGAGACAAATACCATTAGAAGACACCTGGGCATAGATATTGTGTTGTGGTTTAACCCCAGCTGGCAACTGAGCCCCACACAGCCGCTCGCTCCTTCCCCCCACAGTGGGATGGGGAGAGAAACAGAAAGGTAAAAGTAAGAAAATTCATGGGCTGAGATAAAGACCATTTAATAGGCAAAGCAAAAGCCACGCGTGCGAGCAGAGCAAAACTAGGAACTCATTCACCACTGCCCATGGGCAGGCAGCTGTTCAGCCATCCCCAGGAAAGCAGGGCTCCATCGCGTGTAACAGTTGCTTGGGAAGACAAACATCACTCCAAATGCCCCACTCTTCCTTCTTCTTCCCCCAGCTTATATACTCAGCACGACATTCTATAGTACAGAATATCCCTTTGGCTAGTTCAGATCAGCTGTCCCGGCTGTGTCCCCTCACAATTTCTTGTGCCCCTCCAGCCCTCCCACTGGCAGGGCCTGAGAAACTGAAAAGTCCTTGACTTAGTATAAACATTATTCAGCAACAACTAAAAATATCAGTGTGTGTTATCAACATTATTCTCACACCAGATCCAAAACACAGAACTGCACCAGCTACTAAGAAGAAAATTAACTCTATCTCAGCTGAAACCAGGGCACGCTGGAAGAAGGGAAACTGTAAGAACAAGCTCAGTGTTATCTTTGATGCAAAAGTCAAATGGGGACTGACTTTTCATTCTGTACTTACGCAGTACATATCAACAAGATGGCCTGGTCCATCATAAGTACTTGTACCATAATATAACTATGTAATATAACAATTAAATTGAAGGCACAGCTAAGTAAAATAAAAACTACATACGGAAATGATGATTTATATGATTCTTCATCAATAGAGTACTATGTACATAGTTAAATACCACTAACTCTATAAGAGGTGCTGTGATGTGCTGAATATGATCCAAACATTTAAAGGCAGTGTAAGGTATCTTATATTTGTAGTATGCTCTCCAACAGATTATCTTACTACAGCTATTAACCAGACACGCTACACTGAACTAATAATGAAGCAAAGAGATTTGATTCTCAAACTTGGGTTTAAATGTATTCTTGTTTTATTGGGGGTGTACATGTAAGTTCTAATACAGAATTATTGAATTCAGAAGAAAAAAACCCAACAATTCAAGCTTAAGTTCAATATCTGGAGAGCAAATCCTGTCCACCAACTTATGTATCTTGTGTATCCCAGTTTCCATGATGTATCTTACACCAGATACCATTGTGTGGTTGGTGAGCGAGGCTGGTGCTCAAAAGAGTCATTTAGGCAGCTGTTTCACATGACTGAATGCAGGAAGCCAAAGGCCACTACTTTCTTCATTAGAATAATGTATTTTCCAGGTCTGAAATCTTCTTTCCAGTCTGAACTATATTTGTTTCTAGTCGGTTCCATTAGTCTCTATTCTAATACATGGAATATTGAATTTGGGCTAATGCTTTATAAAGTGTAAATCATTTTTAGGTTAAATATCAGTAAAAAAGAGCCCATTCCCATGCTAAAAAAACCACCTGCCAAGTTCACAGCCATGGTAAATTCAATTTTACTTGGTAACCTAATAGCTACTTGTTATGAAAGGTTATTTCACCTATAAACATCTGCTTTTAATCTGCCTTTACACTATGATAGTTTAAAAGATACCATCATTTTTTGACTCACTGTATCTATTACAGTTGTTCAGATTTTATCAAAATTGTTAATATTGCAATGCTTTTCTTTTTGCTACTGAGAAAAAAAAAGATAATTTAGAACAGTGATAAAGAACACTTAATGAAATAACTTAAATCTCTATTTTTATTGCCTCATTTTTGCAACATGTTTTAGTTTACCTGTAAAATAGTCAGTGGTACCAAGTAATAGAGTGAAGTTCAGGATATGTTTGTTTGTTATTCTTTAAATTCTGTGACTCACTAAACTGAAGGCTACATTAAAGCCCAAAGCTCAGTTTTACTAAGAGTTGATATTGTATATCCAAATGATACATTTTAATGGGTATCTCTTCCCCTAAATAGCTAGTAAAATGCTGCATTTGAAAGCTGGTATTTTTATTGGGAACATTATGTGATACAAAACTGTGTGCTTCTTTCCACTGAGTGGGTTTTGCAGATTGTAACTGTTATTGCAAGGAATATTCAAATGCTTATTATTATGCAAAGATTTGTATCATTCTCAGGACAGTGTATACCCAGAATTAATGATGTCATTGTTGTTGGGTTTCTATTAATCTGAAGACAACAACCCCATTTGTAAGCATGATGTACAATATACATATGAATAGGTGGTGGCAGTTAGAGATGACCTTTCTGATCTGTGAATTTCTGAATATGGATTAAGGTCAGTCATTCACGCCATTCAGCTAACAAGTGAGCAATTTCATGGAATTCATTTCAGTCCCAGAGCACCAACTCCTGCATATATTAGTTTCAATATGCAAAATCTATTATTATTCATCATTTCCAGTCGACTGCTAGGCAAAGAATTCTACATACTGCTCCTGTTGGTTACACTGGAAGATTTGGTCAATGGCTTAATGTGAATAAGTTCCCAGAAAGATATTAGCCCAGGTTTCTTCTATGGTGATTCTGCTTTCAGGGGGTAACTTCGTTTAGATTACCATGGTGAATGTCTTCAACAACGTCTTATTTTATTTCAGGAACTGTCTGTGCTAACAACTTTCCTTCCAATAGAAGCATTTCTATTACAGAAGTATCTTTCTTTTTATAAGTTGTGAAATGTTTTTATGTCCACCTCTGTGTAGGCTTTTTCTATGGATTTTTAAACACATAAATCCTTAGGTATTCTCTCAAAAGTTTAAGATCTCTTTCCTCCTGTTTCCACTTAATTCATGAAGAGCTTATGCCTTTGTTGACTCCAGTATTTGTTAGAATGGTGGTTTGTGGAACCCTGCATACGCAGGTTTGCCAGCCTCCTGTTTTTCACGGCTGCAAACACCCTTGCTGTAATGTTTGCATACTGAAGGGAAACTAATGCTCTGAGGCTCAGAGCGAGCACCAAAAATGGAATATAAACCTCAGTATTGCAACATTTTACTTATATGCACTAATCTTAATGGGATCCGCAGGTCTGAGTTAATGACAAGAAGCAGGAAGAAACTACTTACACAGTTTATCTAAAAAATTTGCTAATCTCCTTACTTTCCTTCTGTAAACAATGGGAAGAGAAAGGTTCCTTCAGAGGGCATGTCAGACCACAAGTTTATACAACTAGGTACCTTGGAGTAGGTCACTCCTTTGCTTGTTGAAAGGGGGCCTTCATCACCTAAATTAGAGGGAACAATGAAGATGACAAGATGAAGTGCTGAGGACAAGGCAAGTTACAATGCCTCAGCTATTCCAGACAGAATTTAGAGCAATACAACACCATAGGGAGGTGGTTGTGATGGTTAAGACCTTATTTAAAATACAATCAATGCAACAATTGATGCAGTAGAATGATAGAAGCTTGGATTAAATCTTTCCCAAGTTCTTCTTGGGAGTAGAGATATAGTCTCACCTTAAGCATTTTAATCTAAAGGAAATGCGATGGTTCCAACACCACCTTCTTTTGGACCAGGTCTGATTTCAATCTGTTTTTCTGAGAATGCCTGGTGAGGCTGTGAATATGGCCAAGGCCTTTCCCTATTTCCTTTTCCACTGCAGTGTATGGGATTCAACCTGCTACATCAGCCCTGCAGTCAAATATATACCTATAGAGCTTACTCTAGAGAACTGAAGACAATTGATTTTTCATCTGCGAAGCATGTACTCAAAGTTTTAGAAATCTAGTGTAGTTTTTAAGTTGTTGGGGTTTTTTTAAGAAAAAAAAAATAAAAAATCAACACTGCCTTTACTTATTTGTCACATCCTTCATCTGTAGGATGCAATCCTCTCACAGCCGTGTCTCTGCAGGAAGGGATCAGGTGAGTTCTTCTATTCCACTGAAGAGCAAAGACAGCTGCATTAGTCCCCTGCTGATAAAGCTTAAGGAACTAAATTGTGCTGAGTAAATTTCACTCAGCTCTCAGTTTCTGAATTTTACAACCTAGTTTATTAATGACTACAATTTAGATTAATGCATAACTGTAAATGGTAGTGACTCCCCATGCAACACTGAAATACAGGAAATCCTGTTGAAACATAAGACAAACTTTTTTACTGGAAAAGACATTGAACACGAGAGAGACTGTGGAGTCTCCACCCTTGAAGGTACTCAAAACCCAACTGGACAAGGTGCTGAACAACCTGGTCTAGGTTGGCCTTGCTTGAGCAGGGGCTTTGGGTCAGATGACCTCCAGAGGTCCCTTCCAGCCTCAGTAATTCCATGATTTGGTGACATGTTTTCAGCTTCCAAAAGAGGGATAGCATCATGATTCCTTCAGCTAAGTATGCCTCACAGTGAATCAGTGCAGACTTTGCACTAAAAGAGGTGAAACATTCTCATTATCTTTGCATAATTTTAGCCATGGGGAAATGCACTCTTTCAGTTTTAAGTCATGCTGGTGAATACCTGGGGTAGGAGGAATGGCAGGTGTTTCCAAGGCAAATGTACAATCGTTCTTTTAGCCACCACTGAAAAAATTAATTCAATATATATAAACAATGCTATAAATACGCAAGCTCCTTAATTTTCTTTATGGCATAACATTTGTAAATATCACTGAAAAGACTGCATATGTCCAATGACATTTGTAATTGAATTAAAAACTCAACAAAATGAGATCACTAAGGGAGAAGTGGGTGAGAAATTTACATCTCTGGCTTAACACAGTGTTACCAGTTACGGATGAGTAAGGAAGGTCTTATGAATACAGCAGGAATAACAAAAGAAGTAGCAAGCTGTTGCTAGAAAAAACATGTAGAAAAGTGTATGACCAAAGATCAAGCAATAAAGGAGAGTGAAATTGAAAGATCAGTGTGACCTGGGGCTGCTGAAATCCCTGTTTTCAAACACAAAGCAAATCCAAGCATAAGCTCTGTTTGCTGTAAAGAACCCATGCCCACTTTCTACATGAAGTTCTCTAATACATAGCAAGAAGTGACCTTTAAACTACCTTGACAGATAGCAGCTGACTAGAAAATTACAGTCATTAACAGGATATCTAGAGAGCAGACTATTGTAAAAAACGATACTAAAAGGCAGATGTTAACAATTTCCAACCCCAAAAGACAGCTACAATAAAACCCTACATTTCTACTGGTCTGAAAAATTGTTATTGAGGTTCAGCATACACAAAAATAAAGGCTGCATATATTTTTTTTTTCCATCTCTAGAGCCAAGCTTTATGTGAACAAAGTATAGAAAACATTCTGAGTATTCAAAAAAAAATTTGTTATAAAAATGCAGTTACTTGCCTTCACTGAAAATGAAGGTTCTAAATGAAATCAGTTTGGTCTTATCCAGTCCAGGTATTTCTGTTAGTGGAAAAACTTATAGAATTAGATATTTAACATCTTCATTTTAAAACTAAAGGGAAAAAATCTATAAAGAATGCCTTTAGAATTTCCCTTTTTCTAGATGGTTGTTGACCCACAGAAGAAACCCAATTAATTTAAGCTTTTCTTTCTGATTTTCCATAGCAATGCAAACATCTTTTTTTTTATTATTAACAAATGTAGTTGAGGATAACTGTGGAGATTTTTGCCCTGTGCATAAACTCAGGGGTATCGTATCAGAATATATTTATCAGTCAGTTTATGGTCCAGAAAAGAATTCATTTAGAATTGTTCAGTGTTTGTTTTTAATATTAATTGGTGTCAGAGTCAGTTTATGGTCCAGAAAAGAATTCATTTAGAATTGTTCAGTGTTTGTTTTTAATATTAATTGGTGTCACTCAAGGAAGCACCTGGAAATACAGAACTAAGCAATACTGAACTATGCAATGCCATGATCTTGTTGGTCATTGTAAGCACATGTCAAAATTATCAACAATGACAAAGAGATAGATTTGAAATGGAACAAAAAGTTTCAGATGGCCAGTGAGTTTCTCAGGGATCTGTGGTCAGCAAGAACCATAGCATGGAACAGCACCATGTAGCTTCCTTTGCACACCACCACACCTGGACTGATTCACCCTGTTTTGGCACTTTCCTGCCAAACAGGTATTAAAAATTTGGACAGAATTCAGAGAAGAACCAAGAAAGATGAAATACGAGTAACACATGGGAAGAAAACCTGATGTAAACTAATAGTGGAAAATTATAAGTATGCTATAAAAAATAATAATCACAAAACATAGCTGTAGAATATAGAGTATGGAATAACATTTCCCTAAAAAAGTAATGAAGTCCTGAATTCTAAATTTAGCTTAGACAAGTGTATTTCAGTGAAAAAGAAAATCTGCATGCGCAGATTTTTCCTGTTCCTAGATATTACTTTATTCAGTAATTTTGTTTCGCAGGTTACTGAAAATACATATTAAAAGTTGTAACTCCTCTTCAGATCTAGAAGTTTGTAAATACACTTTGTGTTAAGGTTCTTGATACGAAAGACGTTGTTGAAGTAATAAAATGTGTTTTGTAAAAAAGTTTATTTTCATATAAATCAAAGCCATATTTTTTCTTTTTCTCATTTGAAGCATCCCACTGTCTGCAAATATCCTTTAGTAGAGACCTCTCCTCTTCTCCAGATGTTTCAGGAATGTAGTCATCTCTCTTTTTTCTTTTTTTTTTTTTAGTCACTAATTGCTCTATCTTTTAAGGTAGATGGTTAAAAGTGAAGTGCTTGGGAGAATGTGACTGTGAGGCTATGTTAAATTAAGGCCAGCAAGGGCACAAGTGGGGACCATAACTCATGTACGTTTCTGATCACTGACCCTGAACTTGCCTTACAGTCTTTCATATAAATTATGACGGTCTGAAAAGAACTACAGTGAAATATTGTTTCAGGGAGTGGCAGGCTTCCCCTCCTGTCTTGACAGAAACTCCTGGAAGTCTGTTGTGCTGCCTTTGGATCCTCTCATTCTTCAAATACTAGCTTTGAAATATTTCAGTTTTGGGCTTCTCTCTCGTTCATCTTCTTCTTTTTAAGAGTTTTCTGAAGCTGCCTCTCCTCTCTATTCCTGGACCAAGCAAACTTTAATTTACTGATTAGCTAATGACTTAGTCCCTGTCTTTCATAAAGCACGTGTTGACTAGATACTTGTCAGGATTTCATTTCCTTAGTTGATTTCATTAACATCAGCATCTTAAAGTTTTTTTTTTCTCCAGAAGTTCAGGTAACACCTTGGTGGGGAGCAATGGAGTGTTCTCCCTGACTTTGCTACCAGAGAAGCTTTATTTATAATGATGTGTTTCCGTAAAGCTAAGCTATATCTCACACTCCTGATAATGTCTGCAGACTACTGCATCTTTATATCAAGTATCAATACTGACCAAGATGAAAACAATAGTCAGAAAACCTAAATCCAGTAATTTCTCCTTAGAGACGGAAGAGAAAATTTACTGAAGGGAACTGAAGAATGAAAGTGAGAATTTTTTGGTGATTTACACTCTGCTTCTGATCACTGCATGGACTGGGTGTTGGTATGAGCTTTTTGGGCTGAAATAATTTGCTGACAATTCATATTTTCACTATGACTAGTCATTCTTTTTCTATGAAGTTGAAATTTTACCGACTTTACTTCAGGCAACTTCCTGCGTTTCAATCAAAAGAGGGCTTATAGTCCTACATGAGCAAAAAGGGGAAAATACTGTACCTCCTTATCATCCACTGAGACCTCTTGGGAGACAATAACTGTCAGAGCCTCCTCCTGCCTTTGCTAAAAGTTGGGGAAAAAGGTCTTGATATTTTTTGGGAACAACAATCAGGCAAGAGAATGAGAATGGGTTGAAGCAACCAGTTCTTTTTTGGAGAAGTGTAGTTTTGAAGTGTTTCGGTTGTCTTTTCTATTTTTAACATTATTTTTAGTACTATCTTCTCATGCATCGTAAACACTTTTTAATAGCAGCTCATTCTGAGCTCTACATATACTTCTGACATTAAAAAAATTCAAGAAGGATTTTTTTCAATCTTTTCTTTTTCTTTCTTTTTTTCTTTCTTTTTTCTTTCTTCCCAAAAATATGTTAAACTGGAGACTTACTGAAACTAGCCTGGTAACAGGTTCTGTTTAGGAAATAATTATTTTTTGGAAAATATTGCTTTCCACCCTGCAAGCAAAGTTTTTATCATTTTGTGTGCTTTTGATTCATTGTTGGATTGCAGCTATATTTTAAAACGAACAGTAGACTTAACAGAATATGACATTATATCAATAATGAATAAACATAGTTCAAACACATAGAATCTGTGTAACCTAAACTTAAGACAGTCCTCAAAAATGACAAGGTCCTTTTTCTCATCCCATCCAAGGTGTATGAGTAAGAGCCTTTAGGGAATATAAGATCTGCTGGAAACCAGTGGTTCTCCAGGAGTTGACTCATATGTATGTCAGCAATTCTCAGCCTGCAGGTCTGTCAATTTACTTTTCATGTTTGAAAATATAAATGATAATCTGTAACTAAACAGAAAAGCAGGTAATAGGTTCCAATTGATTTTAGCTATGTGTGCAATTTTGTTGGGTGGGGAGGTGGGGGTTTTTTTTTGCTTTTAATCTTTTCTTGGGCCTGATCTAAGTGTGATTGAAGGTCAGTACAACAAATATCTAGGTGACTTAAAGTATGACTTGCATTTGAAAGCCAAAGGGACCCATGCTCCTAAATCAGATACATGTGTCTGGGAGTCCCACTGAAGTCGATAAACAGTCCTCTAACTTCACTATGAATTAAATGTGACCTCAGATCCCAAGATAAATTTCATGGTGTCAATTAATTCTATAGTCTTGTTTTGTCTGTAGTTGGGCTAGACAGACTGGTAGAGTGGCATTGGGAGGTGTGACTATACTTTCTTTAATAGATTTATGCTATTTCTATTCCCATGGCAACAGTGTGGCTCTCATTCATATTAATTAGCTCTTAATTTACAAGCTTTACGGATATTTGAATGATAACACATAAAACATAATTAATTTGTTATTGCCTTTATCCATCATTTGTGAATTTCTCTAAAGGGATGTTTAGGTTTTGATGTGTCACAGAGGTAAAAAAGCTTTATATGAATGCAAATTTACAATAATGTTATTTAGGAGTTTTTTTGTCTCATAAGTACATTTGAGGGAAATTATCAGAGAAAAGCTGGTATGAAAGCAGAAAAAGAAGGAAAAAAAAAAGTGTTTCTTACCCTCCTATTCATTTTTTCTAATAACCTGTTTTCAATTGCTACACCAACTTTACCAGACTCAGTAATTCTCTGAATTAGCTATATGGATAGAATCTAACACACACAAAAAAGAAACAAGGCTAAAGATATTCAGTGCTGTGGTGAAACTGTGCAGACAACGAGTAATAGAGCATCTACCAAATCCTTCCATTTGATTCCTGCATATAGAAAAGTCAAAGGGCAAATTTTCTACTGGAATGTGTTGAATCAATTAACATTTATGATGGAAACCAGGCAGGCCACTTGGTTACCTTCCAGACATTTATAGTGGGCAAACTGCACAAGCCAGCTAGCCATGCACTGAACGCTTTGATCCTGGATTGGAAGACGCCACAGGTTTCCCATCCTGAATGCCTCAACTTCCAGGTTTGTGCCTGTATTTTATTCCAGTCTGATAATTGATATTCTTGCTGGTCACTTGGAATGCACTGAGTAATGAATAAAGTCTATTATGGTAAATCTCTACATAAGTATATAAAGTTTATATCATGAAATCCCTACAGAAGTATATGTAATGGAGGCAGGAAGCTTTTTGTTACGTACAGTGTGTATAGATATCTACTGTGTGTGTATATATACACATCCTAAATATATAGGTTTATGTATATAAATGTTACATTTAGGTTTATATACAGAAAACATCTGTATTTAATAGGTAAATTGCCAAAACTAGAAATTCCAATTACCAGGTAAGGCACCTAATTGACTGTTTCATGATGCATACAAAATGAAATTGAATACCACATGTTACGCTAAGACTGAGCAATAAGAACACAATTTATTGATTAAAATATGAATTTCAGAAACATTCAGCAAATAATAAATAAAATAAAAATATAAAAGACTGAAAATATAAATCTCTATTATAATTTATAAAATTGAAAAACAAATCATATTGTATAATTAAAACATTAAAGTCCACTTGATAAAGTTAAAAGGAAACAATTAAACCATGCTAGAAAGACACAGTTAAACTCATTGTGCCTGAAAAATTATATTTCCAGATTCTGAAAAGTCCAGTAATAGCACATGTGGCATACAGGTCTATCAATGCACAGCTTCTCTACAAAAATGCTTTGCAAAATGGCTACATTTAAATTTTATTTGCACGTGCTTGTAAAGTCGGTTCTGATTTCTGTACATAGCTTATCAAGAAGTGAAATCTAATTACATCTTTACAAAACATAGGGTGTTTTTTTAATATAGTGAGAATTTTCAGTGTTATTATGCACACAATTGTTTGGATTTAAAGAAATGTGCAGTTCCACACAAATTACTCAGATACGAAAGGGTATTATTTTAAATGAAATAAACTATAACTTGTTACAACGACTTAAAGCTGAATTCCACATCCTTACCAGAGTGGGAAGATATGAAAGCACTGAAGATTTATGACATGGCTCTCAGGGCTGTGCGGTTGTAAATTTTTTGTAGATCTACATGTTTGGATGCTTGCTGATCCACATATATCTTCCATTTGGATTTTGGTTGTAAATGGAGGGTTTAAAAAAATGAGGGTCTGTAAGAAAGACAGAAAATGATACAGCCAGAGCCTTGAACAATGTCTAGGGAATCTTGGAATGTCAGACTTGTCTAATTACATGGGTTATGCTAAAGGCTTAGAAGATACACAAATTGCAAATTTGGCAGCATCTATTGCAACACTGAAAGTCTATTTTTGTCTTACATCCATCATTAGTCTAGCAGGTTGACCTATGTGCTGACTTCTTCAGGCTTTTAGACATTTTTATTCTTTCCTTTTGAGATGTGAGAAAATATAGCCAGCTTTAAAATGAATAAACTGCTTTTTTCGTGTTAATTCCAGCAACAAAATTACTATCTCTGGGTGAGCAAGGGCCAGCAAATACTGCCTACCTAGCGTTTTTTACACTTAACACTCAAAGAAGGGAGAGACCCATATGCCTACAGATGCATGTGGGATAAGCAAAAACTCCTACCAGAACCATGAATCCATCTCCACCCATACTCCAAATTAAACAACCTTTTTTTCCCCGAAGATTTGCAATGATGAAATGCCATTAGATTTTGCTTTTAGCTCTCTCAAAGCAGCTCTTTTTACAGGCTACTAGCTGCTGTCCACCATTCAGGCAAGGCACTATGCCACTTTAAATACATCATCTAACCTCTCTGCACTTCAATTCATTAAAACTAATAAAACCCTTTATTTCTCACTGCATCTCTGTGCCAAAGATCAGAGGTCTTAATTCAGGTTTGTAGGCTGCCTGCAAAAGCAGTATGATATAGATAGCAGTAATGGTGCATTTGGTTATTGTTAGAAATTAAATTTGCTGAACAATCTTACTTCAAAAGGATAGAAAAACATTGTTTTTAATTAAGTGAAAGGAATCTGTTCTTAAACTCTTAAACTGCTGAGTTGTCTATATTCCGAAGTACTCGACCACGATGCTCAAGAAAACTGGGAATGCCACTGTTTTCTTTGCTGAAAATTGCAGAAGTTTCCATCATACCCTAAAGCAAGTTATCCCTCAGCTCACAGTTTCCACCTCCTTCCGAGATGCAGCCACGGGATTACCCGCTCACTGCCATGGCACGGTAGAGTTGGGGGAGTATTCACCCCTCTTCTAAGTAGTTTATTTTCCTTTGTAGTGCTGTTTACCCTGTGTTTTTACAACTTGTTAGCGTTCAACTCTTAAGGAAATCTTTAACTGAGGTGTGAAAATAAATATTTAAAAGAAAATACATACTGTTTACTTGATTGAATTCTGGTTCAATGCAACTGCCTCAGAGAATATGTCTGTTCAGAGGCCCTGTCCAAAAAAGAAACAACTTTCAAAATCCTGGGCATGATAAAATCTTTGAGGGTAATTCTGTTAAATTGAATTTTAATCCTTTTCTAATCTATATGTACCTACTGAACGAGAAGCATTGAAACTTTAAATGCTGTACTGGGCGTGGACTCAGGAGACCTAAGGCAGATTTTTGCTATCTAGAGACTTTTCAGGAATTTCTGAGCATTTTCTAGGAGGTCCTCAATCTAGAACCTTTCTAGCTATTTGTGATTTCCAAGAATTTCTCTCCGTTTTCTAGGAATTCTGTCTAGTATTTTTTTCGGTATTTCCCAGTCCTTATCAGGAATTTCTCATTCCAGAACATTTCTAGGAAATGTGCCTTTCTTTCTTTGAATTTCCAGATACTTTTGAGTAATTTTTCTGTCCATAACCTTTATAGAAATTTCCCCTTTCTTTCTAGCTATTCCAAATTCTGGAACATTTTTTAAAATCTTTGAATAATTTTGAGGAAGTTCATGGTGCTTTCTGAAATTTCACTAATCTAGAAATTTTTCAGGACATTCAATAAGCATTCTAGGAATTTCAGGGCACTTTTGAGGAATTTCCTATTGCATTTAAGGATTTAAAAACTTCTTCCTAGGACTTTTCCTGTGCAGAACCACTCTAAGAGTTCCCTAGTGCTTTGTTAGGGGTGTGGGTGGGGCGGTGTGTTTTCTCCAAGAATCCATTGATCTAGAACTTTCCAGGAAAATTCCAGTGGTTTCTAGGTATTTGCCCATAATGTTCTTTTCCAGAAATTCTCCTGTTTAGAACCTTTCTAGGAATTTTGCAGTCTGGAACCATTGTAGGATTTCTCAGTGTAAAGGCATATAAGGAACTGAAAAAGGTCCGCACAGTTATGTTTACAAAATAATGTGTGACTGGGTAGAAAGAACAAAGCCAAAAAAAAAAAAAAAAAGGTTGTGAATTACAGGAGGTTACAGTAGCAATTAAGGTCATGGAACTTTCACCTGCACTAGTTATAAAATGCACCTGTCAAATACATGCTGCTTGGAGCCAAGTCTTGGTATCAGACTGATTAAATTAACACCTCAGCACAACAGGGCCATATGATGCCAGACTCTGTAACAGTGCAATATGATTTATAGTTGACTCAATTTTAATGATCAGACTCGGGATCACTGTTTTTGAATAAGTTTCATGTCTACCATGGCAGAGAGACATACAGCCATTTAATTCTCCTGCTGGCTGTAAATTAATTGAATAGGCCGTATATAAATAAAATAATGTTAATTTATTTCCTGGTTATTTTGTATCTTGTTCATAGCCTACAATTACCATATCATGATCCTGTCAGATATATTTTAGGACATAATTAGGAAGAAGTGATTTCACCATCTTTTATCATCCTTTGTCTTGTGCCCATAGAGGATTTCTGGATTTAGAGACAGAGGCATAAACTTTGTCAATAGTCTACCTGCTTAAGTCAAATACCATTCCTTTTTAAACTTAGCAGAAATAATTCTTTGCTGCAAAGACTACTTTGAATTTCCAGAGCATTCTTTACCTGCAGAACCTGCAACTGCTTGGTAAATGATGACTTTGAGAAATCAAAGCACTGAACATCTCTGGGATAATGTCCCACACTTCCTTCGTCAGTGAGTAGGTTTTTATGCAGCTCTGTAAAGACAAGCAACCACGCATGTGAACGTGCTCATGTAGGATCCAGGACCCATTCCTATCAAGGCTCTTGTAGTAGAGATGCAGCACCTTCGAGGATGGAGTGTCCTTAGTATGATGTCTCGTGAAGAGGATTAGAAACATCGTCTTGTACCTCTAGGCGCACATACCTAGGCGTTAAAGAAGTGCTAGTGTATCTGAAAAGGTCACATGAAAAACAGAGCAGAACTGTAGGAGAAATGTCCTAGATCTTAGTCTCTTTGCTCTGTGAATAAATAGGCATTTAGAAAGATAGAAGGCTGATTTCCCCAATTATTTCAGTAAAGCTTTATGTAGGGGCTGCAGAAAAAGGTAGTAAGTTTTCCTCACAGAGAACTCTCGGTAAGGACTTTGTTATAAGGGTTTTCAGCCAAGAAGTGAGCTTTGAATCTGTTAACTTAGTTCTGTGCATAGAAATTAGTGAAACAGTTGAGAGGTGATTCTACCTATCTGTATGGCCTCTTGGATCGGTTCATTCCCAGTCCGGTTGCTGAGTGTTCGGCAGAAAATATTATCTAACAGCACAAACCACCACCATTTTTTGTGTGTAGCACATTGATTTGTCCCGATTTAAACAGGTGAGAGCAACAATAAATGTCTCTCCATTTTAGCAGTTTTGTCTCAGTAAACTAGAAATAATGACCGTCTTATATCCCTCTAAAACATACTTTTATAAATCAAATAAAATAATATTACTTGAAACATTAAAAAGTCCTTTAAAATACAATAGTTCAGACTTGTCTGAGATATCATGGGTTCTGTAATAATGCAGCTGTTTTCCTCAGGGTGTTCTCACAAAATCACAAAAAAATCTATTTGTTATGAGCATTCTGAAACCCCAAGGAAAGCAGCTGTGTTTTTGACAAACTGGGCCACGTTTTCAACACCTCTAGAAAAAAAGACATTTATAGAGGAGTTCTATGCCTAATATATCCATGAGTAACATATTTTTTTAACACTAACAACATATAGTGCTCTTAGCAGAAGTTTACGCAGCAAAGCAGCCAAACTGAACATCGAGTTGAGCCACAATATGAAATTAAAAACCTGACCTCTAGCAGAAGACTTGCCCTAAACTTAAAATATGCCACACAGAGTGAACTCTAAAGACCACTAGGGAAATCACTGAATGATATAGACATGTTAGATGTGAACTTTTCAGAGTTTTTTTTAATCCTTTTCCTTTTTCTTGGCTTTTAATGTGTTCCTGAAACTATAAAAATGTAAAGAATGAGTGACATTAGTAGGGGATCTTGGCAAATGTGCTTACTACTGTATTAAGAAAATATAAAGTCTGGACAAGATAGGAACTTTCTTGCTTCCCATGTAACCCATTCCTGCAAGGTATTATCTTCTTATTTTTATCTGTCAGTCCAAAAGTGATTATAGACAAAACTTGTATCTTTTTTGCTGCTTTCAGTTTTTCACAAGTTTCATAGAGGTTTTAGTCTGTATGTATTTTTATTCCATATCATTTTTTCTGCATTTGCTCAACCATGTTCAGTTCTTCCAGTTTTTTTGAAACTTTTGATTTCTTTCCTTTAGTATGACATGCTTTACAGACCCGTGCTTTATGTATTAAAACTATCAAACCATCTTTCTTGAGTATTTTTCAACAGTATGTTTTATCACAACATTTTCCCTATTATTTTTAAAGTTTCATTTTTCAGTTTTGAAATTAAATTTCCTACTCACACAATGCAGCTCCAGTGTCTTTAATTCGCTGACTTTCCTCAGTCTACTGTTCCATTCCATATTTTAATATTAGTATGGAAGTTACTTAGATAAACATATTGTCATTTCCTCTTGAAATGTCTACATTGAGATGCTGCTAAATTTTCCAGCTGAGCTGTGGCTAATCCATTTCCTTTTAATGTCATCCTTTTAATGCCTTATTCTTTGATCCTGGTCCCTCAAGATATGCTTTCTCCTTGTCCCTTTCTTTGATCCTTATCTCTTTATCTCTTTCTTTTATTGTACTCAGCTTTCTGAGTTACATCTGAGTTACACCTCCTTTTCACTCTCCTTCATTTTGCACTTGCCACTCCATTGCAGGGCTTCATCCATCAACTGTATGCATCAGCTACCTTTCTTTTTGGCCTTTCAGAACAGCACTTATCTGGTGGGTCTTTTGATCCCAGTCTGTAGGCTGTTTAATTTAATTTTATAATTCATTCTTTTTTTTCTCAGAGATGTCTTAGTTTTCCATGCAACTTAATTGTGTTCTTCCCCGATATCTAGCTCTTCTATTTTCACTTTTTTGGTTGCTCTTAGACTCTGTTGTCTTGGTGTCAGTACGTGCCTAGGTTCCGTCCTCACACTCTTAATGAAATGAATTAAGTGAACCATACTCTGATTTTTCTCATCAGATGATAAATAAGTCCATCTCCTTTACAAAGGCATCATCACTATCACTAAATCATTCCCTAAGCAGGAATGTGGTTGGATTTACCCATTTTCTTTTCACTATAACAGTGTTTCACAAATGTTTTAATGCTCATAGAATTAAAATTCTGTTTCTATTCCTCTTTGATTCCTGATTCCTGAATTTAGAATATATGTATGAAAATTTAAAATTAAGACTTTTTGTAACTGAAAGAAAGTATATGAATAATAGGTGGGTGAGCTGCTGAGAGTGAGATTCCTAGTAGCTAGCAGAATGCTAAAAAAAGGCACGAGGAGTCTGCCACTTCCAGTTCTAAGCGTAGGTCAGAAGTCTGTAACTGTTCCCTGCATGTAAATCGACATTTTTAGAGGTATGTTGTCTGCGTCAGGTGAATGCCAAGGAGTCCTGGCATTGTTTTATCTTCATCCTTCCATATGATAAAGATGAGAAGATACAATGGACCAATTATCAGAAAGAGCATCCTCTGAGAACTTAAAAAAATCTGACACTTGCACACATTTTGTAACACCATTCTCTTACCTTTTTAATGACCGATGTATGGAAGTCAATGACCAGAATAGTGAGAGAGACCTTAACTGGTCTAAACTGGTGCATCTCTGCTTAAGTCAATACGTTTACAGCAACATAAACCATCCTATAATCTGGTCCAGTAAATATAGTCCTGGCTTTTGAATCAATTCTACTAAAGAACAATTAAAATTATGCTTTCTCTTAACCAGCCTCCATCGATTCAGTGGAATTGAATTTAAAGAATGGAAGAGAATGTATTTCTCAAATTCACATTTGTAAATACAGTCAAATGCTCTTAAATGGCAGATGCCTGTGTAAATAAAAATATGGAAATTAAGTGAACATCCTAATTATATGTGTAGAGGATAAGTTTCACCAGCATATATCTACTTTTATTTCATGAAGTTCTTTAAAAGGAAAAGAATAAGAATATGAATATTAAAATTTTAGGGTCAGATGCAGTGAATTTGTGAGCTGTATGAACAGCTTAATGCAAAGCATGATAATAGTCAGTAGACAGACTCCCATTAACTTTGCTAAGATTTGGATCAGACTTGAAGTGTGTTAAAAACTACACAGGAGAAAATGTTTGCAAGTACAATCACTGTAATCTTGTTAAATATTGTGAATGTGCTTGCAGTTTACTCCTGTTAGTCTTGCCAGTAGTTAGTCTTCAAAATTACTTTCTTTAATTCACTTAATGTTGTACAATATGGGTTTACAACTCCTCAGCTACAGCAAATGACATTTTAGTATTTTAATATTTGTCTAGGCCAGTATCCTAGTTATAGTGGCTGGGACCAGTTTATCACTGTGTGGGTGTAACTGGAACTGTGTATTCTATACCCTCTCT
>JAVJGI010000003.1:8426086-8464338 GCA_035590275.1 Ibycter americanus
GGGACTGGCAAACACCATTCTGTTTGTGCCCCAGGGGGCTGAGTTGTACAACTGGGTTTTGTGGGCTAAAACCAATTCTCCTGTGTATCAGTGTATCTATTGTAATCTTTTTATTAAATTGTAGCTCTGACTTGTAAACTCTTTTGAGTTGGGTTCATTTCTCCTGCCGGTTTACTTTTAAACCAGCACAGCCAGGAATCTCTTTACAAGGTAGAAACAGTAGTAAATGGTAAGATAGCAAATGATAAGTAAGACTGTGGGGGGAAAGTAAGCATTTCTATATTTTTGGGGGTGTCTGTTTCCTGTCCCATCCCTGTTGTGTCCTGTCTCCTCCCCTCCACCCCCACATTGCAAGAAATGGGCAGGAGACGTGATGTGGAGAGAGGAATAAAAGTGATAAAAGTGACTTCTTGACAGAACCCACTCACACTTTCATTCTCATTTGTAGATTAAGATTACTCACATTAAGAAGGCAGGGTAGCTCTTTTGGGGGAGTTAGTATGCCAGTGGGGGAGTACATAGAAGAGAAAATCCAGGCATTTCCAAGGTATGGCTTGACAGTGTTTAGTGCCTTCCTTACTTCTCTAAAGAAATTACTACAGAGAAGAAACCCTCTCAGGATTTCTTCGAAAAGGGGAAAAAGAAAGGGGGGGGGGGGGGGAGGGAAGGAAGCACAAACCATTATTTATGATGAGTAGTCTTTCCTTCCTGAAAGTGAACGGTGTTCCTGAAGAAGGACTTTTTTCATTTTTGTTAATTTTTTTTTACTGCAAAGCTAACCGTGTTATTTAACAAGTTTTAGAATGCCTGCAGTTCTCTTCCATCCATCTCTAACTGTGTCAGTATTAAATAGGAAACAACCTATTCTTTAGGAAGCAGTGTAGACTCAGAATATTTCACTCCAAAGAGCCACCAATAAAACTCCTCTAAACTACATCAACTGTTACATTTACATTGTCCAAGGAGCTCTTGCACAGACCATCTCAACATTTTAAAATATCCCTTCATTAAAAACTATTTTGTTTTTAATGGAAAACAGTTAAACAATGCTTTAGTGGGTAGTGAAAAGTAAGTGCAATCTTTATTTGCTTGTCAGAGAGCTACATTCTACTTAAAATGCATGAAATACCATGCTCTGATGCTTACAGTTATATAGATACATGCTTTATTACATCATTCAGTAGATTTTGCAATACTAAAGATTGATGCAAGAAAACCAGAAGATGACCTATAGTGGATTTCTCTTATAAATGAAATAACAGACAATTAAATAGTGAGGATGGGGGTGGGGGGAAGGAAATTATTGTTCCCATTATCTGCTGGATATGGAGTCTATCCTGTGAATTGACTTAAGTAGTGCAAGAAAAGACAGGAGGTGATAATGAAATGCAAGAAGATTTCGTATTGTGTCTGTAGAGGAAGTCAGAATTAAGTTTCCTAACTTTTACTGACTCATTTTTTATCCTTAGCAAGGACTTTCTAGCATGTTAAAGTGCCAGGGATTTTATAGAGGTACCGACATTCCTGTTTGCAGTCGTGCTATGATGCCACATTATCTTTGCGGAGAGTATGATCTTTTGAGGCAAACGTATCAAAGTGTAAAGCACTTTGATTTATGACCCCCGCAACTTCTTACTGACTAGGAAATTAATCAGGAAACGCTTGTGAGATTGGGGATTTTGTTGGTGGGAATCAGGGGTTTGCAGGCTGTATCTGCACTTAGATATCAAGAGAGAAAAGAGCACGGTGATCCGTCACGGAGAGGAGCCGCTGGTCAGCCTGGGGCAGGGCTGTGTGCCTGCGACGCCTGCCCCATGGGGACCAGCGCCGTGTCTGCTCAGGTCTTGTCCCCAGGTTGAGTTCAGTAGAAGCTTCTGCGGAGCTGTATGCATCAACCTGGAAACTGGGAAGCAGTCCCGGTTTCTGTCACACTAAGGGAGTTGCAATGAACCAAAGCAGGCTGCAAAGGGCAGCCTAACTGCCGCTTTCCCAGTTGTTTTGGTTGGGAAGTCAGGTAATGGATCAGCGTAACTGACTGCCCACACATACACTGGCCCTGTGACTACACAACAAACACTTAAACCCTTAACAAGTCGTGGCTTTGGCAGAATTTAACATTCCAGACAGGAATGGGCACACGGGACACACAGGCATATGAAATGGAAGATCTCCCATCCTCAGCAGGCACAGTACTAATACAGCTTCACCGACTGTGCTGGGGGGATTCAGTGGATTTTCTGTACAGTGCCTCTTGAGTCCGTGTGTCCATCAGGATGGGCTTGCTGAGGCTGTTGACTTGCCCAAGTGCTTCCCCCATGCCTTGTGTCTTCTGCTGCTTTTGAAGGAGCTGTGCTAATGTGGCGACTTAACCCTGATATATATAAGTGTATGTACATAGCATGATACTGGTGAGGTGTCACTGGGCACACCACATGCCAGGAAAAAGCCGTTATTTGGTTTTCACAGGCCAAAGCCTTTCCATCTTGATGCTCAGAGATATGTAACCTGTCTGCAGTCCTATGCACCTTCGGTATCATCCTTTGTCTTGGAGCTGCTGCCTTATGAACAACAAGGCACACTTGGTAAAAAACCTGAGGAACCTACTGGGTATGTACATGTGGCAAAGCTTGGAACGAGTGCCAAAAAGAAAACAACAACAATAATAATGATAATAATAATAATTTCCTCATTTTGCAGCACACATGCTCCAGCAGTGTGAGAGAGCATATGGACAGGATGACTCCTAGAACATTCAGTTATTAATAAGAGATGGTTGTTGTGGCTGATTTTATGTTTTAGAAAAGTTATTCAGAGAAAGGTAGCTGACATCTGATCTGCTTAATTCTTGTCCTAATGAACCTGTTGTTTCACAGTACAAATGAAAATTGTAGTCCTTTTGTGTTATAACAGCTTTCAAAGTATGACGGTTGTATTTTTTTAGGAACATTTGTAGAGAATGTGCGTCAATGAGTGCATGCATATTTTTATGACAGATGACTGGGAAACAGCTAATTTGATTTTAGCAATATTTTCCAAAACTGTAAAATTATCTTGAAAGGACAGTTATTTTTCGTGTTTCTCTTTTAAACCTGTAATATTGATGTTTCAAGGACAGTGTAAATAATTCAAAACAAATTGCAGCACTCAGATTTAGGATTATAGTCATGCTTTTCACTATAATTAAACATGCAAACTTATCATGTTTTGTTTATGGAATAAAATTTTAATATACATTAAATACAATCTGTTTCAGCTCAGTACATATATATGGTTTTAAAACATTAATTTCCACTTTGTTTGTACCAATACCTTTCATTATTTAATAGACTGGGTTTTGTCTGCAAAAGAACTGAAGTCTGACAGCAAGCAATTTCTATTTCAGATTTACAGCCTGTACAATACAGGGCAGTACCTTTCTTTTCAGACTTCAGAGGGTAAAAAATTTTCTTGATTTACATATTGATCAGTTAAATGGAGTTTGATAAAATAAATTCTGTAACGTTCTCCAGGAGAAACTGACAATATTAAGTTAAAAACCTGTAGTCAACAAAGTTGTGCTATACCAGCTATGAATTAAATAATGAGCTTTTTCCATTTAAATATTCATTTTAATTAAACAATTGTTTCCCTCTTCAAATAAATCAGTTACCCAGTCCAGCAATATTATTAAGACTAGTTTATAAATATTCACGGGTATGAAATCATAGATTGTATTTCAACATCAGGAAACCATTTCATTTGCATTCTGCAGTTTTGGCAGAGACCTTACGCTAAAGCTGTAACTTGGTGACTCTCTAAGTTCCAATTGATTCTTGTAAACCTTTGGCCAGTTCTATACGTAGACCCATCCTCACAAAAGTGTACCAAAAGGTACTTGGAAAATTGCATGGCTTGGAGATGGAATCATACCCTGTTCTGCTTTAGAACCGGAAAAAATGGGCTCAGTTTTCCATCCTCTTTTTAGGACATCCACTGTGGCAGTGTCCAGAAGACAGCACCTGGCAATCAATGTGGCCATCCATGCAAAATGAACCAGTGGCTTTCAAATGTTTTACAACACACAGTGACTGTGTGTGAAGTCACCGTAGTTTTGACAATGAGAGACACAAGGTAGATACTGAATTACTGTGATGATTGAACTACTTATTCTGTCCTGCAAGTAGTTTCTCCTCAAATGCAGGTGAGCTTTAAAATGACACTAAATTCTACTGGGTAATTTAGTACCATTCGTATCAGCAGCTTGGACATATTTCACTGGTACTAAGTATGTTGCTCTTCTCTTCAGCTGGCTAGAGTGAGCTACTCAAAATGGGCTTTAGAAACTTTAACCTGTGATGTGCCCTATTTAATATTGTATCCCTCTGATAGATATCCAGGCATCACATGGGACATACTATTTGCAATTACAGATTAACTGTAAACACAGGGGGGTTCCTTTTCCAGGAAACAATGCTTAAATCATTTACGTTCATATCAAGTATATCATTTAATGCCTTCAGCTATATATTAAAATGACTATTGGCTAAATTATTTTCTTAAGATGTCTTCTGTGTTCACTTGGAAAGATCTCAAACAGAACAGTTTTTTCACAGAACTTTTTAAAAACTGAAAAAGCTTTCCAAAGGGGGCTATGAGCAAATGTAGGATGTGGAAACTGGACAAGTCAAAAAGAAAACTAGAGTGGCTTCTGCAAATGGAAAAGCTTCTGTTGAGCTCCAGGAAATCAAACAGTTTCACAACACCTTTTTGTCTAATTCACTATCTGACCAGTTATTGCATCGTAATCTTTACTAACTTATCTGATACCTAGACCAGATTTTCTAAGAAGTATCATAAATCCTTCATTCATTTAAAGGTCAGAAAGAAGATTATAATGATCACAGGTTTCAGATCAGTTACTGACAGTAAAGATGTGCAGTGCTACCAAGATTTGTCATGGTGTAGAATAAGAAAAAGAAAAATGGACAGATTTCTATTTATAACAAGACATTTACTTTCCTAACTCTAAACCTGGAAATACTAAATAATTTTAAAATTGCAAAACCTGTAAGAGGTGACTGCCTCTTACTATTCAGACCTGGGTATTTTGTTAGTCTTCCATGTAGTATTTTTATAATAATCAGGACTCTTTTGTTAGACTTGTTTGTCTTATAAGAACAATAGATATATTAAAACAATAACTTTGTGTTTATGTGGGCACGTATATATTCCTACATTAATTGTAGAAAGATCTGAAACATTACTTTTATGAACAATGGCTGTGAAATAAGGCTTTAATGGTAGTTCTACAAAGGCTTAGCCTATGTGCCTTGTGCTATGAACAGTGCCATTTTTTTTCAGGTTAGTGGTTTAAGTAATGTTATATTAGGAAGAAGGACGGAACCAAAAGTCTTAAGGAAAAGTCAGGACAACTGACAATAGAAATAGACCTTCAGGGTGGTTTTTTTTATAATATATTCAGCAAACTTCTGTTTAAAATTGGAGAACTGACTTCTGGTAATATATCACCTTCAGGTGATGTCTTTAAATACTGAATCCAGCTCCCTCTCCTTTTAAAAAGAAAAAAAAAAAAGGTTTTTAGAGTGCTCAGCCTGGCATGATTGACTTCACTAAACATTATATTTTCTCACAACTTTAATCTTTTATTCTGCATTCAGATCTGAGGTTGTGATTGATTTTGTGTGGTGTAACACATCAAAATATCAATATAGAGCTCACCAAAAGAATGTGGAAGAGCAAGAAGATTTTGAGGATCCTGGTATACGACATAAAAATATTGATGGTTTGTATGTCATCTATGCTTCTATAATTAAACTGGATTCTTTAAGAGGAGACAAAAAGATGAAGCTAAGCACTCCTAAGGTGGCTTTAGACCATCAGGTATGGACCAGGTAGAAACGGGCACTGTGCTGGGGAAAAGAAACTGCGTCCTAAAGCTGGGAAGAGAAGCTGGAAAAACAATTTGTAGCGGGAACAAGTGTAGTAAGGCTAGACCAGTCCTCCCTATCAGCGTTGTGAGCTTTGCTCTGCTGCCTGTCTCTGTGGCCCTTGCACCCTTGTATCCAGAGGAGAGCTACAAGCTGCCATGCTCCCATGCTCCAATCCTAGCACAACAGCTGCTTTCGTCTAACAGTCTGAGACACTCCTCAGAGATTTTCTTGAGCCTTTTATGTATTAAACAGAGTAACAAATACAAATATTTAGAGAAATATTTTACTAAATTCTGCTACAACAGTGTCTGCCACTGTTGTTAGCATTATATCTTCTAGCAGCTTGACCTTTAAGCGTACCTGCCAACATGAACCAATAAAAGAAAAAAATTGTAATTATATAATTCAGTGTATTTATTTTCAGAAGTGCATGTATGCACAAGCACACATATGTGTGCATACACACACACACTGATAAAAGAATTACACATAACCGTGAAGAATATTACCTGGTTTAGAATCCATTAGAGTAACTAAGACCAAAAGGATATGTGAGCTTCATAATGAAGAATTTTCTTCCATTTTTTCTGGCAGAACTAGCTTCTCACTCATGCAAACATATTTTCCCTTGCTATAAAATCTCCATTAAATGGCTGCATTCATTACGCTGTTACTGAAGCATCTCCATCTAGATATGAATTTCTTGCTTCTCTTTGGGTTTTGCTTTTGCTGAAACCAGGACAGCTTTACTCCTGCCCAGCTCTTTTGCAGTTCGCTGATTCCTTCAACTGCCTAAAGAGTTTCAGGAGTTTACAAATGCAGATGTAGCAAAGCAATTCAGCAGCTGTCCTCTGCCTTCTCAAACCACACAGCCTCCTCATCATTGCTGTACCTGGAGAAAAATATTTTGACAGCAGTTTGTTTCTGAGTGATATCTCTATAGTATAAACAGAAAAACAAATAGGACTTAAAGAAATAGTTGTATGGAATACCAATGTATCTGTTCCATAAATAATTTCTCTTCTTCCTTAAAGAAAATATCCAGCTGAAACCTCAAGAGCCTCACAAGGACAGAGTCACTTTTTGAAATCTTCTGTAAGTAAATACGCTAGTAAAGGTATTGAGGCTTTACTGTTTCCAGGGTTTATTTTATGGTACAAAAGATGAAATCCTATGCAAGTAGAACATGGGTGATTTGTGCTCCCTGCTGTGTGAGAATAGTTCATTCATCCTGACAAGACAGTCTGTGGTTTCAGTAGTCACAGTGAGATGGTATAAAACTCTCAAAAACAAAATTTACCTAAATGAAAAAGGATTTATATGCCTCACACCCCAATTTCACACCTCTTAATTTAATTTCTGATTTATAAGCATCACAATAAATAATATAGGGTTAATCTACTGCATGTTCGTGTCAGATTAAGGTTTGATTTTTAATTGATATGTGAATTCTGAAGTGACTTGGGTTTAACCTAGGCCCAAGACAAACAATATAAATACTATGTTTGCTGTGGAATTTGTATGCAGCTATATTTTAAAAACTTCTCAAGCAGCTATTATGTGTGCTTTGATTACTAGATGAGATTAATAAGTAAAAAACCAAAGAAAACCCCACCACCTCTCCCCATACATATTTGTAAATGTGTTTATGCCATAAAGCAATACAATTCAAACTTGAGTTATTTATAAAAATATCATACACTCACAGTATTTTTATTGCAATAACTTGGACTTCAGTCATGACTGTGTTCTTCCTCAGCAGTATTCATAGTGGTCCCCAAAATAAATCCTAAGCAAGTCTAAATTTACATTAGCTTTAATAGCATTACGATAATTTACAGTAGGTTGAAAGCTGAAGCAGAGATTTCAGCTGAATAGCAACTGGGTTGCTGTACTGACTGGGAGGGACTCGATCAGCTGAAAATGATCATGTTGTGATCCAAAATGTAATCTTGGTCCTTATCCAAAGTCCATTCACCTTAGGGCTCACTGACAGTTGGGAGCAGCCACAGAAGCGTTCATGTTTACTTCATTAGGTTTTGTGCGAGACTGTCAGAGCTAGGAGACGACGACAGTCACAAAAGCATTCAATTGAATACATCTGGGATTGTTTTTTCTATATTTTTTTAAAATATTTTTTTTTTCACACTTGCAACTTATGCTTGAGTTAACAGAGGAAACTGCAGGAATATGTAAGTGTAGCTGGATCAGAGCAATCCGTGAAATCTCACATAAGATGAAAATACAAGTGAATGATTCCAAAACTTTCACTAAACAAGGAAATCTACTTAGCATTGGTAGTTTATGTTTATTAAACGAGGCAGTCTGCCTAGTGTTAAGAAGTGCAGTCATTAGAAATATATTAACATAGCAGCATCTTTTCAGACAAGTATGCACAACAAATAAAAAACAACAGCAATACGCAATGTTTTAATTCAATATAATCTAGTTAGTTTTATGTGCCCAATTAGCTTTAGGTGTAAAATTAGCTCTAGAAATCCCACCCCAAATTTCTAAATTCAAAAGAAGAGAAACAAAACAAAACACAGAGTTCCAACATGAAGCATATATTAATAATCATCTAAGAACGTGTGTGTACATCCTAAGCAAGACAATATTTTATAATACTTCTTTATTAGATGCAATGCTAGTGAGATAATATAGAGGCTTAAGCTATGGCCTTATTAATTTTGACTGGTACTAACCCAGGTCTCAAGAAAGCTAAGAGAAATGGCCAAAATATACTTAAAAAATAAGAGCTTGCCCAATAAATCAAGAGTGGGTAATTATATGGTTGTTCAGCGCAAATTTTCTCATTCTATATTTTGAACTATCTGATATAAGCCAAAGATGATTGAATAAAAAAATGAGAGTAACATTCCTGAAGGCATTTTTATACCCTATTTGTGTTTACACCAGACAATGGCATATTTCTCACTAGAGAGTTAAGATGTGATAAATGTGGTATGTTTGGTTGATGTCTAAACAATCATCCACTTTGTGCATTTTTCCCATCCTGTGCTGCTTTGACCCTCAGTCATGTTACACGTTGATAATCTGTAAAGATATTGAGATATCTCAAGACTGTTGATGTTTAGTGGTAGGTTTACTACCAAGTTTCAGTTTTTCATAGAACTCCTTTAACATAACACAACAAAGTTTACTGTATGTAGGAGAAAAGATTAGTAGAAGTGTGTACTTTACACCTGAGATGTAGATGCATAAATGGAGATTAGAACATTGTTTGGAGTCATTCTAAGTAGAGCACTATTATACCTGGGGTTTTATAGCTTTGTAGTTATTTTGTTATTTCTTAACCTGCAAAATGGAAAAATTTATTTGAATTATTAATAATAATGGCACTGTTATTTCTTGCTAAGAGATTGAAAGCTGGTGATGAGTTTGCACTACTGCAATTTTTTTCCCTAAAATAAGGCAAACAGAGACGACTGTAATTACTTGTCATCATGAAAAGGAGAGGTAAAAGAGATAAATTCATGATTTGATATATCAAGCAAGTTATTTTTCGTGCTGAAAAAAGCCAGGACCACATTCTGACCACTGCTCCCTTTGGCAAAACCTCTCTAAAATGAAGTGGAATTAGCAATCAGTCCCAACTTCAGAATTTAGCTCAAGGTTCCTAAAAGCTGTACAAGTGTTTTTACAACAGAATGAGTCTTTGCTGAAGAAATACTTACTTATAGAAAGAACAGTTATTAAACTCTGCTCCTCAGAAACATTATTCTCTAGACTTATTTAAATTCATAGAGTTTTTGACTAGGTGGCCTGGCGTGTGGCTCAGTGTTTTGCATGAATATGGACTAAATGAAAATACATTAGTGTACCAAGCAGCTCAGAAATATGGCTGTTCTACAGAAAGTAGATTGTCTGGTTGGGTTGATACTGGAAAGGGAAAATTTTGAATTAGTAATCCCAGCCATGCTGTTTTGACAGTGTTATAGACTAGCTTGAGATCAGGGGAAGAAATCAGACAACTGCTGAACTGGATCTTTATAAGAAATATTACTCCTGCAAAGGAATTAAAGAAAAAATGACAACAAGGTACTAATAATCTTACAAAAGTTAGTAACTTCACTAGCCTGTTTTTATTTCAAAAGGTATGAAAGGGTCAATAAAACACCAAAAAATAACATATCAACTGAATCAGAAATACTGAGAGTGAGCAATTTCAATTATCTAACCAGCCAGATAGCTTTAGACTGATAAATGAGGGGAAATATTTATATGAAGGTAAGAAGAATGCTATGCACAAATATGTAAGCATCAGGCAAAGCTGCAAAGCTATTAAAATCATGAAACAGTTGTGGCTGAAGAGTAAGATGGGTCTTTAATTTTTAGAGAAGTAACATTTGCAAAGAAACTTAATGTAGATAGAACTGGCTAAATAAGAAAAAGAACAATTCACAAATATTTTCAGGATTGATATCCAAATACTGTCTTTGCAGTTATATGTTTTATGTGTTATTAGCTAGTAGACGAGCGACTGATGCATGTTTGTGAAGGTGTTTTGAATCTCCAAACCTACATAAGAGTAGCTGTGAATCATTCTGGCTCACATCCATCTTGAAAGTACGGTGTGTGTCATTTGCTGCTGCTCTTGCATTCATTTTCTGCTGCAGTCCAACACAGTGAGAAAGTAAGACCGTGACATGTGATTTAGCTGATCATCATGAAAAAGCAAACAATCAAAGCAATAAAATTAGAATTTGGACATTGTTGCCATAAAATACTAGAGAACAGCTTCACTGACAATTATCTAACCTAAGAAGTCTGAGTGGTTCATCAAAAATTACAAAACCAACAGTACAATATGTCTTTCCTGCTTTGCATTAGCAATACTGTCAGGCAGCTGCATTTTGCAGAATAGAAGAGAGTAGCTAGAAATGGATCGTGGCTGAAGACAGCCTATCTCTGGTCACCCTGTTTCCCAGCTGATCCTAAGTCTTAAGCCGACATTCATTTTGACCAGCGGCTGAATGCGCTCACAGTGCAATTAGTTTGAGCAGGCATAGTAACATCAGTACTTCCACTGGGTGTCACACCAGTTGGGTAGGAATTTGTATTTGCTTTATGGCCTCTGGCTGTCATGGCAAAAAACTACATATTCTGTCCAGCAGGAAAGAGGGGAAACACTGCTCTAAGTTATAGATGAGAGATGAACTTTCAGAAACAGTGAACAGTAAATAATCAGTAGAAAAAAAACTTTTTATGCAAAGATTTCAAGCACCTTACAAAAATAGCTTGACACTATTATCCCTTATTGTCTGGTGTAATTTATACACACAGAAGGAACATGAAGAAGGCAGTACCACAGTTTCCACATTTTCCATTACTATATGCTGATATTTTATACCATGTAATTGAAAGGTTCTGTCGTGTTTCAGATATGTGGGAATGCAGCTTGACACAGAGCAGGAACCGTTAGGATCTCAGTGGTATGATGTCTGCTTATGAAACCTTGTTATATTTAAAACAAATGAAATGTTATATTTTGCTCTATGACATCATTGTCTGCTTTGCCGAGGAAATACACAGAATACATTTAACTGCATTCTGTGGCAGATCTATAACAGCTTAATATCTTTGATAGATTTTAAGGCTTTAAAAAACATTCACTGTGCTGAACAAGGATGCCAGTGCCAAGCTGGATAGAGTATGTTTCTGTACTGCCACAACAGTAAGAAATAGAAGCTAACCAGGTGCATTGAATCCATCTGAGAGTTGCTTAGGTGAGAAAAGATATAATGCCAAAAAACAAACCCACAGTGCCACATGATTTGTGATGTGTCTGTTGAAGCTGATACAGTGAGAAACGGTACCCCTCCGTAAGCTGCCACCACCATTACTAGGCTTATAGGAACTTCAATTGCCTAAAACATTCCAGTTCATTCTGAAAAAATGACAGAGCTGCCACCACTTTGACTTACATTGATGATGCCACCTCCCTGCAGGGAGCTCAAGCCTACAAGTCTATTTGCGGTGGTTCTAAAGAATTGCTAATGTCACAACAGCATGGGAACAGGCAGTTCTTGCAACTGCTTCTAGTGTTTCCAAACTATTCTCGCTTACACGTTCCCACACATGGAAGAGAAGCCAAGTTTTTCACTGTTGCATTGGGTTGTTGTGTTGGAAAGTGTCACCTCTCTCTTGATAATAAATGTGCCTGAGAAGGAGATATATAAACATTATTAAGAATCATAAGTCTCGGTTTTAGAAACATGTTGCAGTTGAGAACCATTGGTGTGCATTGGTGTCTGTGATGTCCGTGCAGTGGGTATGAGTATAATGGGTTTAATTTTGAGCTGTGAGCATTACTCCTTTGAAGCTCTCAAAAAACCCCTGCAAAGACAGATATTGCTGATATGTGCCAGAGAATCCATCATTGATTGAGCCAGTCTCATGAGTAAATGTGTGCTTGAGATATAAATAAACAAGTGCCCATTTTCTCCCTAATGTTTCTTGCTTTCATTCACTATTTCTTGACCCAGAATTTTGGGGTTCTTTTATAACAGCAGTTTTTCAAGGCCACACAAATGACACTGTGGTTTGTTAGGAAGAGGAGGAGGAAGTGGCAGGGATTGAGCAACTGCAAGTTTTCAAAATATTTTGAAAAGGAGACCAAGACTCCATCTTTCTTACTCTTACTGGTTAGAGCAGTTAACTGAACTTTATTTTGTATGGACAGCTACTGGAAAAGAATGCAATATTCTGGAGTGTTCAGACATAATAGTTTTTTCTATTAATTCCCTACCCAGTGCTGCTTCTGACACAAGCTCAGCTAGTATTTCATCCTCTATCAAACTGAATCTAGCAAGTACTCCCTGTGAGTTTCAAGGGAATTCCAAAATGATCATGTTCACACATGAAAATCACACTGTTTCTCTAAATGGCTTTTATGGAGCCATTGGATGCTTAAATGATAGCTGAAATGATGACATTGCAGCATTTTTAATTCCTAACCATTCTGCAAAGTTTGTTCATGGAGCATGCCACCGACATCCAATGTGCTTTAGTCAGTTCCATCTAAGCTGACAGCTAGTCATTTGCGCAGTCTCATAATAACTAAATAACAGATAATTCATCATGAACTCAAGCAGCCACAAGTGGATATAGAGTTAGGATTTTGTATTGTTAATTAAGCACAGTCAGATGACAAATAGCCCGTGTACAGTGGGTGTGATAACAATTGGCACACAGCGATTACACACTGGCAAATAAATCTAATGCAGCAGAACTGTGAGGGTCAGGAAGGTCACAACAGTAAGTTGTACATGACTGATCAGGAATCGTATCAATCAAAGGTATTTTTTTTCATCTTCAAATAAAGAACTTTCTATCGTGTCTCCAGCGCTATGTTAGCTGGTTTGTTAATAACATTGACGTTATTAATACATAAAGGTCTCCCTCAGGTCAGAAAGATAGTTGCCTACTTAGCTGAAATTCAATGAATTTAATTAAATACTGCAGCCTTGGGCTAGTGTTCTAAAATAATATTCATTTGGAGCCTTTCTTACAGCCTTGGAATTTTTCCTTAATCGTATTGGACATCCTCAGGGTCCATGTATGTGAAAGGGAGGTTCAGGGTCTGAAACAAGCCATCTTTTCGGATTCACCACCAGATGTGTTTGTTTAAGATAAGACCAAATACATCCAAACCTGACAGAGCAGAAAGAAGGATAATAATTACTGGTACTGGAAAAGTAACATGTCTTGAGTTAGATCCTCAGCTAGTGGAAACTGAGAAAGCAGTCTGATGTTAGCCGAGTTGTGTACGTGTTCACCAGCACATCTGGTCCTCTGCTCTGAAGGGTATTTCTGTTTATCTTTTGTTTCTGTATCTAAAAAGCAATGAAAGCAAGAAGAATAGAAGTAACGATGATCTGCATTTTTTTCCGTGTCCAGTACAGAAGATACTGAGAGATGAATTTCAATAAATCTTTCATTGGTAGCTTTTATTATTTCAAGAACTATTCATGTTCTCAATATTTTCTTTCAAGCATTAGTAGACAAATATTTGCAAAAGAAAACACAGAAATGAAAGATTTCAAAAACTTTAAAGATTCATGATGGCTCACTTGTCTTTTATTTAAGCAAATTGATGATTTTCACTGAGAAATCCTAGAACCCTTGCAGTCAGTGGGGACAACCATGAGAAACATGATACTCCAGAGCCTTGAATTCCTTCCATCCACATTCATTACAAGCCACAGATTAGTGGTTAAAACCCAAATTTTCCATACATTATATGTAATTAAGTTTGTTTCTCCTTAAAAGCTTTAAACCTAGAACAAAGGTAATGCTTATGAATTAAGGCCTGAAGGCATGGCAGGGAAAATAATGAAAGATAATTTTTAAATGCTAAGATGTCTTTTGTTTTACAAAGACTGTGCAATGGCTGTAGAAGCCAGAACTAATTCTTCAGCTTTAGAAAATCAGTTAAAAATTCATATACTTGTTTTCCCAAGACTTATAAGCATTCCAGGTGATTTGGTGGAAGAAAACCAATGTAGCCTCCTAATAAACTAGCATTAAAATGCTCCTGTGGCTGCAGGTGAATATTGCCACCTTAAAGTACTCAGTAAAAAGCAACATCTGATTGTAAAGAGGCACTTTGTAAAATCTCACAAACATCAGTAATTGGTTAGATGGTACACCTAGAAAGCTAAGCTTAAAGATAGCAAAGATGGGCTTATGGGCAAGACATAACATCATGTGTTCCCCTTGATCTGATTGCAAAATAGAAATTCATATAAGGTCACTTACACAACCAAAGGAAAGGTAACGTTGTCTTTATGACTCACTAGTTTAAGAAAATGTATGGTCTCTCTAATCAGAAAGATGCAGTCATGTTTTGAGTGGTATTACTTTGTGCAACTTGATCTATCATTGTTTAATGTAAAAAACCTTATAACTAATAAAATTCAAGATAATAGCACAGCAGGTGTGTTTTTACAGACAGCACACAAATTCTTGAGCTTGGAAAAATAACGTACTTTTACGCTTTTTCAGTGACTGTCTTCATGGGTTAGATTCTCAGCTGACACAAGTTGTCTTTCGTTCATTGAAATCAGCAGAGCAATGATAATTTACACTGGCTAAAGATGTGGCTTACTGTTTCAGCTAAAATGATCAGTTGCTCGATTTATGAGGATATAATTGAGATACTCTTAAAAAAAAAAAAAAAAAAAGATGCTTTAATTTCCTCATTTATAATGGAGGTGTAGGGTGGGAAAAAAGAAGGACCATGAAATGATTAGACAGCTTGTGTGACTAATAGGAATACTGTCCCTAAAGGGAAAAAGAACATCTTACCAATACAAGTGCACTCAATTAGAGTTTTAAATTAGAGTGTAATTATGTTTTTTAAGGCAGAAGAAAGAAGAAAGCTTTTAATCTTCTAGGTGGCCTCATTTTAGCGAAAAGACAAATTTAGGAAGTGTTTTGGCTAAGATGATGCTCTGCATCGTTCATAAATTTGGACTAAATCCAGCACCTGAAGGGCTGGAAACTGTTGTATTAGCTTACTTGCACCTGACTTTAAAAAGAAAGGGAAAAACATCCCACTAAAAACCAGCACAACTGCCCATATACTCGCATCCTTACTTACTGATATCTTATTTTTGGAAAATGAAAGGATTCTTTACTTCAATTATTTATATAAAATACGATGAAACATTCTAGATTTTTGCTTAGAGGTGAGCTGTGTCTGAGGAAAAACAACAGAAAACCACAACACATAGGCGAGCCCGAAAGTGCCAGAGCTGAATGGCTGGGTCACAGGTTTTCGAGTATTACGCAGGCCACATTGCATGTCCCGCGTCTTGACTCCTGCACAAACAACGCAGCTCCAACAATTCCACCATCTCAGGGCTGGTGTAGTAACACAATGGAGCTGGTGTTAGCTTAACCTAAATGCTGTAAGGGTGGGTTCCAGAGGAAAGCATATGGTGGCTATCTGCAGCCTGATTCATTACTGTCGGCTGTGATCCTGTCAGTTTGTGTGAGGTAGGTTCGGTACGAACTTGGCTGGAGACCTCCCTCTTGCTCCTTGATGCAATGGGCGGCAGTGTTGGTGGTTTGGCAGGCGGCACTGAATGCAGCGATACAGCAGTGTACAGTTTGAGATTAGAGCTGGGAGAATGATGGATATGTTGTGTTTGTGCCTGAACTGAAAAAGCAGAAAGACAAAAAAACCCAGGTAGTGTTCCACTGAAAACAGAATGTTTTCCCCAGCCTGGTGTTTGATGTTAAGCGTGGGTTATTTCATCTTTTCAGTGTAGGTTTTTCTTTGTTATTATTCCCACCAAAAAAAAGACCTTAGATACAAAATGCAATCTCAAAAACTCAAAGTGAAAGATTCTGCCTTCAGAATTTGAAATCAAAATGTTTTGATGTTTCTGAGAAATACATCAGAATGCAAAAAATAAGTGTTTAAGTGACCCGAGCAGAAAACAAATAACAAGTGATTCAACTACAAATTCACTTGGCCAAAATCCAACAGAAATACTAGGATTAAATAAGCAAACAACATTTATCGGTTTTATTGGTGTGAATTCCAGGCAGTTATCCTTCAATATAAGGTTAAATAAGAGCTGGGAATATTTGTGATGGTAAGAAGAAGAAGACAAAATAACCATTGTGGTCTGGGCTAGCCCTTACTAGCAAGAGCTGCAGGCAACACCTGAATGAAGCTTCAGAGTAAGGTGACCCATATTTTCAGATATAATTAGGGTCTTGAGGATGCAAATAAGCTAATGACAGCTTTTCTTAAAACATAGATATTTCAAGGTACTTAGGCATCTAAAGGTTCCTAAAACTTTCAGGTCTTAGAGTTTCAGTTTGTCCAACCAATGCTCAGTTGCCAGTTGAGATTAACTTGCACCCAAGTTACAACCAGGAAAACTTCCCAAGAACGGATAATTTTGCCACTGAGCTGAAACATCCAGTCATGAAATTCTAAGCAGCATTCATTACAGACTGCCCACTTTAAAAATCCATAAAGATAGCACAGCAAGAAGATGCTAGAGTCCTAACCTGACAATCAACATACTAAATAGTTGTAAAATATTCTATCTCTTTGATTTCAGACAAGGATATAAACCTGATCTCCCACTTCCCCAGACAGCACTCCTATTGAACTCCTGTAGGATCTTGAACAGTCTGTGTCTCTTCCTTCCTCTGAAGCCGTTAGCAATCACAGGGAAAAGAGACCTCAGGTGTGATTCTATAACCCTTTACTTAATGCAGCTGCCAGAGGAACCTGGAGGTAGTTTCTTTCTCAGTGTCAAATGGGGAACTGAAAATAGAGGTACTGCATCTTCTAGCACTTGTGATGTATGCAGTGAAATAAGGGGAACATCCTTGCACAGGTATATAATGCAAGTTCTAACTAGTCTAAGATGAAACAGTATTTTGCTCCTCACCATTCAGTTGTAAAAATGAATTATAATGTCTTTAAAGTAAAAATAGTAATGAGTTTATATTTGGGTGGGGTGTGGGGTTTGACTGTAGAAATAACAAGTTGAAGTCAAAACAAAAGCTTGCCCAATTATACGATTATTAGATTAAAATAAGAATCAAGGGGAATACAGATCCCTGACTGAAAGGAGGAAGTTGGCAGTGTAATGGAGGTGCGATTGTACGTGGCTGTGATCTCTGTTCTGTTTCAAAGTATCACTTGCCTTTTTCTCGTTTGCACCTTCCCTATGCCAGCATACAAGGTGAATGCTAGCAGCTAAAGCATTAAGGCATTTGTAGCTTTCTTAACAGTAAGTACAATCAAAATTGATTGACTGTATCCAATGTATTAGAGCAGATAACCAAGTAGATAATTACATACATTTTTAACAACCATTGGACTGGAAAACTGTAAAAGTAAAAAGAGAAGGTAGAAGCAGAGGGTGAAATGTGCTTTGGCGTTTAGCTGGGAAGATTACTAGACTGGACTTTTTCTTGAGATTGGATGAGGAAAGGAAATTTTCATGTAATCTGAATATAACGAAGCCCTTGTTTCAACTCTTTCATTTACTGTTTTGTCTTTTTTTTTTTTTTTTGTAATAGATTTGACACCTGCTGTTTTTACCTCATGCCTTCATCTAATATCAACATTTCCCTCAGGGTAAGAGTATTATCTTTTTACAATAATACCTTTGGAATTGTTTTCCCACTTATGGCCTAACTATTTTTTATCAAAACAATATAATCTAAGAAATAACCAGGAAGATCTTGCAAAGGCATTCATGCTTCCCCCTTCCTTTCAGAATAATTTATACCAGTAAGCCTTGGAATCTAATTTGTGCCTCAAAATGCCCACATATAGAGAAATAAGTGATCTGTAACCTGAAATAGTCCAGGTTCACATAACACAATAATTTTGTGGGTCTGCTGCAAACATTCCTATCTTCGCATAGCACTACCCCATAGCAGGAAGCACAATGCATTGACATCGGTTGACATCAGATGAATATCTGGCTCTGTTCTGTCTTTCTCTATTCTTTAGTGATTTCTAATTGTGACTATGAATCACACAATTGGAAGGATAGTACATCAAGGTACCACATAAATCCTATGGCATTTCTGTTGCTGTTGCAAATGAATTGCCTGCCTTCTCACAAGTCAGTCAGGATTCTGGGTTTGAAGCAGCTTGAGGCCCTAATTGATAATAATTTGTGTGTGGTAAAACTTAATGAGTCCAACAAGACAGTTCTTGTGCAGGAAGGTAAGTGTTAGTTCCTTATGTTGCTCAGAACAATTTCAAAATTGCTCTTAAAATTCCAGGTGTGAGCATGCCTCACTCCTGGCAATACTCTTATGGCTTCCTGCTTTAATTTTTTATCACTGACGCTGTATGCCCTTCAGAACAACCCCTCTGACTTCAGCACTTTAAAAGAGTATTTTAAGAATGGAAAAAAGGAGTGTGCTACCAGTAGTACAGGACTGGATCATACCTGCAGTTGGTTGCCGAGAACTGTTCTGCTTTGCTTCACTGTATGTACCCCACAACTCAATCTCAGGTTTATTCAAATAAACAAACTCAAATAGGTGTTTAATTCTGCCATAAACAGGGAAGACCTTGCACAAGGCACAAGCAGGTCTGTCTGTGCACTGTTGCTCTAAGGGCAGAGCAAGTCATGAGGCACAGAACACTGCATGCTGAGCATTGTCATAGTCTATATGAACGCCAAGGAAAAAGCTGGATTGTGGTCTGATCGGTCTGCAGAAATACAGCTGAGAAAGCCATTTGAATACCAGAACACATCTATTAGTTCAGCTGGCATTTTTCAGATACCTGGCACAATTCAGATATCGTGAACAGAAAGGATGGTGCTTGGCCATGTCCACTGACATTATCTAGAATAATAAATAATAATTATCTTCTGTAATGGGGTCAGGGAGCCAATAAGCCATGCTGCCATCTCAGCCTTTTAGCTCTGAGTCATAAAAGACTTCTTTCTCCTTCCCCGCAACTGGATGGCAGATTGTTTAGGGTGACATTATCTGGATCCAGATGGTCCCACCTACTGCAAAATCTGTAGTGCTTGTTTATTTTGTAACGGTTCTATGCCTTGATCTTTTAACAGCTCTCTGGAGAAGGAGGGGGAAGGATTAGTAGGCTCGGTATGTTGCTCGAGTGCCACTAGTGAATGGTGCTCCCCCATATTTCCTTTTCATTTCAGTTTGGACTGAGTTGTTTTCCAGAGAAGAATACTGAAGAGATTAGGACTTTACGGAAAGTAGATGATGATTATTTAAATTGCCTAATGATCTGCTTCCCATTAGGGGTGGGGACACAAGGAAACTGTACTTATGGAAAGGATCACACCTCCTTGAAGTGCAACTCTACTCCAAAAAGTAAATCAGAAAGTGTTACTCACAAAGTGAATATTTACCATTTCTTAGGGATCCCATCGTAAATCTACTTTAGACTCACAAGAGTGGTTCAGGTCAGAGAGGACCTCTCAGGGGTTCTCTGCCTCTGGCTCAAAGCAGGGTCACCTGTGAGACTTGGGGTTGAGTCCAATCTGCAGGTCTGCAATTAAAGTTTGTAATCTGAGAATCATCTTGTTAGTGTTTGGTTTGGTTTTTAATTCTGGTTTTGCATCCACAGATTTTGATATTCATACCAGGCCTCAGGGACAAGGGCATATTTACAGTAAAATTTGAATGACACCTTCACCTTGAGGCACTCACAGGGAGCAGAGATCATGGCTTTGCAAGTGCAGCCCTATGCACCATCCTGAAGACATGCCTGAGCATATTAAACAGTTGAATATACAATTTACCAGATATTAGCTAGCTTACTGCATCACAAGCGTACAAGCTTACTATAAAAATGAGGTCCTTGTGTGGGTAGGAGATGATCATATGCAAGCTATCCATGAAGTGCCCTGCTTTTAGAGTAGAAAAGACAACACTTTGATAATTATCGCCAAATTAAGTTCTCATTGAAGATAATTAGAGTGCTGTGCAGCAGTCTCTGAACCCACACTGGCCTCAACAGGTGCATCGAAACATTGCAGAGATATTAACTCTGGCCTTGATAATGTTACAGGTGCAACACCACAAAACTGTGCCTCAGAGAGTGATCTGAGTTGGGCCGCTCAGGATAAACCTGTGTCTCTGATTTTCACATGAGTTAGCAGGTTGAGGTAAAGTCTAGATGTTATCACAGTCTGAATTCTGTCTGTATGTGAAGACTACAAAGTGCCTGGCCCTTGAAAATACTGTTCTTCAAGTTTGTTAGCAGAAACAAACACCTTTTCTCCTACCAAAGTAAGGCCACTAATCACTAGATCCCCGCGTTGTCCTTAGGCTAGCGGTTAGGACGCTCCCTTGAGAGACAGAAACCATGGGCTAATCTCTCCGAGGCTTGCAAGAGGCTGATACACATATCAGCCACTTTGTCAGGCAATTATACCACAGAACAGTACTAGTAATTCCTCTGTTAGCATTTTAGAATGAAACTCTGCTGACTTCTGTGTTTTCTGTATTGAGAATTTCAATATATTAAGGCACACTGGGCCTGCTGAGTCAGGCCCTTGAGGAGACAAGCAGATGTTCCTGAGCTCTAGGTGACAGCAGTGTGTAGGCAAGAAAGAGAAGCCTTGCTTCTTTTAAAATAAGGTGCTCTAAATCAAGCTTGGTCCAGATCTTATGTTTAGAGAACAGATAACATACAGGACAGCTCAGGTAGTGTCAGTTAAGATGATTGCACCGCCTGTATTAGCACAGCAGAGAAGGCTTTCTGGGCTGGTCATGTCTATTCTGCATGAAGCCCCAGCTGGGCAGATATTAGCCAGCTGACCTATATGCAAACCTCAGAATTATGACACTTCTGACCTAGTTTCTACCCTTAGCAAACCTGCCTATTTCCCCAAACCCAATAATCTTCTACCCTTTGCTGTGAGAAGCCAAGCACATGAGGAATTCAAGGCCTCAGTGCCGTTCTTTTAACAGCTTCAAGGCTGTCATGTGAGAAAAGTGTTAATTTTACCTCTTCAATCACTTGTTTATTCTTTTCCATATTTGTTCAGTATTTATAATGAAACCTTAGCATGAACGTTTCTTCCCTTTTAGTCTTTTAGATTTTTGCTGCAAATATGAGCGTTACGTAAAGAACACAACCCACTACAGGCTGAAGTTACAGTAATTTACTCTGTAAGTGCCAGATGATTATGCAAAAGTGTTGGAAAAAAAGCTGTTATACTCTTTTTCCTCCTAAATTTTCCTAAATGTGATTAAGAACTTCAAGCATCAGTTTTGCTTCACAGGGAAACCCTCCCCACAGTTCCAGAACCATGCTGAGATTCTTAGCGGTCTTAACCATGTAATTTAGCAAGGGAGTCATGATCAAGGTGTCACAAAAACATCTGGTGTACACCAAATACTTACTCTTGCCAAAAAGCCTATCAAATTGCTAGTGGTCCTAAGGAGCAAATAATAACTGAAGAGCGAGCACTATCCTGCCTTTCTGGGAGTCCGTAAAGAGGTTCAGTCCCTGGTAGACTAGGTGAGGCATATAATTCTGCTCCCTGACCCAGCATTAAAGGAAGAAAGAGTCTTGAAGGCATAGCCAGCATATATCCAGGGCTGTGTAGTAGCACAAATCATATTACACACTTTCTTATGTGCTCCCATGCACTCTGATAACATTTACCTTTGCATTCCCTGTGGATTAAAAAAAAAAAAACCAAAACTTTTGTAGAATGGATTTTTTTTTTAGTAAAGGCTAGTTAAATAATATTAAATCCAAATGCAAATTTTTTTGGAAAAAAAGGAAAGGTTAACTAAACTGTGCAAGGTACAGTAAATGCCATGAAAAAATTTAGTACAGTGTAGCAGTCATTATTATATTTATGCCTTTAGTATAACCTTTTTTTTAAAGGATGAAATATATGAGCTTTGTTTTAAGACGAATTTTTTAATGTACAACACACATAGTGATGTTTGAGTCTTGCAGGCTTGGAAGGCAATAGCTGCCAATTGCCAAAGGGGCCTTCCCAGCAGGCAGGTACCAATTATTTAGACCTTAATCAATATCTGAGTTGATACTTCAAAGGGAAAAAATAGCAAAAAGAAGAAAATGTCCATTTCCCCATATTATTTGTAAGGTTCTCTGTAAACTATACACAGAGGAAGTTTCTGTGATGTGTTCCCATCAGCTGAAATGCTTTACATAGCCCGTTTGTGCTTTTATCAAAACTGAAGAAAATAATCACTAAACCTGTTGCTGTTAAAGATCCCGTTGTTCATGTAAATCACTGTTGTGTGTGCTCCTGTATTATCACAGTTCTTTTGTTGGAATAACAGTAGAGGTAATCAGACCTTGACAAATATAAAGATGTTACGTACTTTATGGGTCTGTCAAAAAGCTTTTATATAGTTGTTTTTATATAAATGATCTCAACCTATATGAAACTCTCGCGAGGTTCATGTATGCCTTTTCTATTCTGTCTTCCCCAACATCAGCTTGTGGTTAGAAATGGAAGAGAGTTATCAGGAAACAATTCAGTGGTAAACAACTCTCTCCAGAAATTCATAGGGTAGATATTTCTAACATTTTTCAGATATTCCCAGTGGTTTTCTCCACCTCTTTTACTCCCATGTTAAAGTATCTCCTCCTTGTGGGATCATCAAGGTAAATGTTTAGATAGTTGTCAGGTTCCACACAGTTCAGAGTCCTGCATACTGTGAATGTGAATTGCTTCCGTTAACTTGTTCAGTCAGTAAATGTCTCTGCTTTACCAAGTTCCTAATAAGTGTAGTAAGCAACACAAAAAAAATCCTGAAATGTCAGTTCTGTTTGTGCCAGTGCTTGTTGCTGATTCCCTCAGCAGCTGTTTCCTGATTCTGTACCTGATGGCAGATACAACAGCACGTAATAGAAGGTAGGCGTGAGTGGGGGATCGCACTTCTTCAGCTCTTGCCAGCAAAACATTCTAATCCTGTCTAAAGGGACTTTACTTTTTTCTTAGTCCTGGTGGCCTGAGTCACCCTATGCTCAAAAAGTTAGAGAAGTTCTTGTGGACCCTCATGCAGGTCATTGGGAAATTAGGAATCCCAAGGGTGAAAGTATTCAAAAGTATTCAAAAGCACTTAATGTGATTTAGGCGCACACGTCTATTGGCTTTCAATGAGAATCAAACTCTTGGATGCCATTAGCCTTGTAACTGTATTTTAAGGGAACAGAATATTTTGAACAATTTTCAGGCCTTTCTTTCTTTTTAAACTGCAATTCTGTCTCTGTTTTTAAGTCTGCAATCAGGATTTTCTACTTCCCAAAGCTCACGCAAAACATAATGGGCTTTCCTTCCACCTCCTCCCCTTCCCCACAAAGTATCAGTAGTTCCCAATACCCCAGTGCCCTGGGACTACAATTTGCTGTAATGAAACATCGTATCAGACAAGCTAATGTAAAATCACAGATAATACCTGGACAGCTGATCAATACTCTTTTAAATGCTTATAGTAAAGAATTGCTGAGTAGTTTCTATTATTACATTGCTGCTGTCTGCATTAATGGTAAACATTCTAAAGTGGTTTTAAGTTTCTATTATTAATCTATCAAAATCCTTATAATCTTGGCTTCATCAGTTAACATTTACTGTGCCATCGTTAAGATCATCTTATTCTGCAGGTGGAGAGGAAATTATTATTTACTTCATCCTCTTTTCCAGCAGAAATTATATGATTAGGCAGGCTTTATGTTTCTGTTTCTTAAAAACTAGAATATTTTGAAATTTCATCTCTTTTACCAGCTTTCTCTCCTTTAATGATAAATACACACTGATGCACACATGTGTATCAGCAAGGCTTTCACATAAACTACTATTACACTGGCATTTTACTGAGAACTCTATCTTCACCACTTTGATCTTTCTGAAAGTACAACACATCCTGTGTGGAATGCTTATTTAATAAAATATAGGTTTTTAAAACAAAGTAACACCTGTTGGAGTATCTGTGAAGTAGCAGTGAACGGAAAGGTGCAGCAGATCTCCCATTGATTGGAACAACTTGATCTGTTGTCCCTGATAGACTACGAAAGGAGTACCACTTGGGTTTGGTCTAAACTGACAGCCCTAATTTGCATCCATTACTCTTCCTTTTGTAATCAGATGATGATGAAGTGCTACGCTCCTAAAGGTCATCATTTGACATTTGATGACATCATCTCATGTAAATGACATTAGCATGCCACAGTGAGTCCACAAAATCTGGAAAATATATATTGATATTTTTTTTAGGATTTGTTTGGGAACAATACAGGATTATTATTACAGGACCTTAGATATGCAGAGTCACCTGTTTTGCATAGCATAGTGATCCTGGCACGAGACTTCCACTCCACCAGGAGAAGGGATAGGAGGCATGGAATATTGCCTCTCTATGTCCTTCATAATAAATTAAAAAGAAGGAAAGCAAGTCAAAGATAGGATAGATACTGCCTTCATAGATTTTCGAGATTCTGTTAAACACTTGTCCAGAAAGTTAAATAATAGCAATAGATTTTATATTATGCTATTTTATATAATCATATTGAATGATATGTATATTGTTGATGACACTATCAGTATCATGAAATAGTCAAATACTCTGTCCCTAGCACACCTAAGAAACCCTTCATTTTCACATACATATCAAATCTCAAAGAGTTTTTAAACTATTCAGGCCAGCGGTGACATCTTTTTTTTCAGTCTCCATAATTCCAGTTCTGTCCCTCTGCTATCTTCTGGTATCTCACTGGTATCAGTGGTATAATTGCATAACTTTTTAGATGAGTGTAGCATTTCAACACTGTAATCAGGAAAATAAAATGAAATTTAAAAAAATCAAACTAGTGTCAGGAAGAACCAATTTCTCTGGAAATGTAAGGATGAATCAAACATCTGTTTCCTTTCCCAGTTTGCCATCTACAACCATTCCAATGATGTCTCCTCCAAATGGCAGCACAATCCTTCCCATGTTACACAAGCCAAAGAGCAGAGTGTAATTGTGGCCCTATATATCTTCTCACAATGCCATATCTGTTTTACTTCCCTTCTGCTTTTTCAAATCCTTGCACTCTGCCCTCCACCCAGTCTGAGTGAACTGCTAAAACTAATTTTCACCCTGTGATAAGGTGACAACTGATGAGCAGTGGGTGTGTGTAACTGATTTCTTTTTAAACCAATGACTCTTTTATGTCTGAAGAGAAAGAAAACACTCTTCTCTATTGGAGAATCAAAGCATTTTTGGCATGAGTTAAAATAAACTCCTCCATGACTGACATGACATTACTTTCACTATTTTCTCTATGATTATATGATCTCTGCTGTATCTGGGATGGAAAATCCATGTGCCATGCCAGTTATACAGCACATTCTAGTAAGGGGTCATTTCATAGGGCAGTATTAAATTAGTTTCCAAGAGGATGACAAACTGCAAAGTGGCCAGTTTCACTGTCTGGTTGGAAACACTAATGAAATCGAGAAAATGCAGTTGTCATTTGCAGTGGGACTTGATTCTTGTCAGTAAAGACCTCTTCTCAGAATCACAGGTTTGACAGAGAAAATATGACAGTGAGAAGAATGCAACTGGAAAATAATTCATAAGCTTTTCCTAGTCTATTAGTGTATCTCACTTAATGGAACTAAAGTGCTATTGAAGGCACAGTCCTTTGTACCCTATCAGTTGACCTCATCCCTTGCAAATGGGGGTATTACTTTTGCTTTAGAAAACTAGTTCTTAAAGTAGGGAACCAGAAAACATTGCTGATATAATTCACAGTTTAATGACTCCTTAATATGTGAACAAGCTGGTAAGAGCTAAGCCAAACTATCTATGGGCTATGTGATTTTGCCGGAGAAGCTATTTCAGGGCAGACCTGAATATTGATTATGGTATAGCTGGCGCAGAGCAAGGGTATTGTTGACTTTGGGCTTCTGAGTATGGTCTTAAGCACTGGATAGGATCCCCCAAACCTCCTGCACTGTCATGTCTTGAAATCTAATACACACCACTGCTTCAGTCTTCATGAAAGGGAGGCCAGTTGATGCCTTTTGACTGGCCCCAAAATAGTCACCTATGTATCCCTCAACCAAAGGAGGAAAGAGAGCATTAATCTGAAGGAAGACCCAGTAAAACAACATTGAAAATGGTAGACAGCACAGGCTGATTGCCTTCACTACCTCCACGTAAAACACACACATTTGGAAAGAAACCAACCAACAATAGTAACAGTAGTTTGCCCTTCAGTAAACCCATGATACCAAGAATCTCGTTTCTAAAATGTATGTGTACTGTTGTTATTCTTATCTAGCAGGTAAGGAAACTGAAATTTTTTGCATAAGGCAGTTTTGTGGAATAAGAGGAGAGAAAATGCTTTTCTTTTTTACAGTACACAGCTTTGCAAAGTTGTTTGCCTCCTTTCTTTTCAAGCCTATGAATTGTCAGCTGTTGGAGAAATGCCAATTTATATAGTTTTATTAAAACTTAGAAAGTTTTAACAATAGGTCAGTGGATATTCCTTTTAGGGAACAACACAAGTTTGTCTATTTATGGAAGCAGACTTTAGGAATTTTGTAAAAATGTAGCTACTTTGAAGATAAGACAAAGCAATCAAAACCACCCAAAGTCAGCTGAATAATTTTTAAAGACTGAGCCTAAGATAACAGGGGTGGATTGGAAGGGATTTAGATTTGGTATCCTGCTAACAAATCCATCAGTGTTTCTCTATTTCCTCTGAAAACCTTTAAATTAGATTAATAGAGTTGATCTGTTTTTTGTCTAACCCAGTCTTCAACTCACTCTCCCTCTGACAAAGCCATTAACTTGGATAAGACTTACAGTATGTGTAATCCTGACCTTTCCTATGTCTGTCTTGCAGGTTTGCATGTTTGCCCCGTATCTGTACTAATTGGCTGAAATATCTGTAAAGTCTATCTTTTCTTATAAGGCTAGCAAGCAAGGTAGATTTACAGATTTGTGTACATATTAAAATAACACAAGTTGCTAAAAGTCTTCCTCTGCACAAGCTCTATTACATTCTAGAATCTAGGCATTTAATTCTGGTGCCTGCAAAAAAACCGCCAACATTTATTCATTAAAAAAGAATAGTAAGAGCATTTGCTGTTTGAAACTCATTCCAGAAGAATAACATTGATTGGGATCCTTTGCAAAACAAAGGTCTGTGTTGGAAATACACTACTGTAATAGAATGCATGATTAATTTTGCTTAGTATTTGATCAGCTATGATCAGCTGATTCATAATTTCTAATATGACAGCATATTTTGCTACTTTTAAAAAAAGAAGCCAAACAGCTGATCCTACGATCTGCTACCTCCAGCTACTGCAATACTGCCAAGCCATGGCCTGAGTGTTTACCTTATTTTCATATTGCTTAATATCTGATATACAGCTCAAGTTTAATGGCTTGGGATTACTTGGCAAGAATTGTATCTAAAAATGGAAGCATCATAAAACCTGCTACGTTGCTAAACTTCACTGAACTCAGTGTTTCTCATAAGTTTTCTGTATCACCCATGATTTCCCTATGGAGCTAAATTTGAGCATTGATTTTAATGGCTGAATATCAAGTGTGCAGGTCCAGGTGGACTTTACGTAGTCTCATCTTGAATGGGCAGTGCTAGGGAACATAATGCAGAGGCACTCACACATTCATACATACATGCTTCATTCATGCATATTTTTTCCTGAAGCAGATTGCCTTTCTTAGACCACTCTCTCCAATCTACAAAGCTCTGTCTATGGTTATTAGCTCAAGTACAGCTTGAGTGCAAGAAGATCTATTGCTTCCAATATTTGAATTCCTTCCAATACTTTCTCTTGAGTACAGAAGATTTACTGCTTTCAACTGGCCCGTCTGCATGAGACTGTGCTGTGTGCATGAAACCGGCTTGGTTCAGCACTAACTCAGGGATCTCTACATCATACTGATGGTTAGGGGAAGTGAAGATGACTCTTGTCAAGCAGGCAGTGAGTGTGACTGGGAGAATTTAAAGGTATACAAAACACAAGCAACACATGGATACACACACATCACTATTCCTAGTTTAACTAGCTTCTTTCAGTTGACTTTAAGTCAAACCAACTTCTGGGACAGATCTCTTTTTGATCAGTCCTAACAATACAAACCCTGTAAAATATTTTAAAAATCACTTCTCATAAAGCACATAGGGAAGCATGACTGCAGTATTAATTTCAGCAGAAATATATGGATATAAAGTGCTGTCTTCATGCAGAATAGGGAATTACTGTACACTTCCAAGCTTGTTTCACCATCAGCATTATAAATCTTCTGTTCAAATCTTCAACTCTATATCAACAATCTTTGATTATATTTACCTTGAAGAGTTTTACTCTTCGTAGGTTTGAAATGCAGAAATTAAATGTTTCATGTTGGGCTTCAAAAGGTTTTAGTCAAGTGCTCATTATCAATTAAGCATATTCATCAGTCTGCATTCTTAAATCTTAATTTTTTATAGCGAGAAAGGTAATAATTGATGCCCTTTTAAGACCCAATAGTAGCAGAATATCTTCATATACTGATCCTTGTATTACAGAAGCAGCAATAAAAATGTCCTAAATAGTCCTAGTAATGCCAAAAATAAAAATCTTAGCAACTTGAGTCCTTTTTTTTGTCCCCAGTGAAAATGTATGTATATTCTTTCAGCTGACTACAGCATGATACATATGGCATGATATGTCTGCAAAGTAGAAACTGGCAATACCTCTGCTTTAGTTTACTTTGCACACAGAGGAAAAACAAAGAAATTTCTTTATCACATATGCATTAGAAATAAAGTTTCACTCTTGTTGACATCAATGGCAAATTCTGAACAGCTTCAGTTGAGCTAGGATTAAATTTCAGAAGTTTGTTATATGCCAGATAACAACTTCTCCATCTAAATCACATGTTCTATAAAGCACTGAGGTAGTTTCTGGTTTTTGTCAAAGATACTAGCTATCTGGCTGGATCAAAGCTATCCTTGCCACTGCCATAATTATTAATTGGGTATTAGTTATTATTAATGAGGTATTATTCCTTAAATCCATATTTTTCTTGAACTTGGCATCATACTACCTTAAAGAAATTTTTTGCACCTCAGAAGGTGACTTAAAAAGTCATTCTAAACTAGAAGAGATATTCTTAATTGTTCATTTTCTGGTATTGGGGATGTTCGTACTGTTTCTTCAAGGCATTTAACCAAAGTGCCTAAATATGGAACTTTGATTCCCTATGTAATCATTGTTTAGAAATAGGCTTCTGCATCGGTGCTTTGATTCATTCCTTGGAGGATGTTAGCTGCATAGGGAGCTTTCCTCCTAATTAAATCATGTAAATTAGAGGCTTAAAGTTCAACAGTGTGAAAACATCCTATTGTGGCCAGTATGGCTTCAAATGCTCTGAACAGCAGACTCCCATAATTTTCCTGGGGATATATTCACACAGGTCAATTTACCACGGGATTGACAGTTTTGCCTGATATTTAATGATAATTCACTTTATTCAGTCAGATTACACTTGGATGTGAAGATTTGTTAATTTGTCTTTAAGGAGCTCTAAAGCAAGTGTACTGCGAGGGTAAGCGTGGGTGATACATGGTGAAGACTTGAAAAAACTCTTTGTGAGAGATCATATGTGTACACACACCTATTTATTTTATATATATATAGACACATACAGTGTACATGTACATAAAATAGCTACAAAGTTTTAACACCTGTTCCACTCCCAGGTTAGCTTTGGGATATTTATATTTTATCATTTTTAAGATCGTTCAGTACACTGTCTACTGTGTGACAATCATATAAAACTGTGTCAGACTCAGCTGGTGACTTTAATTGTGTCACAAATGTAATGTGACACGAACAATGCACCCTGGTGTTCCAAGGAATAACACCATGTGTCACAGCAGCAATGTGTAAATCAGGCTTCTCCCAGTACCTTTGTTATGGAAACTGTGGCCTTCAGATGAAGCTATTGCACAGGAGTGCAGGAATCTGAACTCCCTGTCCTGTGATTTGGTTACGCCTGCACTGCATTCTTTTCTGTGCCCTGTAAATACTTTTAAAATGCTTCTATCCATCCCAGACAGACTTCAAACGATTTTAATCAAATGTTTATTCTGGAAGCATTTGCATATGTTGAGAATTTACAACATTGCAGATACCTTTTCTCTAACTGAGAAAGAGTACTTAATCTGCCTGGGAGTAATCTGGTTCTGTCCTTTCAGAATTTAAGTTTTCCTTTTTCTTACTCCACACATCTATATACCTATATGTATAAGAATTTGAACTATTGTATGTATACCACATGCACATATTTTACTTTGAATTCAAAGATCTATAAATCAGACGTTCCCCAATATTTCTAAAACTTGAACAGATATTCATTTAACATTTGAAAGAAGCAGTAATTGGATGTCTCTTACATGATAGTATGGAACGTTTAAATTGGACCCTTCTCTAAGTACATTTAAAAGCCTAATGCTTCAGTCTATGTGATAGTTATAGACTGTCTACACTCAGGTGGCTTTTTTGGTTTTGTCTATTAAAAAGAGATTTTCATAGGTGCTTGGTGTGCTTGGTTAGCAAAGCTAACAAGCTCCCACTGTCTGTAGTCCATAATTAAATGGTATTCGGTGGACTGTGATCTTCGTACGACACAGCCATTTAGGTCTGGGGAGCACTGTACTCACAGAGCTTGGTTAAATGTTATTATAATTCAGGTTCATTAATTTTTCTAATTAATCTGATTGATTAAAAGTAGTCGTGAAGTCGAAATGGAAAATCAGAAGCACAGAGTTGCTGAAAAAAAACAGCTAACTGTGGAAAAATCTCTGGAAACATGTTACTCTGAAAGACAGCAACAACCAGGAGCCCTGCACCAGAGTCACAAACCTGGGCTTGTTAGAACGTTTAGTCTCCACTGCTTGGAGCTAAACCGTCCCTAATGGTCTTAGTTCCAGCTCACTGATTTAAGTCAATTAGGTAATGTCTTTTTTCTGGTCTGGCTTTCCATTCTCTTGCTTTTGAAAGTCAAATATATTTCAGCTGTTTAGTATCTTGTAGGTGAGAGCTGAAATGACCAGTTTAATACAAAATTCAGAAATGGGCCTGAGCCCAGCACTCTTGGCCAAAACCAGTGAGAATATTTAAGGGCTAGCATCCAGCTTCACATGGGTCAAACAGCTTCAGAAGCCTTTTCTTGCCAGTACTGTGTACATTATAACAGTGCTGAAGACCCAACACCCACACTTATGTATTTTGGCGGTTTGACTTTATACTAATTATAGTCTACTGCTGTGGACTGAATATCCATTAGTAACTGGAGTGCACTGGTGGATTCCTGAACCATATCTGCTGGTTTAGTTTAATCTGAAAAGAATCCAGTTTGTGTACTCCCAAAGAGTAAACCACAGAGTGGTAAGTGGAGATAATTGGAAGCTTCTCTTCAACACTCCTGTTCCAAGCTAGAGCATCAAGGCAGACTTATCCACTCTGTCTCCTTTCAGACCTCACTGCTGAACTGAACCAACCTGACTCATACGCTTTCTGTTCTCCAGCTCCTTAAGTCATGGTCATTAATGTTTTCTGATAACTGCTACCACATATATCATTTCCACGGCTGCATTGCTGTAGTGCGGCATAGTCATCCTTTGTGAATTGGAGTTTCCATCTAAGTCATATATTTGGAGTGTTTGTTTCCTTTCTTTACCATTTCCAATTAACGGGCCTCGTTTATATTCTTGTTCCGAGCCCACGTGCACTTTACCATGCTGGAGAGATTCATAACTGCAGCTTGTTAATATCCATTCTCTGTTTTCACATATGTAATCTCCTTGCGAAAATTAGAGCCACTGCTGAATTCTCTAATGCCACCCTACTTTCTGAATATTCTTTGAGGCTCTGGATGGTTCCACCAGTGTTCCCAGCGAGCAGAATCTCCCCATGAATGCCTACAAGCTCTGCACAAGCCAGCATTCAGGGCTTGATTTCCGAGCTCTGTGTTTCCGTGTTCTAAACTGGACAAGTCATGAACGCTGGGTCTGTGTGCAAGCTAGTCTGGTCTTCAGAGTGAATGTCTAGGTCCACTGAAGATAGAAACGTATCAAAAGTCTGTCTGTGTTCCCCCATCACAATTAGGCTCTCCAGACTGTGTTGAAGTGGTGATTACTGAGCTCCTCAGACGTATTGAAAGAACTCAGAATTACCCTTGCACCAGAGATTTTCATTTAATTAATACTGTCAAATAGGCTGTAGTGTCCTATTGCAGAATAATCCAATTTCAATTATACTGCAGTCAGGGCCCCACAAGACCATATAACGTCCCTAATTCTGCAGATTACACTAAGTTATGGTGATGTTTTGACTATTTTAATTTGTCCTTTTTTGTGGTTTTATGTCAGAGATACAAGTTAGATTTTTCTTCCCCACAAAACTAACCCTTTGAATTAATTATTCAGGTAGTAGCCAGGTCTGAAATATGCTAAAGGATTTCTAAAATCTTCATTTCAGGAATTGACATTCACTATTAATGTCATTCCCCTCTGCCAAGGAAGTCATCCAGCCTTGAAGTGGCATTTTTTGTGCTAGGATACTTCCTTCATCAAAAAGCAGATGTTTGTGTTTCATGTTTTACACAGCAACATACAGAGTTTAGGGAGATTGCTTGAATATAATGAATTAAAAAATATTGATCACAAACATATTGTAGAAAACATTAATAATATGTATGAGCTTCCTTGGTATGATTTGCATTGATATAACACACAGAGAAAATTTAATCTGACAATGATCTTAAGCTGGTGAGACTTGTTGACTTCAAGAAAAGTAGGATCACATAATAGAGCAGATACAGGAATGTCTGTGGTAAGGCTAAATGCCAGGGTGGTTGTGAACAACGAGGTGGTTTGTACATCCAAGAGTGACTGCATTACTTATTTCATATGCATTCTTGGGTACTAAGACTTTTTGTTTAATTATGTCATATATACTCCATCAAATACTGAAGTAAACTTTTGATTAATTTTGTTTTGAAGTTTCCACTGGAATCAAGCCTCTTTCCTACAAATCCATTTAAAACAAAAAAGGGTTACATATGGTCCTTATCCATGCCAAGATTCTATTTAAATAAGTTAGACATAGGTGTACGCCTTCCCTGAAAAAGATATTTTACTTAGGCTGTCCCAAGTTACGGGAAATATTTCTCTGAGATCTTATTTAGCTATTTTTTTCCTGCAGATGCTTTATAAAAGCCATGAGTTTTCCCCATAAGCATAATTAATTATGCAGCAGAAATCCAAGAAGTGCAAGCACAGTATAAATAGCGAGTAGAGCAAAACTGCATTTTGTTATTCTTTCTTAGCTTTTTCCATCATTCATTTGTTGCTTTGCTATCACTCTTTCACCCCAGCTAAACAACTCTTCTAGTCCAAATTTGAGCTTCAAGGCAAAGGACAATCTGATGTTGTGGATTTAACAATTATTAACTTATATTTTTTCATTGAAAGAGTAATACCAGGGGAAAACATACTGACTTACTGGTTGCTGCACTTTATTGTACTGCAAGGATAGATGATATCTCTGGTTACATCAAAAGTGTAAGTCCCAGGAATGTGTCACAGATATTGAGAGTAGGAGACTAGCCTCTCAAGGTGGCTTGGAAAAGTTTAAAAAGGAACAGCAAATAAAACTTCTCTAATGATTGACTGAACATGCCTACCTCTGAACAGCTGAGATCAATGTTGCCAAATCACTGAAAAATACTCTAGTAAAATACTTTCTGGAATTGTGTCATTAGGATGCTCAGTAATTTTGTACCCTTTCCTCATTGTGATCCTGCCTTTTTTTTTTTTTTTTGGACATATTTTGCTTTTTGTAATGCTTATAATAATTACAGAATCATAATGAGAACAAGAATCGATAGAAGTTTAATATGATTCTAAGTTTTAGAAAAAAGAAGAGAAGTTTAATGATTTTCTTTACTTCTAAACTTTTCCATTTGTGCCACACACAAACCCCAATTCACATCTACCACTCTTCTCTGACGGGACTCTGAGACTGAGTACTGAACCAGCTGAAATCCCTGAAAGCTTTTCTATAGTCTTCCAAAAACTTTGAATTGGACTTGCATAGATATCTGACTCATTTGTCTTCTCTAGCCAGGATTTCAGAGTTTAACATAAAGAAGTGTTTATGTATTAAGAGCAGCATGGTTGTTAATATCTGAAATACAATATGCATAAAGTAGCACTGTAGTTGATCTTGATCTTTCGTTGTTATGGATAAAGAACAGGACTCGTATTTTGGGGAGATCATTAAATTCTTCTAATCATCATGAGATTACAATATCATAGGAACAAGAATAAAAGACACTGGTCTGAAATAAACTTTGCAAAGTGATTTGAATGGCTTGGATTGTAACAACTATTATTAAATATAGAAGATACAAACTAATTAAAACACACCAAAAGTTAGTGGCAAATGAAAAATTTTAGTAATGCAAATGCTACATGCAATTAATGCTTGTAGAACATAATTATATTGTTTCACAATTCAGGCATAAAAGGGGAATTCAGTTGCATTATAATACTCCAGTGTGACATGTGACAGCTAAAATTGCTTCAGTGACCCCCATCCACAGAGGACATGGGCCTGAGTGTTCAGAAAGTGATTCTTATGCAAGTTTTTGTATTACTAGATCTACCCGATATACTCCCTTCATTTTCTAAATACTGTATCTATCTTATTTGCTTTTTTCCAAATCAATTTCTTCTTATCTTATTCATTTTGCTGACAATTGTTGCCTATAAAATACAGTGATAAGGGCACAGAGAAAATGTAATGATGAAATGTAATGACAACTGTGCACTTTATAGGGTGGTAAACAGTCCAAACAAAAGCCAAAAAAATACAGAAAAAAGAAAGAAGGACATTCTTTTAAATGACATATAGACAAAAAATAAAGACCCTAGGCAAGATTTTCTTCTACGTTAAAGATAAAGAAAGTGGAGCAGGTGTTTTACACCCCAAAAAAAACCCCAACCAAAACCCAAAGTGAAACAAAATCTTTGGTACTAAGATCATAAGCAAGCCATAGAGCTACAAGATGGGATTGCCGTTCCTCATAAACACATCTTAGTAGCGAAGGCCCTGGTTTGACCTTCATACATTTGAAGATTGTATTTTACCCTCTTTAGCTCACATACAGCGAGTTTTTCTGCTTGGCTATGAATCTTCCAACTGGAGGAAGACACAGGGAAAGTGAATAACCACAGAAACTTTTGGAAGGGTTCACAGTTGATGTAGGAGCACTGCACACTTGTACAGAATGAAAGGGCACTGACAGTCGTGAGTTCGACTTTGCTTATCCAGATATCCTTCTTGCTTGGGAAGTTCCTTTCCCCCTCATCCGTATACCTCCATCAGTAGAAAATCAGATCACTAGCTGCTGCATGAAGGTGATTAAAATCTCAACACATGCCACAGTGCACGTGGAAGTTCACCAGCAGAAGGGAGAACACAAAGAGTTGAAATGGCAAAAAACTACCACATCTATCCCACCAGGACTAGGTGAATAATTTTGCATGAATAATTTTGTCACTGAATGTCAGTGTTTTCTGTGTTCAGAAATAGTGTCTGAACCAACTCCAGCTTTCTGTAGTCCATACACTGTTTGAAAGTACGCTCTGTATAATATTTTTGCAAACATTGCTTTGATCCTCTGCTAGTTCATGAGCATTTCTTCCAGTGTTTGAGTCTGCCATCTTTTTAGGAAGCATGCATACCAGTTTCTATTACATTAAGCAATTAGAAAATATCTGTCTGGATTTTAATAAATAACCATAATTATGCATTATTATTAACTAACATAATTATCCACTAATAGGTAATGTCTACCTACTACTATAATTACTAAATAACCTACTGATCTACCCGATAACTCACGAAGACCTACTAGGAGGTATCAATCACATACCCGAGGCTCTGCAGGATTGACACCTTAGGCTTTATACTTTCCAGGGCATGTTACTGTGAATACTGGGGCACTAACTTCAGATAAAGTGTGACTCCAGACTGGTCATCTCCATTCCATTCTGGCTTCTGAACCTTCTTTACTGGGAGAAGGAAAAGAACTGGTCCAGTTTTCTTCCAATTTTACTTAAATTCAAGGTCATCTCCACACAGAGCCCATCCTCAGGATTTTGCAGACACTGCAATAATGTGCTAACCTAAATATTTACCATCAGATGTTCCCAGTGACTATCCCACAACCACTCCCTCAACCCAGTATCATTCCAGCTTGCAGACAATCCCACACCACCACACAAGCATCTCCCACCCTCTCACTTTGGAGGGCTATGCGAAGAAAGGCAAGTGTTATCTCACACTAATAAGGAAAGCGTGATTAATATTTTCTTTTTATTTAATCTAGTCACTTCACTCATTGGGTAACATAATTAATGAATATAGAAATTCATATTCCTATGTGGTTCTTTGTTCTTAGGAAAAAAATAACCTCTATTCAGTGTGACAAGTATGCTAATACCTCACCTGTGGGTGCCTGCCATCACCTTAGCTGTGAGACAGCAAACATGAGAATTTTCTCAAGAATTGCTCAGCTGCAGAAAGACTGGGAAATGCTGCTGTTGGGATTTCCAGGCATGCACTTGGCAATTGCACTTCTCCCAGTCCCAGTTAAAAGGCTTTGAAGGTTAGGTGCTTTAATAGAGGTGAAACGCACCTTTTGGCTTGGAATCATGAATGAAAACGCATGGTGGGGCAGCCTGTGGCTAAGTGGCTACTGGATGTGATAGTAACATCCCTTCCTGTGCTTCGTCACCTCAGCACTATGGCCAAGCCGAGAGGGAGACAAAGCTATTGACAGAGAAAAGAAAAAAGTACACGTTGCATAGAAAAAGGAAAGTAGGACAATGTTTGGATACAAATCTGCCCCACCTAAGTGCTTATTATACTCTTCCCTTATGACTCTGATCTGCTTTTGCTGCACAACTGAATCAATCATTAAGTTACTTTTAGCGAGAAAACAGCCAAAGAGTAGAAATAGTAGAGGAAAATGTTTTTAACAAGAAAGTCTATCCTGATGAAAACTTTCTTTGTAGGATTCATCCAACTCACAGCAAAGAACTAAAATCTTTGTTACAACAAACCTCAGGGAATACGGGATATAGATTCCCCCACTGATGTCATCCACAGGTTTTTTTCTCCTTTTTCTTTTGGCAGCTATGCTCGCTTCACCTTAGAAAGAAGTTCATGAAATTAAATGCCTGTATGGAAAGTCCACATCTGGGTCACAGTTTAAAGGCTGTCTTTTTTTGTGCTGTTAAGATGATACCTTGTCAGCCACATGAATGAGTACACACATGTGCAAGCAACTAGGCACATTCGGGCAAGACATACTTGTCAGCCACTGAGTCTTTGCAGTGATTTATTTGAATTTAGGGTTCACTCCAGCTTTCCGTGCAGATTTCAAAGGAAATTGCAAACATACATATTCATCAACCTCTGTTAATGGAGGGACAGAATCAGGAACTAAATAAGAAATGAAGTTTATTCAAAATTACAAAACAAATGGAGTAGTCTAATAAATACAGTGGGTTTTTATAGATTATGATGTTCCATGAACTTTGCATATTGACTGATAACACAGTGGAGGTTTTATTTTGTTATCCCTTAGAGGCACATTTTTGATCCCAAGCACACTTGCTTTAGAGTAAAATATACAAATATTTAGATCACTTTTATTTTCCCTTCAGATAGTTCAAAAATCAAA
>JAVJGI010000003.1:8464438-8550856 GCA_035590275.1 Ibycter americanus
CCGTTCAGATAGGTCAAAAATCAACTGTATGACTGTGTTGGCAGTAGATTTTCCCGGGGGGGGTGGGGGGGTGATATTCATGTTTGACGTTCATTTGTTTGAGGAATATATGTTTCAGGCCCCTCCAAAGATTCTCCGTGTTATAGTTAATCAGGTTCAAAGGACAAAATGGGAACCACACTGTATCATTTACTACTGAGCACTCCTTGAAGTATTATGGTCTTCAGTTATGGTAATCATCATCTGTCTGACCTACTCATGTGACATGATTAACTTTAGGATCTAAACATCTCACAATTCCAGCTTTATTCATCCTCCCAACATGTAACAGAGCATTATTTTCCTGTTCTTACAGTTGAGAAACCGAAGTATTTGTGAAAAAAAATAGTTGGCTGTGGCCAAACAACTTTTAATATTAGAGTGCAAACTGTTGCACAGTTGTCCAGATCAAGAGAAACATTTAAGTGCCCTTTAAGTGCCTTCAATTTTAATAGAAAGCAAGACACTGAATTGGGCTAAGATCAGTTTACAGCAATATGCACTTTGCATTAATGAATATGACTTATAGGAATAAAACTTTTCTTAATAAAACTCGTATACAAATATCTTAAGGGCAAGTGGCAAATGGATGGGACCAGACCCTTTACGGTGGTGCCCAGCAACAGGACAAGGGGCAACAGGCACAACCTGAAGCACAGGAAGATCCATCTGAATATGAGGAAAAACTTCTTTACTTTGAGGGTGACAGAACACTGGAACAGGCTGCCCAGAGAGGTTGTGGTCTCCTTCTCTGGAGACATCCAAAACCCACCTGGATGTGATTCTGTGCAACCTGCTGTAGGTGAACCTGCTTTAGCAGCAGGGTTGGACTAGCTGATCTCTAGATGTCCCTTCTAGCCCTGACCATTTTGTGATTATTAGGTGTCCAGGTTTTGTACATGTAAAGTTTAGATGAAGGGAGGCAGGCAAAGGTAGTGGAGACTGGGCCCACCAAAGCAAGGCAAGTGCAGTTGACCTGTCAGCGTTCTGTTTCTTCTGCCCCTTTCCTGCATGGTGAAAGGATTACTTTACAGACAGGGTCAAGAAATGAAACCAGAATACATAACTTGTGTTTATAAATACCAGCTCTGACTGAACATCCAGCAATGCCAACGCTCCCTTTAGCTTACGCATCATGTTTCAATGTCATTCTCATTTGCTTGCATAGTAGCTTCACGTGCACTTCATGTACGCAACAGTCAGTGCACTCTCCCTGTCTCCACAGTCTTTGCGCACTTGTGCATTTGTTTAAATACACAAGCACACATTTTTCATGTAGGTGTAACCAGCTGGAATGATTAACGATGAATATTAGCACATCTCCCCTGCTTCCCTTGTTCTTTCAGGCATTACTATTACCATTGCAGTCTTTAGTTTCATATTACCTTTCACCCTGAGAGATCGTTCTGTATGTACACACAGGAGCTTAAATACAGCCACTTCAAAGTGCAAGGAGGCATTAAGTTGTAGAAAGGGCAGTTGAGGAGATAGCCTTCAGATTCTGACGCACCAAATCTGCATCTTTTGTGCCTACACAGAGGAAAGGGGTTTCATTTCTAAAGCTTACTGTTGCAGAAGTACCGTGTGTGGAGGATTGTATGGGTTGCATAACCAACAGAGTAGAGAAGTCTGGTTTTCCCAGATGTGTGCTTCTGGTGTCCAGGAAAGTAAGCCCAGACCAAAGCTTTTCATCAGCTGCAGGAGTCACAGCATTGCTGTGTTCTGATCTAGTATCTACCAATGCATGCAACTGTACTGCAGGTGATTAGGGGCTCTAACAGGGTTTCTGACTGTTTTTCTGATTTCCATACTTCTAGTGTCCCCAACCCACTTGTCAAGGTTGCCTGAAACTGCTTCAGAGTTTGCAAGGAGGACTGACGCTTGCAGCATAGATGGATTGCATAATTTTTAGAGAACCAGTTTCAAAATACATATAAATTATATGTCACATGGTCTACCTGCCTACTCATAACAGTCCAAGAGAGGCAGCACTGGCTAAAGGGACACATGAGCTCTCTGTGTCACAGTTTTCTTCAGGGTGGTTCTGCATCTTCTCATCTCCTCATCATATGTTCTAGCCCTGTATCTTGCCATAAAGGAGGACTCTCTGTCACTGCTCCTAAATCTAGTGTTAAGGGATATCAGTGTAGATCTGGTAATTCTTCTCCTATTTTGTCTTAAGTGTTTGGACAGGTAGCTCAGTAACGTCCTTTCTGCTTTAATTTGGCACTTTTCTTCCACTCTAGATGCACAGAGGGTGAAAGGGGTTCAATTCAATTGCATAAAGAATCTGTAAAGAATTTGTAGTTCTGAAAGTTTCTTCAGAGAAATCTTTGAAATGTTGTGCATCTTTATTTCTGTAGTCCCATTCCATTTGGTACTGTACATGTAAGTAAGCAAAAGTCTCATAAATAATGGGGTTTAAAGTAAGAAACAGCATTGAAAGCCAAGCACTATACAAAATTATAGTGATGATTAATTTCCATTTACTTCACTGGATTTTGGATCAAGTCTTTATGGCAGAGAATAAAGAACTGGATTCATCTCTTTTCCAATAAATAGTAAAATTACCACTCAGTGGCAACAGGCACACAAAAGTGCTCCATCACTATAACTGCTTTGATCTTACTAAAAAAAACAGTTATCTCCAAAAATTCCATAAACAATGTAGATATAAATCTGTATGAAAACATGTGACAGATGTAACCAGAATCACACTTCAATGTTTAAGTTTTCTTAATTAAAAACTGCTTTATACCCAGTATGTTACATAAAGCACCTATGTTATCTGATTATTTTTAAAAGGATGCACATGTAATATTACATTTTGGCACTACGTAAACCTTCATAAACTCATAATGAAAAGAAGCAAGCAGTATTTATCTTTAAAATCCAGACACTAAACTTGAATTTCCTCCTGGAAATTTTAATTAGCAATTTGAAAAATGCTAAGGCAAAGTATCTGCTCCCAGTTGTTTGTTTAGCTTAAATTAAATTATTTCTGAAAGTAATATAATTAAAATCCTTTTAGTTCTTAATCAATATTTTATTTACATTTATTCTCCTTGTAGTGCTTGATTAGTTCTTTTGAAAAGGGTGGGGGAGCTTATTTCCTGTTTTTTATATACTCAGATGTATCTGCATTTTCACTTATAGAAAAAACTCTTGCAGTACAGAAAGACTGTAGAAACCATAAAATTATGTTTTTTCAGGTGGGCAACTGGTATTTTACCGTGTCTCAACAGGAATTATGTTGGTCTTAGCTGATCTACTAAGTTCCTACATGAAAATATCCTTCACTGGAGATCATGTAAATTACACATTAAACCCAGGGCCTGATTCACTTAGTTTCACTGAAGCTTCTGCAGCAAAATGAAGTGAATAGGGAAAGTAAAAATTATCATTCATATTTTAGTTACACTTTACACTCCAACAGACCCAAAGTAAACAAGTAAACCTGGACTGAGCCAAGCCCTACACCTACTAGAGCTCCACCGATCCTAAGGCCTCCACATAATTGTCCCCCATCAAACATGCTTAATGACTAATCACACAACACAGAACATCATAACCCTAATATGTAAAGAAGCTGTGTAATATGGCACAGAAATCATACCAACAATGATTAAAAAGGCAAACACTCTCCTCTATCTGTGCTAGATCTCTGAAGATTTTGCTTGGTCTCCTCCGTTTTAATCGTGACATCATTTAAGTCAGCCTTTGACTGTGTTCTGCAAAATGTTGTGAATACCAGTTCCAGTTCAATTTAAATCATAATAACACAAGATTAGTTTAGACTGATGGAGGGACAGAGGGATATATTATACATCATAATATACTTCAGAAAGTTTTTTTCAATTGTGCTAGCTAATTATTATTTTTCTACAAAGTTAGATTCTGTACAGTCCTTGGGGGCCATTGGTGTATTGTCTTGGGGACATGAGGTGCGGTGTCAGCGGCACAGACCTCTAACCGCCTCTGTGCACCTTTTTAACCCGGCACATGAGATTCCCAGTGTTCCATGAGTTTGGCAGGTAACGGCAGCCAAAGAGCTGGCTCCCCACGGGCATGGCCATGGAACAGGGGGAAGGCAGTGTCCCCCCAGCAGTGTGAGCTGAAGGCAGCAGAAGCAGGGCAAAGTCAGGCAAGGTGCCTCAGGTTTTATGCAAGGTGCTTAAGGCTTGAAAGGTCTGTTAAGATCTATATACTGGCAGACACATTGTGTTTACATCTGAGGTTTGATATATTTACGTATACAGCGTGTGAATGTCTCAGCAATGAAAATTAGCCAGTCCAGTGTTTCACCAAAACTGAAACCCAAACAGAAATTTTACAATGCAAAACAAATCTTTTACATTTATTTTAATTTCTTTCATTTGCTTTTTTTCTCTCCTGAGCCAGAACTGAAGTACAAACATCAAAACGCTAACTAAAGAAATAGTTCTGAGATCTTTGCACCTATTCTATATAACTTGGGCCTATTTTGCATAACCAAGAGAGTAGTTCATCTATGTCAGATAAACATCCAAACTGAAACTGTCAGCGTTGAATGCTTATAATTAAGTAGTTGAGTCAGTATTTAACAGTGATATAAAAGTGGCTGGATTTTTCCCCAGTATTTATAAAGGTGTACATGTACTCTCAAAAGTTATAGAAAGTGCAAGCTCTCTAGCACCTGCTTTAAAACTTTCCTTCACCCACATAACAGATACGGGTTTCCAAAGCCTTCAGTGACTTTCTAAACTAAACCTTGGACCTCAAACTTTTAGTTATGGTTTGAAAAAGTTCAGAAAAAATGGCATAAATGTTTAAGTTTGTACCAAGGGAGAAATACAAAATGATCCAGGTTTTGGGGCAGAGTGTACCCTCAGCAAGCGTGCTGAGGACACAAAACTAGGAGATGTAGCTGATACACCAGAAGTTCATGCTACCATCTAGGGAGACCCCCAGAAGCTGAAGAAATGGGCTGACCTCTGGAACCTCACGAAGTTCAACAAAGGGAAGTGCCAAGTTCTACACCTTCTACATGCCCAAGCACCAGTATATGATGCGGGACCCCCTGACTGGAAAGCAGCTTTGCAGGAAAGGACCCAGGAGTCCCGGTGAACAGCAAGCTGACCAGGAGATAGCAATTTGTCCTTGCGATAAAGAAGGCTAATGGTATCCTGGGCTGCATTAGAAGGAGTGTTGTCAGCAAGTGGAGGGAGGTTATCCTTCCGTCTACTCCGCACTGGTGAGACCATACCTGAAATACTATGTCCAGTTCTTGGCTCCCCAGTACAAGAGAGACATGGACATACATGGAGAATTATGGAGAGATTTTAATGAGGGGCCACAAAGATCATTAAGGTACTGGAGCATCACTCCTATGCAGAAAGGCTGAGAGAACTGAGGCTGTTTAGCCTAAAGAAAAGTGTTGGGGGGATCTTATCAAAGCATAGAATTATCTGAAGGGAGGGTGTAAAGAAGATAAGGCCAATGAAGCCTTCTACAGACAACTGGAAGTAGCCTCACGGTCACAGGCCCTGGTTCTCATGGTGGACTTCAACTACCCTGGTATCTGCTGGAAAGACAGCACAGCTGGGCACACACAGACCACGAGGTTCCTGCAGAGCATTGATGGTAACATTTTGATGCAAGTGGTAGAGGAACTAAAGAGATGAGTTGTGCTCCTGGACTTTGTAGTCACAAGCAAAGAAGGTCTGGTTGGGGATGTGAAGGCTGGGGGCACCCTTGGCTGCAGCGAGCATTCTCTGATTCTGTGAAATGTGCTTGGCACGTTTGAAAGAACAGCTCTACGTAGGAAGTGATTCTCTGGTATCATATGGTGCATAGATAAACAGTATTGCAATATAACTTTCAAAACCCAATTGTACTTTGCATAATACTAGTTTCAAAAGCATAGAAAGCAAAGACTTACACTGAGTTTGGAATAAAAAAGCTCCTGCCAGCTCCTTCCAACTCCTTCAGGCCATCTTATTTCTATGCATTTTCCACAGCACCATCATACACCATCCCAGTCATGCCCGAAAGAAGTATCAACCAAAGTCTGTAAGTCTTCAGGTAGATGGAGAGACAGGATCTGACAGATGGAATCCATGCACAGGCACACACACACACATACAAAACAGAGAGAAACTATAGAAGAAATTAGATTTGAATACAATGGTAACTGTCTGGGAAACATCCATTATTTCTTCACATGGCCTAACTAAGATTCAGAAGACTTGATTGCTTTTACATGAGATAGCAGTAAAACAAGATAAAGTACAAAAACTTCAAAAAAGTCTAATTTTAATTTCATTTATATACATTTTACCATGCATGCAGTATAATTATATTCATTGAAACTGTTCCTGATTACAATTACATTAGAGCGTTAGGAATGATGACCCCTATAGCCTTGTATTAAACTATTTTTACATCCTCGTGTGCAACTTAAAAGCTAATATTACTATCAACAGAAAATGAATTCATTTGATAAATAATCATGTTATGGTTTCAAATAAAAAAAGTATGTCAGGACTTGGATAGCAATTTAGTTCACCAGTCACACTAATGCATTATTCTAAGTTAATTAAAATGTTTTCAATTTTTTTGCTAATGCTTTTCATTTGCGTTCTGACCATTTCCTGATGTTTCAATTAGTTTTGTTCACAGACGTGTTGTAATGAGCATCAAGTTAAGATCAAGGGTTACCAAAATTTATGACACTGTTACTCAACCAACCCTTGAGCCCTGTTTGACTTCACAATATTTCAGATGACTTGATGTGTGTAAACAGCTAATTCAGCTGCTGTTACATATGTACTTAATGAACGTAATGACATTTATGGAACTAGTCAGAATTTTTTCAATGAAATATTTTCTGCTCCAAATGATATTATGCCAAAACTGGAACATTTTGGAAACAAATACTGACTTTGATGAAGTTTTAACAGGTTTATTTCTAAACTCTAGAATAGGCTTCCTGGAAGATGAGATGGAAAACCTGAGTTTCTTGAGCCAAACACAATCATTTTGCCAAAGTCCCAGTTTTGCCAAAAGCTTTTGCACATTTGGCTTTCATTCCAGAGTGATGCAAAAAGATTTTCAAAGCCAGATTAAAAACACTTAAAATGGGATACTCCTCCGCTTAGCTCTAGCTCTTTGTTGGAATTGCCATCAATGGTCTGTAGCAGTTTCCCTGGCTTTAAAATTTGCTCATAATTTGTACCTCTTCACTTGTGCTACAGTTAGTTGGAAAACCCCTAAAAAACCCTGTTGGAAATGGAAGGAAGAGGCTGTTTGGTGGAGCAGTGTTCCACTGTGCTGCAAACTGTCTCCACAGGCTGGATGGCACTGAATTTTGTTGCCCTTAGGATGAAGGGGAAGGAACTAGGCTCCAGACAGAGGAAGAGAACACAAGGTAGGAGCCTGGAGAGAGTCTGCAAGGCTGGACTGTGGTTCCTCCTGATGAGGAGAATGAATGACTGTTGCTCTCAGTGGGAATTAGTCAGTGCTTTTGAATATTCAGTCATATATGTTCTTTCACCTAACAATGCCTAAATACTTCTAATAAATCTCAATCTAGAATATAGAAACAGACATATTGCAGAAAGAAAGAATTAAGATATCTTAAGATAAAGGCAGGAAACCTGAACCTGATTTGATAAAGCAAGCGTAATTCATGGTTCAGAGGGGTCAGGCTGATCAAGTCAAAATTGCTGAGGGACATATTTTAAGTACAGGTTTATTTAAAAGATTTGGAAACAGGACTTTGAAATTTAGGAAAACCGGAGATGAGGCTCTTGCAGCAATGGAAGAAGGAGACAATGGAGATATGACATCATATGATAGATGTGAGCTTAGATCTCAACAGAAAAAGAACAGATTAAGCACAGCCTGGAGAAACAACATGGATTTGTAAGGCAAGGAACAGGCAAAGATAATTCCTAGCTCATAACCATGGAAATAAAAATAAGCTAAAACAGGATACAGTAACCCCAATACTTGACTTTCTGCAGCCAACTTGCTGTTGTTTGTGCACTTCAGAAAGAACTGTGAACACTCTTAATTGTTTTCCTATCCACTTGCAACTTCAGGAAAAAGATAAAAAGTGAAAAGTTTTCTTAAAATGTAATTTGCTTTGTACATGTATGCACATATGTAAAAGCTAGCCAGGTGCCCTCTAATTCAATAACTAAATTCAGTACTGTTCTGGTACAAATTTGTACTCTATGTTCAGTTCAAATGCCAACAAAAAATGACCTAGTTTTTTGAAATGAAAAGTGCAAGACATCTCAGAATGATAGTATCGTATGACTTACCAAGAATCATGTGTTTATCACACCGCTGCCAAAGTACAGAGAAATTGCAAATGGTTTAGATAATTTCAAATTACTTCTGGGGCAAGCACCCAATCTCAGAGATCTTAAAATAGAGCTGCTTAAAAGGAATTATCTCCCAAACATAATTATTTCATTTCAGCAAGCTGTACCAGTAGCTTGCCAGTCTGAGATCTAATCTAGCAGCAGCCTTTGGCCTAATACAGTAATTATAGCTCATATGTTTAAAATTATTTTGTCTAGTTAATCTGGCTAACTGTGCTAACGGCATAGGAAGGTACACCTGTGATATTTAAAATATTGTAGGTAGCCATTTGACTACGTAATTATCACTATGCCTGAACTGACATGACAAATACATTTAACCAGCAGCAGAGTTCATACGCGTTCTACCAAAAGCTCCACCACAATCCTGCCTTGAAGTAGGTTGGACATCAAACTCTGGCATAAAATGTTAAAAGTTTCTTGGTCTTCTCCATGAATTCTCTCAGACCAAAGAAGGTATAAAGAGAATTTTGATGTTGCTCAGATATTTTATGCTACTTGTCTAATTTACCAAATGTTAGCTCAATCTCTTTTTTAAACAGCTAAACAATCAGTTGGAATATCTTATAGACACTGTTACAAGAATAATGACCAACAGCTAGGTTAGATCAGTCTGCACTGTAATTCAGACATGATAAGCATATGTGTATATATGCACACATTTCATGGCTAGGAAAAAAAAAAAAAGGCAATAATGCAATCTTTTTATTATGGTTTCAGTTCCTGGCCTGGTCTGTTTCCAGCAGAAGTTAGCGGTGTCTCAGCACTAACTCACAAGGAGATCTAGTACCTGAGACAAAGAATATACAAAATGCCATAGTATCAACCCCCTTCCTTCCCTCATATATTTCTCCTGCTACTGTAAAATTGTCATTCTGTAAGGCTTTAGAAAGAGTTAATTATTAATCTTTCAGCTATCTCCTTGTTGATTCCTTTTTTTATCATCTTATCCAAAACAGAAATTCTCTCTTTAAAGATTATTTCAAATAAATAATCCAGTCTCAGACCACTTAGGGTTTCATTTAAGAGGAAGGTGAAATAAATTATTTCGGTTGTTCATAATATCTATTGATCTACTGGACAGATTTACAATACAATACAATTTCATTTATAGGGTATCTCATAATACTGACATCAACAAAATGACTTACAGTGAATTTTAAACACATTATCATAACATACCCATTGACTAAATAAGAAAAACATCTTTGCTTTATTTATTTTTTTAGAATTGCTTAACAAAGAAAAATGTGGTTTATCCTGAAGAAAGGAATTCTAAATAGCAGGATAACAATGAGATAACACCAGTTCACCAATAAATATCTGAAGGCAGCAGTTAACAGGTACGCTCAGCTTGCTGGGAGTTATAAAGCAAAATGCTCACAGTAAGCATCATTCTCCATTGTTCTACAGCTTGGGAAGACATTTTCACCACAATTTTGTTGGTGTAAAATAATGAAGATAACTGATTTGGTAAAACTTTTTGCTTATCTCTACTGAAAAAATTTATACTGAGAACAATTATGCTGGATTCTGCCCCTGAGGTGGTGTAATCCTGATGTACTTACAGACTGGGGGACAAAAGGCTGGAGTGCAGCCCTGAAGAAAGGGATGTAGAAGTTTAGGTTGATGGGAAACTCAATATGAGTCATCAATGTGCCCTGGTGGCCAAAAGGGCCCACCGTAGCCTGAATACATTAAACGCAGTATAGCTAACCAGCCAAAAGAAATTATTATCCCACTATACTCAGTATCGCTGTAGCCTTGCCTTGAGTACTATCTGCAGTTTTGGGCTCTACAATATAGGAAGGATATAAAAATATTAGAATATATCTTTATATTAGGATATATCCAAAGGAGGGCAACAAAAGTGGTTAAAGGACAAGTGGGCATGACTTACGAGTAGCTGAGGATACCAGGTTTGCGCAGCTCAGAGAAGAGGAGACTGTGGGGTTATCTCATTTGCTGTCTACAACTTCCTCACGAGGGAGAGCACAGAGGGGGTGCTAATCTCTTAGACAGATGGTTTAACTTTTAGGTTGCCCTGTGTGGAGTCAGAAGTTTGATTCGTTGACCCTCATGGGTCCCTTCCAATGCAGAATATTCCACGATTCTATAATTATTCAAGTACAAGGTAGCAGAGAGCGATGTCTTGATATCATAGAGCAGAGCAATAACAAGTCTTCAGTATAATTAAGAGTCCTTCATTCTCAGTACTGGGAATGATGTGAAGTGCTCAACCTGCTGCATTTAAACACTGAACACCACACACCAAAACAGCAGCAAAAGCAACAGGAAAGCAAGCAAAAAATGTCATTACAATAATAACAGTGCCTGATCTTGACAAATGTATGTGAATTCTCTATGGGTAACAAAAAATCCATCAATGGTTCTAAAACACTTTTTCCCCCACCACAGAGCTAGATGCCTAAAATGAGCCTAACGTTCTTGTTAGTTATTTACAAATGGTATTTAGTACTCTTTATTTTTGTAACAAAAATGAATGAAAAGTCACCTTAAGAATTAAACAACACTGAGTAGTGTTTTTTCCACCCCTTTTTGCAGTGGAATAAATGACCACAGAAGTTACAAGCAGTACAGCAGTAGAGAAAGTTGCATTCTACTCTGCAATTAAAAATGATGGATACAATGAGAATAGAACTGCAAAGCTGTCATTTTCAGATATTAAAAAGACAAGCATTTTTCTAGCTAACTGGAAAAATCATTTGCTCATCTACTTATTCTGCTTAGGTGTCAAAAAAAATAAAAGCTTTATAGCATTTAACATTTTAATGATTCAGGAGAAAGAGCAAACTTAGGCTTAGTCTTCCTCTCATTGATCTTGATGAGAAATTTTGTCTTTAAATTCAAAGTGGACTTACACCCTTGGTTTTAAAGAAAAGTATTATTTGAGAAGATGATAATACAAATATAGAATAATGTGCTACAGTTCTGGTGGCATAATTTTGGAGGTAAAAGGAACACTTGCTATTAAGAGTAAGTTTGGACAAATTTGCTTATTTTCATCTTGTGCTTTCTGCCAGTTTATGAACTTTCTGAACAGTTTTATATCTGTGAGACAGACATCAAGATTCCTGGAATGAACCACGCAAGGCTCTCCTTAAAAAAAGGGCCAGGCTGAACTTTTCATTTCCCCATTAAGCCCATGTTAGACCTACAGTTGCTTAGGCTCAAGGGGAAAAAAATTCCCTTGCGGCTGTGACCTTTGCAGTGTGTTAGGACAGTTCTGAGGTTTGTATTGAGAGCAGGGTAATTCCCTAGTTGTGCACAAATACTTCAAATATAAAGTCACTGCTACATATAAGTAGCAGTGAAAAACCCAATTCTAAAATACAGGTTTTTTGAGAAGAACTAGTCAGTGAGAGCTCACTTGTTAGAGTACATTAAATAACAGCTTCTGTGTTAAAAGATTGAGTATTAATATGACAGCTAAAGAAAGATCACCAAAGATGGACACTCTGTGCTGGGTTCTCAGCTCCCAGAGGCACTGCAGTTACATTGACATCAATAGATCAGTGTAGTTTTCTACGTGTGAGGGTTTGGCCATCCAAAGGCATTGAAACGTGTCCCAGGGCTCGGTCTACCAAAACCTTTTTTCAGTTCCCTCAGCATAAGACAAACTGGGCAGTGTTCTGCAGAACGTACTAAGTGCAAGAAAAGCCACAAGCTGCCACACAACACTAAACTGATTAATGGTCACATCACAAAGAGTAGCCAGTGCACTACTGCAATAAAAGTAATAGTTTCTCTCCTAGGGGGATGGTGTGCTGTGCTATCAGCTAACTGTTGCACTGCTTTGCTTGCCCTCACTGCTTGGTTGTCTGGGACATCGTTTCTGAGTTGTGTGTTGAACTGGATGCCACTGAATATGACCCTTTCACTGTGCACTCCCAAATTCCTGAGATAATATAATGACATCAAAAACTATTGTCCTTATCTAAATACTTCTCTCTCTTTTCTGTAACGGAAGTTAAGTAGCATCTGTGTCAATAGTAAACAAAAAGCTAGGAGCCGTTTGTAATCCTGGCATTATTGTCTCAAATTGTGAGTTATGACTTTACCAGCCATGATGCTATCAAACCATATGTAGCCACTGTCACTGCATCACCATTCCTCTGCAGCAGCATCTCCCTCAGCCAGATTAATTTTATACTGTATTTCAAGCCTTTTTCCACAAGAGCAAACCTAAGTGTTTCTACCTGGCCTTTAATCACTTCTGGTTCATATCAATATGTGCCAAAGAACATTACCACAATAATATATAACTCTAGGGAACACTGATATTATATAAACTGCAGCATAATACTTAACATATTAAATTCAATATTTCAATTTAGCTATTCTCTGTCTGTTTTACTTGGCTTTAAACTAAACAAACTCCAGTGCCAAATGCAGCAATTTGAACTGACCACCTACAGCCCAAGATTAAGGAAATGAAAAAATGCTGTGTATTTGTTCTGAAGCTAAAACCCCCTTCTCTCCAGCAAAGGAACCTCATTGATTATAAACCACACTGCTTTAAATTAAATAAAATGGAAATATATGAGCTATGGTGGCGTGAAGTATAGTTTATTTAAAACTTTTCAATCACATAAACTCTAAAGGAGGTCACCCTTCTGTTAACACAATTTTCCAGGCTTCTTTAGGATGAAAAAGTTTATCTGTAAACCTGGCAACTTTATTATAAAAGACAATACCTGTAGCGAAAGGGAAAGAAGCTGATTTCAGTCTATAAGAGGGTCTTCTACATCTTCAATTTTACCCTGTCTGTTAACATCTTCTTGACAGTGTAAACATCTTTTGGGGCTCTATGGAGCAAACCCATGGTTTGCCTCTGCAGTCAGACCTCCAGAGGCTTCGGTCTGGCCATGCATGCAGAAGACAGGAGCCACATGTGTAAACGTCACCCAGGCTCTGAACTTTGTCAACATCTCTCTAACTACTGTAGCATGAAGCAAGAACATAACTTTCTCCACTTGCCCAGACACAAAAGGTGACCTACGCTGATGATATTATTCTAACTCAAGTGAGGATGCCCAATGACAAATGAATGTCAACAGATGAGAGAAAAGGGACGACCACCAGAGGCAGGGTGGCCCTGCTACCTATTTCTTACAAAAGAAAGTACATACTTACTTCTGAAGCTTGCCAGCTCACACATTATTTCTCATGGTTACCCAACCACCTAAACCAAACAAAAATTAAACTGTAGATTAGTTCAGAAATGTAATAGTGATATAATGATCCAATCAGTCTTGGAGTCATTATGATGCTTTCTCAAGTACAGGTACAGTTGGCTGGAGGATGTAATTGTCTAGTTAAAAAGATGTATATAAACCTAAGATCTATTAAAGTCAAGAATTAATTTTTAATGAATTTCATTGGTTTGTATGCTGGAGAACAGCAGTAATATCATGGGTGCTTCTCTGTGAGCTGTCTCCCATGCCTTCTGATTTAAACCCAATATTTAATATATTATTCAGTATAGATTTCAGTGCTGTCCTTTATGTCCACTGAAAGAGCATGACTGAAGACCCTCCACAGCATTCAACTCCCGTGTAGTGGAAATAATTCCTATTTGTCTCGTTTATTTGAAAGCTGCCTGACTTGCTTACTTTGTATTATTACATACCTGTGTATGTTCTGTGTTCAAGTTACAGGTCAGCTCAGAGAGGAACAGAAGCATAGGAAAAGAAGAAGATAGTACATGTTCAGTGCATACTGAGTACTAGGAATCAGCAGATCACTTTAAAATATATAAAATTAATCTCAGCCATAGCATTGGAATTTAACCCAAATTATAACTATTATGAGTAAGTAATTTACAACCCAGTTTAGATGTCAGTTTTCTTCACAGAGTGCCTACCTTTACTGTAGTTCATGACGAAGTAGCAGCACACTGGATAGCTGCTGCTACGCCTGCTCTTTGTTTCAGTGCACCTGTTCCATGCCTGCGCGCCAGTTCCATGCGTGGTAGCTTGGAAGCTCAGGAGAATTCAGTGTATCCTGATTAATAAATGAGATATTAAGAGCAGTAATGAGAGATCTGTAAAATTAGGGGGGAAAAGAGATACTATAGTAAAAGGTCCATAAAGCATTAGCAGATCCTGATTTGCCACGTCCTTCCTCAAGGTAAGCAAGTAAGAAAAGCTTTGTTCTCTCTTGAATGACTCTCATGACTGAAAGCGTCAAGATTTGTAACTCATTTCTGAGAGACTGAGTAACAGTAGACCTTTTAAGAGGTCTCAGAAAGATGCCACTCTATATCACAGAGAGTGATGTCAAGAGAGAGCGACAGAATGTTAAAATGAAGAAGGACCAAAGGACTGAGAACAGGCACCCCTAGAAAGGCCATGGAGGTGAGTTATGTGCTCAGTCTTCTCAAAAGTCAGCCAAGAATTACTACTCAGCCTATTGTGGAAAAGACTTTTTAATACCCTTCCCTATAATGATAGAGAAAATTAAACTCTAGTCGTTTTATAGTTAACACATTCCCAAACTGTTAGTTTTATTCACAGAGATTGTTCTTCTCAATATATTTTACTAAGCTCCACTCCAGTAGATTGGTAATTGTGGCTTTGGTCCAACAAAGCATACATAAAAGTGAACCTGTGAGCAGATGAATTGATTTTAGTGTAGTATAGATATATTTGAGGTATTCGTATGCTTAACTGCTTTGCTGTACCATGGTTTAGATGAACAACATCTCTATATCATCCTATCAGCCTGTCCAGCAATGCAGTGGAGCCAGCAAAAAGTTAATGTGATTGTTAAGTCATTGGAAATAGGGCACGCACAAGCCTACAAAATGATCTTGTGGAAGCATTTGTCTGGAATTAGTTCTTGCTTTTTCAAATTAGCTCATTTTTCTGAATAAGAGAGCTGACTATTCTGTACAAAAATGGAGAAATTAAATAAAATGAACATACTGAGTTATTAATCAAATTAATAGGTGGCACCAAATTGTAGCTTAAGAGCACATCTGAAAGGAAAAAGGCTGTTACAAAGATCAAACACAAAAGTTTATACATTTTATTCATGACAGAAAAAATATTATTATTCATGCATTTTATTAGTCTTGAATAATATCCTCCTAATTAAAATTAGTGCCTGCTAGATTCCTCAAATAGCATTTTAGCAACAATAAAGAAAACAATCCACATTTCCTGTAAACACTTTGCTGCACATTAGAAATAATTATCAATTCATTTACTGAAATACCAGGCTTTTGTTACAATAGTCAATGAGGCTTGTGTTATATAGCAAATTAGATTTCAAAACCCAAGCATGATCAGAATGCAAGGGACTGTGCTGGAAAATCAGGAAATGGTGCTGAGCTCAGCAGGTAAAATGATTGCGAAGGAGCTGTGCAGCTTCGAACCACCACCCAGACGGGCAGTGACAGGCAGGTGTGGACAGGATGCTGTGGGACCGAGAACCATTTGAGTTGCCTAACCAGGCGTGACCCTCACCCCAGTGAAAGGAGCAAGTGAACATTCGCAGAACCACCTGGGCGATGCAGGAGATTAGATCCCATGACACTTAGGCTAGAAAGAGCCAGATTTTTTGGAAAAAAAGCAAAAGATGCATAAAAATTCAGATAGGTGTCTCAGTACTCTAAAATGCACCTCTGTGTGCACCTGTGGTTATGGTTTTTAGTAACTTTAAGACACAGATTATTTCATTTAAGTTTTTCTCTCTTTTTTTTTTCCCTCCCTTTGAGAACAGGGTTCAGAGGCTGCTGAAATCAATGGAAAGCCTTTTTTTGTATCCGTGATGTTGAATATTATGTGTGAAAAATGTGATGCATCATCTCAGGTTGCAGACAACTGAACACAAGTACTATCCTTCATCCACACGCTGTACCTGAGTCAGAAGGCTACCTGAGATCTCATTTGAGACCTTCTCAAATCTGTCCTGCCCTAAACAAGATCAGAAGTGAAGTTTATCCCTTTTCATTGCAAAGACATCCCAAGGGCTTTTGGCCTTTTAGGAGGTAAGCCATGCACAGAAGCATTATCAATATGTCTTTAGGATTTTAAGAACAGTAAGTAAAGGCTGCAATAGTTTCCTGAGTTACTGGTTTTCCTCTAGTGATTAGAGACTTTACCATAGAATTTCCTCTATCTATTGCAGTAGGATTGTTTTAACTGTGATCCAAGGACATAAGAGAAGCAGGGTAGAGAGCATCTTTCATTAGACAAATAGAGGTAGAAAAATACCTGGCAAATACCTATTCAAATCTGAAAAGGAGCAGCAAACTTCCAGCTAAGAGTAGAATCAATTGGTCTGAGTTTAATATAAGAAAGCTAGCAGTTACACAATTTCATCAACTCTTCTTCTTCTTTCAGACTACTATTTTTTATATTAAGACCTTAACCTTTGCAGCAGCGTAGAGAAAAAAGTCAGCCAAGAACTGTGAGGAGCTAGTTAGAAAGTGGAAAAAAATTAAAATGTCCCATAAACTCAATATCTCTACTTTGTATCCTGTAAAAAGATGCAGTTTTGTTTCCTCTGTTTTGTTCTGAAGATGTTTTCTAAATGTACCATGAGGACCAGGACAGAGAATTTAGAAATTAACTCTTTTATGGAAAATAATCTCTCATTCACAACTGAGTGTTTTCATTGTATGTTTATCTGTCCGAGCTCAGTTCTACACATAGCAACTGTATAATTTTGCTTCATCAGTACATTTAGTAGATTGCATAACCATTTCTTTGATTTGGGATGCCTAGGGGCAGAATCTGTGGAGTGTGAAGGTCTTGCTGTAGCAGACAGGTCCTGTCATAATTGTGACCACAAGCTGGTGAGATTCGCCTTGTCCTCTAACAGAATTAGACTCCATTCTCTTTTTGGCCCGCAGTGGTTTGCTTCTTATTTGAGTGTTTGTGAGGTAGAAGCACAAGACAAAGAAGTATTTGCAAGCTAGGGGTAAGCTGAAGAAAGCACGTTCTGGGAAATCAATTTCAATACTCTAATTTTTTGATGACTATCCGTACAGTTTCTAACGTATTGTTTCTGACAGCTGTGGTTGTACAAGTAGGGACAGGTATAGGTTATGGATTTTTATTTTTATAGTCATTAGCTAACCTTCTTTATTCTGTTAAGTTTCTTTCTATGATGAAAATGAAAGAGGGGGAAATTTAAATAAAATCCCCTCTTTGCAGAATTTTTTTGGAGCACTGTAGTTTTGGGTTTGCTTTGGTGCATTTTTTTTTCCTCTAATGAGCACAAGATGAAGTTTGCTACAAATATTTTCAGTCTTACCAAAAAAATCTATTCTGTTTTAGGTAGTGTTTATTAAAAAAAAAAAAAAAAAAAGTGACAGAGAGAGATCAGGGCTTGGCTTTCATTTCCAAGAAGCTGTGTGAGAGTAAATACAAAACATATTTTAATATTGAACTGAAATGATAGGACTGTGCATGCATGTGTGACACCGACCATTTCAGACTAATGTGAAGATACCTACATTTTTTTCTATTCTGTTTCAAATGAAAAGTATTCTAATTTTTCTTTTGTTTGTTTCATGGAATATTTTCAAATTTCATATATGTCCTGCTTAAAATATGCATGCTAAAAAGTTGGTATCTTCATATGGCACAAAGATCTCAGTTTTGCTTAACTGTAAACTTAAGTAGTTAAGTACCCATCAGTCTTTTTATCTGTGTTCATTTCGTAACCAAAATTGTGGAGCAGTCTATTATTAAAGATGTGTTATGTACTTATCAACAGAAAAAACATGATTTTCTTCCCATCCAGACAATAGTAGGATAGACAGTATTTAAGCAATTTTCCTGTAAATATTTTCCTTACTTCCTGATGAAGTCAGGATAATTAGAACTAGGCTTGCCAAAACTGCCAATCGACTAGTTCTATAAAATTGTGGGGCAGAATGTTAATGATTTGGGAAGTAAATAAAATATTTATATTCATCAACCTGATGGAAACATAATGAAGATGTGAAAGAAAGTCTGGCTGGCCTAGGAGGGAAAAAAAAAAAAAAGAAAAAAAAAAAGCTTGTATTCTGTTCCAGTTACTTAAATACATTTCCTCCAGTTTTCTCTTAAGTCTAACAATATTACACCCATTATTTTAAGCAAGATTAGGACCTTAATCTAGTAAGTAAGTAGCATGAGGAAACTAAAAGACAATCCTCGCTCCAAAAAGCTTAGTATCAAAACGAGCAACATCAAATGAAAGAGGAAAGTAGTTACGTTCTCCACTGCACGTGGGTGAGGCCAAGACACAGACACAGTCCGTACGTGTTTGTAATGATGGCAGAGCCAGCAGCGTAGCCTAGGCAGAGTTACAGGTTAAGGATGTGTGAAAATGAAACCAAATTGTCAGCTAACCTCACACATTAAGGGGGAAATTTTCTAAACATGATCTCCAAAGCAAAAATTAACCTCAGATAACTTTAGATAACTAGCCTTTGAACCATTTCCCTAAACACAGGTATCAAATGCCATTTGAGATATGTTAGGGTATCAAGGACATCTGCGAGGCGCTGGCAGATACAACGCAGGGCATACAGGAGATACAGGCATCCGCACCAGCAGCAGCGGGGCAGATGGGGTGCCCTGCAGCATCTCAAATGGTTTAGATGTCTATGCTGGGCAACTAAAACAAACCCTTAATTGAAAAATATTTATCAGGGTGTCTCTATAACCAGTAGAATGAAATACTCACCTGTAGCAAGATGAACAGCTCTCTGGAGGTACCACTCTTTCACCACTGACTTTAGAGACCTCAGTGCTCCTGAAAAACATTCAGAGTTTACACAGCGAATTTTTTGCATATTTTTTTTTATATTTTTCAGAAAAAGTATCCTGGCCAGCCTTAGGCTAAATAAGCAGTGATTTGTGTTGCTTTTTGTTTGTTTATTTGTTTTATTCAATAATACTAAATTTATTTATTTTATTCTTTAAATTAAAAGATTTAATTAAATGGTTAAAAAATGGTAAGCATACATGAAAAAAATCAGCAGCATTCATTATGTCTTCATCAGAAGGAAAATCCACAGTAAACTTTGGAAAAATTTGATTCTCAGTAACAAAGTGCCAGATTTAGCCTAGAGTACCCAGGATCTGGAACAGCAAAACAAACATAAAGATGATGTTGAAATAGCTTTAAGTGAGAACTACATTAAGCACAAGCCTTTAGAGGAATTACAGCTGTACTGTAGTGAAATCGGTTGTGGATACTTAGAACTTTTCAAGGGAAGAACATACATGATCACCGTTATATAGCAGTGATGGCTGGTTCAAGACCTAGGCCCTCTGCACTGATTTTTCAAAACATCTCAGTTTGTCTCTCTGTCGCAAAACGTGCATACATCACGTGGGAATTGTCCCTTCTGAGCTCTGCTTTCTTAATAGGTTCCAATTCAAAAGCATACACTATTTTGCTTTGTATTCTTGTTTTCAGAGTCCTGTGTTGTCCTTGTCCCCAGGCAACCCTTGATTCTCATACCAGCATTTCGGTGCTGACCTTGAATGAGAGCTTTAAGGTGCCTCCCAGCAAGACTTCCCAAGAAGCTTTTGCCTACACCTTCCCGCAAATCTTATGGCACAGAAGAAATTTTGCAAGTCCAGGTCTATTCCTCATCACTTCAGAAAGTATTTGTCACGTGGTGCACCTCCTTTAATGTTGTCCTTGTCTGCATTTTCCATCATGCCATACAATGATGCAATACCTGATCCCTCCCTAGTGTCTCACCTGCATTTTGGAATTGTCTGTCTCCTCTCTTAAACAGGTGACGGACGTAAGCTTCGCAAAGAGTATGTGCTTCTCAAAGATCCCTTTCAAGTCTAGACTGACAGTCCGCCTTTTCTGAAATAAGTGAATGTACGAGCATTCAGGATTTAGTTATAAATATTGAAATAATCACATTTATCTTTTCAGGGTTTGGGGGGTTTAACCACCCTGGCATCACAAGAAGTGTTTGTTATAAACACTTGTTGGCTGTCAGTGAGAGTTTCAATATTTCTCATTGGCTTTATCATTCAAGCAATAACTTAGCTGAATGCAACCTTCTGCGGTTTGTAGGCTGACCCTCTCTGTTCAACCCCAAAATATTAAATTTCACTTGGAAAAATCCACATGATCATGATATATCCTGGGTTTCTTAAGAATGCTTGATCCATGAGGAAATTCTACACTACAAAATAAATGACACTCAAACACAACAACTATGATCACATCTACCAACAAAGACATGGCATGAATGGCTTCACTTACATCTTTTTATCTGGGCTGAAAAACAGGGTTAATCAATTTGTGATGCTGCACAGAACACATATGGCAGTCTCAGGTGATGGCCATACCCACAAGCAATCTCAAGGTGAGACCCCTGAAGTCAGAAAGAAACCAGAAAGGCTCTCTCCTGTCAGCAGCATTTTCTGACAGGTTTTGTTGACAAGTGAACACACAAACACACTTTCACAGAAGCTGTTAACATGCTCAAAAGTTTTGCATATAAAAGATGTATCTTAAAAATGTCTAAAAAATATCTAGAATCTTTCTCTTTTCAGACCATATGGTCTTAAAGTTATAACCATAAATGTTATGTGAGAAAATTAATAGGGAGGTATCTGGTGGAAAGAGGGACACTCAGCATTAATGTGATCAGGTTTTGGATGCCACCCTACCAACTGAATTGTGAGTTTCATTGTTAATTTCATTCAGACCTGAATTTCTGCATTCAAATTATCTCTTTCTGTATCTTTTTAGGCAGGACCTTTCACACACAGCATGTCGACAGACAGCCACCTCCTTCAACCGCACTGTTCAAGCTTCCCCTGAAGGTCAAAGAAAATTTCTAACTGCTGAGGGGAAACGTGGGGGAATTAGCTTGTTAAACATATTGCGAACAAAATTAAAGACAGACCCCAAGGAAAACTTCAGATCCAAGGCCACATTTCTCAGTTTGGGATCTCCTTGTAACCGCATGAGTTTTTGCTATAAGAGAAGAGGCACCAGCCGCTTAGAACATACCTGAGCTGAAAAGCTGAAGGTCATTCGGTACCATCCAGGCACATCACGAATTCGAGTGGCCCAAAGCCAGCTTCTCTTCTCGCAGGATATGACAGGCTGGGAGCCATGTCCCCTGGATTTGTCTTCACTTTCCTCTCTAACAGTGTATTTTCCACGCGGAGGAAAGAGCTGAAGAAAGCAACTGCTGTACAATGTGGAGAGCAGGCAGAGGGTTCTTCTGGGCTAGAATATCAGAACTTCAAAAAATGAAATACTGTCACACAATCATACAGTCTGTCTGCACACTTCACATTCTCCCCTTGGCCTTGGAGGAGAAAAGTTGTCATTATATTTATGGTTTGTTACACATAAAATATGATTTATTTCAATTTATGCAATTTACGTTATATTTGTAAGCAGACATATACTGTCTAAGCAATGCACAGTAACCTGAGGGACCTGGGGTTACGATTACTTATTTAGTAAGCAATTACCTCATAAAAAATCAGGGAAATAAACTGTACCTGACAAAGCTGTTGCTGAATAAAAGATTCTGTTTTGGGTTTCTCTGAATACCTGGTTTAATTCCAAAAGTCATCACCAATATCTGATAGAAAGCATTGCAAGACAGCAATGAGAGCAGGCTTAAAGGATGCAAGTGCTTATTAAAGAAACACTTTTAAAAAGAGAATTTACACAGTTCCATAGAAGGAAATTCTAGGCATTCCACTACCCTCTGCTTTAAACTATGAGTAAAGTTTCAGTCACGAGTCCCAACATTCCTATCTTTCACAAACAGATCAAAAATTAAAAGGTGGCCTTAAGCTCCAGGACCACGCTATCCTGTTATCCAACTTCAACAAACTGTTCGTATCACCTGGTGGGGTTCAGAGCAATACTGAAAGCCAGTGCTCGCAGTCATGCTTCTCTCCTTTACACATTGCACCCTTGTCCCAGTGGAAAAGATTGAGGTGCTTCCCAGCTTTTCTGTGCCAGTCCGGCACTGCCCAGGTGCAGTTTTCCATCAGTGCTATTTCTGGACTGTTTATTAGAAAAGACAGTATAATACAGGGACCTGAGTCAAGCACCTTTAATTCAATACAGACGCCCACTTGCTGAACACTTGCATAAAAATGTTTCTCCTCAATTTTCACTGGGGTTAACACCAATGAAACTGCTTATACATTTTTGCAGTAACATCTTTGTAGCTTGACAGGAGGTGATAGCACAGTGGTAATAGTTATCTATATTTCCATATTTCTATATTTCCAGACAACAGCTCTGCAAAGTCAGTATGTTCTACATGTTCCTGCATTGCCACTTACTCAAATGCATTGCTAAACTGAATTTAAAGGTTTCAGTTTGTGATGTCTGTCTAATTGTGTTTTGTGTGTGTGTGTGCATGTGTGGAAATGACATAACTTTCATTCTGCCTGTTTTGGATTTCACTCATTCGGATGCCTTATATTCGTTCACAGCACAATATCAAGAAAGATCACATAGATGGATGACCTGGCTCAGTCAGGTAGTCTTTAACCTGAAATGGAATTTGCATGCAACAAAATGTCAGGTGTTGATGAAAAAGTGTTCGTTCCTTCCATATCTATTTTGCACCATTTTAAAAGTGAACACAGCAATCTTCTATCCTCCTGTCTGCCTTTTAGCAGTGCTTGAACCTGCACAGCGGCTCAACCTGATCACATGAGGAAGAGATATATTTACAAGCAAAGACCAGAATGCTGATCTGGAGTAAATCATTGCAGTTTTAGTGTAGACCACAGATAGCAGCTTAGGATATGACCACTTCTATCAGCTCACAGAAACTGTTTATGCAAGGTGCATGTCTTTTACATTTATACCTACTCTGTGGTCACTAGTTCACCTCCTATTCTTTGGAGAAGTAAAAGACAAATTGCCTGACATGCTTGGGACAGAAACGGACATGGGAGTAGCATGGTACCAGAAGACCAAGCAGTGTCAGAGTAAGCTGGCAAATAGGTACCATGATGTAATTCTTTAATTCTGTCTTGAAAAGCAACACTGCTGAAGTCTGAGTATCACAAAGCCCTTAGTGAAACCTGTCTGAAGTTCATTCATTTGGTTTCTCATTAGGCTTGTTCCTCAAGGCTAATCTGCATCTCTAATTCTGTTTTGTGTGCTCTGAATTATGTGCCTCCTTTTTTTTCTACTATTGCATAAAATGATTCAGTAGTTATTTTGCATCTTAGAATAAATACTCTGTTTACAATATTACAATAAGCTTGTAGGGGAATTCAGTTGTCACTCAAGCAAGAAACTGGAAACTCAGCCTTCAGGCTCAGGGGTTTAGAAGTGAAAACCAACAACTTTCATACCATTCTGAGTGATATTGAGACCCTTATTTTCAAATACACAGGGGAGTGGCAAAGGCAGAAGAATTCCCACCCAGCTGCATGACTTCGGTATCCTCAAGCCAGAACTGCAGTCCCTGTCTTTGATGAAGAACTAATACGTCTTTTAATTTGAGCCTCATGTAGATGAACTTGTCAGAAGTGCCAGAGACACTTCTGCCCTGCAAAAATAGCTGAACTATCACTTAGTATACAATATATGCCACTGCCTTGAAAACTGTCCAAACATTTGAGAAATTTCCTATGTCTGGAAGAATGCACAGGAGAAATCACATGATACCAAAATGGTTTTCATTGTGCTCTGAACAAAAATTTGTCATAAATTTGTTACAGAGGACAAAAATCCTCTTCTTAAATGCCCAGTCCTGGTAAGCTTGCTGCTACTCCCATAGAACCATGCTATTCTGCAACACGTATCTATCTGAGCTGTGAGGAAGACAGTTCTAGGCTTCTCTACCCTGCACTAATCTCAGTGACATGTTAGAGGAAACTATGCCCCTCTAATTAAAGAACGGGATATTACACATATTGATAGGGTATAGGTCAAGTTCCATTTTTTCGGTGCTAAGGTTACACATCTATCTTAATTGAAGCACCACTTCTTGCAAAGAGGGTAAGGAATCTGTCCTTACCAGACCATCTGTCCATGCTGGTCTGTTAATACTTCTCCCTAAAGACACAGGCCTTTCAGATAATTTGAGTTTTTCTGTCCTGCCTCTGATAGGGAGTGCTGGTTCTTTTTTTAAATCCCATTACAATCCTGTACATGTGAAGCATCTGTGTTTACTCAAAAAGACTTTACAAGAGATAAAATGAATGCTGGGGAATATTCTGTAGCAAAGCAGCCAGCCCTGAGCATACAACTTCAGTGAAGACAAATAAAGTTGGAAAGAGACTCTTTTTGGTTTAATGCCATTCCTATGAAGAGTGTATTTTACATGATATATGTATACATTTATAAGAATCTGGTACATAAACAGGAGACAGATTTACAGCTGGAAGTCACAGAAAGATGTGGGTAGGGTGAGCACAAAAGACTGTTTTTGCTTACATGAGTACAAAACAACTTGCAACTGAAACCAGAAGGAACATCACAGTTCAAGAAAGTAATTTCCACTGTTTTTTTCTCCCTTCTAAGATTCTAAAAGGAATCTGTTTCTGAATGTGGGTGAGACCGTCTAAGACTGGGACTTTTGAATTCTGTTTAACTTACCCGTTACCAAAGGTGAATTAGTGCAAAGCTGGTTAATCTTGGATAAAATGCATGTTCGTTGCAATGATATGGTCCAAAACAAAAGGATTAAAATCGCTGAATGTTCCAGTCCTGCAAGAAGTAATAAAATACCATGTAATATACACTTGAGGACAATCTATTGCTTTTAATACGTGTACAATATATTATTTTTCCCTAATGCACACATATAACTCCTCCTCACATTCCTTCAGCTTTTTTAGAGGGATGCCGTGTTAATCTGCTGAAGGTCAAGCTGAGAAAACTTATATAAGAAAGCAAGTGCTCTTAGGAATTGTGTCACATCATGTTAGGCTCACAGATAAATGGGCATTAGCTGTAGCTAGAGGTACTTACCAGTTCATCAAGTTCCTTCACATGTCTGCTATCTTATCTTGGATTATGTATTATTGGGTTCAATTTAATATTTTATAAGTTATTAGTGTGTAATTGTTTTCATGTATTTGTACATTAAATACAGAAGGAGTGGGTGTAGTCTAAAACACAATTGACTCCCTGTACTACTTCCCTATGACCGGCCCCAATACAGACAATCATGATTTAGTATGATGGGTAGTAATTTACCTGAAATGAATCATATTTTATCAAGAAGTAAAATTTGAATCTGTGTCTTTAACGAATTGTTTGGGTTTTTTTTTTTCTCTGTGTCTCATTTGTAACTTTTTTTTTTATAGCTTGGGAGTTTCATGACTCAGAGAAGCACTAGAGCGCAGATATGTTGACAGATCTCCTTTGTGTCATTTTATTTAAATAGAATCCTTTTTCTAAACCTCTAGATAATGCATTGCTAAGACATACCTTTCCATTTTTAAATACCTCCTGCTTTTTCTTCAGCTGTGGAATAGTTACTTGTTCCACCACACTCCAAAGAGTACATATGTTGCACAAAAACTGAAAAAAAAGAAAAAAAAGAAAAAAAAAAGCTTACCAAAAAAAACCCCTAAAAATATGCTAAAAAAATATAGAAGCTTCTTTTACAAATTATGTTAGGGCAACTAATTTTCTTTACTCTTTTAATTAAGGACAGTGCAAATTGCCTTTTGTGAGAACACAATCAGATAAAACAGATGATAGCATTATTCTACATGTATGAGCAAATAAATCATTCTTTCTGTACCTCTATGTTACTAAGAATTTAATTTAATCAACTAAAAATTAAACGAATAATCTATTTCCATATGAATTTCTAGACTGGATGAGAAATAGGCCTTATGGTTCATATTCCTGAAGCTGAATAATTTCATTTTTTTGTCTGTGTATCAGAATACTCTAGCTGAAATGTTGGACTGTATTTCCTAGAAGCAATGAGAGAACTAATAGCCAAGATAATGAAGAGTGGACAGATTTACACATCCTTTCTCCCCTGACTGCTTCTGACCTTCAGAGGAGTATTTATCACCTCACCGCTCGGACCATTCAGAAAGTAGCCTGACTCTCACATTTCCTGACGTGACTACAAGGAGACCTGTGTCATAGGGCTGTCTCCCATCTCGTTTCTCCAAAATACTTTCGTTTAGTGGTTTCATCTGGGCCTTTAGGACTGCTTTATACTGCTGCAGGCCTTTTTAGTTGACAAAAAGCCTGAAATAGGTGTAAAAGTCTCACAACAATGATGAAAAATATAAAAGCAGGGAAAGACAGATTAGGAGATGATCAGAATGATTTCTCACCCCAGCTAATAAGTATTGTACCTTGAATTGTTTGAGGAAGAAAGGAATGAAGGATTTTATTTCTTATTACTTTTGCTTTTCATTGAGCTTTGCATCTTTTGTTTTTAAACATTTCCAGACATGAAAAGGAAGGTTGAAAAGGTGTCGTGATAAAAGCTCTGGACTGATTCTGATTTCCTGAAAGGGAGCACAAAGTATCTCATGGGAGCATTAAAAGGAAATGTGAAGCAAGTAGAGAAATTTCAAAGCAAAGCAAAAAATATGAACGAATGCAAGAATGAAAGAATTGGGCTTGTCTAAAAGAAAGGACAGTCGTAACGGTTCACATACAGACACAGTAGTTTGCTTCAGAGGAGAAGATAATATATGTTATTTTCTGTACTGGGAGTGGGATAAAAAATAATAGCGAACACTTCAATATACAAGATGCAGACTAGCCTGGGAAAATATTTTATCAGAAAGACTAATAGATATTCAGCTACACTGAAGAGGCTGTGGACGACCACCGCTTTAAGAACAGATTAGGCAAATGTGTCAGGAATACTGAGAATGTCAGTATTTGTAGGGCTGGTCCTGACTTTAGCCTAGAGATGAACTGGATAAACCCTCCAAGTCTTTTCTAGACTCCTAGCCTAAGATTCAAAAATGATCTTACTGGTAAGATGCAACAGAAGGACTTTGAATCTAGCTGTGGTCTAATTTCTTTCAGAAGTACGACTACTCTAAGGACCAGGGGTTTACTCGATTACCAAAATATTGGGTAAATTAATTTTTATGCTTTAATTTCATGAGGGCCTGATCCATAATGGCATAGACAAAACTGGAACTCACTCTCCTTAAAAAAATAGAGGGGGAGGGGAGGAATTTTTGTCCTTGACTGACTGAAAAGGCTAATAAAAAGATCAGTACTTTTCATTCAGTTCTCTGAAAGGTGGTTTATTGTGATTATTTTGCAGTTCTGTGTGCATTTGATAGAGAAAACTCTTGCAGGTTTTCACAGAAGCTTTATCTGACTATATTGCAAGACCAGTTCTTGTTCCAGCTGTCCAGTTGCAGCTCTGGTTCAGAGCCAAAACTACCGCATGAACCTCAGCTTTCAAAATCATATTTAGCTGGGGTGGATTTGACTTCAGAGAAGCTATATATGAACAAGTCAGTATGCGCAACTTATTAAGCAGACAGAAATAGCTGAACTTAGATGATGCAGATGCTATTTGTAGAAAATTAAGTTACGTTAGTAGCTTGTCTGAGAGCAGCAGATACTTTCTGTTTGCTGGTTCATTTCGGCTTGAGAGTAGGAAGGCTGGCTGACTTGTAAGGACAGAAAGAAAGGCAGGCTGAGGTTCAGCAATGGCACAGAATAGTAGAAAATATGTCTCATCTAGCAAACAAAACTTTAATGGTCACATTATCGACCATCAATTACAGATCTTTGTAACGAAAACAAAATGTATCATGATAACAGTTAATGATGCCAAAAGGAGTGGTACCCGTTGTGCTGAGCACTGAGCAACCTGTGCAAATACAAGTTTTGTTAAAAAAAATAATTATCTGAATCTTGAAGACTTTATTGTCTAAGAAGACTGCAAAGATCTGAACACATACCTATTAGCATATGCCTATGGTGTACTGTCCGCGTTCTTCCGCTGTGACTGTGTGACCGGCAGGATTACTCCTACAGGAACTTTACAAATGGACAACTTGTTTCAAGACTGACACCTGAAAAACGCAAACAAAAGATAAATAACAAGATTGTAGCATTTCAACTCAAAAAATCTGAGGTGAATATGCAGTTTTGTTATAGGACTTATTTCTGGTAAAGCATAACATTAAAGGCTGACTACTTCCGAGCAAATTCCAATTCCTTTTCAGTGGTGTGAGCCTGCTAAAGCAACCTGGGATGCTCAGTATATTTGCTTCCCTTTTTATTCCTTGTAGCAGTTCACAGAACACACTGCAGACAGACATCTGAGGACTTTCTTTCTCATAGAACACACTAGGGCTGGACGGCTGAGAAGAGAAAGTGTTAAAGGTTGACTTCAATGGGAATGTTCCCTGACAAAGGTGAAGATTTGACCCAGAAAGGTTTGAGTGTGTTTCTGAACAAACTGAATTATCTTTTGTGCTTCTCAAACACGGGTCACTTAAAAAAAGTGCAAAAGTTTAGCTCCCAGACCACATCTTTGAGTGAAACTATTTTACATTACTCCTTAAAAAAAGCCCTTCTATTTTACTTCCAAACTGCAGGGAAATATTAAACTCTAAATAAAAACTGACTGTCTTTAACCCCTCATTTTGTAAATGTAGCGCATTATCCCTGGCAGTTACTCACTGTTTAGATTTGTATTAATTCTAAACTTACCTCTTTTCATGCAACTCTTTTAATTCCTTTTTTACTTACATCTTTTTTGCACAGTAAGAACACGTCTTTTCTAAGCAATTTTCTGAGCAAATTTTCTAAGCCTTATACTTTTATTACAGAGTATTTATATTGAACACAAACACCACAATCTAAATGAGAATACAAACAGTGTTTGGTCATGAATAATGAAGACCTGTTTCTTTTGCCAAAGCTAAACTGTCTTCATCCTGGTTCTATAATATTCTTGTCTATGAAAATACTATTTTCCTTGTTCTGAAACATTTTTAATCTACTTAAATTATGACACCTTGTTTAGGATTATTTGATCACTATAGCTTATTTAAAGCAGCCCTTAAAAATAGTTATTAAAACTGCTAACATATTTGTAATATTTGGGCATATTTCAGAATACCTTCTATATTTTTTTTCCTGATGTAAACTATTCACTAAATTTAAATTAATTGCTGTGATTTCTCTTGGCTTCCACAAATCTTTTCTCTGAAAATTTTATACAGCAAATGAGCAAGCAATAATTTTTGTCTATCTTACACTGATATCTACAGTCTATCATAGGCTGATATTAGAATGCTATGTGTTAGATTGTTTTCATGTATTGATTAAACTCAATATTGAAAAGTTACATAGTTATTAACTATCTATGCAAATAGGCAAATAACCAATATACATGTCATTTTGTCAGGTTGTACTATTTGAATACTTTTCAGTACAGTTCACCATGCTCCTGTTAATAATTAAACACATCTTGTAACTGATTAAAGGTGACCAGTTTGAAGAAGAAGAAACATAAGAGAGATACAGTGTAAGAAATGAGCTAATAGCATTGAAATGTGGGAAATCATTTTCAAAAAGTCTGAATCTAGACTTGTGCTTTATAAATCACAGCCCAGAAGTAACTGGGGATTCAGCCAGATCTCATTAATTGCATAGGAATAGAAACTATAAAGACTGAAATTTATGTAAAACCAGTTCACTGGTCTATTCTTTTATGGGAACTATTTGGAATCAATCTGTATCTGCAACTCTTCTATGGGAAATGAGTCAAAGAGCTACAGCAGGTGCTTTAAAGTAATAAGGGATTTCCTATGAAACCCAGCGGACTGATGACTCACCAGTTTAATTATGGCCTACTCTTCTGTTATAAAAGCAGGACAATCATTTGTAAAAGGTTCTTGTTGAGTAAATGAGTTTGAACAGAAAATCTTTGATAGGGAAAGGAAGATACCCATATTTTATTTTAAGGAGTATAGGATTTATAGAGAATGCCTTCAGACTACCACGATGATTAGTGTTGTCTGAGTATCCCCAGAGTAACTGGATGGATCAGCAGTAACTCTTTTAGTGCAGTCTGGCTTTTGCTTATTTTGAATTTCTGAATTATTTTTCAGTTCAGCCATTTGATTTATTCCTAAATTACATATATCTCAGACAGACATTACGATAGTTCATGCTGCTTCGGTATGGTTGGAGTGGGTTTTTTTTCTTTAAAAAGAAATGACTAAAATTGCAGTTACTATTTCTTAATTTCACAATACCATTCCCTTTTAGAAAGTTGCATATGCCTGGGAAATAGGGCAGGCTTTATAAAATGGTGAACTACTTTCTGTTCCTGTCAATGGCAATTTTACTATTTACTTGGAACACCAGTCTTTCACCCCATAAAATGGGAACTAAGATCTTCCACATCCACTACATCTCTGCTATAAGCAATACACACCGCAGATGTGATGAGAGCTGCAGAGGAGAATCTTCTCAGTTTTGAATCCTAATACCTTGGGCTGGAACACACATCAACTATTCCTCAGGGATCCTCCCAGAGGAATGTAATGCTGTGTCAGTCCTGCCAACATCATCCACTTCCCGTCATCCTTCTGCAACTGGCTTTGTGGAGACTAGAAAAGATGCATCTGTGATAATGTTCCTCTTTTCCTTTTCCCAGCTCCAATTGTCTGTAGACACTGCACCAGCAAGACCCCTGAGGGTGGATGTGCTTTTCCTTGAGATAGAGAGCAAGGGTGAAAGCGTGAGAGTCTCAGGGCCTGAATATTTAGGAACCCACTTATTCAAAATACAACATGCCATCCTAACAAGTAATAAAAAACACGGGGAATCATGACAGCTGAACCAGAAACGTCCCGCACTTTACAATATTTATTGCAAAGTAGTAGTTTCCAGTGAAAACTCCTCTGATGAAAGTGAAGGAGGCTCTGGTATTTAGGGTAAGGTTGATGACAACCATTAGGCAGAATGGTTCTTTTCACAGACAGATGGGTCATGTAGCCCAGCTCTCTGACACTGTTCATTTCCTAGGCTGGTTGGCTGGTTTCATTTGACTCCTCTACTCAGAAATCATTAACCTGATTTTGCCCGTGTCTCTTATGTCACTAGCATAATGCATCTTCTTGATAAAAAGTAAACTTTCAGTATCTGGAGGGTAAAGGAAATAAAAAAGACTCATAGCTGATATAAATCAAGAGAAAAAGGAGAAAAGGAAGCCACTTAGAAGAGTAGGTGTCATTGATTGACTGTAATTTTAAAGGGTCTTTCTTAAGACGGACAAATTCCTGAAGTGTTCATTAACTAATGGAATTATGGTGGCAGACTACTGCTGTCTCCACAGACCATCAGGTTAAAAAGTGCAGAGGAATAATGGGCTTTTCTTTACCCTGGATCAGTGTCCTCACTGTCTGGAGCTCACTCAAAGACACTGGAAAGGATCAAGGGGTTTTCACTACTGAAATTCATGTTTATGCTTTCCGCTTCCTCAGTAAAGGTACACACATGCACTGGGGGACTGGATGATGGGAAAGAAAGACAGACAGATGGAACTGTCATTGGCAAAGAAGAAAATTCCCCTTCTGAAATTCTTGGTAGCAAATGAGTTTCCTGCTCAAAGTATCAAATGAAGCTGAACTCAGAGGGTTAAACAACAGAACAGCAGAACAGCACCTGGGCTTTAATATATTCAATTACCCAGAAAACAAAATCAATTTTGTTTTTGTTAATAGCACTGAAATATGCATTACACTATTTTAATTAAAGCAGTCTATTACGCTTGCCATTCAGTTCATTCCTGCATATTCCCTTAGGGCAGTAGTCATGTACTGTGATAAAACATAATGAAAATAATTTATAAAGGAAACAATACAATAAATCAATCTGATGCCTAATGAACCTGCATTACAAGAATGGATACAATATTTTTTTTTAGAATATGTAGTGCGTTCTCCGCAAATGATCGGAAGAATGCCCTACAGCACTTAAAAAATAGCACCTTGCTCCATCTCAGTGTGCTTTCAAAGCACTGCAACTTACAATTTAAGCAAATCTTGGCAAAATAAACAGATCTCTCTTTCATTTAGACTAGCTTTCTGATTTTTGTTATGTTATCTTTAGTGAGATTCATCTGCCTCATAGGGCCACCTGTAGAGACCACAGGGATTCAAGTCATCTGCATACTTCAGCAGTCAGATATTTATTTTCTGTATTCTGGTAGAACTAAATTTTATAGTTAAGATCAGGGCTGTCTGAGGCTGCAAGTCCTTCAAACATCAAATATAAACCAGGATCTTCTCTGAAGATCACACAGTACCAATAGGCAAAAAGAAAGATTAAAGGTGAGTGAGAGGGACCTTAAATATTTTCACTCCAGTGAAGGGAGAAGGGCACTGACTAGAGGTGAGGTATTCTAAAGATTCAGGATCCCAGCCCCAAGTGCTACAAGTGTACTGAAAGGACCAGAATTTGTCAATGACTATGCAGAAATTCCATGACTGAGTCCCATCCTCTGCATGTCGGTCCTATCAAGAGGATCTTCTACATGTATTTCTTCAAAGTTAAGTTCTACCTTAGTGTTATTTTCTAGTACATGAAAGTGGTAATTCCTGCAGTTGTAAACAAAGTTACTCAGTGAGAATTTTCAGGTCTCCGTCATAAAGATGGAAAATAACAGGAAAACTCTATTGACATTAATTACTTTTCTCTTTATGCAAATGATCTTTAAAGACTTTTTTTCACATTCAGCTGATGAGTGGATTTATGAATTACCTTTACATGAGAACTGTCAGGGACTATCTGTCACTATACAGTGTTCCCATCCAGTGACAGAATGTGTGATTTAGTGCATTTACTTGCTCTTTGTGTGAAATGTGTCTTTATTTTTCTATCTGTTACAAGATCTTCCCACTTGGAACAATCCTTCTTTAAGAATTTGATCACTTGCATATTTATAGGAGAATTCAATCAATTTAGCAAAGTGGATCAACCAGATGAACTAGGACAGCAATAATGAAACAGACGATACAACATAGCCCAAAGACTTTGAAAGAGTCACTCAGAGTGACTTGACCATGAATCCTACTGACACAGCCCAGAGGTAGTCTGCTAAGGCTGTATTAAACAAGAGGTGCTCTGCTGTTTTCCCAAGCTGGTTGGTAAGGAAGGAATAAGGAAAAGGAAGAACCTTACCTACCACAGCTGAATAAACGGAGATTGGCTGTGAAATTGCAGTACATCATTGTTCTTGTAGCCCACTAGTAAATTGGGAGCAAATAAGAATCGGTGTGGAGGTGATGAGGGAGTAGGAGTTCAGCAAGTTGTCACCAGGTATGGCAATTCCCTTTATCACTGCAGGGATGGAATGGCTTGCTCATCATTTTAGTTAACTAAAAATGGGATAATTTATTTGCTTACATCTTTCTTTTTTCCCATCAAAAAACCCTCCTCAAATCCCAGAACAGAGTACCAATCTGCTTCTCAAAAAAGTAAGTTAAATGCCTCTTGCAGACAGCTGAATTGGGCCAAAAGGGGAACAAATATCCTCAAAATGGTATTTCCTGATGTACCATACCCAAGCCTTTAATATACCTTCAGTTCCTGTGTAATAATTTAGGAATACAAATTATTGCTCTGGGTATTTATTATTCTTCTGGGGGGAAAAAAAAAACACCAACCATCAAACCCACCCACTCCCCAAGAAAATAATAATAATAAAAAAAAACCCCTCAGGTAGAGAGAAAAGAATGGCTCTAACAAATGGATAAGACTCTATCAAAATACTTAAAGGCTGTTAGAGAGCAGTGCCAGAACTGTTAGCTCTTTATGGTTTCTGTCTCCTCTCACACCAAACCACAAAACTGCTCTGGAGCACAGCAGGAAAATCTAGGACGAGCTGCTGAAGCTGAGTTGCAATAGCCACTCGGAAAGGTTTCAGACAGACACCCAGAGGAGCAGGGCTTGGTGGTCTGCCAGAACGGCCCAGCAGGAGCCCTCGCTTAGGCTAATCATCTGGTCAGAGCTGTATCAGCTCACACAAATGTATTTTCACTGTATGACACTACATGGTTTCATCAACAAAACTCACAAAAAAAAAAAAAAAATTTTCACCACATGAAACTACAAGTCCCAGCTCACACTGGGGTACGAATTTAGCAGGAGACAGCAATCCTTGCCCCACAGTGGGGCAGCAGCTAACATCAGCTACTCCATAACAGCTTGCCTTTCCGAGAAACAGCATCTCCTGGCTGGCCAATTTACTGCTGCCAGCCCTGTAACTAGTGTTACAGCTTATCCTCTAATTTGGGAGAGAAGGTATAAATGCCTTTGGAAGCCTGCTGATATGTGGCATAAAATGTGTCTGAAGAAGCCCCAGCTCCCTAGGTTACCATCAGCGGTGTTACACAGATTAGAAAGACAGCTTGACTGTTCTATGGGTCTATAAACCTTTCTTATCTCAAATTTTTATTCCTTTTGCTGAGAGAACCAAAAACCTTTTGCTGAACTAGGTGAGCAAACATGAAATGGTCAGATAAAGCTCCCCCAGTCTGGTAGGTGACAGAAACCCTTTGCATTTTCTTGTTCCTTAAATTCATTCCTTCTACCATATCTGACTGTTTTTCTAGGTGAATATTTATTTTCCTTGACAGAAATCCCTCTGGAAAAGTGTGTTCATATATGAAAAAACCTCCTAAATGGAAGTAAGTGATTTTGACTCATATTCTTGCCATGAATTCTCCCCTCCTCCAGCCCACAGTTTTCTGATTGCTCCAATGTTTTAAATATGGAAATTAGTGACTTTGATCCACTTTAAATAGCACGGTAACATGGTAACAACCCAAAGGAAAAAGAAAGCCAACCATTCCACTCAGTTTTGAGACTCATTTACAGACAGATGTCATCTTTCTAAACAAAGTGGAAGGCATTACATGTCAGTTTTTTTCCCTTTTAATGATGAGTATAGCTATTTCAGATCAAATAGAAATGGATAAGAATACAAAACCTCCAGGTTCACAGAGAAGGGAACTATTAATTGGCCCAAAAATTGTGCTTCTCCAGGGGTCTGATTACTCTACAATTATTGTTTGGGTGTTTTGCTCACCTTTTTTCCACCTTTCTTGCCACCCTTAGTCAACAAGACACTGTATTCAAGGGACTATTGTTTCAGGTACAACAATTCTTACCTATATTGTACTCATATGCCTCATGGTATATTAGTTGTGGTTTATAATGTAGATGATTAAAGTAAGATTATTATTTTTTCCCCCAAAAAAAGAACTGGCCATTCGTTGCAAATATTCCGTCTTATTCCATCGTTCCAAGGATAGACATTTTCGTCTGTTCAGAGGCCAGCGAAAAACTTATGGAATAAGCTATACTGTAAATTTCATTTAAAGTTAATTGAAACATAAAGTGATAAAATTACAGAATACGTCAACCTCTGTCAAGTCTTTATCGGACATGGGTGAACTGAAATCCATGACACGGTCAAATCTGGACTATTTTCAGTAAGAAAGAGAAAAGAAACAGATCTCTGATAAGTGCACAGCAACCACTTTTCATCCAAATGTTGAAACTCACTTGAAAGCCTATAGCCTGTAGAGAGTCTTTCCCAAGTCTTTTCTTGATCATGTCAAAATAACATTTCTTAGGGGGTTTTTTGCACACAAGTAAAAATTAAAAATTTGGCAGGTATCCTACAAAGAAGAATTTTAATCTTGAGAAGTATGGCAAATTAACAAGCAACTGGAAAAACTTTGGCTATTAATTAAAAGTTTAGGCATTCTCTAAATGTGGGCATCACCGTATGTGCACACTGTAATACACTTACACGTGTGCTCGTTTCTTTATACACCAAGTTCTGTTCTCTGTTATAAATTGAAGTCAATACCTGTCTACAAAATGTAAGGCAGGAGAGATTTTTGGCCCACTGCCTCTTCAGGGCATCTGATTCTGTTAAATAACCTACTTCTGAGTAACTTAGCTAGACCTTCACTGTTCAGTAACTTATGATTGCCTTTTTAATTAAAAGCTTGAACCTTACTTTATACTCATTAATCATAATAGATTGGAGTGTTGATATAATGGGCATAGTTCACCCCTCAGACACATTAACTGAAGTTCTGTTGAAGTGCAGGGTAAGAAGTCTGAGGATTTAAAGGTGATGTTTTTCTCCTGGTGTGCTCTACTTCCACGGGTCTCACCTCGCCCCCTACATGGCACAACCTCCTTTCCTCAGGATTCACTTTCGGTCCATATGGTAACGCTGCATGAGAGAAGTTAGGCTGCCAGGAGAAAAGCAGCAGGACGTGAGTCTCACCTCTGTGTGCCGAGAATCTCTGCTTCGAGTCTGATGTCCAACCACCTCCTTTTCTTGGTTAGGCAGTGCTCGAACTCACCCTGGCACAGAAGTAGTACAACGTTAGGGTACAACTCAAGCCTTACTTCACACCTGCAAGTCCACAAACCTCAGTTACTTACGCTGCAGCCTATCTCCTCGATGTGCTGAATAACACATGCTGCATATGTGGATGGGTACCGCTTAGCTATCGCAAACGCGGCTCCTTCGGTGAGCGCCCTTCCACAAAACCCAACAGCAAAACTTCAGGTGATTTCAGTGGCAGCAGGACTGGGTCTAACAAGTCTGGCTTTTATAAGAAATATAAGCCTCAGCCTCTACTGATATAAATCAACAGAAGTCCCCACTGGAGCTAGGCTAATTTACACCAGAGCGGGATCTATCTTTACATATTCTTTTCTTTTTGCTCTGCCTTACTGGCAAGAACCCAACAGCAAAGCTTTTTGTGCATTTGTTTCACTTTGTGTAAGGTCAGCTAAGGTTTTATGTAAAACAGATGGGCAAACTTAAAAATGATTTTTCACATTGCATTGAAAACCAGTAAAAAAGCAAAAGGGGGAAAATTATTCTTTCTGTTCTTTCAAAGGTTGTTGCAATGACCTTTATTTTACCCAATGCCTCAATTTTTTAAAAAAAAGGAAAACAAAACCCTGTTTTTATTACAGTGAAGTTGTTTTCTCTGCTATTCATAGTGGTCTTGAAGAGGATCAGCAAGAAAAAGAAAATTCCCGGTGGTTCACTGGCAGTTTTGAAACAGGAATATAGTGCCCAAGCTATAAAATGAAGACTATATTTAAACATCCTTTAACTTATTCTGCTACGTTTTTCTTCTCACAAGTCTGTAATTTTGTGGTAACCAATATTGTGGGCTGAAACAGTATGCAGACATACAGGTTACTAGCCTGGAAGGGGATACAGCACAACAATTTTAGCTAGCCTGTCCTTTCTTTCTTAATAATAATAAAAAAAAAAATAATTACACAAATGGGATTTCGTGATTATAGAACTTTTCATTCTAGGGCACAGAAAACAGAAGTTTATAAGGCTTCTGTGACTGTTCTAATTGCTGAAGCAGGGTGGGATTTCTAATGAATCGGGTTCTTTGTCTCTAATTAGGACTGATAGACTTAAATATTCGCATTTCTTTAAATGACTGTGGGCTTCCGTGTGTGACCCGTACTGCTGAGGTATCCCTTATCAGCCAAAGAGAAAAGCCAAGGAAGAGTCCGTCTGTGCAATCTGCAGGCGTACCCTTGTGCCCTCCCTCCCCCTTGCGCCTCAGCCCTGGGTGCTATATTTAAGAGAGAGACAGGCCGGGTGGAAAGAGTCTAAAAAACAAAAGAGGTCCAGAGGAGAGCAGTGAGTTAGAACAAAGTACCCTAAAACATGATCTGCGAATAATGACTGGAAAAGTGGGGGCTGGAAACAAAGAGGAAAAGGATGACAGGAAACGTAAGAATAGTCTTCGACTACACAATATGATATCGGGAAAAGGAAGTTTACAAGTCTACAACTTGTAATAGATGTTGTTAATGAATAGAACTAAAAATAACAGGACTTACATTTTAGGAGAATTCACGTTAGGAGAAAAAATTGCAAATGTTAGAAAGAGGGACTTACTGGAACAGCCAGGCTGGTGATCTTCTGATGCTGCCAACTCCTCGTTAAATCAGTTTTGAGAAATATCTGATTGGAGCAACATTGGCACAGCTGATGCTGTCCTGGGCGTGGGAGATGGACCAAGGTGACCTCACAAGGCCTTTCCAGCCTCATGATTTTATAAGTAAGGTTACATACATAATGACCAAAGTCAACTTTTGGTTATGCATATTTATGCATTTCACATAAGTCTCAAAGCTTAAAAAAACCTAAAAGTGTTAGTGAATTACTCCCATATTAACAAATATTTAGTTGCAATATTTTTCATATATTTCAAAGTAATTAATGTATCTTCAAACAAAATGATTATGTGACTGCTTTGGCAGGCCAGATACCCGTATTTCATCTAGTTTTGTCCTTGCTAACTACTGTGTAACCAGTTCAGACATTCATGTCATTTTTAGTCTGGGAGTAGCTACATGTTACCTTAGCCTGGTGGATCAATTGACCATGTATTTATTTGCAATCTAGTGGGGGAAAAAAAAAAAAAAAAAAGTGAGAAGTTGAGACAAATCAATGGCATTAGCAAGTGTTTAATTCATTGAACTCTACAGGAAGAGAGGACTCAGAATGAAGGAAGCCAAGCTGACCGTGTAACTGGAAACCAGCCTACTTACAATTACTTGGGGGATAAAAAGGCGGGGGATCCATACATATGAGCTTCAGGGGCTTTTTCGGAAAAGAAATGTGACAGCCATTTAAAACAGAAAAAAAATCATCAAGACAATTTTCATTTTAGTTTACATTAAAACATTTCAGAAGACAAATAGCCTTTAAACTTTCCAAAATGCTTGAGGTACTTCAGAATTAAAATACTTTGATGTACTTAGACAAATTGAATCCAGGATGCCTCTGCACAAGCAGGAGAAGTAATAAAGCTGCTGACTGCTTGCAACAGTTAAATGTTTAGTCTACGAGCTTAACAATGGTTCTGGAAACCAAAGCGAGAATGATTTTTATAGCAGAAGGCCATGATGGTTTAAGTTAAGAGTGAAGTCGACACTTTGACATGGGCTTTTTTTGCTACTTACATATATTACTGAAACAAAGATAACAACCTGAACCACAAATAATTTGAATTTATGTTTTGGCACTTTATAAAGAAATTAAGATGAGCTTTTTTTTAAAAAAAAAAAAATAATTACTTTTTGCCTGCTGATCTTATTGCAGTTCTAGCTATCTCAATCTGATATCTGCATTTATTTGAAGACACTATCTACAGATTCAGTCCAGAATTTCTGTTACTAAAGTAGTTCACAGGACTCAGGAGAACACTGTTTTCATGCTACTTTCATTAATTATCTTTGGTATGGATAGGTGGGAAAAAGTCTGTGAGCAGGCTTTATCTGCCTTGAAAAGGCAGATACCCTTGAAAGGGCAGATAAAGTAAGAATACAAGAAGAAGATACTAGTGAATAGTCATAATTATTTCCCCCATGAATTTAAAGAAACTTTAAAAAAAATTATGTTAATTTAATTGCTAATTTTGATTTATTGCCTGCCAGCTTAGTATCTCGTAATTTAGAAAGAGTTTGCTAATAGTGGAAAAAACTTAGCGTTACTTACAATGGATTAAATTTTACAAGAGCAAGGCAATTGCATCATTTCCCTGAACAAATGGAAATAACTGATTTTTTGTACAGGAAGCTAAGAAAACAGACAAACATGAAAGGACTCTATCTGTTGATATAAAATCTATTTCTACACAGATACACTGTAAGACTCCATTTATACCTATGTAAAAGTGATTGTCCCAGGTGTTGAAAAACAAATGGGCTTGTCCTTCCAAAAATCATGAATATTACATTTAAAGAACTTTCTTTTTAAATAATAAACTCTGAGTTCTTTCTATTTGTCTTTGGCTTTCAAGATTTTAGCATGCACCTGGGTCACGTTTTCACACTTATCCATTCAGCTAAAAGAAAAATAAATTAATTTTTTTAAAAGGATGCCCAAGAGTCTCACATAATCACATTACGCCAGGAAATGAGACTTGAGGAAAAATACCAAATACTGTGAAACTTTTGATAAAACCATGAAAGTAAGTAACTATAAAATAGTAGTATATTATGTGTGTTTTAAAACAGAAGTCCCTACAGATTTTAGGGCAACAGAAGGTTGCTAGGCTAAAAATCAGCCTTTCTCAGTTGTGCATTTATGAAATCAAACAGGTGCTATGTTTACTGATACAGAGATCTTATCAACTAATCTGTGCTCCAGGTAGATAATTGGGTTTTTTTCTTTAGAAACAAACAAAAAATACTATGAAGAGATTGATGGTGAGGAATCATCTGTATCTTGCTAGTCTTCAATGAGAAAACACGCAGAAGTTATTCCACCTCCAGACCTCCAAAAGAAAGGGAAACAGTAGGAAGCAAAGAAAGGAGGGGGAGGTAGGGGGTGGAGCATAAGAAAAGAAAAAAAGTACAAATCAAACTACGGTTCTGGCAGCATATGAACCTTCCAGGCTGAGTGCATCTCACTGAAAAAATAATCCTGTCTGGTGAATTACATCAATTCAAGATTTATGTCTGTCTTAGTTATTTACACCAGCCTAAATAATGGGTTATGTTGCTGAGGTCAGTAATGTAACAAGCAAGTAAATAAGAGAGGAATTCCTTAAAAGAAGAAAGACTGAAACATTATTCCATGACTCCTCAGAATATAAAATTGCTGAATGTGAAGTCTGTAAGCATCTCAACTCTCTACAGGTCTAAGTGGTTTGCAACGGGTGGTTTCTCCTAATCTCATCTTGGCTTAGGCACATGAAGAGCTGCTGCCATTAAATATGATAGAGTCTTTTCTGCTCCCAGAGACTGAAATGACTGATGAAATAGGTGGCAGAAATTCTGGCTGCCAGCTGAAGGAAGCAAAAGACACCACTCCTACACCAGTGTGATTGAAGTGTTAAAAAGCAGCCACATGATTCTGCATGATGTATTTCCCCCAAACAGCACACATCTGAAAGCCTTTGACTGAGATTCCAACAAACACAATAACAATGTTTTCCATATCCTCTAGTTTTCTCCAGTAACATAAAAGCTCTGACAAAAAGTAATTATATACCAAAGGCCTTGAGGAGTCCTCCCAGTATTCACTCAGTGGCAGGTGAGGGAGCATTACCTCCCCGTGTTTTACAAAGCCAAAACTTAAGAAGGCATCCTACTTCAGATTACAAACCATTTAAACCCTAACACACAGTACATATCAGTATGAATTTATTCTATCGGGTAGCGATTTCAAGTAAGGCTCATAGCCAAATATTGTAAACAAATGTGGTTATTCCATACAGTCAAGGGGTGGGACTTAGCAATCTGAGCACATACCAAAAGGAGCAGTTTGCTTCTGAAACTTAAGCTAATGCTGTCACTTTGTGTTGAGGTGACTTTCTGATCATGCAAAACTTACTCTTTAAGCAATCCCTTTGCCCACTGCCTTGGTGCACTGGACCTACCCTCTGCAGGCCGTGATTATTGATCTTAAGGGCTTTTCATTTCCAGCCATCCTCCAATGTCCCTGTAGACTAGGCGGCTCCACTTCTGCACCAGTTCATTTCGGGACCTTTAGGACATTGGATTAGATTCCAGCTGATTTATAGGTAAAAATTTCAAATGACTGATGTGGATCAAGGGGCAACAGTGCCAGGGATACTCAAAGGGAAAGTTTACAGAGTCCTTTGGTTTTATGTCACTCAGAATAGGTTGTCCTAAATGTGGAAAAACTGGAATTCCAAACACTGGTTAAATTTCTAATGCCAACCCCACCTCATCTGGCTAAACAATTCCCTTATTTTCTAGTTCTAAGACATTTCTGACATTCCATTCTGGAAATTGAAATTGATGCCTCCATTTTCAAATCAGTACCTAAAGTCATATAAGAACCCTTTCTCTAGACCTAAGGCTTGATTGCAAACTGCCTTGCAGTTTAAACTGAATGCGGCTGACCAGATTTGATCCCTCTTAAAACAATGAAGTTGGCCTAATTCTAATTTCTTTGACAGAAGTGCAGTCAGACCAAGCTCAAGAACTGCATTACAACTGTTCAGGATTTAACCAACATCAGTGACATTCAAAGAATGGTCTTTTACATTGTTGTGCTATGGGATGCCTAGTGTTAGCTCACCAGATATTCAAAATAATCATGGTTTGATTGAACCGAAATACAAGAGCCAAGGAGCTAGCCCTTGGGTTTACCTGCTGCTCAAGGTAGAAGATGAATCACATCTGAGCGATGTTTGCAGCTCACCCAGTATCAGCAATTTTAACATGGAGCTGGGAAGTGCTGCAGTTTGTAGAGGGCTATTAGGACCAGCAAGAGGCCCTTGTACAACTTTTCAGGTAAGTCATTTGCTCCATGACAGCTGCTTTGGCAATTACCCCTTCTCCTGACCTTATGGTCTACCATGGTATGCTTCAGAGATCTCTGGGAAGGGAGACTATTACACCTAATGTGTTTGGACAAGTCTAGCATGTGTGCAAATTAATAAGAATGGCATATTCTATTCCATATTTTCCTTTACAAATGTTGTCCTGCATTTATGAACCTGCACATCTGCTTACCGGCTCTAACTAATGATAATGGATCTAGCAGGATGCAGGGAACACAATATTCCCTCAAGTGATATTTTCGGGGCGGGAGGGGAGATCTCCTTCCTCTACTGAAAGGTAGAAGCCTTAACCAACTTCTTAAAATGGAGGATAGGTTCCTTAGGAAATTCTCTTCGGACACAGGAGGAAGTAGTACTCACCTGCCCATGAATGTAACACATGGAAGGAGCTGGGAGCTGGGAAGAGCGCAGCAGGACATCCTTTGCAATACTCACATTTAAACTGTGAGAAGAAAAATTCTGATTTATTACAAAACGAAACTGCACTTTTGCCTCTGGTGTTAGAAAATAAACAGAATGAATATTAAACAGCTTATGGCAACAGGTGCCTGGTACTCTTCATAATGTCAGTTAGGACTGTAAGCAAGGGCAGACCTTGGCTTCATTTAATCTCCTAATGTTGCATTTCTCTTCTTAAAGTAGTCTTTAAACATTTTTTAGCTAAACTACATGACGCAAAAGAAGAAAAGCTGCTGTAATACGTTGCTGCATAAAAAAATCATTCAAATGTTTCTGCTGTCCTGTTTCAGTGGCATTTACAAATAAATGAATGTATTAAGAAAAGTTCCCATATTGTATTGTTTGTGCAACTCATTACACGAGCACTTTACAGCTTTCTAATTCTCACGCTGAGGCAAAACCCACCTGTATAAGCGCCCAGATTTATAGCCCAGTCTCTGACTGAAAACACAGTGTACATCGTTCCTCCCTGAAAAGTAAATTCCCTCCTTTTGCCTGAGCACAAATGGCACAAGCACAGACCAGCTGGTGCTCAGCAGCACAGCAGCAGCAAGATGCAGATGTTGTAAGACAGCAAATGAACATAAAGCAGAATCTCCACAGAAAAGCAATATCACCAGGGAGGCTTGTGGTGCTGCTTATCAGCTGTATGTTCAGCAGTATTGCAGAACTTCAGGTGTGATCCTGGAAGCTGTCAGGACTCTTTTGTGGAGAGTTCAACTCCGCTAAATTTTGATAGTGTGAACAGAAATAAAATGTTTCTGCCTTTCCACATTTTTGGCAAGGGCTCCCTGCAAAGCCTGGCGCACTGGCAGCCATATGACATCCTCAGAAAAGTAGCAGAATCCTCCACATATTTGCATAATTTCCTGATAAATCTTTACATATACATTAAATTTTTACATCCCTTGTGCAAATATTCAAAAAAAAAGCACCTTGTTTCCTACGGTCTTTCCAGTTCAGTGACATCTATTTTCTTAAAAATTAAGAAGAACAAATCCAAATAGGAAATTATTTCTTTCTTTCTGAAGTGCCTTTCCTTTTTCGGCAGAAAACACATTACCTGCATTCAGCTCTGTCTATGAGCTAATGCCAGATTTGAAGCCGCTTCACATTACAATTTTAGTACTTACTAAATTTACGTATAAGATATATGACTTCTAGACTATTACATTATCTTGTACATCATTGCAACTGATTTAATTGTATTACTTTTACTTAAATTGCATGGTATTTTGCACCCTGTGAAGAAGCGCTTTGCACAAGTCACAAGGTAAGTATGCTATAATGTTTTTAAGAGCTTCTGCCAAACTTTGCCGTGAGTACAAAACAAGTATTCCTGTACAACACCGAGTACCAAAATACAGACTGCGTGCAGACAGTGGGCATATGCATGTTGGCATGTGCATGTCTACAAGGACACTAGAGTTTTCATTAGTTCATTACTGGTGCTTATTAATGTAGTAGTAAGTTCACTTCAAAATTCCCAGGATTTCTGTTCTCAGCTACACAGACCTCTTACTGCAATTTCAAATATTTGGAGGAGTACTGCATTTTCTATCGGATGAAACAATAAGTATTGACTATTAATAAACTGTTGAATATTTCAGCACTTCTGAAATATGAAGTCCACAGCTTATAGGATCGGAGCTGCTGTTTGCAATTTGCTGTCAGAGACAAAGGGATTGTTCTAATATGTTTGGTATTACAGTCGGTTAATCCTTTTCTGATTTCTGTGAATATGTCACAAGCTAGTGAACTAAAACTATGGGATGTTGATTTATGAGCAATGCAATAATAAATTCCCAAGTAAGGTTTTTCTTCAACCCAATTTAGTTTGCAAATAACAGCTTGAGGAACACTTTCCGGAATCTAAGCTATTATGACTTGGTCCCAATTTTCACAGGAAAAAGATTTGCAACAGTATCTCGGCATTAAACCTTTAGGCAGGGATTCAGAATAGACTAACTCTTTTTAGTATGTATAGGATATTTTTAGCTTATTGCATTAATAGCAAAACACAGTAAAAGAGGATTATGAGTTTTATTCTGACAAATCCTGGGTATTTTGCTCAAAATTTATAGGATGTTTGGAAAAGAGCATTTTGACTTTCTAATTCTACTGTTAGTGGAGAAACATGAGGTCCACTTTGGATTTTATTTAGTTTAATATTAATAACAATCAAAATAATGGCTTTAGGAGCCCAAAATCATGTTAAAGTCCCAAAATAAACCTTGCCTTTTGTGAAATGTCCCCACATCCAATAAATCCAATGGTGTTATGAAAATATAAAACTGAAGTTTTAGAGAAAAAGCAAGAAAGAACAGTTTTTAGTTTACTATATAAACATGTCTGGATGATGCTGAGCTGACAAACTGGACAAAAAGGCTTGTGATGCTTTGGTAGAGCTATTGTATTAACTTGCAGCTCATGCTATTGTCTTGTACCTCTATCACAAAGTACCAGAAATTCTATTTCAGAGAGAGATTCATGATTTTTGAAATGTCCCCTTTACCTGAAACAAAGTAATACCAGAAAACAAGGGAAAAGTCTTGCAAAATGAAATTCTAAGGGGGAAAAAAAAGCGTTTTGAGCAAATTAAACTGTTTAATTTCACGTTAAGGTTGCTCCCGCTGCACATGTGACTCTAGGAAATTTTAAAATATTGAAATACACAATCAGCTTGAAACAGGGAAAAAAAATGTTTTCCCTTTTCAAATGCAAACTTCAGATGTCATTAGAGTATTTGGACAAAACAAACTTTACTCAGAGGTCACACCTTGCAATGCTACTTGGACAAGTAAGTGGTTTTGTGATAAAAACAAGTTCATCTGGAAAATCGCTGACCAGGGCCACTGAGCTGCTTCTTCATTTTACTTGTTTGGCAGATGAGCATTGGATATCTGTAATTTGGTCCTCAGGACTTTCACATCCCAGGTAACATTTATTTTAACTGGTTTTTCCTTATTACAGTTAAAGTTTAAATCTTACTTTAAGGGGCCTTTCTTTCTCAGAGTTGTGAAATCTTTCCCACCTTGATTAATAGGTCACAAGGACTTTAGGGAATGGACAGACATGAGCGGTAGCAGCAGCAGCAATTGGCATCTCAGTATTAGTGGGAAGATAAGGTCAGGTGAAAACATAAACCATGTATAAATATCTGACATAAAGAGGCAACACAGAGCACAGAAGATGAAAATGATTCCTTAGTGAAATGGATCTTGAGGCATGAGCCTGGTGCTGAGGCATACTATTTGGTAAGGAGAGGAAATTAAATTTTACTTTTAAATTTTAGATCATGTATCTTTTAAAAAAGAGATTTACTGATAAGGTGGGTATTAACTTATATAAAACATGGTACTAGATGGCCTTTTAAATGACAGACTTTCACAGACCCATATTTTAACGTGCCATGTCCTGGCATAATACAGTATATCAGAGGTTCCCAAATTATTTCACAGCACAGATCGTCTTTTAAGTGAAACAGCATGCTCATGGACCACTTTCTCTTTGAATGACATCCCTATTCACAGCTGCCCAACAGCCCTTTAGCAATCCAGCAATGAGCACACGTGTACAAACACACACACGCACACACGCTAATGGCCACCAATAAAAGAAATCTACTCTTTTCCCCCTGCAAATACAGGGATTTTCTTTCTCCTTGACTCTCACTTCAGGTTCCCAAAGCTTTTCCCTGCAAGAGGGCTTTGGGCAGCTTGTTACCTTCTTACCTGTGAGGCGTCATCCCCATGCTGCAGCTTTGCAGATGCTTTCTGCAGAACATTCGGCATTTAGGGACTTAGGTGCTCATTGCCATAATCACTTAATGGCTCCTGTGGCTCCTAGGACGGAGCGGAGCAGCAGCTGGGGCGGTGTTCCCGCTTGCTGAACAGCAGGCGTAAGCTCTTGCTCAGCGGCAGCCCGAGAGCCTTTGGGGCTCCGGACCCAGTGACCAGAAGGAGCCGTTCACCAACAGTTCTGAAAGAAAATGTATACGCTGTTCTTCTTCTGTTCCAAGCATGTAATTCAATATAACAATTAATTACTTGTTTCTTTAAGTAATTAATTACTAACTGCTAAAGAATTATTGCAATACTGTATATAGACGTAATAAAATTACTTAAGGGTTTTAGAAAATTCTTCAAGAAAGCAATTATTGCTGGTTGTAGTGAAAATTATTTGTTATATTAATTACCAGTAATCTCTGACTAGACATAATTAGACTGAAAGAAATTTTATAGCGGTGCAATGTAATTATGTCATTAATAAGAAAAATAACAGATTATTTTACTTTAATTTGGTGTATTCTCTGTTTAAGAGCTTGCCAATTAAAGAACAAAGTGTTGAATTAAAGAACAAACTGTGCACAAACTTTTGGGATAATCTCCTACACCAATAACATGTTAAGGCAGATCTTAAAATCTGTGATTCTTGTTTAATGCTTATAAATACAAACTGAACTTATATTTTCAACAAATTTCGATTTCAGAGGTCAGTCCTTTGCTTTTCAGTAGCTCTAAACTCTTGTGCAAAATCTACTCAGCCAAATTCTTGGGGAATGTATCTTTCAGAGATACCCAGGTTCATCTCAATAAGTGTTCCCATAAACAAAATAATTTATCTCACTTTTGTAATCGACCATTTGTGACTTTTCTGCTAGTATTAATCCAAGTCAGGCCCATTTCAGCATAACTTAAGCACGGGCTTAGCAATAAGCAAACATTTGAGGTATCCCACTGAAGTCTATTTGTTTAATCTTCTTTTTCTTCTTGCTGTGCTTTTCATAAGTACTAAACAAATGCTTTACAATAAATAAACGCCCAAGGGGCTTTCTAAATTTAAGCACAAATTAGGAAGGAAAAAAGGTAATTTCAGAGTATAATCATAAAATATTAACTAGTCATACAGAATGTTTCTCTTTGAAACAGCTGGGGAAAAAAAGGTTGTGGTTTGTAATAAAATGAAACTCTATCACAAAGAAAAAATATTTTGCTGAAAACTTTTTGCCAACTTTTTTTTTTGGGGGGGGGAGCAGTATGTGAAACACATTTTCATATTAGGTAAACTTTCAGCAGTGAATAATAGTATTTCTCATAAGTGCTTATATATTGCTTAGACAAAGACAAAGCTTTTGGTCTTCTTACATGTTTTTTGATGTAATACAGAATTTTATTCTGCAGAATATCATCAATAATCAGACAATTTCATAAGTACAAAAGAAGACCACAACAGAAAGGTTTGTTATTTCAGATAATTTTTTACCACCTATACTAATACTAGTTTTATGAGAATTCACTGACAAGAACTGTGAAATAAATCTGGTATGTTTCTTAAGGAACTGGTCATTATTCGTATCACTGCATTACCGCAATCACTTGATAGGGTGTTTTGGCAAAGGCTGTAGCTTTTCTGCGAAAGAATGGAACAGTAATGGATGAATACTGAGAGCCCATGTCAGGAGCTCTCACTTGCTGTTTCCACAGTGGGTTTTAAGGCAATCCCCAAGGCAAGGTGGGTGGGAGGCAAGAACTGGGAGACGTGGCCGACCAGTACCCTGCAGGGGAGACAAAAAGCCACATGCTGGAAAGTCAGAGAGGCTGGGGTGTGCTGGGAGGGGTACCAGTGGGAAGGTTTGCTGAGCACTTGCATGCGTCTCCTACAAATAAAGGCTGATCTTTTCTGCAGTCTTTGTCTTACAAAAGATGCAAATGAGCTTTTGTGCAGATCAAGATTCATCAGGTTGGTGATGAAATTATTCCCGTGGTTTTAATCTGTAAAATGTTTCCGCACCTTTTCAAAGGGGTGGTATGTATAGAAGAAGTTAATGCAATCCCCATTTTTCCAAAACCTGTATGTTAAAATAAATACTTCCTCTGACTGCTAAAGCATCTGCTAGACCTGCAGATAACACACAGTGTAGGTACTGAATTAGATTTTCGGAAGATTCCAGCTGAGCAAAGGCTTTCTTGATATATAAATTTCTAAAGTGTGCTATATGTTTCTCCTCTCATATTATTTGGGAAAAAAAAAAAAAAAAAATCAGAATCCTGCACATGCTTGGTTCAGCTCCTCCAAGTTAGTCACTGTAGTACTCATGAGAGACCTAACCTACTTCTACCGGAATCTGAGGCAAAATTCTCATTCAGGGGTCTGAAAATAATTTTCATTTCAGTATTGAAACAGAAAAAACCTACTCTGTAATTGTTTTTAGTTTTTAAGTAGCTTGTGGCTTTCAAACTGAATAGCTCATTTTTGTACATGATTAAGATTTTTTTTTTGGAAAATTAGTACCATTTGTTTTTAAAGCTACTTTTAAATGATAAGCCACATGGTAAAAATGGAGTCAACCTATGAACGTTTCAGATTTTTTTTTTTTCCCCTCATATTTGGTGCTATCGATAAATCCCTTTTTAACAAAATTCTCAAACAAAAGCTAATCTCATGTGGCTTTTTTATCATCTATTTATTTTTGATCAAAACTCTTACTGTCCTGAGCCATAAGTATTACGCTGACTAAAAATGCCATGTTAAAACTGTACTTTTAATCCCAAGACATGGGTTGCACCATAATTTATTGTACTAAAATTACAGTAACATACAGCAGTGATGATGTAACACTATATTTCAACATGTTTTACAGCACCACAATGTTATTCTAGTGATTATACTGTAGTTGGAATAAATATTACTAAATTTGAGACAGATTTATTACGGCTTTAGACTTTCTTCTGCTTGGTCCAGGAAACAGAGGATTTACACAGTAACTCGTATTAACATTAATGAACATTAATTGCTTATCTCCCTTGTGTACCACGAGGAGTTTCTATCCCTCTGGCTGTCCTCTATGTTAGCACCTTTTAAGGTTTGATCTGGGACTAAACCGTCCCTCCAGTTTCAGCACTGTGTGAAAGGAGGCACCAAGCCAGAAAAACATTTCAATCCTTTACAGATTCTTCCCTTCATCTCTATTGCTCTTGAGAAATCATCCGCTGCCAGTCATTTGAGGAGGAGGACCCAGGCCAAACCACGTGCGGTGGTTTTGCAGACGCTGTGCTCTCCCATGTGGGTGAGGGTAAATGGCTCAGGCAGGTCAAACCAGAGCCAGCCTTTCTGCCCCTCGTGCTAAGATGCAGAGGGCAAGGAGACCCTACAAAGGGCTTGAGGAGATGAAGAATCTCGTTTTGCCTCATTGTCACAAACTAGCAGGTTATGGCCTGATTCCTCATTACATATTCTGAACAGATAGCCTTAGGTTAGGGATAAATAGATTGTTACCAGGGAAATTTGACCATTAGAAACAAACTCAAACTAGACATTTTTGGTGGGATGTTGAGCTGTGTGAGAAGCATGCAGTATCCTATTGACTGGTCATGGATTCCCGCATTTCTTACAGTCACAGAAATCTTGATGTTGAGGAAAACCATTTATGGGATTTTCAGCTAACCCCAAAACAGAAGAGAAAAACCAAACTCCCAAGAGGATCTGTTCTCACATCAGCAGCCCAGTTCTGCAGGCTACTCTGGCTCTGACTGCTCAGTTCACGAGGTTGCCAATAAGCATTTGAATTTCTGACCTGCTTGTCAGTATCTCAGTGAAAAAAAAGGCTAAATCCTGCTTTCATCTGCATGTACCAATGCATTCTATTGAATTCAATGATCTTGGCCTGGAATAGGTGATTTTCATTTGATGTTTATATGACAGTACCATTACATTTGAGGAATGGCTGTATCTGGCCTATGCAAGGTTCCTTTCCACATTATAAAATCTTGCCTAACTTCTGTTCCCATATTTAATTTTTTTATCATTTTCAACATCCCAGAAAATATCTTTTAAATACAGCCGCCTGCAAACCTGATCTGTGATTAGACAGGTTAGCTTTTATCTTGTGCACTGGGCAGAATCTTGTAGACCAAGTGGCTGATAGAAATGAGTAGAAACTGGGTGATATTTGTTCATTATGAGTTAAATCTTCCAGCGCTTCAGAGTACTTTGGGGCAACAGAAAGGGGAATAATATGGGAAACAGTTTCAGGTTTTCAGTTTGGAACCTGCTTTGCTGTAATTTTGAGACATGGTCTAAAGCACAGGTAATTGTTCATAATGAAAAAAATGCATTAATGAAAGTAATTGACAAAAGCCAGTCCACCTGTCAAAGAAGAGAAACCTTGAAAAGAAATGGCAAGCTTTTGAAGGTCAAGGCTCAGTGTGGTGTAATCCCTACCATCTGTGTTCAGGTTGGTGCTATTCTCAGACTGTCATATGCACTCTCTTCTTTGAAAATAATAGACAAGGGGAAAAAAGCTTACCCGATAGGGAGCCTAAATGTAGTTAGCTTTATAGAAAATGAAAAAGCACCACTGTATAAACTTAAGATGACCCTTAATTTTCCTTCCCCTTGACCTACACACGTCCAGAACTGGTTTCAGAGTTGTAGTGGCGCTGGGAATGAAAATAACTGAGCAACCAATAAAATGTAACAGTATAACAGCAAGCTGGAATAGTAGGCAACCATACCCAATGCAATCAGCCAAGCATGGTATTGCCCTGCAAACACAGTAAAGTGATCAAGAAATTTCATCCTTTCCTTCAGCTTTTGAAAGGAGTGCAGTTCTTGCCTTCCACCTACAAAAAGTTGTGGGTGCACTCCCATGCCCATGCCAGGATTACAATTCTCAAAAGACTTGCTTGACTGCCACCCATGATTACACAACCTTTTTTGGGTGTTCAAGATGTCCTGCTCCCTAAAGTGGCGCTTCTGGCCATTTTCAGAAAGCTTGACACTTACACTTGCTTGTAGGGTGCTATGGGACCCGGTGACGGGGTACGCGCTCGTATGCTGAGTGTGCAGAGCTCAGCTAGGCACGTTGTCGGAAAACACCCACAGGCTCACAGTCCACACACATGGCTAGAACAAGCACCTTGGATATCCAGCACCCTAATAGGGTTACTCCTTGGAATAAGAAAAGCTGGGTTCTGTGCCCTGTGTTTTCTGAACACTAAGCACCAGATAACAGAGTGATTAATCTCCCTAATATTTGGTTTCGCATGTTGCTGGGACATCTTAGGAAGTATGAATGAGAGTCATCTTCACCCACAAAATGTTGTAGCCTGCTGATCAGGTCACTTTGTGTGGTCTGGAGTTCAAATCCCTCAGGCAGAGGAGGAAATTGAATTCAGGTTTCCCACACACTGACAGGATATATTAATCATGGAGTTATTATATTAAACAAGGGCATTAGCTCCTCCATGGCAGTTGTGCTTTGAAATAAAAGGATTAGAAGGTGGAATGGGAATTTCAAGTGTCACATCTAAACACTCTCCCAGCATCCAAACGTAAATTCCTGATGAGGGACAACATTTAAGACACAAGCTTGTTCTCAGTATATCACGCCAAAAGCAGAGTTAGCTGCATGCTTACCTTTTTGGTTCTTAGTCCGCTGCTTTCAGATATCTACATGCATCACTCAGGGAGCCTGTTCTGAAAGTTGTCCTTCCAGAAGGTGGCCGGGTATCTGCAGTTTTAGTGATCTAGCATTTGGTCTCACACGGTCCCTTTACGTTCCATCTCTGCTCTAGTCCAGGTCATTTCAGACAGAAAACTCAAGAATGTGAAAGATTTTCAAAAACATTACAAAATTCCAAAATTTTGGAATTTACTTTCAAAATACAGTGGATGCGTGCAGTTGGTAGGCTGTCACTATCCTGGAGATTTTTGGTTTAGACAGACCTTTTTTTCTATGAAAAAAGTTCACCTATGAAAATAGTGATAAAGAAATTTTTATAGAGCTTTTTACTCCGGAGTGCTAGACCTATGAAACTACAAAGCATAACCAAACAGATCCCCCAGAAGTCACATTGCACACACTTTGTTGGAAACTGTGTATATAAAAAGCTCACCATTTCTATTACTTTTAAGTGACAAAAACTAGGCTAGTATATCTGAAGACCAGGTATAAATAATACGTATATGTGTTATAGCTATTCCTTGCTCCTAAAAAAACCTTTTAAAATTTCTGCCTCTATGCACAAAACCAGAACACACCACATAAAACATCCCTCTGTTAAGTGCAGATTCCTGGGAAAACAACCACAATAAAATAACGTATAAAAAATAATAGTGCTCCACAAATGTCTAATTAAAAAGGTTCTCCACCTCTTTGGAAGAAACACATTTTATTTGCCCTCATTAAGGTGACATAACTACTGTGCTTTACCCTTCCCTGCCTGAATGATGTAATCAGCACAATCCGAAAACAGAATACAAGAAGAAGACAATCGTGCTTTTTCTCTCTGTGAGCTGTAACTGCCGATCTTTCTAGATATATAATCACTTTTAAGCATATACTTCAATTAATGATTCCAAGGACAGGCTGTGGGCACTGCATCGTCTGACAAAGTTTAGGTTTAACTCTAGAGTATATGGAGGAGTTTAGAACTGGATCTAAACCGAAAGGTGCTTCCAGAGAATCTTCACTAATACCTTTTGCCTGTTATGCACTCTCACTCAAAATAAACATTTACCTCACTCTTTTTCAAACTACACCCTCTGCTAATGGAATAAGATGCTAATGAAACACCTTGCTCAATGCCAGAAGGCAATCCTCCCTCTCATTTGCAGTAACTACTTTTTTCAATTCACTCAATTTCTTTATCTTTTTATCTATTACACCTGTCTCACTATGTGGTTTGCTTATACTGAGGCCACACATGCCAGGTAAAAGAAAATTAGGGAATTTGAAGCTGCATTAACACATAGGAATACGTTTGAAGCACAGTCCACAATTGCTTCTTTGGACAGCTGTGGAGGATCTCATTCCCAAAGCTATGCTACATCTTGCTGCCTTTGACAAAATTAGAAGTTGGTACAAAAAGCAAGAAGTGTTAACATGGCAAGGAGCCCTGTTTGCTGTGGTGCTCACTGAATGGTAACACGGAAGAAGAGACATGACAAAACCCAGTGTGAGACTAGATTGGAATCTCTTCATTCATATATAAAGTTATATAAAAGAATTTAAAGGTCTCAAAATAAATAAAAAAATATTCTAAGGAAATCACATGTTCAGATGTACCTTTACTGGTAAGAGGAAAATAAAAATAAAATAAAAAGATTTTAAAGTAAAATTGAAATCTAAAATCGAGACTGAAATGCAATGAAGCCTGGGTATTCTGACAATGTTGTGTCCAGTAGCAAAAAAATGGAAAGACACAGAGAGTAAGAAATTAGGAAGGCAAACCTAAAACTCAAAAGTATTTTTACTAAAATGCAGGAAAAATCTTTTTCTATTATAAACTGAAAAAAAATTTTCATTTTGAAATTTCCAAAGAGTTTAGTATTTTATGCACTGTCTTGCCAATCTTATGGTGCTCCTGAAAAATTAAAGTGCGAAATTAGGAAAAACATTCACAGGGGGAGCAATTCTTTGCAGAAAGAGCAAAAGAAGCCATATCACCAATGAGGCTACTAAGACAATAAAGATTTTGATTTCTGATGAAGCTCGTCATCCTTTAGGAAGAAAATCTGACATTGGCTGAGAATAGCATTCTCAGCTCACAATTCTAAGGAGTTTATGTCAACATTTTTTCTTTTTATCCTCAGGGAAATATATTTTTTCTCCTACAAGAAGTGTCAGCTCTTGTCAGCATGCACTATGTGCAAAATTTGTATAGTACAGCATTATTGATACCTTGCTAGTATGAGCTCCTACATTTTAATTAATTTTATGGGAAAGAGAAAGGGTGGCTTTTTTTCCTCTTTTATGTTTTGAAATAAAACATTTTACAAAATGAGCTAGCATCTCAAGGGGTAAGAATCATTCTGCACCATGTGCGTGGGGGCAGGAGATGTTCTGAAGTATCACTTCTACATTTCAATTTGTCACTATTGTTTTGGCTCAGAAGTCTCCTTTGCTTTTTTTCAAAGCCACTGGAGAGCAGGCAGGAGTCACAAGACAAGGCACTTGCTAAGAAGGACAGCACAGCCCCATGCTTGGGCTGACAAGCTGGCAGTAGATATCTTTCATTCAGTACATCTCTATAAATTGTACAAAAAGTGCCCGGAGAGCCTTGGTAATGAATACATCAACTTTAACCCTGCTCTGTAAAAACAGCTATAAGGAAATGATTTCTATTCTGCAGAGGGGGTACAGAGGCTAAAAAGAAAACACAACACTTGCCAGAAAAATAAATGCCCTGCTCCATCAGAGAGATGAGGGAGAAAGATAAGTGCTCTGTGTATGCTACACCACTCTGCTGGGTTTGCACGGCAAGGTTGTGGTAGCAGGGGGGGCTACGGGGGTGGCTGTGAGAAGCTGCCAGAAGCTCCCCCCGTGCCCACAGAGCCAACGCCAGCCGGCTCCCGGACCGACCCACCGCTGGTCAAAGCTGAGCCCAGCAGCCACGGTGGGAGCGCCGCCGGGATAACGGATTTAAGCAGGGGGGAATAAACCCTGTGCAAGAGCTACTGCCGCCGCAGAGAGGAGTGAGAACACGTGAGAGCAGCAGCCCTGCAGCCCCCCAGGGCAGGGCAGGGCAGGAGGAGGCAGGAGGGGGTCCAGGCGCCAGAGCAGAGATTCCCCAGCAGCCCGTGGCGAAGCCCCCGGCGAGGCAGGCTGTGCCCCCAGCCCACGGAGGTCAGCGGTGGGGCAGATGCCCACCTGCAGCCCGAGGTGGATGCCCAAAGGAGGCTGTGACCCACGGGCAGCCCGCGCTGGGCCAGCTCCGGGCAGGACCTGTGGCTCCATGGAGAGAGAAGCCCACGCTGGAGCAGGTTTGCTGGCAGGACTTGTGATCCCGTGGGACACCCAGGCTGGAGCAGTTAGTGAATAACTGTAGCTTGTGGGAGCGACTCACCTTGGAGAAGTTTCTAGTCTTCCATGCGCTGCTGCTCACCATTCCAGCAGGAACTGACTCAGGAAGTTCTTTCATTTAAGAAGAAAAGCTAGGAGAAATACATGAGGAAAAAACTGTCATGTGATATGTTGTTACCAGTCACAGTTATAATCTTAATTTGCAAAATATAGCGTATAAAAATGAATGATATTATAGGAAATCTATTATAGTTGGGAATGTCCCTATATGTAAAGAAGTGAACAGACGAGACCTAGTAAGAAAAAAGATGAAGACAGAAAAGGAAAAAAATGTTCCTGAAGTGTGGCTGGCTCTGGTATTTAGAGTTCTACAGATATGGTCAATATGCATGCTGAGAAATACAAGTTGCATAAGATGCTTCCCAGCTTCTCCATACACGTTACGACTATTGATTTCACCACCCCACCCTGGTGAACAAAAGTTTGTCTCTGTCCCTGCAAAGGCCAGCAAGCATGTGGAGCCCACTGCCATAAGGAAGAGCTGCTGCTCCCAGAAATCCCTGATTCCAGTTAGTGCTTCCATCCCACAGCAGAAAGGCGAGCAGCACCTGAGCAGCCCGCGGTCCCCATGTTGCTTATCCTTTGTCAGGTGCCAGCTAAACCTCTGCAATTTTTGTGCTGCAGTCTGCTGTTCCCAGAGTCCAGAGGAACTGGAAATGGGTGTCGTTGGGATAGTTTGGAAACGGCAGGAGTTTTGTGCATGCCCCTCTCTGGATTCTTGTGTTTCTCTGCTAAAGTCCAGTTCCCAACTAGCCGTAGCTGAACTGAGAACAAAAATAACCACATAGCCAATGATTTCAGTTTTGATTGAAACAGCTTTCAGAATTATTTCCATCGGTTAGAATCCTTGTACAGACCCATGCAACAGAAATAGCAGAAGCGCCTGAGATGGGGAATTACGTGTCCCACCGGTCGGCTGAGCTGGATGGACTGCTCCATTGTACATATTTATGGATCTGAGTTGAACCCTCAGGGTAAAAGTGAACAAAGAATAGACTGTTTTTCTCCTAAAGCATCTGGGTGTAAGTCTTATTTTGCCAGCAACCGTGGTGTTTATGGGCATGTTTTACTGGAAACCTGCTGCTTCTCACAACGTTTCCTGAGTGACTGTCTTAGTAAAACTGCATCTGGAAATGACAAGCACACAGCTGTAAATCTGAAAAGCAGTGTGCAGCCCTAATAGCTAGCAGCCACAGCACGGCTGTCCTGCGGAACATTGAAAAGATTTACAAAGACAAAGCAGAGCAATGAATATGTTTCTGGGCACTCTGTGATCACATTACACCTCTTCTAAGATTTTTTTTTTTTAGACATACAAGGGGCTATCACCGCTCTTAGGGTTAATACCTTAGGCAGGTAACCCATTATTGCTTACCTGCCTAAGGCACCCAAAATTTCTGCCCTGCACCAACCTTCCAAAACAATGGTTAGTGCTGTGATATATCTTTTTTCTTCTTCACCTGAACTGGATCCATGGCAAGAGCAAGGCTATGAAAATGAGCCAACTTAATAAAAATTATATATTGTTGATACTCTGGCGTGCACCATCTTGTGAAATGCAGAGTGTTCATAAAATGATATCACCACAAAATAGATATGCAAGAGGAAGAGATGAAGAAGATTTGTGCTTTTCATTATCACGTCCCTTAAACTGTGAGATCCCCAAAATGACTCTGGAATCTCGGTCTCCTGATGTTTTGAAGTGCAATTGCAAGGAAACGGTGGCTGGAGCATAGCAATGGTGACAACCGTCAGAGGTTGCAGCCACACTGACTTGGCTGACCAAAGGAAGCATCACTCATGGACCAGTCACTGTATGGAGAACTAGGGGCTGGAGCCAAGGTTTTGGAGTATGAGCCACACAGCAAATTGGCTAGTATTGCAATGAAATATACTTGCTCTCTTCAGTATAAAAAGCTTGGCAATAAGCTATTCCTTTAAAAACCCCTTTGAATACTAATATTAAATCAATACTAAAAATATTGATATTAAAAACTAAATCCTTTTTTACACTCTTAGAGCAAAGTTTTCCTTCATTCAATGTAATTTTTCTTTCAAATTCCCTTCAGTTTTACTAAAAAGTAAAATACTAGAATCCTTAAACAAACTATCTCACTTGACCTCACTTGACAGTTCCTGCAAAAATTAACACTTAACCATATTAGTATGTACAGGTGTGTGTTTAAAACGATGTTATTTGTTTTAAACTAGGTTGTTTGCTTAAAACTAGGTGTTAATATTAAGCATATAAACATATATATATATGTAAATACATAAGTACTTAAAATCTGTGTGCTTCCATGCTTGGTTTTCAATTTGCAAGGCAGAAAACCAAACCCCAGCAATTCATTTACTTTTTTTCTGAAGGTGATGATAGTGGATGTGCAAGGTATTAAGGTATGTATGTGATATGATCATTTCCAGAAGTGACCAAAAGACAAGGGACAACTCAAGAGTGTGGGTCTGGGACATCTTATGGAGCATGTATCCCAAATTTAAATTTCAGATCTACCTGGTCATTAGGGAATACCAGTGACTATATCTACTTCCTCTGTAGCCAACAGAAGAGAAACAGCATAAAACATGAGGTCTGGGGGTTTGGTTTTTTGGTTTTTGTTTGGTTTTTTTTTTACTTAAACCTAAGCAAAAGCCTTGAGTTTGTTGATTTTACATCTGACTATAAATTCTTACCTACTGCAGGCTTCAGAGAGGGCTGAATACAGACTTCAGAAAATTCATCAAGCATCCTTTCCTGTGAACTCAGATCTCTAGATTTCTGATAGTTTTTTCATAAAGACCTGCCAATGGCTTCATTAAATCAAATGAACCTTAAGTCAGGACTGGTTTTCTATTTAGAAGGAAATACATTGTTCCTTTGTAGATTAGACATTGTCCTCCTATGTCCTCGTTTACTCCTTTATATATCTAATCTCTATTTCTGGCACTTTACCCATCTTACAGTACAATCTATTGCTTCCCCAAGCCCCCTCAGGATGTCCCCATATGGTGTGAAGTCAATGAAGAGGCAACTTTCGCTGTGTGCCCACTTCGGGTACCAGTGGCTGGGGGGTGTCCCAAGGTTGGGCTGGGCAGCACCGGGAACTGTGGCAGTGTTCACTCAGGAAGGGGATCGTGGCAGATGGGCTTCCACAGGGTCCATGGGGCTTCCAAGGAGCTGGGCACCGCTTTGCTCCATGCTGTCATGGGAAACACCACTGCAGGTTGTGCTGCCACAGAGACACGATGCTCTGCCTCCATCACATCCAGGCACTTGTGCCATTGTGGCTCTCCCACCCAAAAACACCCCTATGATGTGACCATAAAGGACAGCAGAGGCTGCATCCTCCACCTCCAGCACTTGTGGGGTAGCAGAGCAGCAGCGGCCTTCCAGGGACCCTGCAAGGTGCCCAGCTGAACAAGCGGAGTTCCCATTTTAAAATAATTTAGGGGAACCAGGGTAAATGGGGCCCTTGAGAATCAGAGCTCTGGGGAGAAGGAACTAAAATACCTCTTCTCCTTGATGGCTTATCCACCTCTTATAACAAGGAATGTGTTTCCAGGCCCATAGGAAGCATATTTTTATTATTATTATTATTGTTATTATTGTCTTTTTCCCCTAGTTATAACCTTGACTTCATCTTTAGATTTTAAAATAACAGCTAGTTAGGACTTAGGAAGAGTCAGCAGCCACACCTAACTACCAATCCGGATTAAATCCACTAAAACCATTCCCTCCCTAGTCAGGCACGAAGTGACTGGGCAGAGCCATACGTTCCTGTTCTGCTGCAGTGCTGTTCCTTCGCTCTGGCCCTGTGCAACAGCCACGATAATGCTCCTCACTCAGCTTGCTTGAAGATTAAATTAGCTGCTATTAGTTCAGGTCTTTGAAGATGTACCCAAAATGGCAAGTGCTAAGTATTATTAGATGAATTTTAGTCATTAGACCCTAGAGACATGTTGTTGCTTTGTATTAGTGCATGAGCCGTGCGAAGCCTTGGCTGCTGGTAGACCGGAGCACCCTGGCACCCGGGCTCCTCCTCCGCTCAGCACCAAGTGCCAGACGATGAGTTTCTGTCCTTAAACAGAGTCACCTTAAAGGCGTTTAAAGGACCAGTCCACAAACTGACTTTAAAGAGTAGCTGTTGTTCTTCCCAGTTAAGGAAAACTTTTCATTTTCCAAGCCCTATCTCTAAAAATTTCTGTCTCCTTTCTAACCGAACTTTAAAGACGGAAGTCATCTACAAGATTTATTAAGCTGAACTTTGATTTAATTAAAAAGAAGAAGAGAAGAAGAAGAAAAAAAAAAGCTGTCGGTCTGTCTCAAATTTAAAGAAAAATGGGCAACTAGATTTTCCATTAAATTACTCCAGATGGGAAAGGGTGTAACAGAGGTAAGATTTAGGTCCTTTTTAAAGCCCTCTAGTGGTAGTTCCAATTATACTGTTCGTTAACATAGGAAATTGCCACATTACTAGGCTATTTTATTTGGAATCTTTAACAGGAAATTAGATGTATCTGTCCTTAGAAGTGGGGAGAGGAAAAGAGAAATTGTTAGTAGCGAGGTAAGTCTTTCGATGCAGAAATAATCGTGATTTAAATGTACAGTGTAGTAGAAATCCTAAATGCCAAACCTCGTAAACAGAAAAGGCAGCAAGGGCCACCCTGACCAAATTACAAGGTCTGCCCTCCAGGAACTGATAACTTCTATGGACTGAGAAAGCTGCTGCAAAATTAAAATTGACCCAGTTCTACATAGAGAATCACAGTGTCTAAAACTCAGGATGTCAGTATATTGGTGGACTGCTGTGAAGAAGTTGCCAATGAGCATGCTGTACCAGCTACACAGATAAACAACATCTTTCATTCCTCAAGGCCATAAATCTGCCACCTTTCATCAGCCACTATATTGCCATTATGGCATTTTTTCTCAGATTTTTTGCCTTCCTTCGTAAAGTTGTCTTGCGAAACAAATCCACAAATGATACAGTGCAAGGCAGCAGAGACAATAACACAGAAGTAGTTCAGTGACAATATTTCTGAGATTAGAAAAAGAAGAGCTCTAGATTAGAAAAAAAACACACCAAATCATGTCAATAAAATCAGTATTGGTAGAACCACTGTTATTTTTAAGGTCTTTTACATTGTGGCTGCCCTTTGCCAAAAGAAACTGTGTAAAAATTTAGTATTTAATTTAAACTTCAACCAGTTTTTAGAAAGACAGACAACCTTACGCTTTGTTTCCTAGAAGCAGTTTCAGGATTTTAACAATAAAACCGATAAGCAGAACCTGCCCAGAGACTGTCAACAACCAGCCTGTCTGTCCCAGCCCTCAGGTTAATAGACTCTATCTGTAATTTCTGCACAGGGTTGTACCTGAAGCTATCTCAGTTGTTAAATGGCTAAATAGTAGCTGAAGTGCCTGACAGAGCATTCAGTGTTTCTCAAGGACAGCTCTCCCAGAGTTCTCCGGGAGAGAAAAATATTACTCTGATGGTGCTGAGTGTTTCTCCAGCACCTCCTCTTAACCACCTAGAGGATTTTCTGGAGTGCTTACCTGAATAGAGGTGCTTATAAGTACTCATTTCATGAAAGTGTTTTTTGAGAGTGAAACAAGAATTGTAATAGACAGTCAAGAGATCCTTTGGGGAAAAGAGGCTGGTAGTGGAAAAGACAGAACATTCTCAACGGAATAACAGATTTTTGTGAGGAATGTCAAAGTTAAGCATGACAAGAGACCACTTTCCGAAGGGAATGGTCTTTACCCTGGGTACTCTGCCATTACTTTTCTCATGTTCCATGAGAGTTCTGAAGTGTCCAAATCATCTTTGGACTGTCCCAGAAATGCGTTAAAGACATTTATCTGTATTGTATGACATTTTCTAAAATGATTTCTTAAAAGCCAAAGCAATAGAGTGGTCCTGATTAGTACAGTGATGAAAATTAGCATAATAAAATTTGGTTTTAGTTCATAGTTAGGGTATAAAACAAATAAGACTTACAGTAAACAACTAAATACGTATCACTTACTAGTATGAGGTCCCATGAAAGTTACCCTTTGGAAAAAGGATGACCACTTGGTAATGTATAGGCCACGTCGAATAAAAATGTACAACGAACACACTGTGTGACAGAGTTTAATTTCCTGACTCGTAGGCGACTTAAATCTCAACTTTAATAAGACTGTGCTGTTGCACAAAGGGCACTGTGGAGCAATGTGATGCAACGGCTACAATGCAAGCTGAGTGCAGAAAATTACGTTCTTTTCCTGGATCTCCTACTGGCTTCCAAAATAATTTTGTACATGTCACTTCTACAGCTCAATTTCCTCTGTGATAAAAATGGGAATAACAATGGATTCTCACCTTTGACATTCATGGATGAAAAGTGCTAAGTATTATTAATTCATGAATTTATCAACCTCAAGCAGAGTTGTGACCTTGAAAATAGAGAAGTTCCAAAGAGTCTGCAGAGGCTGCTGGGGAGATCTCATTAGTGCTATTTATTTTAACAGCCAAGCACGTGGATGTTATAGAGATGTTGCAGGGCTGGAGGAGGAGAGGCAGCAAGACACGCTAGGTAGCATGGTGGTTTTCATAGAATTTCATAGAATTATGAAAGCACAGCACTGAGCAAAGGTTGGAATGAGCCCATCATGCCTAAGTGTAAGGGCCACTCCCCTCCTGGGAGATGCTGAGCAATGTTCTAAAAAAATCTCCATGCTTCAGTCCCACACCTTATGGAGCAGTTATAGCAATCAGTCATACCTAATGATTAGTGTGGCAGTACAAGGGAACTTACAACAGAACCTACTTCTCGGGAAAGAACACTTAAGAACATTTTCTTTTTTAAAGTATTAAAATGATCAAGGAAACTGAGGTTGTGAGTGTTTTGTAAATCTTTGCTAAAGAATGGCAAAACCAAGACAATTCATCACTGGATTTCCACAAATTCTCCCTAAGAACGTTTTTCATACGGAAGTCAGCTTTAGTCCATTGTTATTTCATCATTCTATACAAAAACAGAGCAATAGTTTGACTTACAAAAATATTCAGTGCTTTATTAACTCACCTTTTTGCCTTATTGCAAAGAGAATTGGAAAACCCTGAGTGAGTTGCAGCTAAGGGTTCTGCAGCTTTTCGCTCTGCTCTACAATTTCCTTTATGCTCTTTTAGCCTATGTTAATTGTGCACCATTGCCGTCATCTGAGCATGTGTCCCCTGCTGCACTGAATCACCAGAAAGCGGCTCTTCCAATCCATCTGCGACAGCTCCAAGCTCAGAGGAAACACTCATTGTGGAAATGCTGATTCAATGTGGCAGGGGATAAGTGGGCTGGCAGAAGTGGCTCTGTGCATTTTAATAGCTGACGAGAAAAGGGATGGGAATGACAAACAGGAAGTCAAACAAAGAATATAAATTCCCTCTTCTCAACTAACCCAACATGCTTGTGCTTAATTCGTATTTTAAGGGACTAGAGATTTTTTTAGGACAATGAAAATTTTATGCATCTCTCATAAAATGTCATATTACACCCCAACATGTATATAGCTACTTATATATTTCGTGTAACATATTTTAACATAGAATATATACATTTTACCATATAAAAACATATTGTGTGCTTGAAAAGGTCCGCTATGGGGTTTTTTGTTGTTGTTTTGTCTTGTTCTTAATGGGGCTTAGTGATATATAGTAGTAGCTTGTCTAACACTAGAGAAAGCTGAGGAAGAAACAGAAAAAAATCAACCAAGCAAAATACTTTTCAGTATTACCCATACAGATACTGTCAGTATCTGTACGGGTAAACAGATGTAAGTATATAACCTTTTGTACTGCAGATTTATTCTTAAATCTGATATACACAACATGTTTCTTATCCAGCAAAGAAGTAGATACTCTGTTATCTACCATATAATCTTGCCAGTGTAAATATGTGTCATGGTCTAACCCCAGCATGGTTTAACACGGCTGCTCACTCACTGCCCCCCCGTCAGTGGGACGGGGGAGAGAATCAGAAGAGTAAAAGTGAGAAAACTTGTGGGCTGAGATAAAGACAGTTTAATGGACTAGAAAAGGAAGAAAATAATAATAATGATACTAATTATTACTGTAAAAGAATTAAAATATATGAAGGGAGCGATGCACAATGCAACTGCTCACTACTCACCAACCGATGCCCAGCCAGTTCCCGAGCAGGGGCCTTCAGCCAGCTTTCCCTCCAGTTTATATACTGAGTGTAACATGACGTGGTATGGAATATCCCTCTGGCCAGTTTGGGTCAGCTGTCCTGGCTGTGCCCCTCCCAGCTTCTGGTGCCCCTCCAGCCCTCTCGCTGGCACACATGAGAAGCTGAAAAGTCATTGATTTAGTGTAAATATTACCTAGCAACAAATAAAACCATCAGTGTGTTATCAACACTATTCTCATACTAAATCCAAAACAAAACACTATACCAACTACTAGGAAGAAAATTAACTCTGTCCCAGCTGAAACCAGGACAGTATGAAATCTAGAGATTAATATATGACCTATTTCTTCTAACAGTCTTATATCATGTTGCTGAAGCTGGTAAGAAAATTTGGATATCAACAAGAGCTGACAATATCAAAAATAACCTATTTTTTTTCTTCTCTGTAATTTCTGAGCCTTCCATACAGATTGGACTGAGACTTCAACATTTTCCTTGCTCACGTACATCAAATACATCACAATACTTACATGGAGTAGACACCAGTGGGACTCTCAGCTAAGAGCTCTCTGCCTCATAGGGAAAACAGTGACCCTATGGATGATTCAGTTACAAGGAAACGGTAGTTTACGGAATCCTAAAATACTCTTACTCCCTGTCTTAACTTGCTGTTAAGTAATGTTCCATGTTGAGCTACTGACCAGCTCCACATGGAGGTGATCAAGCTTCTCTAGAAGCTAAGGGTCTAACTTAGCTATTTATTTTCTGCTTAGTCTCCTTGATACGAAGGAGTTTAGGACCCTTTGAACAGAAAAAGAACTGCAAGTGTGAAATCTTAATATTTTACATTGATGAGCTAGTAAAAAAAGAGTTAGAGATACAATATTTTTTCCTTTTTTTCCAATACATGCTTTTAGTGGCCTTTGAAAAAAAAAAAAATTATCACCATCCCAGAAAAAAAAAAAAAAGCAGTTATGATAACGTAACATCACAAAGCCATGTCAAAACTCTTCCTGACTTTTCCAAATTTGATCGACAACATTTGACCAGCTGTAAATATAGCATGTGTGCCATAATCTTTAGCCTTTCAGTCTGGACCACCTATAAAAAACTCACTTTAATTTAAAACATAAACAAATCTCTTATCTATCTTTCCTATTTTGGAAGTTCAATGCAAACATAACTTAATAACTAATATAGCAATAAAACTGCTGCAAGAAGAAATTTATAGTACATTAATCTCTAGATTCTGTATTTGGACTGGAAATGATTACATGATAATGGAGTAAATGCTTTGCTAAGTGAATACAAACTTAAATACTGTATATATCAAATGTGGACATGCTGAAGAATAAATCTGCAGTACATTAATTTACAGAAAGAACTTTCTTAAATGAAACCTTCTGAAATAATAAGTCCAGGGAAGTGAGCAGGCCATCATTAAAGGGCAGGAAGTAAATTCAATGTGAATCTATTAAATGAGAGACAGCTACATTTTCCATTGAAAACAGTGAAAAAATATCTACAGCCTTCAAAGTTTCCCTGCACCAAGTATGAACCAACCCTTCATGTAGTCTGGAAATATTTTCAAATTCATAATGAAAATGGCCCAAATTGTGGTGTTACCTGAACAGAGAAGACCACAGGTTCTGTAGAAATATTTATTCCGCAAGGAGGAGAGGGCAGGAGAAAGAACATCCCAAGATGGTGCTGTTCAGTCACCAGGCCATCCCTTCGTCATGAAAGGACCTGAAAGCTTACAGTGGTTCACACATACACATTCCATTCCTACGCTCACTACCGTCCATTTAAAAGTCAAATGCTATGTAAGACTTTGACTGCAAGACACCATTCATCTTCTTTATGAGAAAATATATGTAACTGTACAAAGAACAAATGTGGTTCTGCATGCAAAGTCCTAGTAACCAGCTGTACACAAATGGAAGTCATCAGAGGTCAAGAGGAAACAAAATCATTCCCACCCGGTTTGCTACAAGGCAGTACTAGCATTTAACCGTGGCTATTTCTATAGCTCCGAGTCAGCTGTGACCCTCACAGTCTTAGGAAAGGTTTGGGTAAGGAAGCCACTAGCAAATTCTTTGTGCTCTTCTTTCTTCTCAAAAAACATTTCTATGCTAATTTAACTGGACAAAAATAAATAAATAAAGATAATTCCCCCCTTCTCCTTCTCCCACTCCAGCAATCTTCAGTTAAAATCAAACCAGGTTAAACTGCTAGAAAGATCTGCTCTGTAAAACTGAAACAGGGGAATACAGGTTGTTCTAAAATTACAATTAGTGGTGGCTCATGGAAAGAAATTGCAAGATACGTTGGTGTATGGGGTATCCCCAAGTCGTGTGTTTTGCCCATGACAGTAATTGGTGAGTGATCTCTCTATGTCCTTACCTTGACCCATGAGCTTTTCATCACATTTTCTCTCCCCTGTCCAGATGAGGAGGGGGAGTGACAGAGCGGCTTTGGTGGGCACCTGGCATCCAGCCAGGGTCAGCCCATGACAGAGGGGTAGGCTTCTGAGCAGTTTCACTCTTTTCTCTAAGGTACCTTGAAACAGAGCAGAAAACTTCCACATTCCCAGTAATATGGACGGCTTTGCTTTTGTCTGAGATTTAAGGATTTTTACTAATAGTCATGCTGTGAAAGACCAAATATACACATAATTTAAAATTAAGTTGTAGTTTTCTGTTTGAGATTCTTGAGTATCATGAGGGAAACAAGGCTAAGATCAGGCTCTTGATTTAATAAGAATAAGACTGCATGTAGTACAAGGAAGGAGAAACAGTACCGGTGAACCAACAAATATTACCAAAGCATGTTTTACATCCTTATTTGTCACATTTCCTACTAACCCTTTTTTTTTTTTCCTTTGAAGCAATCCATACTTTCTGGGACTGACAACATTCTGTCCTCTAAGAAGTCACATCTGTGCAAAGGGAATGTAAAAAACTGTGTTTTGATTTTGAATTTTACCTACCCACACTGTAAAGCTGTGAAGAATGAGGTCATGCTAGTTTACATGAATAAGGATTCCCTATGTGTTAGAGTGGGTTATAAAGAGATAGGCCCAAACATTTCAATGGATTAAACATTGCTTCACTCAGTCTTGCCCAAGTTCTCATTCTGAAGATTGATCTGTGCCATTTACATCATTTCAGCTATGCAACACCAAGTACAGTAACCTATTTTTATAAAGCTAGATCTTTGTGACTAATAGCTGTCTACCAAAACAAAATGCTCACTTCCACTGATAAGTGTATTGCAGGAAGACACATAGCATTGCATTGGTTGGCAAATAATGTTTCCCAATTTGAGGAAACTGCTGGGAAAGAAGATTGTCTAGCAGGTTTGAGAAGCACAGAACAGACAAGAGTAGCAGGAAAGGTGAGGAAACATCGTGACCTCAACTCCACCCAAACCACGGGCCACCCACATTCATCCTCCAACTCGTACGGATGAAATAGGGATTAACTCTTCCCAGCTACTTTCTGCTCTCCTACCGTGCCCTGAAGCAGTGGACTATGGCTGCAGCTCCTACACAGGCTCAGTAAATACCCAGCCAAACCCTCTGCATCTCTCCTGCATGAACCTCAGGAGATCTCTGAGAGCACACTGGTCCAGCTGCAGGAACGGGCCATGTCCCTGCCGGGCACATTGTGAATAGGAGGCCAAGGAATGAGAATGATCCCCAAAGCAACAGCCAAAGAGTTGAAAGATGGACACTCTCTCTCTCTGTGTCCCACTGACACACACACAGAGAAATATAAAGGAATGAAAAAGTGTTAGTGACGTAAGAGCATGAAGATGGAAAAGGATAAAGGGCAAGAATGTAGAAATTTGGAAAAAAAGATACATAATGGAAAAAAAATTCTCTTCCCCTTCCCACCCCCGCAACCTGTCAAGAGGGCTTTTGGAAGCTTAGCTTTGGAAGAAAAGCTTAGTAAGAATGCAAAACTTAAAATTATGAACCCAAGAGAGATCTTACAGTCTTCAGTTAGTTTTCCAAGAAAAAGTGAAAACCTGAGAGAGAAATGTTGATTAGCATCCTAATGCCATGCCGGTGCTGGTATATGTATGAATAACTGAAACCAGACCTATACTCCATCCTCCTCTCCCCAACTATTTCCAGCTGCTTTTCTAAGTGTACCGTCACAATCCCTGGAGCAAGAGGTGTGCTGCTATCCTTTTCATAGCACTCACATATTTCTTTTCTGCATTTTTTTGTAAAGCTACATTGAGAAAGCTACTATCATATGTAATCACAAAAGAGAGCTGAACATGGTAAACAGATGGTCCCTTTGCTGTCCAAATTTTTGCAAAAATTGCTATTATTTCCTTGTTAATAAATGACTTGTTTTGGATTCTGAAAAAAAAACCTTTTACAGGAATCATGGACTGCACTCATCATTGGCATCTTTTAACAAACAGCAGACTTAAGCAATCTGCAGTTAAAAGAATAATTTGTACTAACGCCGTAACTCAGTTATGGATTCCACCTGAACTGGAGTCATTATCAAGTCAGCACAGAGCTATTCTGTGGGTAAATTCATAGATGATGTGCTTTATTTAAGCCTACAGCACACAGAATAAAACACTTATTTACAGTTTTTTCTTGCAGTTACTTTTCATTTCCCTCCTCCCTCTTTGTTCAGCCTATTTCCAAGAGCTATGTCTTTTAGAAAATAATTTCCAGTAATAAAACTTGTGCGTATTTGCACTTCTAGCAGTGATTCCTGATATTCTATGCTCAGGTGGGAGGAAATGAATGATAGGGATATTAAGGGCTCTTCAAGGTATCCAAGTAATTTTGAAAAGTGTAAGCCAACCACAACTAGTTGTCAAGGACTTAGCACCCAAGTAGTTCATATTACAGATTCTTCAAAATGATCCTCCATCCCTTTCAAGTCACAAGGTCCCCATTGGTTTAAGTTGTGCGGGATCAATCCTGTTAAGCTAAAGCATATGCCAAAAATCTGTCAGAAACTGATAGTCGGGACATATGACAGCAACATTTAATTCCCTGGACGAATGTGGGGGTTTACCTGACATGAGCAAGAGTTCAGAGCCTTCAGAGAGGGATTTTCTGATAAACCCTCTGATATGTATCAGCTGCAGTCACTGTGACTTTTAGTTTGAAGCATCAAATGCTCAGTCACATTTGCACCTTCCCTCAGCTTCCCCGTGCCATGCCAACATCTTGCTATGTCCTATATGGCCAAGATGCTTTTCATAAACTGGCGTGGGGCTAATTTAGCAAACTGTCCACCAGAAAGGCTTTACAGAGTAAGGAGAAATGAAGTTTTCTATAAAGTGATTTTTCAAGCATGCCTTCATAAAAAATGACAGAGAGCCAGAAAAAATATTCTAATGAAAAGGGCCATGTTTCTAAAAACAAACTATTTTTAATGGCACATGGTGGCCAACAGCAACAGTGGCTGAGGCTGGGAGACTGCTGCAGAGCAGAGACTGCTTCTCTCCTAATGTAAGCCTACAATGAACACAAATTTGAGTGAGGAATTTGAGACTATGGCCATGCAGCATTATTAGCTTTCATCAGTCCCTCTCTGACTTATTCATGGAATCTGGATAGGTCCCAGATACATGGTTTCTCAGCCCTCATTAGGCTTTGCACAATGAGTCTCCCTTACTCGGAAATACCTATTTGGCATGGATCCTGTCTTCTCTCTCTTCTTTCAGTGGGTGTTTTGTTGCAATATTCAGGGTTCATATTGGGCCAGATCTTTTTTCAGAAGGGCTGAACTACACTCACAGCTTGCCTTTAACAGGGAAGGGAAGGCTGCCCATGTCCTTACTATTTCTTACAGTTGCATACACACACCAACTAAAGACACCTCCATAAAATGAAGTTCACATTCAAACGCCAGCAAAAAACTCCATCAGGACCACCTTTGTCACTGTCTGCCCTCACTCTCTTTGATACATGTCCTGTGCCAGACTCACTCGCTTGCAAACACACGGAGTCAGTGACCTGTGAAAATGTTCCTGATCTTTCAAGTAGGAGCTCTGTTCCCCCAGGCCCTAATCAAACAGAAAAATCATTTATGTAACGATCCACCCACAAAAGGCTTTTATTTAGAACACACAAACATGTGTGTCACTTTCTGTGCATAAAACCTATCATACCAGCATGAAATCAAGTTCATGTGGATGACCTAGCAAAGAAATAGGCTTTTAAGTGACTAGTCCAATGTTCGATTCACTTGAATTGGCCAGATAGGAGCATTCCCTTTTAAATTTAAGATGCTCAGTTTCCTGATTCAAAAGCTCAGGTGGAGCTCAGCCAGAGCTGACTTGTGTGAGCAATGTAGCATCCAAAAATAATGGTTTTGCCTGCTAGAAAAACAGACCCACTGAAGTCAGGAATGTTTTCTGTTTTGAAGAATGAGCATCAGTATTGTGCCAGATGACAACCTTCTTTTGGTCGGATGCAGGCTTGCTGCCTTCAAGTGTTTCATGGACCTTTACAGTAATTCCCAGTTCTTCTAACTCTTTGCATTTGGTTTACCAAATTTTTCAGCTTCAGTGGGAGATTTGATAATTATACTCACTGAAATTGCAAGGCCATTTCAACAGCAGCAGTTCTTTTCTATCTTACTCTTCATGCTACTCTGACATAATTTCTATCACCAATTCCACCATTATTGCATTTTTTCCTTCAATTAGACTAATTAAAGAAGTATCTTGGGTCCCACGGTGTGCTCATAATAGTAGATTCTTTGCCTAAAGCAACAGTGAAAGAGAAAAAAAATCGGATCAGTTAATTGACATTACTGACAGGCACTCTGATCTTTAAAGGCTCATATATGAGGCTTTTGTGAGATTTTTTTCATGTTGCAACTTTTTTATTCCCTCATGATTTTAAACGAGTTGGTTACCAAAAGTTTGAGCTTTTGTTAGTATATGCAAGTCTATTTTTATGTAGATAAAGGACAGATAAACAAAAAACTATGATTTTAATGGGAGATTCAGTTAGCATTGACTATAACTTCAACCAAGGTTTAGAGTTCTAACTCATGGATGTCTTACAAAACAGGCAAAGCTTTCCAAATGTTTGATACAAAATATTCAAAATAAAGCAATAATAAGTCATAAGTGTGCATTTTTTTGTTCCTTGTAAAACCAGTAATAACACAGCCAGCTAACATCTTTAAGAAACCTACAATTAGAGTTTCTTTTCATTAGTATTCTGTTCAATATTGTAAGAATAAAAATGAATGATGTAAAGTGGACTTGAAAGACTATAAATTTTACTATTAATTCTGGGATATTCCACTTTTCTGGTGGCAGGAATTAAGAGTTGGGAATTTGCTATGTCTCAGTGGAAAGTTTGATATTAAACAGTTATCATTAGGCAGTACCACGAAAACCGCTTGTTTTCAACATACTTTCCTTTCCATAAACCAGGGAGCCAGAACATTTCCATAGAAAAGGGAAGAGGAAATAAATGAATTTCATATAAACCACCAAATGTTTTTGGTCAGACCTCAATTATTTTCAAAATCTTCATGAGGTGGCAGTGGTTCTGTTTCAAATTAGGGAGATGTCCAAGCTGCACACATCAGATTGTGATCTGACTTCCTCAGAACACAGGGATGCTGCGAACCCAGGCTGATTCAGTTTATTGTAGAAACAGAAAGCATATGCATAGATTTAACAGTAACGTAACCAAGGAATGCAGGTGCTTGTTTTGGAGTTTCATCTGTACTCTTTGCCTAGACAACTTCTAGTTTACTTGTTTCAAAACCACTAACTGGGCAGCAGGTGGCTTGCCCAGCCATGATTTCTTTTCTTCTATGAAGCCTAGATTTTATACATCTCTAGAATCAGCTAGTTCCCGGTGTTGAAACCTGCTGATATTCCCGGGAAATTATATTTCTCATTATTCTGTGATGTTGAATAACTAGACTACTGCTGAACTCATTCGTCAATCTACCTTAGATTTTAACATGAAGACCCATCTGTGCTGCCACTAAAATCCATTGTACAACTCTCATTGATGGACATTGCCGGTTACCAAGGAATATACTGTACATATAGCAGAAATGCTCTAGATTCATTAGGAGCTTTGTACACATACATTTTTATAATGTATAGCACTAATTTCTTAGCAGTGGTCAACATGAGTCTAAATATTGCCATGACCAAAGCCACATTGAATCAATAATAATGATGAATAAGTCATTAACGTACAACTTAATTCAGGAAGCAATGTTTATGGAATTCTTTCAAGCAGGTCGTGAATTATTCAAATGCATAGTGGTACATGGAAAACAAGGGGTTTGTAGCATTGGCCACATATTCTGAACGCAGGCTGTCTCAGGTTTTGGCCAAATCAACCACACGGTTCCTTGACTGAATGATTATGCTAAAGTCTTTCCTGTAAATCTTCCACAGACAAACATAATCATAGAATCATGGAGTTATTTAGGTTGGAAAAGACTTTCAAGATCATCAAGTCCAACCATTAACCCAGCACTACCAAGTCCATCACTAAACCATGTCCCTAAGCACCACATCTACATATCTTTTATATACCTCCAGGGATGCTGACTCCACCACCTCCCTGGGCGGCCCGTTCCAATGCTTGACAACCCTTTCAGTGAAGAAATCTTTCCTAATATCCAATCTAAACTTCCCCTCATGCAACTTGAGGTCATTTCCTCTTGTCCTATCACTTGTTACTTGAGAGAAGAGACCAGCATCCACCTCGCTACAGCCTCCTGTCAGGCAGCTGTAGAGAGCAATAAGGTCCCCCCTGAGCCTCCTTTTCTCCAGGCTAAACAGTGCCAGTTCCCCCCATAAGACTTGTTCTTTGGACCTTTCACCAGCTTCATTGCTTCTTTGGACGCACTCCAGCACCTCAGTGTCTTTTTTGTAGTGAGGGGCCCAAAACTGAACAACAGTATTCAAGGTGCAGCCTCACCAGTGCCTAATTATTGGAATGAATTCCCTTTTTCTCTAAATCTGGTATCAACCTTTAGAACTTTCCTATTTGCTATTCCAGTCCTTTGCAGACCGGATTCTGAGGTTTTTCTTGGACAGACATTAAATAAAGTCAGCTATGGTAATCCAAAATTTTCTCTTACCTGACTGCATGATGCATGACAGGAGAAAGATGGAGGTGCCCCAGCACTGCTGTTCTTCATTGTTCTCCCTCCTTTGTTTCCTCACCAGTCCTGTAATCCACAATAAAATCCCTATTGAGTACTTTTCTCACGCAGTTCACAAGTCCATGTCTAAAGTTTGTCTGAAGCTCTGGCTCAAACAGCTAATTAGAGAACTTACCTTTTATAGTCTCCTATACCCTTTAGTTAGCTGATCCCTAATCAGCTTTGCCCATTTGAATTCTCCCCTGCACGCTTGATTCCAACTAAACTCACATTTTGTCAGGCTGGTCAGCTGCTTTACCTTCCCTTCAGTTGGCCTTGACAGTTCGATCACATAGTCAAAATACAATCACTCTGCAGGCAAGAACTGCAACCTTTCCACAGTGTACTTTGTCCAAAAAACAGCAATTTAAAAATACAGTCTTTAAACAGCTTTCATATAATTAAAAAGTGAAATCCAAGGAAATATTTAAAAAACTAACAAGGAAATTCTTGTTGTGAACTCATTTTCAGTTCAGATAACATGAGTGACTTTCAAATTAACAGTCATATTTTCATCAAGACTGGGTCAAAGAGGAATACAGCTCTAAAATTGGACTTCAGTGAAACTTCATATTTTCTTATACCCATGTTTAGAGAAAGACAGTTTCTACTAGAATCATACATATGAGGATAAACAAAGATACCGGCACAATTTTGTAGTCAGGTTTAGGTTTTGTTATTGATTGTCAGTATGAAACAGGTTACAATTGTGGTTTATTTTTCAAAACCGTTAAAGATTAGCAACTCTCCTGTTTCACTGAAATAGCCTCTAGAATCTCAGAAAACAGGAGATAACAATTTAGAGGGGTTGCTCTGCGTCAGATTAAACCACTACTGAAACATTCACTACCCTTTATTTGCTAGACAATGACAGACCTTTGAGACAATTGACTTCATCTATGCAGATTACTGACAAAGGATGTTAAAAGGTCATTCTAAATGGTGTCCCTTTGGGCCATTTGGGCTTGAGTGGTCCTGTCCGCAACTTATTTGCTATGGTCCACTGCTTTTAGGTAGATATGAAAAGACCTTTGTGCAAAGCACATATTAAGACATCTCTGCATGACCTTGCTATGCTTTTTTTGGAGATTCTGGACAGACGTCATCTTTGTGGCAAAGGTCAAATGGGTAACATCTTGATAAGAGCTACTGAAGCAACAAGGGAATGTGAATCTTTGTGCTTTTCTGCTGTCAGCCGTGAGGCTACAGTACCTTATGAATAAGTTCATGGATCTTTGTTTCTTTGAGACTATTTATTGAAAAATCAGCCTTTGAAAGCCCTCCTTATTTTCAGTTTGAATCACATTATGGGAAGGAGGTGGAAGCACACTTAAAATGTTTTCACTGGAGTCACCTTTGTTAGTTGAGGGGAATGATCTGTATTTACACGAGATGAAATACAGGTCTATGAAACATAATCACAAAGGATGTATTGGTATTTGAAAATGACAGCTGTACTGAAAAATATCTTCTTCTTGAGTTACCTTTTGTTATAGAAATCAGTCAGTTCAGGAGGCTTGATCATTTCTGAAGTTTACAACGCTATATTTCTATTCTCTTTGACAAATAGAAAAAGAGACAAATCATTCCAAGTCTGCGCAGCATCACAAGTTTTACTAGAACATTACATTATTTTTTATAGTTTAAGATCTTACTGATTGTCTTGATATGCCCTTATATCAATTCTGTTTCAGAACAATCAGTTGTTTTTCTATTACAAGAACTGTTACAATTCTGCTTTCAATTTCAGAAGAAACCCTTTGAACCTCAACGAGATAAGAAAATAATAATGTCACACTCAACGCAACATCACATTTATAGGAAGCATGTTGTTGTTAAAGATACCCAAAAAACGTCAGTTATGAAAACAAGAAAACAATTAGCATTTCCATCCCTAGCTTGCCTGAAATGTTAAAAGTAAGAAATGTTGTTAAGCACTTCTCTAAGCAGAAGAAAGCTGCTGTTGTACCGACCACATGCCCAAGGTTAAGGACATTTTGCAGTAGCGCAGAGGGCTATGCTCATGGGCCAGGCAGGCAAAGGCTGTGGCACGAACTTCTAGGTGACAGACTCTGTCCTCCCATGGCCAAGTATCACTAGCCTGGTTTTTAGCTAGGGCTTAATTTGAAGATTTAAGTGAAACCAGAAAAATGTTGTTGTGCCAAATAATAAATAGATTAAGAAACACCTCTATTAAAGGAAGAGATTTATATTTTTTTTTAAATCACATTTCTGTGTCTTTCAAACAAAATCTTGGTATCCCATGAACAGGCAATCATTTGAAAAATGGGGAACAGGCCTTTTGGTAATTTACGTGATGTTAAATTTCAGTACACAGTGGTACGCAGTGGATTTCCATTTTGTAACTCACAGCGACTATAGATATACTTGAGGTAATGTCAGATTACAGCTCTACAAAATTTAGTATTTTTAGGAATATGTCAATAAAATGCACTCATCTCAAAAATCAAGCTGAAAAAACATGATCTTCTGGCTTTTAAAAATCTGCATGTGCAAAAAACTTGAACTTTTTTCAGTGTAAAAACCAGGACATGCCTACGTAGTGTAATATGACCATAATTTTATCTAACAGAAGCCCCCATGACACACAAAACATTTGTCTTACGCTCCCTAGGTGAACACATTAACATTTTCTTCTTGTCATTCAACACTGAGCATGTTAGATAACAACCTATAATAGAATTTAATATAACAGCTTCTCCAGTCAATATTGGGATGAAGATTGAGATTTTCCTAATGGGATCTGAGTAGCCAAATCACTTGGGCCGCATGGAAGGCCATATCAGCCTTAAAATTCAACCAAGCAAAAAATTATGTCAACATAATTTTAATATTGGAAAACAGTCATTACCTTCACTGCCTTAAAATGAAAATTCTTACATAGAAATGTATTTTTAATGGAATGTTTTTGAGAAGCATTCTTTCCTCAAGAAGTTTTTTTTGAAAGAAATAACTTCCCCATTCAACTAATAATGCTTTAACGTTTGCCATCTTCCCTGCTTTATATATCTTGCTAATAAAAAGAGAAAGGAAAAGAAACAAAACAAAACCAAAATCTGAAATTATTTAATTATTTTGGGGTTTAGCCTTTGTCTTTGGAATCATTTAGCCCCAGTAAAGGCTAAAATGTGAAGAGAACTGGAGAATTTCATAGAGAGCAGGTTAGAGAAGAGGTTTACTGGCTGACTCACCACCTACGTCACACCCTTTTTAGGCACATGAAGAAGCATTGAATAGCTAATATGTTTTTGAAAGCTCTAACAACGCGGAAGAAACCTGACAGCTTCACGCATGCCCCAGATGTTCTCACCAACACCCACTTAAGCCAAGACAAATATGCTAAAAAAATATTCCCTCCACGGTCTCTTGCTACGGGAAAAGGAATACAGCTCTTCTCCTACAATTTACAGCATCAGTCTGCCTGAGGCTGCACCAGTATTACTCAGGTAGCAACTCTAATGTGCAATTATACAAAAAGATTGCAGATCCAGGCACTGACTACAGGCATCAGTGAGGAACAAAACATCCTCTTCACCTCTTTGATCTAGTCCTTAAAAATAAGCAGGTGATGACAGGACAGTCTCACCTGTTGTTGCTTTTCCTTATACAACAGTCAGTCACTTTAACAGACTTCAATCTGATGAACCAAATTTTATCCTCAACTTTTCTGGTTCAATTAACTTGCAGTACCTAAAACTATCAAGGCAGCTTAAAACCAGTCAGGAATGACCTTCCATGTACACTAACATATGATTCCTGGGAAATGAACGGTAATTATTGAAAATAGCTCTCCAGTTGAATCCATATACCAATAGCAGGCAAATATATATGAAGTGATTTTAAAAGTGCCAGAGACGTTGAACAATAAGCATAAATTGATTTATATGAATTTAAATGTCACTCTGCACACTATAGCTCTCTTTTACTGAGATATGTACAATAACATCTTACTACCAGTATTTTAATCATGCATAGATGTAGTAGCAGTCGTGACACTTGAAAATTTTAAATTATTCATAAAAGTTTTTGTGAAAGCAAGCAGAACTTAAAAATCTTTATGTATTTATATTTAATTTTCATGTATAATATAGAAACAATAGTATTTACATTCTATAATAATATATAAATACATATTACAGTATATAAATCCCTACTTATATGTGTTTTTGTTGACACCCCACCTTGAGACTGGAAAAAAACAAACACCTAATAAGATAAATGATGTCTTCCTTTAAGAGCTTAAAGTATAAATGGATGAGAAGGACAAGGGATGGAAAAAAAGGAAGCCTTGCTATGATCATTTTATGATCTGGAACTTAGGCAATGAGGGAGTAAAAAATGTTCCCCGCACCATCACAAGAAACCTCTGAACTAAGAATCAAACCACAGCTCCTAAACTGCAGTCTTGTGCTCTAACCACATGGCCAAAAATGCCTGTAAAATATTAAAGGTTTAGTAGGAAACTATGTTGTGACTTAACATGAACAGATGTTAATACAATAATTGAGCTTATTTTGCGTATCTGTCTTCTGAACTGTTGGGCATAGCAAAACTGCTCAGGGAGCGGGTGACTATGCCAACAAAAAAAATATGCAAGTGTGTTTGTGATACATCTTTTAAAAATCACATTTTAAAATTTTGGGGGTTTTTACCACTGACCTTTCTGAAGGTAACAGTGCTGATGTGTGGTTGTTGATTGGGGTTTTTTGAGAAAGGAGGATTCTGGGTTGATGAAAAAACAACTTGCTTGAAGACTGAATACCACAGGAAACAAGACTGCCTCTTAACAATCTGAAAGAGCTTTGATTCTGGAGAAAAAAATAAAAACAAAAGAAGAGAATTATGGAAGGTGAATGTAGTCCACAACTGTCAGCTGTACCACACTATGGGTTAAAACATGAATAGATCTATTTGTGACTAACTTATTGGCAAAATTAAATGCAACTGCTAAAACATTGCCTGGCTAATCTTTGGGTACGTTATACTGGAACTACATTGCTGAAATGCTATTCCAAACTATGGCATGTCTTATGGACATCGTACAGCTTGGTCCATGCCTAAAGCATCACTGAAAAAGTGACAATTTGTACTAAAATAATGCAATAAGTAAAGGGAAGCAGCCACTTCCCCCTCTTCCCTGTCACACAAAATCCCAAACAAAGCACAGAGAAAAAAACAAGCCCCCTTTTTTCTTCAGAAACTGCAATGTTAAAAAAAAAGGAAAAAAATGTAGTGGTGCAACAGGGGAATAAGAAATAAGGCACTCCAAAGGGCGTTCCCAGGGCAATACTTTTTTTCAAAGAGCAACAACTTAACATGCAACAGGCAGAAGAATCTTTGTGCTGCTGGACTATGCATAAGGCTGTCATCGTCTGCCTGTACTGCACTGCCCTACAATTTACCTCTGCTTGTTTCCAGTTCCCTGAAACAAAAGAAAGCTGATGCCAGGGTCAGTGCCCAGGCCAGGCGCAGATGCCTCATCACAGTGCTGCTTGGTGCCTAACACAGGACAGAGCAGCAGGGTCTGAGCAGAGGTGTCGGGTCTAAGCGAGGTTGCTCTCAGCCTGTCTGTGACTCAGCCCAGCCTCTCCACTGCCAAGGGTACCGTCAGGCAGAAACCAGCGCATCTCAGAGAGGAGCACCCAGTGTGGCTCTCTTGGGTGAAGGACTCTGCAGAAACCAAGTGAGACACGGCCAGGCATGGTAGAGCTGGGTGAGGAACTGAACAAAACACACAGTCCTTTGCTGCAGATGAGCTCCACTTGGCTGTTAAACCATGTGTCCCCTGTGGACAGGTCCTGGAGCCAAGTCACATCTGAACAAAGTCCCTGTCTAACTTTCTCCTGACAAATCAGCCAGCTTGCTCCTCAGGCTTCTCCTGGCTTTGGCTGTATACACCTTAAATCTCCCTGTACTGACTTGAAACCAGAGCAAAATTTTTGATAAAATAAAATGGAAAGAAAGAAAATTACAGGAAGCATTAAAATGCTGGGTGTAACCAAACAATCTTTTTTTGTTTTTTTTGTCTAATTACTGTGCTGGTAGAACATGTTACTGTCCCTTGTTAATACAGTGCTGAGAGTATGAAAAAAAAAAAAAAACAAAACAACACAATAGATGTGTAGCAGAAGGAGGAATGGAAACCAGATGCTGAAAAATAAGTACAAGAGTATAAATTGTGGCATCACACAATTATCTTCCATAGTCTCAAGTCTGGCTTGCCTCACCAGGTCAGTGTCACCTATAAAAATCACAGTAGTATTGTTTTTATATGTATCTCATTCCTTTAGGTTGTAGCTCTTTCCAGCCAAAATAACTTCTTCCACAGCACACCACAACAGAGATCAACTCCTCCCACATGCATCACTACCATTCCCAGTTACCTTATATTCAGTGTCATTTACAGACTTGCTGGAGCAGGAGACAGTGATTTTTTTAAGTGTTTGTAGCACGTCTGCCTGACACTGTACATATAATATAATCTTAAGGCACCGCATTTTCCCTGGCCTTTTATGCGGAGGCTGAACAGGGTTTCAACTTCCTACTCCCACTTGCTCACACGAGAATCACAGTCTTGTAAGTTGCCCCCAAATTGCTACTTGTGGAGAGCATAAAGAATCATACTATAACAATAAATTAATATGAATAACATTTTAAAGCTTGTGTATTAACAAATATGTTAGCAGCAGTCATTTTTAAGCACTCAGTTCCTCAGCAAAGCCTCCTGTCCTACGAATGAGAGGGGCTGCAGGTCTTGCAGTGGGGATAGATTTAACGCTGTCCCCTGATTTCAGTGCTTAACTGAACAATTTCTTTGTGGAATAATTTTGGGCAATTTAAACAGAACTCATCACAGAACTAGACATGCTTCTGAAGGGTCCAGAGGTAGCATCCATAAATCATTGCAGCACACAATTCTTCAAAATTGGCTGACAGGCCACCAAGGCATTACCACCAGCAGGAAAAGAAAGAAGTCTGTTTTGCTGTTCAGGCTCAACAAATAATTAAGATAGCAGATTTAAGAACAGTGATATCCATCCTTGAAAAAGATCTATCTCAAACTTCTCTCTTGTCCAAAAGTTGGCATAAAATACGCATAGATATTTCCTAGTTAGCAGATACAACCTACCCACTTATGTCCAATGCATTCTTACAATTAATTAAAATTCCTAATACCAGTGTACAGTATCAGAGAATGCATACAGCATATTTTAACCAAAGCCTAATGCATGTCCTTGCTGATAACAGTCCTTAATTTTTATAAGCAGTATTAAGTCATTTAATAAACCTCTTACTCCTTCATTCACCAGTAACCATAGCTTAATGGCAAAAGTTATTAAACTTGTCATAGAACCGTGTTGATGGATTTAACATATTAACTTCTTTTGCATGTGAACTGACTCCAGTAAAAGAAACAATGTGATTGGACAATGTGCCTCCAAAACTTTCTCCTTCTCTTTCATAATAGCAACAGATTTTGTCTTTTCTGCCTTTCTTTCCCAGACCAGCTCTGGTCCTAGCCCACAATTCCATGATTTCTGCTTTTAATAATTCTCCAAGATAAAAGTTCACCTTTTATTCTTACTACTCATTTTTTGTCTCACAGGGTCTTCTGATGAATTAGTATACTTTGATTCCCTGATTTCATTTTTTCTCATGTCTCCTGTGATTAAACTTCTCAAAAGCCTTTTGAAATGTAAACAAGTTATATAGTCAGACTGCTTTCCGTATCCACTGCTGCATGGATTTCTTCCAAATAGGCTAATAAATAGTGCAGCATGAATTTCTTTAGTTGAATCTGTTATGATACACTAAATTTAAGAAAATGCTTTTGAAAAATGTTCATCTACATCCCAATTCACAAACATGGAGGATTTTGACTGTGCAGGAGACACGCACCAAACTGGATTTAATTTCTGGATATGATAAAAAGCTCATTAAAGTATAGAAAGTAAAAACTCCTAAACAGACTTAATTCACACTTAGTCTCACATGTATGGAACATAGGTATCTGCACGTTTATATAGAAGTATATCACATTTTGTTCAGCCATGATTCGTCTTGCAATATGAAAATTTATTAAAGTCGAATATACGCTCTCAGACTGACCATGACTTTTTAACCAATGTCATAAGCTATGTTTCTTCTTTGGTAGAAGAAAGGATAGTTGCTGTTGGCAGTTGTTCTTAATCCTTTTTTTATGGAGGCCCAGTGTCCTAAAATGCAAAGGTTTTATTTCTTCCTCCTTTGATTATAGAGTAAACTATATTACATCCATATTTGCATCTTCTCCCCTAGCCTGTATCAAATGTTACAGCTGAAACACATCTCTGACAGAGATCTGGACTCTCAGCCCTTTCAAGTGTGTTATTAGTCAACTATTCTTACTTTTGTGGAAGGAGAGGCATTTTGCTATTTGACATCTGGCAGTCATTTAAAGCACCAGCAACTCCTCATTCAGAGCAGTACACATATCTGATTTGCTTTCAGTATTTTCTTGGTCTAAATACCACCCTATTGCTTTTCTTGGCAAAAAAAATAAATAAATTCTGTTGGGTGGGGCTAGATTTCAACTGCTAGATTTTCATATAGTTTGTACTAAACCAGATCCATAAGAACTATCAAATGTGTAAAATCTGTTGTTTATACAGATCTGCAGCTGGCTGTGTCCCAGTTGCTCGAGAGTGATATCTAAACATAAAATAATCTCTCTATAAACTGTGGGTTTGTAAAATATGTAAGCGCTCTGTGTTTGTTCAGTCCAGATCACTTGCTGAAACTGAAGGTTATGCCCGGGTGATAACCATCAGATGTCAGTTCAGATGGGAATCCAAATTCTTCTAAATTTTAATTATGCTCTAGTCACAAGGATATGAGATGGGGGCAGGTTGAGTAGCATTTTAAAGTATACAATCAACACATGCAAAAACTAACCCAAGGTAACTGTGCTTCCTTGAATTCTGTGGAAGTTAAGTGAAGTAAACAATTTTTAAATACATACCTCATTATGAGATTGCACCGTTTGAATCATTACAGCTGCAATCAGGAACAATGCTTCTTTTCTGCTTACATACAGCTATGTTCCTGCTATAATGATTAACTGCTGTTGAAGGGTAACACAAGGTAAGGTTAAAACATGTTTCCCAAAAACTTAAGCAAGCAAATACACATGACTACTTGAATGACACAACTTGTCACATTAAGGGTCTTGCCTTCAGTGCAAAAGGTAGGTAAAATGGTAGTCATTTCAGTTCTGGTACAAGGTAAATTCACCAATTGGCTATAAAGCCCCACTCTGCCGCGGCATTTGGGGCTTTTGGGGTTAATCTTAGGATAGTAGAAACATATTAGTTACATCAAGGTTTAAAAAATCATCTTTTCATATGGGAAGAGACTGCCGTGGGCAACTTAAAATAACACCTGAAAAAAATGACAGATATGGTCTGGTTTTAATGTTTGCTTTATATTGATTATTTTAGGTTTTTCAATGCTTTCAATCTGATATAACCATAAAAATTGCACCCCAACTTCAGCTACATAGATTGCCTCTTACTAGAGCACATTCTTTGCCGTTAGCAGAGTTCAGTGATCAGAAACAGCACACATAGCTTGGTAAAATTAATTCTTTCCTTTCTGATCCTTTCCCATAATCTTCTGCAAACTCCAGAGACCAGGATCTCCTCTGAATCAGATGCCACTGCATAAAATGCAGGGGTCCCTCTCCTTAGGAAGATATCCCATAAACGAACTTGTCAATGCAGCACTCTGCAATGGAGTAACTCCACTACGTGACAAGCTCTGATGTGAAATTCATCTTCTTTAGTTACCATGGGACTGGTGCCTTGTCCTCAAAGCCTTTCCCTCTGAAATGACCAATTGCCATGAAGTACGTCCACTACAAGCAATAAAAATGTTGGGTGACATTGGGTCAGCACACATTCAATAGCATGACCTTACATAAATTTAACATATATGCTTTAATTCATTCATACAATAAAAGTGAGATCCTTGAAATCTATGACTGAATCTTCAAAGTTTCTTTCTTTTTACCTAGTTGACTATTCAAAGGAGCAGAGTCCTAATTAAGATCTTCAATTTAATTTTTGTCAGTCTTCTCTTCCAAATCCCAGCATTTCAATCCTCTTGGTGTCCTTTCTGTACTTAAATTCTTTTATATTAAATTATTGCAAAATACTCTTTCTGTGTTATAAGATCATTTGGAATACATGTGGTTTATCCAAACCCACAGAACTTGTCGGGTCAGTAGTATTAAGGTTCAGGTGTGAGGATACGTTCTCTGTGTGTTATGGTGTTGAAAGCAGGGTAGAGGCGTGCTCTCCCACATCTAATGTAACTTAGCTAACATACTGTTAAACCACTCCAGCCTCATTATTCTTACATTTTAGTCACCACTTCTGTGATTGCATGAGGTCTCTCTTAAGTTCTGGGTAAGGCAGTGCACTTGCATTTCTTTCCATAGCAACAATAAATACTATTGGTTGCCTTTACTATTGAAACTAGATTCCCTATACCTTTTAACTCTACACAAAACAATACCCACAGCATACAATGGCCTCATTCCAATAGCTTACCTGCATCCACACTCACAAACCTTTTGGATAAGATATTGATCCCTCTTCCATTCACGTTCTCCCTACCTGCTGGAGTGATTTACTCTTGGGGGAGCAGGAGGCTGATGTGACCCAATTTTTGTTTGTTTCCCAGTTAGGTTTGGAGTTAAGTTTACTTGGGTGACAATAACTACAAATCCGGAACATGTCACAAACTTAACAGTTCTTTGTTTCTCCTGAAGGGTACTCAGCTCTGCATTTGTAGGATTTGAAATACTACAGCATTTCTCTGAGTATTCAGGTAGGGGGAGGAAGGTCTGAAGCAATCACTCACTCATCTCAAAAGAAAAAACGAAGGGAAGAACATGTCTTTGCTAACCTAGAGAATTTAGGGATCAGTTAGATTGTTTTCTCTGGGACTAGGAGAGTCAAGATTCTAGTTGAGTCCTCTGGAGATCATGAATAGCCTCGGGTGGCTGTGGTTAATTCTGAGTTTCTACTTCTCCTCAGCCAGCGGCTGGCACGATTTCAAACAACAGAAATCTACAACTCTCAAACGAAAACATGAGATTGCCCATGATAATCAACACCTTGCAAATACAATCAGAGAAAGAGAAGTTCCGCCCTCGGATCAGAGAGAGCAATATCATGACATGGCAACTGCGCCTGTTGGGGCAGCTGCCGCAGCTGGCGGCCTCTCCTTTGTCACTGGCGCCTGCCTCTGCTCGGCCGCAGCCCAGAGCCCCGTCCCGCTCTCTGCCCCCGCTGCTGCCATCGTGCCCGCTGAGAGGGCGCCAGGCCATCTGCAGCCGCTGTGCAGGCTGCCGTTTCAGAAGTGCTCAGCCTTCACAATGGAGCCCTGATTTCCCAGAGAGGCTGGCACCCATTCAGCCACCTTACTGCAGCGAACCGAATTTTCAGAAGTGCTTGGCCGTAAGCAGTTCCTGCTGACATTAAGCGTGCCTGTGTGTTTATCCACAGCTGCTGCCTCTTTTGCAGGTCCTTTAAGCACCTCCTTTCCCGGTGCCTGTGTCAGCACAATGACCTGTCACGCCATCAGGGACATCTTTAGGATGTGAGGCCCCGCGACAGGGGAGCAATCACAGCTGTAGCCAGCTGGTGGGGACCGGGTGTCTTGCTGGGATTCTACCAGCAAATGTGGCATGGATCCAGCTGCAGAACAGTGCCACCAGCTCCCTCTCAGCGACCTGTCTTTGGGGGCTGAAGGTCTCAGGACTGTCCTCCTACTGCTCTAAAATGAGTGAGACAGACCTTGGGGGGCTGGGGGGAGCAATGCGAGATTGAATTCCTATGTATGAGTCACAGCTCAGCATTTCAGAGTGTACATGTGGGTCTGTAAAGAGCAGAGACAGAAGCAGTTAAACACTGCCTCTAACCAGTTGCACCTTTGCTCGTTGTAGGAAGAGTTCATAACATTTTGAAAATGGGTGCTAACCCGGAGATGAGGTTCACAACGAATTGCCCATGTTTATCCCCTTTTTGGAATGCTCCACACAGATTTTCCTCAGGCTTGTACCATGGACATAGCACACAGGGCTCTCCCCAGATTTCTGGTTAAAGTCAGCTTCTCCAGAAATGAATCTGAGTGGAAACTGTATGTGCAAACATAGAACAAAATGTTCTTGTTTTGTAAGCATTTTCCCTGTATTTGTTAGGAGTGAGATTGTCACCTACCTGAATAGAAGCACAAGGAAGTAAAGCCAAATTCCCTGCTCCTCGTAGGTAGAACGGGTGTAGGCCACACACCTAATTGTTTAGAGAAGATGGTTTCCTTACAAAAGTGCCTCTCATAACCTTCACAACAATGGATGTCATTCCCTTCCAAATGCAATTAGTATCAGTTTGATACTGCAGGTATAACGGTGACTTGCTTTCATGCCTCTTCACAATGCACTGTAGTTTGGAAAATGCCAGTCTCACTCACAAGCAACAGAGAGAAAGCATAGGTCCACTCTGAAAAGTGGAGAAAGAAGAAGTGGATATGGAAAAAAAGTCTACTGTAACATACCACTACAATAACCAAGCCAGCCTGGAGGGCAGCAAAGTCTGGTGAGGGGCTGAAGCACTAAAACTACAGGACATGAACAACAACAGATCACTGGGTCGTCTGAAAAAATCTAAAACAATTTTGTCTTCTGAAAAGCCATTTACTTGCCTTCATTTTTGCATGTTCAAAGGTTATCCTTTTAGACAATGAGTAAAAGGAGCCTTTTAAAAATTATTAATCTGACAATGTCATTTTAAAATTTCACAACATCCCATGCTGTTATGACAAACAGTGCATAGTTCAAAAGAAAGGAATGTTTCTATCAAAGTATTCCACAAACA
>JAVJGI010000003.1:8550956-8560973 GCA_035590275.1 Ibycter americanus
CAACATCCCATGCTGTTATGACAAACAGTGCATAGTTCAAAAGAAAGGAATGTTTCTATCAAAGTATTCCACAAACAAAGAGTACAGAGCCCAGCATGGAATAACTAATGGCTTAAACTACAGCAATATTATTTTTTTAAAGTTTCTCAACCTGAGAAGCATTCAGGTTTATCAAGCTGTGATCCAAATCTTATCTATGCATACAGTGTCCCGCTGTCTGTCTTAATACTTGATTCTTTACTAAACACATCATATAGCAACACAGAGGTATTGTTTTATACAGGTTCTCTGTTCAGCACCATCAAAAATATGGCTTCACAAATGCCTTCACTTGTAGCATGTATTTGCTCGTGGTTGCTCAAATAGGCAACTAATAAATGGTGCAGATTGAAAAGCAATTATAGAAGATGGTCCTTTCAGGATGGGGTGCTTGAAAGTAGTCATCAGTTTGACAGGAACTTTGATGGGTTGGTATCTTTCAATGCGGATTATGAAGGATAGCAAGCAGGAGCCTGAGAAACAGAGGAAGGCTGTTCATGCAAGGAAATGCTGGGGGAAGTTATGCTGTGTCCAGTGACCATGCAGGTTCCTAACATCAGAGTTTGTTCTGCTGAAATCAGCTTTAAAATTTTATTTTAATGAGAACAGAATGTAGTTTTGTTATGTAAAGCCTTAAAGATGAAAACTATTCCTTGATTTTGTGCTTAAGCTTATTTTTAGACCACAAGAATTGTAGGTCAAGTGTTAGAACTTTGCACTCAAGCTCTGGTACCACATTACCTATCTGACAACATGCTTAGCTAAGTTTATGGCTGGAAAAAAAAGGAAGCAATGGTCATCTCTACTTACTAGCCACAAAACATGCAAATGATCTGCGGATTCCTTGAAATATCTCCATCCTTTTTCTCATGATATCATTCACTTTCCCCATGTGGAGTTCTGAAGGTTTATCCAAAACCCACTGCAATCAGTGCAAAACACCTCTTCATAAAACTGTAAAAGGACCCGTTCTGCTCTCCTTGCCACACTTATGTGAGCACACTAGAAAATTGTTCAGATAATTACTGTTTACAGGATCTGGGGCATCGTTGTTACTAATGGTCCTGGGCATGGTATTTCTGCGGTGCAAACAAAGGGTGCTGGTGGCCAGCTTCTTGAGTTGGCGGAGCAGGTTTACCTAACTTGTGAACTTATGCAGACATTCAGATACATGAATTACACGACTCAGTATGCAGTCCCAACTGTGTGTGGTTAGATACCAGTCATTAACTATATTATACAAGGAATCCAGGAAAATAAGATGTTCTATCAATCATTACTATTTTCATCATAATCTTTGCCCACTTTTACTAATCTGACTAGTGTCCTCTGCAGTAGTCTTGTGGTATCAGAAAGCTTTTACTACTGTAACATGTCAAGTCTAATTCAGCTGAGGGCCTATTTCTACACTGACTAGCAGCAATTTAAAAGGAAAAAATATAGAATCACAGCACTAACAGAGGTGTCAAATGAAGAGAATTAGTCCTATATTTTTAGCTTTACAATCACTGTGCCTTTTTTCTTCAGCATTAAAAAGAGCAAAAGGAGTAATAAAGTTTTGCAGATGTTAATCTAATCGAGAAAGGGGACTTGGAGAAAATGGGTTTAGTTAGAGTTTATGAAAACATAAACCAGCAATAATTTTGCTGCTTTGCTTGCTTTCATACCCAGTTCCACAAAAACAGAAACAGGAAATGAAGTTATGGATTCCAGAAAAGGAACTGAAAACAGACTCAAACTGCAGATAATTTCTTCCCTGCTTAATTTTTCCTCACTTCCCTTCTCCCAAACAACCATGCTTTTTACACTGAAAATCATTCCTACAAAGGTCAAAGAGATCCCAAACTGCTGCACTATTACTTACATGGAAGGGGAAACGTTCATTGTTTTGCTAACATGCTATATCCAAAAATACAGATTCCATTTCTACAACAGCATTAAAGCAACAATTGTCAAATTCTGACAATTTCTTATTGTCCTGATGTTCAGGTACAGAGTGGTTTAACTAGCAAATAAATTATTCCTTTTAAAGGAAGCTGTACTGATCCATGTGACAGAGCAGTGCCCTACCAGCATCCTATTCCAGACCTGCAGCAACAGTGCACTACGAGAAAGTGTTTCAGAAGTTTTTAGAAGTGTTTTAGTCTCACAAGAAATCTCATTGTGGAAAAATAATCCCACACCTGTGGTTTCAAAACACAACGACATTTCAGACAAAATGAGTAAATATAAAGCTGACTTATGACTTCTAGGAACTTACCCTATCTGGGGAAAATAGGTGAGGTTGGATGACCTTAGGATGTAAGGATGTACTAAAGAGGTGCAGGAGATGGTCAGAAATTTTACATTACTGGGTACATCACAAGAGGCTATGTGCTCTTGTTGCATGCTACATGCAAAGCCATATAGTGATTATCAGCTAGAAACTCCTCCCCATGTTGGCCTACAAGCATTTGTAGTTGCCCTTCTCTGGTTTCCATGTACCCTCTATTCTTTCCAGTACAGGGAATGAAATTAAATTTACCTCTGTACCAGCAGAAGAAAGGATGTTTATTTTGTTTTACATGTAGTGAAGCCTTAGAAAGGAAGGGTGGATATTCAGCATACTGGAAGCAATCCAGAAGGAGGACGCCTCCTGAGGCTAATGCAATTACGATTCCATTTTGGTTGGCTGTGGGAGCAGAAGGTATCATCTAACTGCGAGAAGCGCCAGGCAGAGGTTACAGTCCGAAGTCTGTAGAGCATTGTGTACCTGGAGTCTGATTCTGTTAGTAAGCGAATTTGTATATGAGAAGTTAGCAAAGACGGATAGTCCTGACACTGATGGATCTGCAAGCAGGGCAAGGGTTGGAAGTTCAAATACACAGTCTCAGGCTCTGCCACAGAGAACAGCTGCATGAGGATATACCTCTGCATTTCTGCAGAGCAGCTTGCTGAATCAAGGCTGTGAGGTAGTTTATTTCATGGATTATACATGTATTTAATTAAAATTCTAGATAAATATTTGCAGCAATACGTTTCTGAAGTACTGTAAAGTTACATTGCATTAAACATTTATTGCAATCATATGAAATATTCCTTAGGTTAAATATTTACTGTTATTTTCAAGATATTGGTATTGAGCTTATTATAAACATGGCACAAATGCAAAACCATCTTTCTCAGAGCAATATACTTTTCTGAGTTGCTTTTAGACTTATTTCCTGATGGATATTTGCCATTAATGTACTATGACTTTTTCCTTTATGAAAAAAGACTCTAGCCCAAGCTAAGAGAAAGTTGTAATTTAAAAGATAGTTTCCACTGTGCTCAGCATTCTCACAGTAATAATAGTTTGTCCTTTTTCTTACTGCAGCTACTGTATTAATTATTTATATTGATGTTTATTTTGTAAACAAAGAAACCGAATTAGGCTAACACACGAAGCTGATGATGTGTTTTAATATCTGCATTTGTTTCATGTTGTGGCCTTTATGCAATTGATTCAAAGGAAAACGTTAAATAATACATAACATTTTTAAAATTACATCAAAGTATTTTTGTTTGTTCACTGGAGGAGATCAATGTTTTAAAAAATAAAAAATAAAAGTACTTACTATGGAAAATATTGAGTCCCTAATTATTTTATATGCAGTAAAGGTAGTGAAATCATCAGTAAATATTTGGCTTTGCTGAAGGCAGCATGATCATCACTGATTCCTTTGGAATTTGACCTAAAAACCTCAGCACATTAGGACCAGAGAAAGCAAAAGGCTTTTGGTCCAACATTTTGCGTGAGAATTTCTTCCTGATCAATAGTTGAACAGTCCAACTAACTCGAAAGTGCTGTTTGCAGGAGTACCACTCACATTATTTAGTTAATTATATTTCCCATCTGATCTTGGAATTTCTAGAAAGTTTGTTTCTTATATAAGGCCTCTGCTGCTTGTGACTGCACAAAATAGTGTTTTGGGTGGGAAGCACCTAGGCTGTGTAACAAAGGTGAGGTGTTACAGAAGGGTATTTACCTGCCCAGACTATATTACCCTAGGATTTGTATGTAACCTGTTTCTTCAGCATCTTTTGCACCGTGGCATTCACCTCGGTAGGGGTAACTGCTCTGCATCCCTTTGGCATCAGTGTTAACACAGTTATCACTTCACAAGCCCTTATAAAACGTCTGGCCTTTCTTAATCCATACCTCGAATCAAGAGCACTTAGAAGGTGTCTTGCTGCCAGCTGTCTCGGTCAACTCTTCAGTGCAGTTTGAAAGGTTGGATTTTTTTTTCTTTTCCTTGATTATCTGGGGAATCTGTCACTAAAAAGGCAAAGGAAATGAAAAATCAATCAAAAAAAGTAATAAGGACAAACCGAGGAACTGAAGCATTTATTATTCTTTAGATAAGGTCAGTAAAGACTATCAATGCACCAACTTTATCAGAGAAAAGGTGCTTGCGTTTTCCTGTCTAGTTAAAGCTGTCAGTGGTCATGACATAATGCACATTCTTCCAGCTCAGTTATCAACACAGCTCAGATAGACTTGTATATTTTTATGTTCCTGCTTTAGACTGATAGTGGTCTTTTGCTGTACATTCTTTAGATTTTACACACATCTATTGGAAGTGTCAAACATTAGTTTGGCATTCTTAGATCTGTTTTCCTTCTCTTTTCAATCTGATGCATGAAGGTGCAGGCCTGGAGGTGACAGTTCAGGGATCATTTAACAGAAATGGAATGCCCTCCTCCCTCCAAACACCAGCGCTGTTCAACCGCAGCCGCCAGGGGATTGCACTAAGCTGTATCGGTGTAAGTCATACCACAGCCACGGGCTGCATCCAAACTAAAAATCTGTGTTTATACTAGGAAACAAAAAAACGATGGGAAGCAAACTCAAGCACTGGATCACTGGTCAGCCCTATTGCTAGCATGCTCTCTGATGCAGCTTTGTTCACTGCCACAAAAAAGTCTTTGTGCTGATGCTCAGCTATAGCTCAGTGCTGGGACTGCTCTCAACAGGACTCTAACCCACCCAGTACGTCCACTTTCCACTGTAAGGCTGCTCGAGGCTGGGCTAACAGGACTGGCACCAGTGCCCACAGGCACTCATACTGCATCCCAGGCTGACGTGCCCTTAAACAGGCTGTGGCACACAGCTCAGACTTTGAGACCATCTGTACTGAAAAAACAAGCATAGCAAATAATAATGAAGACTTCAGAATAAAGCTGCATCATAAGGGATGCAAAGGAGCCCACGGACCAAGTGCATCATGGTCCAGACACATCCAGCCTGTGCCATTTAGCCTGTGGACTAAGGCGAGGTCCCTGGCCCATAGTATTTGGCAATAGACACACAGCAAAAGAAACTAAGATGACACCAGTGCTTTTCCCTCATTAGCACGTCCAGAGATGGTACTACTAGGTTTGAATTCTGTTTGCACAAAATAATTTAGGAAAGCAAAATTACTTCCTCTGTCCCAACCTCCAAAACAGTGTAAGAGCTGTATTCTGAGTGTATGCTCAGAGAAAGTGGTCTGCACCTTCTCCTTTGTAAGGACACTCCTTATAATGTATTGCCAGTAAGCTTGTGTTTTGTAATAAACAGTTTCTCTAGTCAGACCTTCCAGCATTCTTTTGTTTGTGTCCAAGTTTGCCAAACAAAGACTGTTTCTCTGGGAAAAAATATGGATATTACATTTAAAAGCTAACTTCCCGGGAAGGGACTAATTACTCCTCCTCTTAGTCTTCTTGCCTCTCTTTATAAAAACAAAAAAAACCCCAAAAAACCAAACACCAAAACCAAAAAACCAACAGCCTGCACTGTCCCATCACATTAGGTTAAACTAGGAATCTGTTCAACACGAGTTAGTGGACACAACCTGCTCTGTAGAATACATGATGATAAAGGTTTTTCCTCAGCTAAATCAAAACTACAGAAAGATAAATATACAAAATCAGAGGCATTGTGTAGGTAAGGTACAGCACATCAGAAAGCTGCTGAATTTTTGTTTGTACCATGTTTTACAGACCAGTCTGAAATGAGAATCATCCATTTTCATTGACTAAACAAGACATTTCTTCTTAAGCGGGGTGTTGCCTTTGTGGCAAGCTGCAATCCTTAGGCATGCAAAAAGAGCTGTTGCTTCTGAAGCAAAGCCATATTTTGGTATGGGGGAAAAAAATGTGCCTTAGCGTCTCAGTGCATCTCTCAGATTTCAATTATATCATCTGGTTAAAAAAATGTGTTCTTTGCGGTCCTTTCATTCACCCAGGAGTGGAAGGAGCATCACGAACAAGTTTATCCCATTGAATTATTCAGCGTATCTCAAGGTCTGATCAGAAATAAACTGCTGCCGAAAATAAACTAATATGAATTGGGCGATAAACAAGAAATTCTGCTCCTGCTCTAAGTTCAAGATATTCCAGGAACACCAGAAAAAATTATGAGCTTCGGCTTGGAACTGGTCCCTGTCCACCAATCAAGTACTTCTGGAGGGTAATTCCTTGCTATTTTGAAGTTGCAAAACAAGAGCCTTACTGACTAGCCCAGTATGTTACGAGCAATACCAGAGATTTGCTTTAGTCACTCTTTATTCTCAGCACCTTCACATGAAACAAAATAATGCAAGACCTCAATAAGTTTTCCAAACAAACACTTCTGTGTCTGTAGTTTATCAATGTTAAAATACTTCATGGTATAAGTTGAAATATTAATCTGTGGTCCCAATCTTTGTGTATGAACTCTATTAACTGACAGGTTTAAGTTTGGGGTTTTTTAGTATTTTGTTACCCATGTAAAACCACCAAGTTCCCACATGCCCTCATTATCTGCCTATTTGAAAAACTATATATTAGAAAAATAAAGATTTCATGCTATGTATTTCAATCAAAATATAATTCATGAGCTAAAGAATATGCCATGTGTTGGTGATGTACTTACCCTACAGAGCATACACTTCCGATTTTTGCCAGTCCCAGGGATACACACACAGCCTACCAGATAACCAAAGGACATAGCAGGAGCCGGGATCTATTTTAAACATTGGACACAAACCTGAGAAAACAGTCAAGACACTACTTACTGGTAACTGACTTCATTTGAAGCAATGGTATCCTGGGGCACTTGGGCCTAAAAAAAAAAAAAAAAAAAATGTGTAAGCACCAAACACCAAGCTAACTTGTCTCTATGATGAGTCTAAGTCCTCACACCTCTGACCACAAAAGTTCGAAGCCACAGCTTTATACCCAGCAAATACTTAGCTCTAAACTTTTATTATTTGTTCTTCCTTTGATACTCAAAAGGTTATACAGACTTTTTAGCAGTCCTGTGTTCCCTGATGCATTGGTACAATTATTCATTAAGATCACTTATGAATCTTTTACTGGTTAAGCCTTGGATAAGGATCTTATTATCCTGTAGAGCTGAAGAGAGGAGAAACAGCCCCACCTCGGGTAGCCCATTATCTAAATGGAGGAAACAAAGCAGCAGGGGCCGCATAAAATGGAAATGTCATTAAGTGTCTTCAAACTGATTCTTGAAATATATTTAAAGATAAAAGGGGTTATCCTTGGTCCTACTGTATTCAGAGCATATCAAAGATGAATGGGATGGCAATATTTATGCAGGTATTTTTTACATATATTTGTAAATTAAATTTACATGCTTAATTTTCCTTCTGGCTCATTCCACAGGGAATTGCAGAAGGAAAAGCCAACTGCAGTGCTAAATTGCGTCAGATACGATGAAATGTATTAACCACAAAAATGCTAACAGAGAAACCACCATGTCCCAAACACTTTTATAACTAAGCCTCAAGGAAAGAGCTTTTACTGAACAATGTTGTTATTCAACATTGAACTCAGCATCAGAAACACTGGCAGCCAGGCAGTTCCTGCAGTGCTGATACAGTCATTCTTACTTTTGGCTAGGTCGTGGCCCCAGAATAACGTCATTGGCCCTCACAGGTAAACTCATGACTGTGGAGGTAAAAGATAGTGCTGAATCAACTTTATCACAATTTTCAGCACTAGTCAATCTAGGCATTGAAAGTTCAACTTGCCTATAACAGACCTAACAGGCAGAGTACTGCACTGGATCCACTTACTGCTTCCCAGCAGGTCCCAAATAAGCACGACATAGTCCTACTGCCTTGCTTGGAACCTTGGTCATGAATCCTGTCTCTTCCCCACAAAAACACAAGGGAATAACACACTGCCAGGTAGCTTTGGCCGATCATGACAGTATTGTAAGAATAGCTTGTATTCACCTATTCTAGATAAGACATACTACTGGCAGTCTTAAAATGGGTTGTGATATGAAAAACACATTCAGGTGAAACACAGCAAACAGAGAAATTGTGTCGGCTTGAAGAACGTTTTACTTCATCCTCAACTATTTGACACATTAGGTTCATTCTAGACTGTGCTTTTTCACAAAATGCCAGATGTAGCATTTTCCACAAAACCAGCTGCTGGCATCTCTTTTTTTGAGACCCATAAAAATTCACCTTGCACAAGTCTTTTTAGAACCAAGGTATCAGTACTAGTGTGAAAACAATGGTGGCTGCTTTTCTGAAAACAAGTATGTCCTGGTTTTGGCTGGGATAGAGTTAATTTTCTTGTTAGAATAAAAAGTAGAATAATGCATATAATAGAAGGCTTAGTAATCTAAGCGAGCTCATTAATGCAGTAAATAAATGCAGTTCAGTTGTCCTTGTATTGTCCTATAAAGTCCTTGATCTGATTGTGATGTGATACTAAGAACTGCCTTGATTTTTCAGGTCAGAGTGCCAAAGTTGACTAAGAAACATGATGATGTGGTCCAGAGAGTCTTTCCAAAAGCTGACTGGAGGACATGCTCTCAAAATAGGAGGAAGCCAAGCGTTAGCAATACTTGCAAGTTTTGTTTCTTAACTGAATAGTGTCTAAAAGAAATATATGTCAGGTGCATAAAAATAAAATTAGAAACTGAAAATAAAGCTGACGAGCAGGATAAAGAGTTTCCTACAACTTTCTGTCAAGCTGCTATACTCTGCTTTTCCTGAAGTTATCACTCAATGGTTCTGTGCCTTGAAATATGGCACTTTTCAGAACGCTGACTTAAAGTAATAATTGCAATCAAAATATGTTCTTTTGGTAAAATGAGATTTCTGATGTTTTTCATCCATCATGTCCTGAAATAAACAGTAAACTAAAAAGAATCTTCTCTGCACTCTCTACTCCAAAAATGTTCTTTTTTGTTTGCACAGCTCAAAAGAGATAACTGTGCACTTGACTAAGCATTTAATACTGAGCAAATAATCCTGACTTAATAATCAGGAAAGTTTTTAAAGTTTTCTGTTGCAGAAAAGGGATTGCTCAGAAAGCTCCATCACTGCAAAGAAGCATAACTACATGAATTACTTGCCAGCAATAAGAAAGGGGGAAATGTAGGGTGAAATTGAATAAGATAGAGTAATGGAGGAAAAAAGGAAAGTGCTGGAAGATAAGTAAGTACTAAAAAGGTCTACTTGCTGCACGTAGGGCTACAGAGCCAATACAAGCAATGATGGCAACAGCATATCAAAATCGCGTGTATGCAGAAGCGCAGAAGAAAGACTGCACTGTGCCTGTCTGCGGGAGCCCAGGCTTAAGCAGAACTACCAACCTTGATTCAAAACTTTTTAACATTCCAAGCAAAAAGAAAGGACCATCTTGGACATATAAAAGAAACAGAACTTCATTCTCAGCTGAATTTAGGGAGCTCTGAATAGAAACTATGGGTAGAGAAGCCAGAGATGATTTTCTTGCTGGCACAGGCTGAGATTTCAGGGCTACTCCGGATGGTACCTGAGCTGTTGCTGTGTGCAGAGCGCCCGTATTACTCCTCCATATGGCCCTTGATGCTGGCCCAGGAGTACTGTGAGCGCCTCAGTCCTGGGTTTCCCACACAGGCAGAAAGCACACCAAGGCAAGTGCTTGGAGATGAGTTGATGCTCCGTAGCTCAGAGCTATTAAGGAGCA
>JAVJGI010000003.1:8561073-8648903 GCA_035590275.1 Ibycter americanus
TCCTGGAGAACCCCAAGGTAATCGATCACAGCCACCCGGCCAGCATGGCAGCCACAGGGCTAATTGAAGAAAAGATTTCCTTTAAATGGTAACAACCTTGAAGAAACATGATGCCAGTTGAGTAACTGATGATAACACTAAATGTTGGTTAAGGGAAAGGGAAATAGTTGTAAATACAAAGTAAGAGCAATAATGTTCAGGGCAACTTGAATAGATTAGGAGCACACACTTTTAAATAACTGCAGTTCCAAGATGAAAGAGGCAATGAGAAAAGAAAATCGACATCACCGTCTGTTACGAAACACTAAGCATGGCCCTTAGCTTTTTCGTGAATAAAAGTCTTCTTCGTGTCTTCCACATGCTGCTTGGTGGTAGAAAACCTGTATAGCATAAACTGAACAAAAAATACATGCAAAAATTAACTCAGGAGAGTAAGTCCAATACTATAAAAATGAGTCCAGATTCATTTGAAGTGAGATAAGAAATAACAGAGAGAATATCGTATCATATATTATGAAAGGTAGAAATAGCAAGGTTTTAAGGGGTAAGGTATGTATTTGGAGAAGTAAATACCAGAGTACGTGAGTGATAGTGCATAAGGGAGGTGGAAAAAGCTGCATATGTTTCCTAACTCATTTAAACATTTTTATATAAGCACAAAGCAGACCTTTAGATCTCAAACAACATTCCTGTTAATATCCAGATTGTAGAAAACATGTAGAATTTAATGGATAAAACTGAAATATAAGAAAACATGTATAAGATTTTTGTCCAGTTGTCTGAAATTTATCAACATATATTTTGAAATACTGTGGCTCAGATAAGTTAATTTGCCACTAAAATATTACACAGGTTAACATTTTGCTATGATGGATAAGCAAATCTACAGTTTCACTGCAATGGATTGTTTTCTATTAGATCTACTTTTTCTAAGCTAATGAAAAAAGGCAGCAGAAAACTGCAAGCTCAGACACTTAAATATACTAAGCATGCAATTATTTATGGTATTTGTGAAGAAACAAGAGCAGACATCCATAGAAAATGCCAAATAAACCTTAAATTATTCCAACACTTACCTATATAGTCCATCTCTCTCCAACACCACATTTTGTTAGATTTATACCTGCAGTACAGTAATACCAAAAGCTTTTAATTTCATTATGTTGCATAAAATTAGTTACAGTGCTTTTCATCTTCTCATGTTATGAATGATGGAAGGAGGGACACACAGTATTTAAAATGCTGACTGAATCAACTCCATGAGTTATTAGAGCCAAGTATTGCAAGCAGGAAAGAAAAGCAGGGCTAAGGTTGAGAGACCCTGACCTTACTCAGACTTTATTTTGGAGAATGAAATGCAACATATCTTATTTGCAGCTGTATAAAAAGGCACGACATATGGAGTATAAAAAAAATAGAAGTTCTAATTTCAAACTGGACATTTGACATATTGGTCAAATCCTTACAGATGAGCAAAGGGATTTTTTGGAATGAGATTATCTATGTATTTAATGTCCTGAATCTGTATACATCATAAGAATAAACTTTAGCATTTAAAGGATTATTTGAAACATCTGCTCTTTCCTTTGGTTTGAAGAGTCCACATTTGCCTTCCAGTTGTTGATCACAAACACCTGAAACAGACATGGAAGCTTAAACCCCCAGTGCTTGGAGTAGTGCTGCCTGATCTGGGCTGGCTGGGGGGGTGTAGCTGGGGCCATAGAGGAAGAGAATCTTCTCTACCCAAACCTTGCTAGCCCCATGAAAGACAGCAGAGACCGGGGTGGAGGAGGAAAGTGCTCCAAAACTGATATTTCAGTAAAATAAGTAAGGCTCCCACAGATTCAGAATTAACACATTTAACTTCCTTTTTCATATGGAATTTTAATTATTACATTTTTACAGGCTCTTCTGACTCATAAGTAGCACTACTACATATAGACTATACCATACTACTGAAATCAAGTTGTTAGGATGTTCCACTTTAAATGTTTCCTAAATCATTAAAAAAAAAATAAAATTAAGGCAGCTGCTGCTTCTTGCTGCTTGATACAACTTGTCTTTTCAAGTGTCCTCTATGTGTGTGGGAATAACCATAATCAGATTTCAGAATTACACAATAAAGAATTTCCAAGCCCCAGAGTACAGAATATATATGTATATAGGTGATAGATATGTATATTCATATTCTCATCCTAAGTGAGGAAAAAAAAACCCAAAACAAACCAAAGACCAGTTTCTGAATCAGAAATTTTTAGTTTTAGCCTTAGTACTCATACAGTTCCCAGGATGCCATAGATTCTGTTCGTTAGACACTGAGAAAGGGCTGGTGAATCCTTGGAAAAGCATCATCAGATTTAGAAATCAGATCGTAGATAGTAACCCTTCAAAAATTAATGTAATAATAAAAACATAAATAAAGCCAGCAACCCTGCTTGCTTCATCCTTCTAATCTCCCAGAAAAGCCACCATTCTGTGTATCAAGGATGTAAATATAGAATCTATTTGTCATGATACAAAAGATCATGTCCAAATTATTGGTTTTGATTAATTTCTTTCTGCAGCAAGAGATCTACAGCTTGTATACATTGACGAAGTCCCACAGGTCATTCAGAATTACAATTCTTTTTCTTAAATAATGCCTCACGTACCATCACGCCCAAGTGATAAACGGGGGTTGTCAAACACCCAATTGGCAATTCACTTTCTGACTTTAGGGGTCAGACTGCAAGCACCTGGAGTAAAATTCTTCAGAAAAACCCGACCAGCCCTCTGTTCCATTTTCAGTTACATTGATGTAATTCAGGCAAGGAGAAATCCAAATCCGTCCTGAGCAGTATGAAAATGATACTACTGTGAAGCATCCAACTATAACAAGTTCTATTTAGAAACTGGTGTGCTATTTCAGGGATTCATGGTGGGAAAGAAAGTGATGAGGAGGGCGTCATCAGTTCTGAAGGTAATTTAAAAGTTATATTTATACATGCCATAGGCGAAGGCTTGGCAACAATGTAATACATCTATCTGTGTCAGACCCTTGAAAAAATAACACGCTAGATCTATCAGAAGTTGCATGTTGTTGGAAGTTTGTCACTAATCTCATCATAAAGGCTAACACCTGCAAAACTTGAACTTTCCTTTGTAAAGTCAACTATGAGGCTTAAATTGTGACCGTTTTTGGCATCCTTTTTGTAAAGGTCACTGTTTTGTGACAACACTGCAAAAATCAATTGGTTCATCCCTGACATCTGGTCCCATATAATGCATCACAAGTGATGCCACGTGGAGCAAGACAAAAACAGTGGCAGAATTACTTTGTCAGAGACCACTGAAGTCCCACTGTTTTATAGAGAATGATAATTGATGAAGTGTGAAAGAACCAGTTCCCTCAATCTGCCTGATTCCTTGTTAACTTATTTCTTCGGCTGATTGGCAGCTGCCCAGTTCAGCAATGGTTGTGTTAATCTGGCAAAGCCAAAACCCAAGGGCTGAGCTCCAGCCCAGTCTGCCAAGAAAGTTTTGAATGAGGAGGTGGGAGAAGGCACAGAAGGGGCCTTTGTTCCACATCAAAATGAAATTAAAGTAAAACATTATTATCCTCTGGAAGTAAGAGTAAGTTTTCTCTTCGTACCTGTCTCAATGAAACCTTCAAAATTTGCAAAACACAGCTCTGAACACAGGCCTTACATGAGAGAATTAGTTTTCTAAATTGAAAAATAATTTTTTGTCTTTGTTTCTTCATTTTCCAATGTTATTTCTACCAGTAGTTCAACATGACAGCTTGGATATGTTACCTGAAAGGGAATTACAGAGACTGTCACTCCTGAAAAGATATAAAACAAGTATTTCATGCAAAGAGAAACACTCAGGGGAGCATAAATATCAGTTCTGTGAAGACGCACAGACAATATATTCAGAGAACTAGCTGTGCTACTAGGAAACCTCTTCATTAAAGGGATCCGTTTGTTTGGATTAGACTCTGCCAGTTCAACACAAAGTTTTCTTCCTGAGAGATCCCCTTCATTCGCTGACATTTGTAAAGTGCTATAAAATGCTAATTGGTATCATCAGTAAACGATTAACATTCTGTTTAGTCTTATTCTCAAAGCAAAAATTATAATAGGAAATAAAATGTCACACAGCAAAGAGATAGCTGAAGACTTTAACAAGACGCAATCATATTTTCCTTTGGATGTTCATCTTACCTGCTTATGACCAGTTGTCCTTATGCCCTGCCAAATATCCACAGCCTTAACAGTCAGAAACAACAGACATTTCTGTTCTGACAACTTGCCTCTGGCCAAGGAGGTTTGCTGCTGAAGGAAAGTTAATATTCTAATAAAAATCTGCCTTTGATTAGTTTAACCTCTGTGCCCCTACCATTTTTTGCTAACCCACAGATAGACCTCAGCTGACCACTAGTTTGCTTCCTTGCCCCAAACTCTGGCTTGTTTCCTCTTGTATTAAGAAGTCAGGGATTTCTTTTCCTCTCCCTGCCACCAAACCTTGGAAACAGAAGTCAGTCTTCTCTACTGTGCTATAGTACAGGATGCTTTGCATAGCTCTGCTAGGCTAAACACTGCAGAGTTCAAGCACAACATGGTATTTGAATTACTCTAACATGTAAAAACATTTCTGGATAAAAAAATACTTTATTGCCACCAATTTAAAACCATAAACATGCTTTGAATCCAGTTCAATATATTCATTATTTGTTCCTGATACTTTCCCTTTATTATTATTAGAAGGCATAAATTTCCAGCAAGGCTTGTGCTTGACAAGGCTCCATTATTTGCACATGACAAGGTTTATCAAAAACAGTTGGATTTTTATGAGGAGTCTTTTATGTTTCCTCCATGAAATATAAATAAATGAAAAGGATTAGATGGAGGAAGCAGAGTATAATTCATCACCAATGTGAAGCAGAAGGAGCAGACTGCAGATGGATGAACTGAAGAAGAACATAGCGACTGGTCTAGAGAAGAAAACTACACTCTCTCTCAAATGCTGGGGAGCAAAGAGCACAATAAAGGAATATTGACCTTTCTTGCCATTTTTAGATGTCCCTAAATGCACGAAGTACAGAATCACCGTAAGATCCAAAAACACATACAAAATAGTAGCACAGCTGTCTAGTTTTGTTTGGCTGATATTTGTTTGGTTTGTGGCTACAGAATAAATTGAAAGACCAGAAACTTAAAACTGCTCCCTGTAAATAGTTTGAGAACAATTAGAAGGAAAAACCTATTAAGGTAGCGGTGTCTCACTCTGTTCTCCATTACCCTCACATCAGTCTCATAAAAATCCATTAAATTGCCTTGTATTCCTATAAAAATAAGTGGCGGAGACAATGACCCACTTTTCCCACCCCACCCCACCTACCCCCACTAAAACTGAAAAGTCATCCTGCAATCCTAAAGTAAATCCATGGGATTACCTCTGCCCATCATATATGCCGTACAAATAAACTTTTTCTTACACAAGTTAAGCAACAGCATCACCTTCCATGTGTCTCTGTCTGTGGTAATGGCATACACAAATTAGGCACATGGTAATTATGATTATTTGGATATAATTTACAAAGTAAGCCACAAAAGTCTGATGATTTCACAAGCAAAGTGGTCACAAGCTTCAAGTATTGTATGGCTCCAAAATCTGTCTTTCCAAGCCCAGTCTCTACTTTCCAGCAGAACTGAACTTCCGTTTCTCTTGAAACTTTAAAATTTGGGTGTTCACTTTTGGTCTGATTCAGAAGCAGAATAGTTTTGCAGACAGTAAAAACACTAAGGTTTAGTTTCAGTAAGGTAACTATGAAAGCCAACATGCAAAACAAATTGTTTTAATATAGCAGAAAGTCAAAATACCTTATTACCTTATCAAAATAAAGTAAAAAAAAAAAATTATAAACATTTATTTAGGCACTTTTTCCTGCCAAATTTCAACAAAGTCAATACATTCCCATAGCACATTTCTCTTTGGGTGAAACTGCATTGAAAAACTTCTCAAAACGTTACAGTTGAAGTGGACATTTCCAAGGACTCTCCTGAAATGAAAGCTGATGCTCTTCATAATTATTTGGAGTGGAAAGCATACAATTCTTAGATGCAAGTGCTCTGTAAATACTTAGGCAGATGAATTATGAAAATATTATCTTACTTTATTGCAGAACTCTCTGTATTTTTTTCAAAACAAGTAGAAAGACCCTCCCCTAAGCTGATCTCTTACTACCTCATAACCTTACCTATAAAAACTTCTGGGTTTTATCTATATGAGGTGTGTCTGTCTTCCCACACCTACACACAACTCTGCCTGTCAGTACTAAATCTGTTTCCAGCAACAAAGGAGTCAGGGGAAAATGTCCTCAGAGACTAAGTGAATTATCCAGAATAAGTATGAAAGCTTAAGTTAAAATAATGGCTTACAGAATGACGGGTACAAGATGGAGAGGGACTGTCTCAAGGAGATAAATTTTGCTAACTGTTTCCACAGCGAAAAGGCATACATTATGTTTAACCAACCCTCTGATTCAAGCGTATGAGCCACAGTCGAAATCCAATAGAGAAACATTTTCTGGCACTTTTACATCACCTCCTCAAAGCAAGAGTTAAATGACAAGTGTTAATGTGCAAGGTAAATAAAAACTTAAATATTTTATTGCTATACTTCAGACTTAGCTCAGAAAAAATAACTTCGTGTTTTATTCTTTCCTTCATTTTAATGCTGTCATTTTTTTATCTTGATCCCACAAACTTTTATACATCTGATTTCCTATACAAACAAAGCTGAATGCTTGCATTATGATTTGCAGGATCTGTGCCTTACTTTGCAAGTTCTTCATGCACTATTCTACCAGTACTAGGTAAACAGAAATAACTAATGGGCAACAGGAGAGATTCAGGTGTTACTTAAGCTAAACTCATTCCCAGGAATTTCTTTTGATGCAGGCTATGTAGAGTTGGATTGACCAGCTAAATCTCTGTGTTAATGAAGTCTATCTTTTATTCATGGGTCTAAACCTGAATGTTTTCATTTGTTGGAAATGTCTTGTGACCTCCTGGTACCTATCCCTCTGCCAGGCCATGTGATATTTAATGTGTTGTATATGCCCTGATTTAATCAGGTTGTACAAATCTGACTCAACTAATGATAGAATCTGACCAGATAGCCTTATTATTTGTTTTGGACTGTTAACTAAATCTTTGGCACGCCCAAAGGATTATATCATGGATCAAAACAGGGAGAAAAAGAAGAGCCATGAAATGATATTTTAATATATGGGAGAATGCCTAAATCTGATCTGCAGACATGCCAGTGATAAACACAAGGCAAAATTCGAACTCCAGGCAGTGGCAGTCTGGGAAAGTTTCCTTATGTTCCATACACAAAGGCATCAGCATTACATTTGCTCTTGTGTCTTCTTCTGATCCTTAAAAGAAATCATAAAGCTGCTACAGTTTAGCCCTTCTTACTTGTTTCTGGATGTAGGAGCAGTGATTTTTGTGAAATCAAAATTAATGTACTCACGGGAAGTACTGATATTTAAAGCAACACACCACAAAGACATCTTGGAGGTGTTAACTGCTACAACCTGGGATTCATTCTGCCAAGGCCTGTTCAAAAGAAGCAACTGATTAATTGAAAGAAGTCAGCACACAGTCCAGCAAGCAATAATTGTTATTCTACAGGTCACCAGAGCTGCCCTTGTGAGTCGTTGATAAAAGAGGGACCTCAGTCACCAGTCAGCCACCATCTCTAGTTTTAGTCCCTACTGACCTTCTATATGTCAACAAATTGCCAGATGTGGTGTCTCTGGGGTATGTGGGATCCCTGGAGCAGGGCATGAAATGCAGAGGTGACAGGGGAAAGCTGATTTATGCCACCTTACTTCCTCCCCCATGTTAGACATTAACAGATCGTGCCTACTCCTCACCTTGTACCAGCGACAAATATCAGCCCCTGAGCCACCAAAAGAGCGAACTAATTGAGAAGTAAAGTTAAACCAGAGCAAGCTCAAGGCTCTTCTGTGCTGTGCACCATTTCGCCAGATCAAGAGGGCATTAGGTAGAAAGACTGGCTTTATAGCCCCTAGGCAGAATACATTTGAAAAACAGCAGATCAGAGAAACAGGTCTAGCAGAATTAACTGGACCTAAAGGAGCACAAAGAGGCAAGTGGAACATCTCTGCCACAGAGGAGGGCTCCATTCTGAGGAGCTGCAGTTAAAGAACTTGTGTTTTTTTTCCATTCAGACTCAGTTGAAAAGGTTTTCCAGACCCAGTTCAGTACACTGCATAATGTAAGCAGTATACATTATGACCCAAGGACACAGAGGACAGGGACTGACTCAGTATGTCTAAGTTCTCCTGAAACATATGGAATCATTGCTGAACAGGCCCAACCAGCTCCACAGGAGGCAGGGCGCAGGTGCTGCGCACATCCCTGCATCTCCTATTGCGGTAGACATCTGGCATCTCCGAACACCACGATTCATGTGCAACTGCTGGACCATGTCCCCCTTCTGTACCCGTCCTGCCATAAAGGTGAGAAGATCACCTAACAACCAGCCAGGCTTTGAGCAGGAAATCCCAAAGTGCTGTAAAAATGCTTGTCCTGTGAGTTGAGTGCCTTATGCCTCGGTCTGCTGCAAGAGCACATGAAGTAGCTGCAATGGCTGTTGTGCACTGCTGCTGAATCCTCATCACATCAACGGCCTTATTACATACCAGGCTGAGCTACCTCTGAGACTGCCTCTCCATTTGTGGCTGTGATTTGTCACTGCTTTCATTCTCCATAACAGGTTCATAGAATGAATCAGGGAATACAGAAAAACATCTCAGACCATCTGTTTAGAAGGTATATTTTACCCCCTAGGACTGATTCAAAAGGTACTAAAAAAGGCGACAATTTCAGTCAAGCTCTTAAGATCTTCCTGGATTGTTTTAATGATAACAAAAAGCAGCATTTAGCTCCAAAATTTTGTCACAGTCTAAAACACAGATGAAAATAAGCAGGTGATAGTCATATTTTACGCCTCAGATTCTTCCCCACTAATCACACCAGGTAGCAGTTCATTCCTCATATAGTCTGTCATTTCCAGGGGATTCCTTATCAAATTGTGTGTTGTCACAGGCAAGATGGGAATCCTGCACACTAATTCCAATTCATTAACACGGACTGAACAGGAAATACATCTGACATCATCATTATTATTATTATTTTCCTGCTTACTGAGAAATTGAAACAATGACATTATATTCCACTACTTAGAAATACCAAACCACCAAACCCAAAGGAATAAGTAAGAGCAAGGAAGACTGGGGTTTTTTTCTAAATTGTTAAGTTAATTGAGCAGAACATCGCTATTTCATGTCAAAAAAGTTTGGTTTTCATCTCAAAAGATTGATAAACATTTTGCAAATTCTGTATGTACAGAACTGTACCTGGTCTGTGGACCTATTTCTATAACTAGCAGGTGAGGTTTTAAATGAATAAGCTGTGGTTATTTTCATTAGCAGTCTGGGAAAGTGGGATCATTTGCCAAAATAACAAGAAAATATTCAATTCAGGACAGTGATCTTTTGCCTTGGAAATGTAGTTGCGCACTGAAGACATCCAGTCATGGCAAAGCCATCTGTCCCATCAAGACAGCTTGCCTTGCACATTGCTACTACTTTAAATCTGCCAAAAACATGTTCTGAACAAGTCAACCAATGTCTAAGAAGCTATACCGTATTGAAAACTATAGTAGTGCTCACTGTTTCAGATGAAGATAGATCTGATTAACTTATGCTCTGCCTGCCAAACAAAGTTTTGTAAAAAAAGATTTGTAGAATGTTTACCATCTTTCTTAAAAACAAGCTCCCAGAAAAAAAGAAAAAAAAAGGGGGAAGAAAAAAAAAAAAAAGGAAAAAAAAAGGCCTATAATAAGAATAGTTGTTCAATTAAAAAATTCATTCAGATAACACTGCAAACTCTTCAACAGCTGTCTCACAGTGACTCAGAAGGCTGCTGGCAGCCTGCAGCACAATTTTCCCACTCCTGGAAATCCTCTTGTGCATGGGCAGGCTTAAGGAAAAGTAAAATTGGTTCAGAGCATGTTACAGTGTGTCTTGGAGTCTGACAACTAGAGATCACGGCTATAAGTTTGGTGAACAGACTGCTTCTTTCATTACCTCATAATTTTCTGAAACCTGAATCAGAACAACCCCAAAATAAAGTAACCCAAATTTAACCGCAACAGTATCAGCCTGCTGTACATTTATACAAGTTTGTATAAGTTTAATTGGAAGTGTATGTTCATATATCAAGCCTGGAGACTTGGCTTAAGAAGACAGATAGAGAAATGGTATGTGGCCCCCCAAACTTTTGGCTGGAGGGAAACCAAGGAGCGCTTTGAAGTTTCTTATAAAATGTAGCAAACCGTACCTGACTCAAAGTGGGAATATGCAGATTAGAATTCCTCAGGTATTAAGCTCTTCTGGCTCACAAATTGATTGTGTTCAAATGCAGTCTAAAGGAGAGGAAAATAAAAGGAGTGATACCACAAGACTTTTCTATGACACAATTGTGGAAACCATTCCAAATCCTGGGTTTTTTTCCTCTAACAGGGAGGCGGTTTTGGCATATGGTGGAAGCTGTTGTTTGGTATCAGTGGATTTTATGCTAATTCTCCACAGAGAACAAACTATATAGTCATAATTTTTACAAGAATTTTAATTACCTGTCAAATTATTTTGTGTTTCACCTAGGGGAGGTGCAAGGGCATTTTTTCATCTTACTTTTGGTACTGTTCTCAAATTCCAGTTGCCATCATTTAAGAAATGTTAATGATGCTAATGAATACTAAAGGTCAGACACTTAGCTTGTGTAAATTAGTACAGCTCAGTTGATTTCTGCAGCTTTACTGATTTACAGTTACTGAGGACCTTAAGATCCTGGCATTGTAATTTATTAGTCTTGGCTATAAATTTTGTTCCATATATTCAGCTGTTTAGAAGTATTTGCAGGGTCAAGTGAAAATGCAGGTTAGTGCAGCAAATGTCAATCAATGTGAACCAAAACAACTTTTCATGTTCATTTCCACTTGCATTCATGGCTACATAGTTTTGACCTTTTTTTGGTGTTTTTCTTTTTTTTTTTTTTTGTATGAACACACACAAAAATAGGGAAGCTCTATTTAAACCCTCAAGTTTGCAACCAAAGCATGAACATATGGTTTCAACTAGCAAGCTCCAACCCCACCATTTTTTATTTGCACACCCTTACACTTTGAATCTCAGACCAATCTGTAATTCTAGCATAAAATCATGATACAGCAACCCTGGACTCACAACTGAGGCAAAGTATTCAAAAAACAGAGTAGATGATAACCACCATAAACTCTTGGGAAGAACCTAAACACCACTGTATTTTAGCAAAATTCCTAAACAGTTAGTTTTAGTGTGGTTCCTAGGTTCATCCTGTGTGATTCGTCTAAAGATGTGGGGTTACCTTTACGCACTATATCTTAGCGTGTGTCGTGTTTTCTGTCATAACTCTAATCCCCAGGTCAAAGTCTACCGCACTGACCAGTGTGACCACCGCATTTGCTCTCTATCTGTATTTACTTATCTCATATGCAATGAGAGCTCTTCAGGGCAGGGCCTACAAGCATTTCTAAATGAGTCTGAGATTTAATGGCAGCTCCCAGCCATTGCTATGACACAATTACCTATGAGAAAATTCCTCTTTATTTGCTCTTGGGCATGAAGTACAAGGGTAACACAGACCTCTGTGAAGCAAAACAGTGACTCATCTGAAAAACCAAGTGGACATGTAAAAACTGTTGGCTAACTATTCTGCATGACATCCAGACTTTCTTAAAATGGTCTGCTAAAAGCATCATAAGATAAATGAGTATAGCCTAAACGAGACTAGCTGTTCTGAAGATTGAAAAAATATCAGAGATGTTACCCTCAGCGGAAAGACATGAAAACAACTCCACTGAAATATTCATAGGAATGAGACAAAACATACAACGGCCATGACAACTTCCCTTTCACATCAGGATAAATTGAAAATGATAGTAAATTTTCTCCCTTACTCCCATCAAATAATTAAATACTTAAACCAGGAAAGAAAACAAGCCATTCAGCTGTGAGGGGCTGTAAAGCCACTGATTTGACTCTGGCTGAAGAAAGATTTGAATATAGATACCTGAAACTAAGACAAGTGTTTTACTCTAGAAGTTAAGAAGGGATAATGACTGAGTGCATGAGCACACTCACAAATTTCATTCTGGGGAAGTGAAAGAAGAGTTTTGAAGAGAGCATTTTAACAATAGTTTTTGTCAAGAAACATGCATTTTCTAAGAAAAAAAAACCAAAACATCCAACCCCCAAACCCCAGAGTCTTCTACTATTTTCATTGTTCTTGAGAATTTTCAACTAACTCCAGTTAGTCTTTTTGTTTGTGTGTCTTCCACAAGATCTTTCCCACCATAAAAAAGGTAGAGGAGATCATCAGAGACTACAGGATGATCCACGTGGGGAGGAACGATTGCTCTGCTCCTACACTTGGGTATGCACAACAAGCCATAAGACTTCTGCCACCTTCATTGACTGTGACAACCCTTGATGGGGCTGGAAGACTTGATATAAAATTATTGCCTTAGCCTTAGTAAAATATTACTGCATTGTTGATTTGTGTCAGAAGAGGCGATTAAGGTAGAACTTACTTTTATCACCACAATTAGCTTTTCTAGAGAATTTTTAAAGTTGTATTTAATGTTTCAAGTCCCCAGACAAAAAGCTGGAAGAACCAGTGATTTGTCTTGCCCTTTTTGTTGCTTTCATTTTCAGGTCTTTATCCCTGGTTTATAAATATTAGACTGTAGCAGGCCGTAATAATACAAAGTAAATCAGTTCCCCCAGTGCTTAAAAAAAAAAAAAAAAAAAAAAAGAAAAGAAACATAAGAACACCAAGAAGAATGTGCTTAGCAAAAAAGCAATGGCTCTGGGTGAATGTGTTTATGTTTTTAAGTAGGGCCTCACATAACCTGCTGCTAAAGATACATGCTATATGTTGTGGGGGGGATTTCATAGAACTACTTCCGCAAAATCCCAAAGCTTTCTGGCAAGATCAATGAAAGCAAGGGAAACATAATGACCCCTTTTTCTGAAAGCATCAGAAATCATGGAGAACATTTTTAACAGAAGCAAACAGTACAGCTACAGGAACAGATAAAGCTCAGATAGACTTTAAAACATTTTTTCTTTTTCAGAGAGTTATCAGTATTAGTCAGTTCAGAATTACACCAAAATTGGATGAAAAGTTGCACAGTAATAAAAAACAACTTTCTAGAGCTTAGGTAATTTGCAAGTGGACCTTGGCTAGATAAGAGTAAAGGGCTTGAAAAACCTCTTTCACCACTTTAAGAACCTGAGAATATAACTTAGAAATTCTGTGAGACATGCCCCATAGTTGCCGCTGAGACAGGCCATCACCTACCTGCTGATCATTTATTCTGGCACAGATTCTTGCATGTTCTGAAGAAACAGTTGTACCTAACAAGTATTTGGACTTTTGCTTCTATTCCTAACCAGGACACACATGAAATTAGAATTTGTGTTTCAAACCAGCTACACGGCTTCCTTTTACATCAAACAGTTTCTGCTCAGTTCATACCTACCTGAATCACGGCAGCCTCATCAATCTGGGATCTACAGCCTCTGGGATACTATTCTTTCTCCTCTCCAGCAGGACAGGCACAAAGCTGCGTTTTGCAGTGTGTGCTCAGGGAAGCTGCCTGAATCCTTGAGCTCCCTGCAATGTGACTGCTGTATGCATTACGGCTGTCAGATCCATGAGCAATTTTTGACTGTTCTGTCCAGTTCTCTCACCATAAGCAGACCTGGCTCTTCCAAAGTCATGCAAATCAAGAATTACGACAGCAGTTTATTTTACCTTAGCTATCTTCAGTCCTCAATATGCATGAATATTTCTGAATAATGGAAATGCATATTGTCCTCTGGAACCCATGACAGTCCATGGGAGCTACCCTTCCATTTCTAGAGGCTTTAGATGAATAACATATGTTAGTCAGCCTTCCACGTCTCCCATTGTCACTGACACCTTGCCCTCTCAGAGCTCCTGCTGTGAGGCAACATGGCACAAGAAATTTAGGCATATTTATGTGTCATGTTACCACAGTACAAGAATCCAAAATTAAAGTAAAAACCGGTCATTTAAAATAAACTTAAAGAAAAAGAGCTGGCGGTATGATGTATAGATAACAACAGACAGGAGCATAGGAAAGGTTGAGCTGTGTCAGACTGTCAATAGTGGATGCTCAAGAAAAGGTAACAAGGACAGAGCAGGCACCAATTAGTCCTTCCCTAATACACTCCCAACATACTGCAGTTGTTGAGTATACTCCACCAGTAGTAATCCCTTAAAATACGCTGTTCTACACTGAAAGAGGTACTGTACCAGGCAAATATAGTGATAGCAGTTGGACACTAATTATTTCAAAGAAAAAACAAAGTTAGACCTTTGTCACATGACACAATATAAAATACACAGAGGAGCAAACCAGAAAAGAAAGATGGGAAGAATATTACTCACTTGGGCACAGCTAACACAACTAGATAACTTTTGGACCACTCCCACCTGCCAGCTCAGAACAGGGGCACAGTGAAGATACATGCATCTACCCCCAGCATTGTACATCTGTCTTAAAAATGGCACTCAATCCTTCCATCTCCTTTGCAGATGAACTACTCCATTTTCTCCCACTGAGGAAGAAATACCTGTTGTGCCGCCAGTCTGTGCATTCCTCCCTCTCTTCCTTCCCATCCATGCCCAGATCAGGGAGGAGTCCCAGCTAACCCTACAACATGGTCATGCATGAAGCAACCTCTTCTCCAAGGTGGAATACTAGGATGGCAGTAACAGGATGTTTTACTCTTCCCTCTTATTAGGGCTACGTAGCCGTAATTATTACATATTAACCTTTCCAATACAAATCATTATTTACCCATATTACCTAGGGGGAAAGTTTTGGATTGAGAATCTCCAACATATCTGCCTGCACTTCTCACCATTACAAGGTTCACAGTGTGAGGAGGAGACTGGAGCACCTCTGAGGGTTCTCAGGGATAGTTGCACAAGCGTTAATGAAATCCCATTAATCACAGCCCTAGCCATCACGGACTTGTCAGCACAGGAGGTTGCAGACTACCCGCAGCAGGTAGAGAGGTTAAGAAAAACATGTCACAAGAAGGTACGTGTATGACCTTTTCTGAGTCTGCAGTGTTGGTCAAAACATTTTTGTGCTGTGGCTAAACCGGAGATGGGAGGAAAATGCCATAGGGAGAACATCTGCAAAACTTAAAATGACACAGTCCGGGGAATTTCCACAGTTCCACTCCCACCTTTCAGAGACTTGAATGGGAAGTATTTCTCCATCCGCTTTGCCAGGCAGGTAATTATTTGTACTGCTCAGTACCCATATTAACTGCACCTGCAAAGAAATGTTTTTTTCTAAGTATTTTGCATGCAAAATTTGGCAGAGGAGGAGACAGAACTATTTCTTACCGCCAGCATTAAAGCCCAGGAAAAAGCCTTGTAAGCAGGTACTACAGTACCGTGAAGAGAAATGGCTTTACTTGCCACACAGTCTTCTCTCACTCCGCCTGTCACAGCTGTGCTAGACACAGGGTAATCCTATACATCTCACGTATAGCCCAGGAGATCTGGCACCTGATAAGGTTTCAGTTCACTCCGGGCCGAGTTCGCTCAGGTACACTGGTGCAAACTTACAGTTGCCCACAGTCAGCAGATATTCCAGCACAGTTTAAACCAAAAGCACACTTCTGGCCTCTTGTTACTATTCTGGACACCTCATTATCATGGAGGAATTTAGTATCTCTGGAGCAGATCTGGTACAAGAAGGGAAGCCTTTACTGTTCTCCTGTGCAAGATAAAGTGTCTTGGAACGTGCTCACAGATGCAGGCTCAGTCAGATAGAAGCTGCACACCCGTCCCAGGTTTTCCCTGACAAGCACAAGCAGATGCAGATGATTGATTGCGTCATTTAATACAAGGACTCCTTCCCAGTGTTCCCATAACATTATCTGAGGGACAATTTAGAAGCTGTGGAGCATACAGTTGGGAAGTCACACAAAGGTTTTTTTGGGAGCCTGGAAGAGGCTTGATTGGTCTGTATCACAAGTTAAAAGTAGCCTTTTTATAACAGATATGTGAATGAGTTGCTGGGTTTGTATCTCAATATTTGACAAGCTAGGCTTCTTTGCTTTCTCTGTCAGAATGGCCTGTACTTTTCCCTCTGTCCCCGAACAGCCCCATTTGGAAAACCTATAGAAAAAGCTATGCACATTTCCTCCTGTGTATATTTACCAGGGAAAAAGGGTATAATGAAACGTAAGACAGCAAGGAATATAGATAAGTTTCTGTAAACTTATATATCATTTGGGAGATTTTATTAACAAAGAGAGTGTTCAGTAATATCTTTCATTTGTTTAAACTTACTGTGATACAACTTCTTTCGGTTAAAAGGGACAAACTGACAGATTTTTTTCTGTATACTTTCAAGAGATCATCCAAAGATGCTTTTTAAAAAGAAACTGAAAGATTGTATTCAAAGGACATGCACGAATGAATTCAGTATTTCATATGGGATATAAAGAGAAAGGCAGTAATTTGTAAACTGTTAGATAAAAAAAGATATCAAGGGAAGAGGGATTGCTTCATATAACAAGCTTTGATTGTAAATAAAATGTCTGGGCAGGATGTTTAACTGTAATAAATTGACTGTTTGGGTCTTTGCTGACATATCTTTTTAGCTTTATGGACATTAGCTATATTTATATGGAACTTTATTATATGGGAAAATTTCTTGTTCAAGATTTGAAACACTGGCTCACAGTTCAAGCATCTTGACAGCACAGAAGATGCTGATGAACAGACACTGGGAGGATAAGAAGAAAAGGGCTGAATTTCTCACGTACAACAAAATCACAGACAAGACAGAGGGGATATATTTAATTGTACTTTCTGCAGAATCAGCATTTTGTTACATTTCTTTTACTAGCCGTTTGTAATGCAGTAAGGGGAGGGGGGAGATGAAGGCTGTCCGTATTGCATTATTGTAATCTGAGTCACCAGTGAAACCAAAAGATTAGACTTCGACTTTAGTTAGGGATGACATTCCTTCCATCCAGTCCTAGCATTTAATGCTAAATGAACAACAGCTCTGCCCTCAAATTCCAAGAATATGGAAGCAGTTCATCACCCAAGGTCTGAAGTGAGCCTAAACGTTACATAAAAGGATCAAATATCTTTCCCAGTATGTTCCATTCAGTTCTTCAAACAGATTTAGTATTTTCATATCCTTTTCCTTCTCAGCCACCACTAGTTAATGTTTTTCCCTCCTCGTGTTGAATGTTTTTGTGTTCACCCAGCAAGGTTCAAGAACCTAATCCAGCATACCCTGAGACCTTTGGGAACTGTGGTCCTTACTGATGCTTCAATGAACCTTCCCAAGATCCTGCAGAGACGTGTCTGCCCGGAGATCAGGGCGGAGGAAGCAGGGAGGCTGGGCAGCATTGCCCTTTCCACCCCAGTTCAACAGAGAGGGCTCACTAAACTGGGCAAGGGACTTCTCCCATCACATGCCTACTCTCTTTTGGTGGATCCATGCTTCCCCACAGCATGTGCAATGGTAAAACAAGCCCTTTTCACTCTGAATTATACCACAGGGCTTTTGCCTGAAAACGTGTCATTTGAGAATAGGAGGATCTCTCCATTTAAGGAAGAGGCTTATGTTTGGAAAATGGCTGGAGATGCCTTTCTCCAAGCAGGCTGACAGAAAGTAATCACAAATCCCCACTCCCCAGGAGGTGTGTTCACACTCAGACAACGCCAGAACCCCTCCCTGTCCAGGATTTAAGGTATTTTCTCAACTCAGACATAATAATTTTCATGGCAAGAGCAAGGAAAAGAAAGGGGAATTCTCTATTACACCACACAAGGCACAAAAGAGAATATACATCAAACACACATCTGGAAAGACATTAGCACTACCTCAGTGGGTCCTGTGTCTCAGTACCTTGGGCTTCTAAAATGAAATATTAGGGGTCTAAACAGATCAGAAAAGACTTACGGCGGGAAGGAGGGGCAGATGACTAGAATGTTACTTTTTTTTTTTCCTTCAAAACCCACATTATTTTCTTTCAAACAGGATGTCTAGAAATTTATCCCTGAATGCAGTAAGCACATGAAATGCATGTGCCTTTAATGTGCAAATTCGACACTGCACAGGGGAATAACTAATGAGCCACTATTTTAATGAATCAAGTCAAAATGGCAAGGTGACATACCTCATTTAAGGGAATGAATTCTTAATGTCACTGTAAAATGAGTCCCTCCTCCTCCTGGGAAAAGACGGCAATATTGGTTTGGGTTAAAGTCCTACCTTTTTTGTGTCAGTTGCAGATTTTCTACAGTCCTCAGGAGATCTTTCTGGATCATACCCTCCAAAAAACAACGGCAGTTTTTGATCAGGAAAGTTAATGAACATGAAGAAAACAGACCCAAGCAGTCCTCAGCAAAGAAGGTGACTTCATGACCAAAAGCACCAACAGGCACCCCCCAACACCCCGAAGGAGAGCAGTGTGACCCAGGCAGCCCAGGCAGAGCTCTGCACCTGGTGAAGCAGCAGCAGCAGGGATGCAGCCCTGTGGAGAGCAAATCTCCATGCACGGTCAGTCTTCACCTCTCTTCTCCTTTCACTCTGCCTACTACCAAACATCTTCACCCTGTCCTTCCTGCTGTGACCTGTTCCTCACAGGATTGTTTCTAACCCACAAGTGTTCCTAGAAGCAGGTCCTTGCTCCTCATCATGGTACTTTATGCTAGATCTTGCTAACGGTTCACAAAAAAAAAAAAATAAATCTTTAAATCTGTGGTAAAAAAAAAAACAATCATCACCCTAATACTTACCATGTCTTTCCATATTCCTAAGTTGCATTGGATGTAGATGGCAAGAAGCCGGCAGTGGGGGGCTGCAGAAGCAGCCTCTGTGAGGTGGGACTGGGGCTGCCCGGAGCCAGTTCCTCACAGCCCCACCGCAGGGCACAGCTGAGTGCATCAGGGACACTGCTGGCACCTCCAGGAAAATGTGCTTAGACAGGGCCAAACACGGCCCAGCAGCGAGGGGTAATGAAACAAGTGTGAGAAACAGCCCTGCTACCACCCGGGTGAGAGCAGAAGGAGGGGAGGAGGTGTCCCAGTCACCCCAGCAGAGATCCCCATGCAGCCCATGGAAGAGCCGATGCAGGAGAAGGTTTTTCCTGAGGACTGCAGCCCTTGGGAAGGCCCCACACTGGAGCAGGGGAAAAACACAGGAGGAAGGAGCAGCAGAGAGGAACCGTTAGGGACTGACCACAGCCACCCCGGGGCGGCGGGGTGGAGGAGTCAGAAACAGAGGAGTGAATCTTCTCCATCTATGAAATTAAGAGAATGGAGATACACCTTTTGGGAACCATTCCAACAGGGATCTGTAAGGACTATGTAATACATCCAGCAACTTTTTGGTACTGATAGGTTTTATATGTGAAATCAGTTTCCATGCGTTGTTTGGATGATTCAACAGATAATATTCCTCTGTTTTAAAATTTATAGAAACTTAATTTCTGTCCTACTCTGCAGCGTTATTCAAGACAATATTCCACACAATTAACTTAGAAACCTGAAGAGGATCTACACTAAATTCCTGCATACTGCTGCTTAGGCTCCCACAAATTCTTGATTCACATTGACAAGCCTGATCCAAACCCCAGTAAAATCAATAGGAATCTTTCTATCAACTTCCATGCACCTTCTGAGTAATTTCAAAACTCCACAGATTACACAACTTTTCTCAAAGCAGCATTTAAAAAAAAAAAAAAAAAAGTAAGTTTGTGGCATTATTCTTTCAATCCCTCACCCTTAATAACAACATAAGATGACCAAAAAACCCTATATCATTCAGTTTACTGAGCCGATATCAGATATTCATTGGTTTGCAGACAACATTGCAGGATACAAGAACTGATTCAGTAATCTAATATTTCTGTTATTTCTCACTCATTAGCAAGATTCTGTGACCAGCTAATTAATGGACAGGATACCCAGTTCTCAGCAGGCACCTCTAACAGTCACTGAACAAGAGGAGCGATCCTTAGAATTATGTAAACAGTTCTCATAAACATCGCAAGGCGCTACAGACAAGTATTTAACTAACCTCTCCTGCTGGGAAGTGAAGGAGGCTTGAATCATCTGTCTGTGGAAATGGATCAGGGAAGAGCAAGGGTTTGAGTTACTGTGGGAAGGACTCTGCAGCAGATTGCTGATAACCTCTTTATGTAAAGCCCACAAGCTACAAAGATGGAACGTGACTGCAGGAGGGATGAACAGCCATCCTGGAAATGGGCAAATAATTTATTCAGAACCAATTGTCCATTACTGTTCACAAAGAAATTGTTAGAGTTTAAAGCATATTCATTATTTCAAATTGTTCCATTTATTTCTTCAGCAAATAAGATATGCGTTCTGGAGATACCCAAGTTGTGAAACGTACAATTGACTATTCCATTCATAGTCTGAATTGTCTTGGATAGCTGAGTTATTTGCATGATTTAATTACATAACACAGGACAGGAAAATTGAGCCTTTAATCACCATAAGTAATGCTTACTCAAGGAAGAAGTCCTATTGAAGTCCAGAGTAAAGACTTTTCAACATTAGAAAATGAGTCAGAATCTGGCCTTATTCATAGTTTGTGCGCTAAGGTAGTTTTACTCCTTGCTTTTTAAATATATACCTATCCCACACAGTATTGTCAGGGAGCAGCAATAATAGCTTTCGACTTGCTTAGCCAGCCAGCGTAGCACCGATTCAACACTGAAATGCTGTGAAGAAGGAAGTTCAACAACTCAGGTAGGGGAAGGAGAGGGGAGAAATATCTGTTTCTCCAGAGTCTCCATGTGCATGAAGTACAATCATTCACATTAAAAAACAAACAAACAAACAAAAAAACCAACCCCAATGTTCAAACCTGTTTCCACATTTAGATAAATGTTATAAGATAAAAGAAAGTCTAAAACATCATACAGCAAATGAAAAATAAGACAGAACTGCACTCAATTAGCTTTTAACACCACGAACGAAATTATGAGCTGTTCTGTCATCATTTCTGGAGGTCTTTAGGAGGGATCCAAATTGGTATTGTGGGAAGAGCACTAACAGAAAAAATTACAAACATATGCTAACTTGCGGTGTTTCATATGCCAATTAACAACACACCAACACCCCCCCAACAAATTAGACAAACTCAGCAAGCAATATTCTTTATTAAGACAAGTGTTGTAAAGGAGACAGCAGCACAATGAGTTGACAAACCCCCCCCCCTGTATCCAAACAAGAATGATGGCATGAATCTGAAGGAAAACTGTAGCTGCAAATAGCGATCAGAGACGCCACACAGCGCTACCCCATTCCAGGGTGTTAGTCGGCATCTGTGACCTATGTGTGCACCTGTAAAGGAGAGAATATGGGAGGACTGAAAGAGAAGGAATGTCCAAAATGAAGTTTTCCTGTGAGTGAATGACACTTTAGTGAGTTTTTCTTCTTTTTACTTAAAAGGTCACATTTTCCCAAAAATGTGGTTTCAGCACTAAGGAATTTAAACTAAACCAGAATTAGTTTTATCAGCCGTTTCAGTTAGGTATCTGTAACTTCCCTTGAGAAAAGGTGAAGAAAAGGTTCAAACCTCCTTTGTTCTATTTAGAGATTGAGCCAAAGCAGAACTAAAAGCAGGTCTAGCCAGTAATTTGAATGTCAAGTTATTTGCCTCCCATCATTATTATTTCAGTTTGTACCTACTTGAGTAGAGTTTTGCCCACATTTGTTATGCTTGGTTCATTACAAAAGCTTGCTAATAAATAAACTGTTTTAATAATAGAGTTTTAGGTCTTGCACTACAACAAAGTTATCATCTATATCTTAGGTCTTTTATCCTCCTTTTATGTGGAGGATAGAAGTTCCTTTTGTGGAGGATTTCACAATTTCATTTTGCTTTCCTTAGGAAAAAAAAAAACACCTCTGGATTTGCAAATTTCTCCACATACTGAAAGCATTGCTCTGGATCGAAATGTTTCAGTGTCGGTGGACTTGGTGGGAGATGCTGTGCAATAGGGCACAATAAAGCAGAAGAGGCAAAAACATTGTCAGCTCTTCATATCCAGACAGTACTCACTCCAAAGCACTGAGGGGATGTGGGTTTCCTGGTGGTGGCGGTGGTTTGGGGTTTGATTTTGTTTTAACATATACCATCTCCTAGATTAAGCATTCAGACTTCAGGTCTCTGAATCCATCAATTAGCTTGTGCAAATGTACCCAGCCTTTTTATGCTCTTCTCCTTCCCTCCTCCCCTTTCGTTCTCTCTTCCTGCTTCCTCACCCTTGCAGTGAAGCCTCTCAGACTTGGCAAGAGCTGCTGGGCTCCAGCCAGCTGCTGCTTCAGAGCCGGGTCGTGCTTTCAAGGCATAGTCCTGTATAGCAGGCTGGGGATGAACTGCAAAGCACAAACCTGAGTCAGAGTGCGGTAGCCCCTGGGAGAGCACACCACACGGGTGCTGCTGCGTGCGGGGAGCCTCTGCACATTCGCCACCCGCAGAGGCTAGTGGAGACGGGGAGCTACCTCTGAACAAGCCAGATCAGATACCGGCATGACCCTGTTAACACCGTGCTGTGCCAAAGTTAACACATCCCATTTTTCTAAAACACACTCGATCAGGCAATGGTTTTCCCACTGAAACTGAACTAGTGCTGCTTTTGTTTTATTTATGAATCTCAGCCAGCCGTTATTTAGTTTAGTTCCTCAGTGCTCTACCCCATTTAACATGTTAACTTTGCACTGAGGTCTAAGGGAATAAAATCAGCCAGAGGGAACAGGGGAGACCATTCAATTTTCCTGGGTCTTCAGCTGGCAATGTTAATCCTCAAGACTCCAGAGTCACAGGTCCTCTGCTCTCACAGGCATATTGCTCGTATGAGAAAAGGAACATTCAGATTTGATAGGGACAAATAGCAGATCTGCATTAAGTTCAGTCAAGCAAAACAGATCTATTTTTTAGCCGTTATCAGCTACCCTTTTCTTCAAGGCAATCAGAATTAGCCACAGCAGAAAGACTGGTGCAGTGAGCTGTCCCCACAAAAATGATAACACCTAACCCTGATGGAAATCTGTGAGAGCAAATGTTGGTTTCTGCCACGCCTCCCGCCAGTCAGAATGGCAAAGAATCAGCCAGCTTTCTGAGACTTCATAAAGCAGACAGAGTACTGGATGCACAAGGGAATATAGGAGGTAAGCATCACACTTGCAATGGTGCAGAATGAGTTAAAAGAAGTTCCCTTACATACATTCTGCACAAACTTACACGCCCAGAGGCACTGCATTTGGCTTCCTGTACGTTATGTTTTTCCTTTTTACTTACCCCCAGTGGTTCATTATTGCAGGCCTTTCGACTTGTGAGAACAAGACTCACCATTCCCTCTGGGAGTTTCGCCGCTGCCCTCTCGCTCCCTGTTACTCCCTTCCCTGTTTACTGTCTTCCAACTACCTCTCCCATTCAGGTTGGGAAAGGAGGTAAAAGGCAAGATATCTGTCATGATTTCTCCCTCCTGCACAATCTCTTTTCAAAATAATTTTGCTCTTAACAAGAGAAACACCACCATAAGGTGAAGACACCTTGGTGTCTCCAGCCAGGCAGGTTCACTTAAAAAGCAGAAAGAAAGAAACCCACAGGCCAACCTAACAGTACAAATATATCCATCCCACCTTCAGACTCAGAAATGCTGGCTGTGACCTGCTTGAATCTCCCCTCCCTTCGAATCTGCCTGCAGCTTAAGCAAATCAGGCTCCAAATACTCCAAGCAATTCCTGCAATTCCCCAACATTTGTTTACTAGATTCAAATTCTTAAGAGACAGAAGCTGCTGTGGTACAGTAATGGTCATCTCCGCAGCAGGTGTTTGCAAACATGTTGCACTAAAAAAAAAACACAAGCCTGTTCTATCAGTATCAGTCAGATATTAAACATATCTGTGAGACAGCAAAACTGATTATATTTGCCGAATTATTTATCTAGCATAGAGGTTCGCCCTATCGCCAAGCTTTTCACCTACCTTAATGGCTGAAGGGACCAATTTGTGAATATAGCAATCTCCTCTACATCAGTCTGAAAAACAGTTTAATATTTCAGACCTTATTTATCCCTCCATAGAGTAGCAGGTAGCTTCTTCCCCTTCTAACAGGAAACTGTGACACAAGGTTGAGGCAGCAATTATATCCTTCTCCCTTTTGTCCAGCCACCTTTGACTTCCACAGGGGACAGAACAGCTGACTGAAAAAACATGGGAAGCTGAGCTCAAGGCAGATGAAAGTGGTTGAAGAAGAAAGGTAAAAAATATAAAAATAATTTACTGCAGGATTTTCTAAATATATCCATTTTCCTAGTGGATGCAATAGTGTGTGCTGCACATGTTTTCTTTTCTTTTTTAAGAATAAATAATTTGCAGGTGTGTGAAGTTCAACTACCACAAATCTTTCAAACTGAAGCTACTTTTTTTGTATGATTAATATGTTACATTACAGCTTGCTTATAAATTAAAGGAATAGAATATGATGGACTGCAAAGGAGTTGTATATTTTCCCCGCTAAGCTACAGTGACTGTAAATCATTTCCATCACACTTCATTTTTAATTTGAATTCATAAAAGGTTGTACATTTCTTTGTGGTTTTAAATAAAAGATTAAAGGCTGTAAACTTAAATGTTTATTAAAGGAAAAAAATATGCTGATCTGAAACTTCAGAAATTAAAATATATGTAAAATATAAGAATGGAGAACAAATGAGATTTCTGCTTAAGCCCTGGGAATTTAAAGTGAAATTTGTGGCCTTCCACTATAAATACATCTGCGTTTTGCCAGGAGAGGGTGGTAAGGGAAGTCAAGGGTGTGGAAATAGAAGGTCTAGAACAAGTCTGCCCTGCCAAAACCCATCAGGAATTTTGTGAAGTCAGTTTAGCCAACAGGTAGCTAATTGTTGAAAAAAGTGGAGCCTGTGGAATTAAAACCAAAGCAAAATTAAAAACAACTTCCCACAAGACGTCAAACCTTGTTCCTGCCCACCTGTAAGTATAGGCCACCAGAATGTCTGACCAAATTGGACTTTCAGACATTATAACCTCATGAGGCCAGATCCCAAGAGAAAACTCAGCTCTTACTTTTGGTAGCCTCAAGGTTATGCCTACAGAGTAAAAGCTCTGAGGAAAGCTTTAGTAATCAACTTTAGGTGAAGCATTAATGTTAATGTACAGGTCATGCTTCCACTGAATGGGGACTCTATATTCACATTCTGTTTATTATACCCCTCATCTAATTTAAGGAACACCATCACTAACACAATGACCAGCAGGGGGAAGTAATTTTAATCTCATTAACAAGAAAATCATTAACATGGTATGACTGAAATTTTGCAAAATGTATTCTGTTACATACATAGTAAGCTAGATTACAACTGCTTTTAATACCTCTTTGAAAAAGGTATTTTGCCTGCCTGTAGCAATCTTGCAGAAGTCTACTATTAATGAAAACAATGGTCCTAATTCTACACATACAAATTCATAATTCCATAAAAATTAGCAGCACCCCTGCCTCACCCCTCCATTGATTGATTTCAGTGGGAATGTGCATTTGAAATGAAGCATGTAACGTTTTTTAACGTATCAGAATACAAGTGAATAGTTCAAAACCCTTTTTGTCTCCCACAATGAACTGCTTTAGCGTTAACACTAGTAGATCAAACTTTTAAGAATAAACTGGAAGGCTACATTCAAAACTGCACATCACTTTTTTTTTCAGATGGAGACAACTCCCAGTTCACATTCTAGCTGCTGGGAGTTCCCATTTCCAAAACTTCCAAAAGTTTCCCCTGGGGAGAATGGTACACTACTGGAGATCTACACTGCTCAAAGCAGTTTAGCTTCTACCTCTTCCATTTCATAGAGAAAGGTGAGTTACAGAAACCCTGAGCTCTCTGTCCAACAATGCTGACATTTTCTTAGAGAGTACTGCATAGAAGTCCCATGTTTACCCTTCAGAAAACACTCCTGAAGTTTATGCATGCACAGTATGACTATATTAAATCAGAAATTTAAAATTCAGAAAACAAAAAAGAAAACAAAAGTCCCCGTCATATTGCATTTGTCCGTTTTGTTTAAGAAGAAGAAAGCAGAAAAACAAGAAACTGACAATTTAAGTTTTAAAAGATGATCAGGTTTACATTATGATGTGTTTTTCTTGGTCTGATCCGGTGACCAGGGACAATTCCCTCCAAATTCCATAACTGATCATGGGTTCAACTGATGAAGAAATCCCTCAGCCCCTAGTGCCCATGTCCACACCAAGTGATGGTCAGGTGCTGCAGGGTGCTTTCAGGTAAGCAGACTCCAGGCCATGCCACCAACACAAACATGCAGCAACACAGGTCCAGAGGATCTTTAGAGAGCCCAAGTGCAGCAGGGAAGCATGCTACAGGTCATATCTGTGTGAAATAAGCATGAAGTTTGAGATTTTTATTCTGTAATGGATAAGAATTTCTGCCTCTCAGCCAAGGTCACTAATGCTGCACTTCTTTGTGCATGCAGTGAGGGTAGGGAAGCCCCAGCCAGCAAGACTCAACAGGCTGCTTGGGAGAATCATATTTATACCAGGCGCCCAAAGAATGTTGTTTTGCTTGGCATTTCCTGCCTGACTGGTTCTTTTCCTAACAACCAAACTTTGTTTGTCTTAATTTAAGATGTTTACTTTTGCCATGATTGCAGCAAAAGCCCATGTCCTCATAAGAAGCAATTTGCAGAAAACAATGCAGGGCAGGAAATCAACTCATAACAACGTCCAACAAACTGAGCCTGTAACATTTCTGCTGGGGACAGTGGCAAACTAATGAGCAATCCCCTAATTACACAGAAGGTATTTAAGTAAGCACAATAGCCTAGATGATGCTAAATTGACACCTCTTGCAGACAAACTGCTTAGTCACAATTTAGCACAAGCGGCAGCTGCAAACATCTATAGACTGTTCAGCCAATAAGCCTTTGTCAGTGATGCAAAATAAAAGCAGGCTTTTTTTTTTTTCTTCTTACAGATGAAGTTTGTTGTGTCTCACTGACAGATCCACCCTGCGGTAAACTCATATTTATTTCCGTCTACATTCCTAGCAAATTAAAGCCTTCCTTTGAAAACAGTGGGCACTGCAAGGACAGAATCAATTCCTAACTGAGGTCCAGACCCAGTGATGAAGTCTCACAACAGACCTCATTTGCTGCAGTGTTTATGCATTTATTTATGCAGACCAGTTCTTCTGTATTAAAACCTCCTGTCACAGTTCAGGATTGCTTAAGGATTACAAGGAGTAAAAAACAGGAATAGCTGCCAGTGAGGAGATATTATCCATAATATTTGGGCTTCCTATGGCAGATTAGACTCATTATCAGGGGAAAAAAAAAATTCTTTCAAAGAAACATGTCTTGGACATAATAGTGTAACTTCTTTGTTCACTACGTTATGCATAAGCTAACTGGGTAAAGATCAGCCACTCCTTCTGGTTGTGTATCATCTGCAAATTTGCAGAGGCCGCACTCTGTCCCACCATACAGCTCATATATGAAGATGTTAAACAGTGTGGGTCCCAGCACTGACCTCAGCCGTGCTACACACAGCTAGTGACTGGCCTCCAGCTGGACTTTATGTCACAGTTCTCAACTCTGAGCCAGGCAGTGCAGCTCATTTTCAGTCCATCTCACTGTCCATTTACCCCATACTTCATCGTTTGTCTGTCAGGATATTATGGGAGACAGTATCAAAAGCTTTGCAGAAGTCAAGGTAAACAATATTCACTGTTCTCCACATCAAAGCAAGCTAGCTTTCTGCACAGCTTCCAGCTAGTGTAGGGATTTTCTTATCCCCTCTTCTTCCTTTAAGCTCCACATAAAAAAAGCTTTATCTGCTCACCATAAAGAAATTAACGTGTTTAAAGTGATTTTGAATTATTTAAGGAAGATGCATAACTGAGTTCGTACACTTTTAATACTAACTGCAAAATCAAATAGTGCAGTTGAGTAAATACCAGTTACAGTTTGGACGCTAAATTGAAAATTAGGCATGAAGTGAATATACCAACTATCTCCATGTTCTAAACTTACAATATCTGCTCTCTCACAGCCCTGTAGAAGATCCAGTGCAGCTAATTCAAGTTTTCTCATTTATTTCAGTGAGCTCAGGACCAAATCCCAAGGTTTCACTATCAAGCAACTATCAGAAAACACTGAGTTCTTTACACATCAGCTTCTAATAAAGATGGGAGACAAAATCTGGCCAAGAAGCCAGGCTTTAAAAGCACAAGGCAATAGAATGATGCCTCCCACGAGACCATACATCAGTTCAGGAGGATATAGTTCAGCCACAAAACAATCCAAAACACGACTTTTTAATCTTACTCAAACCAACCAAAACATACAAACATTTCTCACAAGTGCCATGTCCAAATTCTCTGTTCGCAGACAGCATCCTGGGAAGCAAGATGCTTTTCCAACTTAAGGCTCTTGTAAACACAGGATTTGCTATTGATCAAAATTACAGACTGTCATTAGTTTGCAAATATCCCAAAAGCCACCAAGTTATCGCCGCCTGTAGAGATTTATTGATGCAAACACAACAACATATGTGAAGCCAAAACCAGAGTTTCAAGGTAGCTCTGTTTTTCTTAAGGATCAGAAGGATTTTGCTTCAGTTTCCCTCCCAATTTCCACTCCCACGCTTACCTTTAGGAATTGATACAGCAGTATGCAGGCTGCTCCCTCTTCTGCCTCCCTCAGGTCCTTTGTGGGACTGCGGGGTGCCCCTGCCTTCTCCAATGCGGCTTTTGTCACTGCTGCTTGGAACGATCGATAGTTTTAGAGCATTTTCACACTTTCCGCAACAGCTTTTGTATCAGCCTGCTGGAAGCCTGAAGTTCACAGTCATGCCCACCATTTCAGTGCAGTTAGCAGCCCTTATGAGAGGGAAACTACATCAAAACAAGCCTCTTCCCGCATGTCGCTGGTAGCAAACCAAGAACATGCAGTCTGAGCGCATCCCTATACCTTTCTGAGAACAAAAACAACAAACCGGCTAATATGTATTAGTTGATTTTCAGAAGTTTTACAGACTTCTAGAAGACACATCAGATTCCCACAGAGCTTAAAGCAACCTGAAGTTCACTATGCCAGCACAAATCCTTGCAGAAACATAGGTATCATCAGTTTTAGTAATGTCAGGAAATAGCAGGAGCAAGGCTGCTCCAGGAGGCAGGAGGAGCCAGAGGCTGAGAAGGATCATGGCACCAGCAGGGCTGTCCCGTCCCCAGCAGGATGCAATCCTACCATGCCCAAGCTGGGCAAGCACAGCAGGGTGGTGACAACAACGGGTCTCATCAACAGCCCAACAATCATCAGGGAAAGACAAGGTAACAAGTCACGTCTGAGGTCAAACAAGGAAATTCAAACAACAATTCAGGAACAGCAAGGAGGTAGACCAAAGGCCTGAGCTTAAATGGGGCTCCTGGAGCAATGAGCCTCTGTGGGTGTGGGGGGAGGTCCCAGGTGAGGCTGGTCATGGCAATCAAGGCCTACTGGTGCACTTGGGGCTCTGACTAGTAATTTAATTTCATATTAAAGAAGAAACATCAAGGAAAATATCTGGGTGTTTCATGTTAAAGCATATTTGTCATTCTTCTCAAGTCTGGAACCTCAGCACCTCTTCTCCTCTCTCTTTCTCATACTCCAAAAATGGAAAAGAGATCCAGAAGTGATGGACTTGTCCTTCATAGAAACAGTGAACTCCCAGCTGAAATGTGTTCAGCTACAGCCTGCTTGACAGGGCTAGAGTACCTAAGGAATGAGGCAGGACATTGCTCAGAGATGGAAATACTTTTGGAGCTTATCCCATATACTCCATAAACTGAAAGTATCTCTTCCTTTTCCAAAGTCCAGCCAGAGTGGAACATAAGGCTATCTGAATCTGCTCACCTAGGTAGGACCATAATAATGAAAGCTGATAGATCTACTATTAATTTCATATTTGCTTCCCTTGTTTTGCAATTAAGTATTGGTTAATAATAATTCCATATCATATATACTCCAGGTCCTAAATGTAGATTAAAGTACATTTAATTGCATTCTGTCCTTGATAGTTCTTTTTACTACTATCCTAAAAGCCAATGCTCAAAAAATCATCTCCCTGAGATAGAGTGACTCACAGTATGACTCACTCAGTGTTTTCTTTCATTAAAGGACTGCATTCCACTTGTTCCCTATTTTAAGTTTTATAATAGACTGTGATAGAACTAAGATATGCACATTGTATAGTCACCACTTTGCAAGTTGATTTACTACCACACAAACCATTTAGAGTTCTCCAAAGAAGCTTTGAAGGCTTTAATATCAGTATCTTTCTCCAAGGTCTGCTTTAGTACCAATATTTGATTAAATTAAAACCTAATTAAAGTCTAAAATGAATGATGTGCATTTTCTCTGCATTAGACAGACCTATTTGCATTCCATGAAAGATTATTGACATGGCAGCATGCCACTTGATTCAGTTTAATTCAAAGATGTCCCAATGAAATTTGTTTTTTTACCTACCACCCTCTGCCCCACATATGCTGTATTTGTCTTCTCTATCAGGTGCCCAGGGTCTGAAGTTTTAGACAGATTTCATAACCTGAGGTAGATAGTGCATTAAAACATTTAATGGGCAGTAGCCTGTTCACTGAACCATTCCTTTGCTTTGCTTTGTCCCAACCTGCACTGATGCTGATTATAAGACATTTTGTGCAGGTTTTATTCCTGAGTGTGAGAGGCATTCTTCAGTACCTGAAACCCATCATTAACAACCTTCTCCCCTTCAAGTATTCTTTACTTGTTCCCAGGTATTTTGTTCAACAGAAACTTCCTAAAGCATAGCAGTGTTCATAACAACCAATGCAGTTTAATTATCTTCATCCAGGGAAAACTGTCTTACAGTTGCAACCAGAACAGTTAGGGCATTTTAACTAAAAACAATGGGATGGTATTTTGCTATTGGAGGTGCATTTCAAGGGGATTCTTTTTTTTAAGGCAGGGATCCCTACTGAGCCTGTATTGATACAGAGTGGAAAGCTCATCTGTGGCATAAAAAGCAGCACTGTTGTCGGCCACAAACATTTGACAGAAATAATTTTAATTTAGAAGCGAATGGAAGTGGCTTGGTCATTTATAATCAAGAAAGAGCAAGTAAATAAGGACAGAAAAGCAAAACCTTGATCACTCTATAAGCCTCCCTTACTCAGTCTTTGAATTTGTGAAGGAAATATGAATGCAATGATCACAAATAAATATGAGATTTAAAAGTCCACAAAAATTGATATAAAGAACTTTTCTTTTATCAAAACTGCCTCCTGACCAGTCAGATTTGCAACTGCTTGCTCAGAGTGCTGGCTGATAGTCTTTGCCTGTTTTCTTTCTCATGCAGAACAAGGCATCCTGACCAGGAATGAGGTGGGTCATTTTTAAGTCAGTGGCAAAGCCATTCATGTCACAAATATAGTCCTTGGATTCTGGGTAACTAAAACCTGTCCTTTATGAAATCTTTCAAGTGCCAGTCCTGGTCATTTGCCTTCAGGCCTTTCTTTCTTCCCTCCCTGCTTCTGCAGCAGAACAGTTCTGCCTCTCTCATGCTTTAGGCTTCTGCTTACTATTGCATGAGAAACAACCCACTCTGACTATTCTCCAGCCTTAGATTCAAAAACCCTACACCCACAGACAGTTCTTGAGATGTTCCCAGCACTAGCTTGTTTCAGGCTATCCAAAATCCTTCTCTGTTACTGCCTTCCTTGCTTCTATGTGTTTTCACCGTGCCTTAGAAACCAAACAGTAGACCTTTCCAAAGTACTTTTTCCTCCTTTTTTTCCTGTCTGTCTTCATTATAAGGGGCCATGTCAACCTGTAAGTTGGGACCAAGCATCATGTTTTCCCTGTAAGTCACATAATGAATATCTAAACACATTTTTCCTGTTTGTCCCTATAGACTACATCTCCTAGGGAGCGTAATCAAACAGACCATTAAAAAGACTAGCAAGCCACTTATTACACCATCACATTTAACCATAGTGATTTGTTGCTGCATTTTGATACTAAGTATTTAGGATAGGAATATTCCTTCTCACCGCTCTGAATTGATGTCATAAATGAACTTTACACCAACTTATATATTTCAAAATTAAGATAATAAATAACTGACAGATACTGATGTATCTATTTGTCAAGCCTTCTCCATATAGGCGATATAAGCCATATGAAATCTATACTGAAAGACCAGTCAGATTCTCAGTGAATGTATTTTTTTTTCATACAAGTCACTGGAATTTTTCGGAGTTGTACCTGCTGAGCCTGTAATGGAAAACAGTCAACTGTGAATTTGCTGTGGGTAAGGTAGGAAAAAGAGAATTAAATATTCTTCTTTTAGCCCATATCTGTTAAATCTCAATTTTTTCTGCTGCTTTTCTAAAATGAAACCTGTTGGTAGGTCTTCTATGATTACTTTTTACATTAGGTGAATCTGCTTACTGCCTTTGCAGTTGCAATTCTACTTACTGTGATACAGAAACACTACACACTCTTTCCTTACAACACTTCTCTGATGTAGGAAAGAGGTAGTGTTCCCATTTTAGGTATGGAAAACCAAGGCATAGAGAGGTCAGGTTTAGATATCAGTTAGATATCAACTCAAGCTCATGCATTAGCCACTGGGCATCGCTTTGTTCAGGAACCAATAGAGTGTGAATTCCCTCACAGCACTGCCCATTCATTAACAGCTGATTTCCATTAACAGCAACATGCCAATCATCCAATCAGCCATCCAAGGTTTCCTTTGCTCTCTGACAGTTTTCTCATGTTAAGGAGCAAGATTATTTGCAGGTTTCCAAGTTCTTTTTGTTTTTTCTATAAATCTAAATTATGACTGACTAGTGGTATCCCAAGTCTTAGCTGGAATAAGGTGTAGGGCAGGGATAAGCACTTTAAGGTGTCAGAAGGAATCAGAGAGTAAGTGAGAAGCAAGACATAAATGGCTACTGGCAGCAGAAAGCAGTAAGGAATGCTGCTATTTGTGGGAGGAATAGTTCATTTGGCAGGAGAGAAAGTTAAGAGGTTTCTGAGGGCTGAATTGCTGAGAGTTGAATGGGAGGCGAGAAAGACAGACATAAGCCCCTCACCTTGTGTTGCCATTTTGGCTGCTATTGCTGCAGCAGACAGTTTTCTCTGGCCTTGATCTATCAGATGAGTCAGCATGAGAACATGTTTTCTGGGCACTGCTGAGACATCTAAAGATGTCTGCAGAATATCTGTAACTCAGCCGAATATGTGACACCTCAGCAGAGAAGCAAGGATGCATGACAGGATGTGAGATACCTGACATGCTCTCCATAACTTCCCCTTCTTTTATTTCCTTTGCAAAGGCTGACCTTTTCAGAACTAGAGAGCCCAATTTTCTCTGTTCATCTACCCTCCTGTCCTTTTTCCAAGGTTATCTGTGGAGGTGATTCTCTCTTGCTGGCACAACATTTATCATAGTGACCAGTCCTTCCTGAGCAATGTGCCATGGCCAGACCCAGCTTACACCAACTAGCAGTTCTAACCACACGAAGAACACTTTGGTCCTACTACGTCAGTCAGGCTCTTTGTCTGGCTGGTATTACAATCAATACAAATATGCCTTTGAGAAGCTAGAAAATAACTGTGCCTGGTACAATTCAAAGAATACATAATTTTCTCTTATCCACTGGCCAAGGTTATGAACAAATGGCTGTAAGTACAGAAGAAATTATATTAAGCTCATTAAAAATAATTTGACAGGAAACAGAGGATTCACTTCCACAAAATTAGGCTATGAGTGAAATAATACAAAACACTGTCTTTTTAGAAATTCAATATGATTTCTCTTATATTGCTGGGACATTTATGATAAAGCACATGTATCTTGATTAAAACACCTATCTTACAAACATGCTCAGCATTTGCTTGTGGCAGAGGAAGTAAAGGCAATATTTTCCTTCAGTGTCCACCTGGGCGTATCCCCTACAGGAGTCACTAAATCAGATTCTTCAGTTATTTTAAAGTGATATAAAAATCCTGGGTTGATATTTAGCCTAATTCTACAGATAGCGTTTATTTAAACAATATCTGCCCAGGGTGACCAGTTAGTATTTACATTACAACTCTCATATTAAGGCTAAAGAACTATATATTTAGCTATTTATCTGATCCATTAGTCTCTCTTCCAGTTTGGTAGCTGATTTGATATTCAGTGTATCATAGATAACTATCTTGTTAAAGCTAAATGAAATGTGCATTTGGAAATGTTCTTTAATACCATTATCATTAATTGGTTCTTACCTGAATCTCACTGCTGCAGGGACTCTTCAGACTAAATGACAGATTGCAGCCTTTTTTTAAAGTAGAATTTTAACAGCCTCCACACGTTTCAAATGAAGTCTAGTGGGCCAAATCCTGTTCTACTGATTTAGAAAGAAAGTCATAGTATTTAGGCTATTCTTACTTTACACCAAGATATCAGGGTTCAGGATCAAGCCCTATTTGGTTTTTTGTATTTAGTACAAAATTATATCTAGGCGTCTTAATCTTTGGAGGGAAGCGCACACACTGACATTCATTTCATTTTGCCTTTCACTGAACACTGTTGCTAAGGTGCATACAGAAACACTCAGGAAAAGCCTGAACGTAGGTTAATCAGCAGCAGTCTCACATACATGAAGTCCTCCTCTCACTAAGCTTCTCTCACTTTGAACCTCACCTACCCACTCTGATGTCCTTGTAACTCCTTTGAGTTTAGCTGTCATCCGCCAGTGTAGTCCTGGCAGTACATGGCAACTGAGATACCAGCTAACTGCAGCTAAGGATCTGACCTTGGGAATACACAGGCACAGGTGTGTCTGGGATGGTCATGCATCAGATACTGCATGTTCAATGGTCTTTACACCTCCAGTTGCACCTGCAGTGTACTGCTAAGCTGTCAGTCTGTAACATAAAACAACCCAGTAATTGGAATAGCAGCTGGTTTGTGACCCATTAAGACTCTGCCTCATACAGCTCAGCCTCCCCAGATTGTTTCTGAGCGTGTAAGTGAAACACTTTCTAAAAGGAAGGCAAAGGAAACCACAGGAGTCATGCTAAAACCCTGGAATACAGAATTTATTCACTTCCACCAACACTGAATGAGTTCTCCAATCACAATGACTATTGGATTCCCAGCCTCCCCATCAGAATGCAAAAAGCTTAAGCAGTATTTTCTCATACACAAAGCTATATCCTGTCTGATTTAAAGTAAATGAGGTTCTTGATCCAACTTGTAGGATTAAGTATCTCCTAGAGAGATGACATGAGTCCTGCAACACACTTATTTATTAATAACTTACTCATAAGAGAGTCCACCCTGGGATTGACTATAGGTGTAAAGAATTATTTTGTCTTGGTCAGCATATTAATTGACTTCTTGACTTCTCTCATGCAATGTAAAACAGATTGTCTGCTACAGCAAAGGAGCTGCATTTAACCATCTCCAGCTGGTGAAGTCCTATGTGGCAGACACTGTATTTGGAACAGCCATTTCAAAGAATGCAGCAGCCATTTGCAAAATGCAAAACTTCAGCAAAGGAGACTTGTTGAAACACTGGTAAGTGCTGGCAGAGTGAAATGTGGGTGTGTGGCCATATGCGTGAATGTAAAAGGAAGAAAGAGACTCTTTCTAACTCTCTTTTAATCTTGAAGGAATTCTCCAAAGGACTTCAACATAGAGAATGTCAGGGGGTTTTTTCTGAAGTTGGCAGCTTCTATTCTGTCAAAATGACATCTGAAGCAGCATTTGAACAAAACAAAACAAAAAAAAACCAGCCCACCAAAACCAACAAACAAACAACCCCCCTGCCACCCCACCCCCAACATTCTTTCCCTTACAAAACCCAGCCCTGGTTCTATAAAAGTCAAAGAATATACTGTGTAGGTAAATTACACAGGTTAGTCAGTTTTTCCAACTGAGAAACACTTCATTGAGATGGCAGCAAAATGCACCTTAAAGCCTGAAACATGGTAAGTAGTGCACAATATGCTCTTTTAGATTCTGTGAGCAAATCTCGTCCTAGGGTACAATATATAAACGTGACTCACACACAAGCACTATTCTCTCTAATGAAAAGAACAATAACAATAAAAAAAAAACCTTTCCTCTAATAAAATTACTAGTAAAAATTATCATTAATGGCAGGCTTTATAACAAATTCTGTTGCCCTCCTGCTGTCCTCTGCACCTGCTGACTGTCTGGCATAGCCTGCCTCCTGCCTTGTCCAGCTGTTTTAAATGATACTTCCTCAGCAATGCTTTTTAATGACAAGAGTTCTGGGAGGCTGATTCTCCACGAAGTCTGCTCAGTGTGAAACTGTCCCTCTTTGTCCTTATGACACATAAAGGAAGCCTGACTCACCTGTTCTCCTCCTGTTCGCCCTTACTTGCAGTTTATTGGTAGCTCTTTGCAGCACTCCATCATCCCAAATCGGTAGTAAACACAGTGGAGTCCATCACAGAAGAATCCTGCCAAAACAACTTTGGATCAAATTATTCTAGTGATTCCCACCTCGTCCTCACTACCACAATGAATGTAATTGAAGAAAGAAAAACATAACTTGGTTTCTCAGGCTTTGTTGCTCCCCAGGTACCACAAAAATTAATTGGTCAGGCAGTGTTCGCAGCCCAAGTTTTACCAAGTGAACAGGAAACCTCCTCACAGTGGATTTAACACAGAGCGTGTACTAACAAAGAGGGTGCAGGGAATAGTGAGATTCACCTTGCTGAACACAGCGAGTCTATTTAAAAGTATCATAAGGGCAGACTCAGAACTCGGCAGCTGAGTAGGAAAAATGGTTTCGACAAATGTTAAAGTTACCCATCAAATACAGTCACTGGAGGTTTGTGCCATTTCCACGCTGACTGTAGACAGCAGATAGCGTGCCCTCAATGCAACAGTGAGACGATCTGCCTTGTGTACGGCACTGCATTTCATTGAGCAAAAGCCAGTGAGCCACCGGGCTCCCTGCCACCTAACAATGAGAAACACAAATTACAGCAGCAAATGGTCTTTTTAGCATAAACAGCGTTTCCAGCCTTCTCTGATTCTGCTCTTCCTTAATCCATATTTACAGGTTTGGGGGATTAATCCCTCCCATTTTCCTACCACTATTTGCATGATCGCAGCTGCCTTTACTGATATGCGATCAATTAGATGAAAATAAAGAATGAGTGTATGAAAAGGATATGAAAACTACAACTGAACAAGACCCACATTACAGGTGTCTCTTCCCTATTCCTGAGCACCAGACACTGACTGCCTTTGTTTCCCACACTCAGCTGATATGGCACAATCCCAAACTCATTTTAGGCAACAGAAATCCTTCTATTGGCTTCAATACGTTTCAGAGCAGAGGTAAGGAAGGAAAAGTTGTCACAGTTACAAAACAACATTTTCACTATTCAACAAGGAATCAATCAAAAATCAGTTTTAGCCAACTGTTAGCAGAACTCTTGAGGAGGAACAAGCTGTGCTGTACAGCCCTATCCTCCTGAGGCCAATTCTTTATTTTCTAAGCTCCTAATCTTCATTATCTTGGTTGCTGACCACTTGAGAAAAGAATCATTTGATCTTAGAACTTGTTTAGCCTAGGAAGAGGCAGGAAATATAACAGAACAGCATATTCCTATATTAAAAGGTTAGTTCAGCCTCCTTGCTCCACCAAGTTTCAAAGCTTTCCTCATAAAGTTTCTACTAAATTTCCTTCTTGAAAGGACTGCTACTGACAATCAAGGGAAGCAAGCAATTACACACTCTTGTAACGCTTGAAAAAAGTAAAGCTATTCAAACATCTTCAGGGTAGTTTCATGAAAGATCATCTGACTTTAGGTATGCATATGCCGGTTCTGCAGTCTGAGTGCACTAGGAAGTTATACCATGCTTCTTAGGGCTTCAGTAAAGACTCAGTTGCGGAACAACCTGAATTACTGTGTTAACAATAGAGTTATCAGATACTGGATTGGAAGCTTAAAGTCCCTGATGTGTTTTTTGATCAAATGTCAGGCAATATGGTGATGTCCAGCTAATACCAAAGCTAGATGATTTATCATCCACGGACCAGAAGTCACCTGGAAGTCCGTTTCCAGAGACATCCTTGGGACATGTTTTCCCGGAGTCACCATACCCACATACAAATAAGGAATTTTCATACTACAGTGACCAAAGTCTCTTCCCTGTTGCCGCCTTTACCAACAGTCCAAACACCTTTCTTCTTCCTGTGTCAAATATGAATGCACTAGGTGACTTTAAGAAAAAGGTGTAAGCCCAGTTAGGTGGCATCACTGCATTCACCTTAGGCACGTGTCAGTTGTACATTCATGCACATGACGTACGTTAGATCATAAGATAAGCACACTAACATACAAATGACCTATTTAGTAATGTGGTGGAGGAATATCACAGTAAACAGCTCTTGAAGGCCTCTGCCTTTTCTTCCTTTTCTGTAACCTCTGCTTTTATTCCATGATTTTTGGTTTGGGGAAAAGGGATTCTCCTTTTTTTGAAACACAGAATGAAGCCACAAATTCATAGCCAGACTCCTATTTTAAAAACTCCACTACTCAGGAATGTTTGGATTTGGGGTTCTAGGCTGACTTATCACAAAGCCAGCGTTACCTGACCATGGCTTACTGAAGCTCAGGTTTTTTATAGTTCCCCCAGCTTTCAGAACTTTAGGATGTGTGGGTTTCACTTGTCTGATTTTGAAGAGGTATCACTGCCATGACAGCACACAATCCTGTTATGTATTATTTCCTTTAAAAGTTGGGAACTTATTTAATCACAAATAATGATTAAAAAAACCCAACTTGACAAATTATACATTGATAATGTTGCATTTCCTGGCACTACTTCAATGCTCGCATGTTGTAGTATTTTCTTTTTGTGAAACTGATGTGTATCTGTTACTTCTAGAAGTTAGTAGGTGCAATTTCAATGTAATTTAAACATGTATATCAAAATATTAATTGTGGGAAGAAACATCAGTTTGTTTATAGGGTTTTATTCCTCCCAGAAAGGTGGCTATAAAAAATTAACATTGTCTTGAATGTATCCCTTTTATAAACACAGCAGGGTTGGGAAAGCATTCCAGGACATATACCTGTCACTGTAGCTGGTATCACTCTGTAACTCCACTTAGCTAAAAATCACTCTCTAATCAGAAAGGGTAATGGATTTGTTCTGGTGGCACTGGAAGGTGCTTGTGCAAGTGACAGATGTCAAAAACACCATTCTTACTGAACCCTCTCTTCACAGCTGAGATTAGAATAGTGTAATTGCACCTTGAAGTAAGAAGGTAGGATTTTAACATCTATTCTACATCCTTGTAGTCTTAAGTTTGAGCTTTGGCAGCCAGAGAAAGACAAAATGCAGCTTAACTTTCTACCTTCTAAAGAGATTTAAAAAAACACATTAATTTAACTAGCAGGCTCTGCACAGAGGGCGGGGGGGAAATGATGGCTTGAATAAAGATCAGGCAGAAACATGACCAAACATTAAGGTCCTCCAAGCTCAGAAGCTGCCTGAAGCATACACTTGGAGGCTATGTAAAGGCTCACACTGAACAGAGGCAAGAACAACAGCTTGGCTCTGCCCATTGCCCTGCATCAGGGAGAGGAGCCCAGGCAGCTGCCTTTCTCCTGTTTGCGCACAGCAGGCTAAGGGCTGTGAGGGCAAGAAAATGAAGGTCTATAAAGATAGTTCCAAGGCAGTCACGGCAGACACAAGATCAGTTTAGTGCCTTTATTCTTGGCTGCGGTTCTGTGTGGTGTCTGGGAAATTCCTATTGACATCCCAGTCACACAGAAAGGCACTTCAGGTACATATGGCACAAGTGCAATGTTCCCTTTTTATGGGTAACGTTTACCTGCGGGGTTTGGCTATCCTATAAAGTGGCATTTAAGAATATTCTCAAGGGTTCTCTCATCAGCAAAAAGAAAAAATATACTTCTAGCTTGCTTGGCTCCACTTTCTGTATTGAAGAAAACAATCTGCTCCAGTCATATAAAAGGAAATAGGTATTTCACCACCATCTTACTTTTAACTGAGTTTTAAAATTCAACAGCCTGACCATACTGAAAGGAAAACAAAAGAAAAGACAAGAAGAACCCATGTCCTCTGAACCAACAAGTCTTGAATTGCTACAGAAGAATGGGAGAAAGGGATTTGAATTAAGTCTTTCACCCAGAATCTATAATATTCAGGCTTTGAGTTAACAAGAAAAAAAACATTTCTGCAGATGGGTTGGAGTAATGGGAGGAGAAAATGTGAGAAGTCTGCACAAGAAAACAAATACTCTGTACTCAAACTTCTATTAGGTTTGTAGCCGAATAGCTTTATTTTATTTTTCAATTACCAGACAAGCTCATTTATGGAATAGCATGAGCCTTGCTTTCCTACAGTTTTTAGCATAATAGAAAACTAACCAGAGAAAACTGGCAGATGCAGGTTTTATCAATAAAGCTCTGCTTAGAGGAGTTGAAAATCTTTTCCTTTCATGCTTTCAAGTTCTTGTTGTATACAATTGTTTTCCTCAGGGGATTATACCTGATCCCATGAAGCTTTCCCTGCCAAGACAGTCCAGCCTTATTGTGGAATCAGAGCAGACATTGATAGGCAGGGACCACAAGGGAGACTGCGGCAGCTCTGGGCCCCTCTCTCCCAGCAGGGTTTTGCTGCTCAGCCTGTAAGGGTCACCTGAGCATGGCTTAAAGGATCTGGAAAGGAGAGGATATCTGAAGGCCAAATATTTAAAAAATGCAAGCCCTTTGCCATTTCTTTATGAACCTCTCCCATCAAATAAAATAGATTCAACATTGTTTGTTTCCAAATGTGCTGGAAATGAAAATAACTGCAGTTATTGAAGCTGTGGGAGGTACAATGGATATTTCAGCTGCAATGGGATGAGAATGCCCGTTCAAAGGTTCCCTTCAAGCTCTTTATAGCAGACAAATCCTCAAAAGAAAACATACTTTGTTAACTTTCATTTGAATACATCCTGCTCCAGCCAGACAGCCCACTTAAAATGACACAGAGGTAGTAAATTGTTCTACTGATTGGTTAGCTGGAGTTTAACAGCTTGAGCTTATCAGGAAAGCGATAGGAACAAAAGTGTCAGGCATATCATCGTTCAGACAAGACCTCCTTCTACTCTCCCTGAACCTCTGAGGTGAAGGCCTTTAATTCCTCTTTGCGGTAAAAGATGTGTCATGAAAACACTGGGAAATGGACAAAGGCCACCCAGAAGGGATCTTATTCAACAAGCCTTCTATACAGCATCCCGCAAGAAACCCTCCTAATGCAAAAATATTTCAATAGCTGCATTTGTGTATTGGTTCGTGTTATTCCAAGAAAGTGTTTGCCTCAAAAAGTCCCTTATGAGGTGGAAGCAACAGATCTTGTCCTCAAGACACTTCTGATATCTAGCAACTGAAAGATGATGAGAAGCACAGACTTCCTGCTCTTTTGTTCTGAGAAATGGCACCCCAAGGCATTAAAATGCCCATGAAAACATGGAGGGCCAGATTTTCACAGGCACTCGCAGCACACACTGTTGAATGGAGATTCAAAATGCTCAGTTCCTGTTTTCTGGCCAATTCATTTAGGCTGCCGACTTCTGGCTCTGAATCCCCTCCAGAGCTCAATGGCTTGTGCCCAATAACATGCACATGCCACTAAGCCCAGCATTGTCAGACAGCTACAAGCTGATCAGAAGCATTTGTAGGTTTGGTTATTTCTGTTTGATATTACAATCAACCTTTGAATAATTGCCTCTGAAGAAATAGGAGTAAATAACATACATCCAGTCTGGCCAAAAGCATTTTATCAATGCCAAAATCTCCACAATGTACAAGACCGTACAACAGACAAGGACAACCCCTCAAAGGCAACTATGATTGTTGCATGAAAGAGTAACAAAGCTCAATTAACCAATTAAATTGTCTGCCAAGAGACTAAGGAATTCACTGTTCAAACATACATAAAATTAGGCTAAATAGAAAGTGTAGAGGTCTAGTAAGATAGAATGGCCTTACAAGAAAGCAAATACCACGGCTATCAGTTGGTAAGGCAGCCCAAAAACTCAAGGGGCAAAGGAGACCATAGATCACGGAAGGGCTGGAAAGGCAGGCAGTTAGTACCTCTCATTGGCTGGTGTTCATTTAACACCCTGAAATAAAGCACAATATGGAAATCTACCAGTCAGGTATGAGCTCTCAGTTGTGTTGGGTATGAAGTCAAAGATACACGTATCTTAGATCCTTTTAGGATGTTGTTATAGGAGATTCTATGTGTGACACCACTAATTTGAGCTTCAGATAGAGAATCCACATGCCAGAAGTCAAAATCAGATGTAAGTTTCCGGATTTAACCCCATCTCCTATGTTTCTCTGGTTTGTTTTGTAACAACATTAAAAATGTAACCAGAACCCCTACTGAAATCAGACGGATTTATGGAAGGGAAATCATGCCTGACCAACATGACAGCATTCTATGATGACATGAATAGCTCAGAGGATGAAGGGAGGACAGTAGATGGTTACCCTGACTTCTGCAAAGCTTTTGATACTGTCTCCCATAACATCCTGACAGACAAACGATGAAGTATGGGCTAGATAAAAGGACAGTGAGACAGACTGAAAATGAGCTGCACTGCCTGGCTCAGAGTTGAGGTCAGTGGCACAAAGTCCAGCTGGAGGCCAGTCACTAGCGGTGTGTACCACGGCTGAGGTCAGTGCTGGGGCCCACACTGTTTAACATCTTCATAAATGAACTGTATGGTGGGACAGAGTGCGGCCTCCGCAAATCTGCAAATTATACAGAACTAGAAAGAGTGGCTGATGCACAAGCTGGTTGTGCTGCCACAAAGAGGCACAAGGAAAGGCTGGAGAAATGGGCCAACAGGAATCTCATGAAGTTCAACAAAGGGAGCTGCAAAGTCCTGGCCTTGGGGAGCAGTAACCCCTTGTGTCAGAACAGGCTGGACAATGGCTGGCTGGGAAAGGTTTGCAGAAAAAGACCTGGGGCTCCTAGTGGACACCAATCTGACCACAAGCCAACAGTGCATCTTTATGGCGAAGGCGGCAACAGCCTCCTAGGCTGCATTAGGAAAAACAGCTGCCAACACAAATCTGGAGTGTTGTGACCAATGCTAAGCTCCCAAAGACAGGAAAGACAGTCACACGGAAGAGCAGGTCCAGCAAAGGACAGCAAAGGTGGTTATAAGGACTTGCAGCATCTGACATGAAGAGAGGTTGAGAGGCTTGAGGTTGTTCAGTCTGGAGAAGACAAGGCTTGGGGGGATCTTATCAGTGTGTGTAAATACCTGATGGGAGCAATTAAAAAGATGGAGCAATGTTCTCCTCAGTAACATCCAGTGACAGCTGACAGGACAGGAGGCAACTGGCACAAATGGAAATAGAGGAAATCCCATTCAAACAGAAGAGCACACACTCTGTGAGGGCGGCCAAACAGTGGAACAGGCTGCCCAGAGAGGTTGTGGAGCCTTAGTCCTTGGAGATAATAAAACCCCTGACTGGTTATGGGCAACCTGCTGTAGCTGACCCTGCTTTGAGCAGCGGAGTTGGACTAGGCAGTCTCTGGACATCCCTTCCAGCCTCAACTGTTCTGTGAAAACATGCCAATCACAGTCAGTATCTAGGAAAAATAAAGGCATCTCTAAAGTGCTGAGTTCCTGTGTACATTTACTAAGAATGTATTTGCTACAGGTTTCACGTTTACCTTGAGGATCTCTTCAACTTCTCACCAAAGTAAATATAACTTAGGTGAATATACCAAAAGAGCAGCAAATCTCATGACTGATAACTGTAACATTAAACTAACTTTAACACCCATGATGCAGGAGGTGGTGATGTTAGGCAGAAATTTTTCAATGCAGCTTTTCACTCCAATGAACTTCCACTATCTTGAATCTCAGCAGCTGTATGTAATGTATCTTTATATACATTCACATACAGATCTTTGTGTACCTTAAAGACACTATCCTTGTCTGTGTTTTAGATAATTTGGTTGCTAATTTTGGCAAAATCTAGGAGATATTTCTTACTCCTATTCATTTCTACCAGTACTCTCCGACCTCACCCCTCCTTGTGTAAATACCTCTTTGTTTCTGATTTTTCTCTTTCACCTCTTACTTTTCCCAGTGTCCCAGATTCCCAGTCAGGTGACACCTCATGATAGCCATAACACATCTGAAAACAATCCAAAAGTCACAGGCCTATCAGTTCTGTGCCAAAGACAGCCACTGTGTACAATCTGGCAGAGGCTAATCTAACTCTTTCCATCTGTTTTCCTTTTTTTTTTTTTTTTTTTTTTTTTGAGGGAGAGGCAGGGGGGATAGAGGATTTGGAACGGATAAGGGTGAATCAAAACTTTGGGAAAAAGAAGCCAGAGCCTCTTAAACTTGTTTACTGAGTTCCAGAAATACAGAATTGTCTGTTGCTGCTGTTCTAATTCCAGACTTAGTCAACAGTGTTGCGAATCAAACCATAGTACCTCAAGCACACAAAGAAATGCAGATAGACTCCAAAGAGTCATTGAGCTCCCAAAACCAGTCACAGGTCTGTAAACACTGTTCCTCTTAGAGAGAAACTCATCCCTAATCTCCAAAGTATCATTTAGGATTAAATTGATACGAAGAGTATGAGTTTAAAGGAAAATCTGCTGGAGTCTGACAATTCTAGTACATGCAATGTTTGTAATAAATCCTCCAGTAGTTTGTACTCTTCATTGCAGATGTTGATAAGCTATTTGCTTATTTTCCCAAGCTATTCAAGACATTCAATTCCCCCCTCTTCCGGAAATGCTGATATGAATCGTATGGACAAACTAAACAGAGTACTCTGTTAGAGTTTCCCTTTTTACAAATGAGCCATAAAATTGTCCATTAATCAGCCTTGCTTCCCCAGGGGCTGGACTGCATTGTTGAGGTTTCCTTTTCCATTTCTGATCCCTGTTTTGTTGAGAAGATTAAAAAAAAAAAAAAGTCACAATGCAGTAAACCAAAAAGAATAGGCTTTTGAAAACTCCCCTCCTCTCCACAGCCCTCGGGCAGAGCTGGAGTTTTGATCAGTGGCGGAGAATTCTAAATTTAAACACTCCCTATTTTTCTTCCTCTACCTTCTAGTAAAATAACAACCCTATCATGGCTCCTTCACCTCCCATCCAGAGGACGGGGTGTTCCTGTCTATTTAAATTACTCCAACAAGTTCTTTAGAACAACAAAAAGGACCTTTAAGGTCTCCTGGGGTAAGAATCTACAACCAGAGAAATAATGAAAAGCTGAGAGAATTTACTGGGAATCTGGCATTTCAGAGCTTTGCCTCCTGTTAATTCCTGAGAAAGTTGTCAGTTCTGACAGTGCTTGAATTTATCTGGAGGGCATATCCTTTTAAAACAGGGCAGGAAGAAATATACGCCTATTGTGCTTGTCACTCCATAGCGTGTGCTGTCTGAGGGCACAGGGTCGGCCAGCAACTCAACTGCATAGCGGATCTTTGAAGATCCAACTTTTTATCCAGGACAGCAAAGTCTGCACCTGGTTTTGAAGGTGCACAGCAGGAGTCAGCCTCGGTTGCCCTAAGTTTTCTAGCTGACTTTGATGTGTATTTCAGAATAAATGGAAAGGTCATGAGGCTTACACAGGAGCACTGGAAGCTGGTGCAAAATAGCACAGAATGAACTAAGTCCACCAACCTGTGCATGATTATGCTACCTGTAGATCTAGCCTCTAGCTGTCAGATTTGCTAACTATCATCTAAAAGCTAATGCCTTTGTCTTCTAGGTGTTAGATAATTTAATACGAACTTTCCAATTCATCCTGTCCCTAATTAAAACTTGAGGTTTTGTATTGCCTATTCTGCCTTCCACGTCTTTCACTGTCTGTCACATGTTTGGGGGGAGATGACATAAGCGCCTTGCAGGAGTATATTTTTAGCAGAGCAGCTTATTTAATGTGCAAACCAAATACATAATCAAAGTGGGGTTTTTTAGAGGGAAAGTCATCTCAAGGTTGACTTAAAAGCCAAACAGCTTTATCTCACCGAAGTCTCAGTTAAGTGCTGCAAGTGTGGAGCCCTATGTGTAAGACAAGACTGCTCTTTCCACTGAGGCTCTGTTGATCTATGATCTAATCTAGGCTCTTTAAATAAGCTTTTAAGTGTGTAACTCAGAACCCCTTTATCTGTTATTAATGTCTCATCCTGCTATCACTGCAGGCAATTTAAATATACTAGTCATATTTGACTAATTCCTCTACAGATTTCCTCCCCTCCCAAAAATACGTGAAGCCTGGTAAGGAATTTTTTTTTGCTCTCTGTATTTCTTATGAGCTCAGTGGCACTCTAACATTAGCCTCATGCACATAAAACACTGAAATGTCTGGACATGCATGCAATGTGACTCACTCACACCTAGTGAACAAGTTCTCTCATTCAAAGACTACAGAAGCGTGAGTTTCTTGAATCACTGATTTTATTAGTACAAACATGTTGAACTTTACTAACATACCTTTTGACTTTATTGGCGTACCTTATTTTATACATCTTAAAGACCTTGGCAGTTTTTCCACAGTTAATTTAATCGAGATAGCATTCAGGGGAGAAAAAAGAATACCTAACTAAATCATAAAAAGAATTTCTCCTAGTCTCTCTCATGTTAGTGGTGGATGACCTAAGAACGTACCTGTCACATAACCCGGCTTTTTCTCGTGGGGGTTCATTTATTCTTATCTAAAGCCAAATCTTACCACAGCTCTGATTCCAGTGTCAGTGTGAGCTGTGGGAAATGTCTGGAGTTTTCACATACTGTTAGGGAAGCCCTGTGTCCAGCATGAAACCTAAAGCAATACTCATTATGCATATTTGCATTGGCTTCTCTGTCACCCAGGAAAACTGTTCTTAAAAAAAGAGCAAATAAAAGAAAAGCTGCTGAGAAACTGTTAGCTGCCTTGGGAACAGTACCTGCCAAGTCAGCTCTTAACTCATGCATCCTGTTGCCACAGAATTTGATCAGCTCCGTAGCACATTGCATCCGACTTATCCTGGTGCATCCCAAAACTGCTGAGCCTTTTTCTGTGGACAAAAAGAAAGATATCATAAAGGTCACATCTACCCATTCTAAGTCTTCCAGACCTAGGAAAGAAATGTGTTCCTTTTCTTACTGCTGCAATGACAGGTATTTAGCTCAGTGGTGAGATAAATGAATGAATATGCAAAAGTTAAAATCAGGATTACACTTCAGTGCTTGCTTAAATAAAAATACCTGATGAAGTATTTTATTCTGACCTTCAGCTGTCTTATCCATAATTGACTTAGATTTATAATCCTTCAGCAGGTATTATGTTGATGACAATTTTCTGTGCTAGCTAGGAAGGATTAAGCAAGTTTTGACTTCTCTGTCAACAAGGAAGCTCCTCGAGACAATTTCGGTCCAAGCCCCTATTCCTCCCTCCCACAAAGTATTACGACACTGGCTAAGCAGTATGATCTTGATGCCTTATGCCAAGTCAGTGACCAAAAGCATCTCTAAAGCCAGTTAAACTGAAAGAACAGGTGCAGAGCATTCAGAATGAACCAGAGAATCTCATCCTACGATGTTTTATTAACTGGAGATATAAATCCAGTAAGGAATTGACTAAATGCTGTAATTCAGCAATGTCTGGTTTTCCATTGTGTACAGATTCAAGAAGAGAACAGTAACCACCTTTCATCTTCTTCACACTGACATACATAGGTATACACACATCCTTATATGTGCATGTACACACACATAACAGAAAAAATGAGAAAACATGGATTTAAAGACACTAAGTATGATATCAGCAAAGCAGAAAGTGCAGATCTTTGAAATGTTGAACCCTATGCTAACAGAGTGTTTGTACCCAGCCCTACATGAATACAGATCCCTGAAGTGTACAACATTTTTAAGACAATTCTTCGCTCCTACTTCATAACCCTGAGTGTTAAAATCGTAACGTAAAACTTCCTATCACAATTTAATGTACCACTAAACTGTGATATGTCAAAATCCAGACAAGAAACCACTAAAACTATAAATTCCCTCAAAGAATGTTACAAAGTGTGATGTTTCAAATAGTTCAGCTAATTCCATCCTAATACATAAACTCTAACTAGTAGAGAATATAATGTGGGATACAACATGCACTCCTGGAGCAAGCCTTCATTAAAGACCCAGGGATGTAGTTAATTGCTTATGATAGTCACCAGGAAAGAGTGAATTCTGTACAAACATTTTCCTCCACTTTCTAAATCCATTTTATAACTGTAAGAGGACTCCTTTATTGTCCTCTTGCTTCCAGTAATGACTTGATTATTTATTTATTTTTTTATTTTATTCCTTGCTCTGTTAACAACCTTTGCAATGCAGAGGGTCTTGCTGGAAAAAATATGCCTGGAGCCTTCATATCATTTGCATATCATTTTAAATACATTTACATGGCATCTTAATCAAGGAAAATGCAAACGCACAGTTATAACTTTTTATTTATAGAGTTCTTATAAGGCACTCAGCAAAACATACAGACAAAATATGACCTCAGGGCTGAAGAGGAAAAAGTATCAGCAAGAGGACTATTAGCATGTCTTAAAAATCCATCTGATTAATGTCCTGCTTTACATATAGCTATTCTTGTTCGAGGCTATTTAGGAACTTGTAATGTTTTGATTTAATCCATTTTATGATAGAAAAATATCTGTCTACAAGTACTCACAAAGTGGCTCACACAGAGCACACAACTCAGTTCTGGATGTCATCTGGCAGGTATCCACCGAGACAGAGATGCTCTAACTCACGGGTGCTTGCAACAGACAGATTCTTGATAGATCTCACATGAGGCTCACCCTTAGATTTCAAAGTTCTGCTGAAGATAACCTGACATCTGTTGCACCTCCTCTAATTGCTGTTATCTGGTCAGCCTAACTATATCTCATGTTTCCTTGAAATATGCTGCTGGTAAGGGAGAAGGATCACAATAATGAAGTTGGCCAGGAAAAATGTGTTCTGCCCTGCCTCACACCAGCTAGCTTGTCACCTACTCACAAGTCTTCCCACCCAACCCTTCCCAACAGCAGCAGCAGACAGGAGCTCCGTTTCCCCCCACCAAAAATACAATTATGCTAGTGGCTGACTCACCTTTGCCTCTCAACTTGAGGAATGGTGTGATCTGCTGAGAGGAAGGTTATATGGGAGCTCTACAGAACAGCAAGCTCTGGAGGGGTGGAAGTGGAGTATGAATTCCAGAAACCAAGGAGTTCCTCAAACATAACCGCTCTCTATAAATACAGATGAAGCAACAATACCAGAGGAATTTTGTCAGGTCATGGTTTAAAAAGTCAGGCAATGCCAGAATTAAGGCCATCAGAAGAAACTTAATCCCTTTAGATATGTACATTCTGATGATTCTCACAATCATACTGAAAGCTTCCATGAAAACATGTGACAGAAATAAGACCTGATTAGGCATGAGATTTTAACTCCATGGAAACTGTTCATATGCCTCATCCAAAAAGTTAAAGCTGAAAATTTCTGCAGAATTAAAATCCTGAGACATCCTTCTCCAAGATACTTTCCAACGGTTGGACTGGAAGATCTGAAAGGTCTTTTCCAACCTAGTGATTCTATGATTTGAAATGTGACATTTCTCAAATGAAATACCTTCATAGGACTTCCTCCTGGGTCTCTGGAAGCCTGAGAAGCAGCTGACTGAAATTAAGACGACTCTTCTCAGCTTAGAAAGTACTGACAAAATTGAAGAAGATATCATCTTTGATAGGTTTGTCCATCTTGAACAATGAATCGAGTGTCTACCTGGCTTGGAAGGAAATAAACAAGTATGAAATAAGGTAATTAATTATTGGTGGCATGCTAGGTATGAAAATGATGCTTTTAATATGCAAGTTCTATAAATCTCTGCCTGAATCTGAGAAGCTATGAGATTTAACAGGTATTTGTAAAATGCTTAGTGATTCCTGGGTGAAAAGTCCTTTTGAAGTATTATTGTTGTTGTTGTTGTTATAGAAAACAGGAAAGGCCACAGTCTTACTAAAGTAAAGGAATAGAAACTACAGGAAATACGTAAGGAAAAGAACAAAAACCACTGTGATACTTCAAAAAGCAGTGCTTCTAAAGCCATCACTTACTGTGTCATAGACGTTCTACATTGTCTTCAAATCTTCACAAAACATCAGCGTTTCAGACACTTTTTATTCACGTAACAGAGATATTGTATAATCTAAATCTTTTTCAAGGCAACAAAGTAAACAAAACTGCTAGTGCACCATAGAAATTTTGCTTAAGGGCTCTAAGGACAGCAATGACACAGGGTAAAAATCTGGTCAGGCCAATGCCAGTCTGCCAAGAAGGGAATCAAGACCTTCCTCCTTTCTTCTGTGAAATACAGGGTTTCTCAGGTGAACTAAAGGAGCCTTGGTGTCACTGAGGCACATGGTATCAACCAAGAGAATCTGTGGACTGCAAGTTTTGTGTGCCCACCCTTCAAAGCCCATTAGTGTGGGGCGACAGAGAACTTGTGAGAAGGAGGTGCAAGGCAGAGCAAGAGCAGATATTTTAGGCAACTGTAAAAGTTAAAACTGGCATCTCAGTAGGTTTTGGGGTTTGATTTTGTCATTGTTGTTTTGGTTTATGGTTAGGGATTTGGGGTTGTTGTATTTTTTAAAAGCATTAAACAAAACCCAAAACAAATGCTTGCCACCACTGGAAAAGTAGAGCTCTTAGAAATGAAATGTTATGAATGATAGCTCGTAACTCATCCCTTGTGTCAGTACCACATTATCCACCTTTTCTGATGTTTTTTTTCCCCTCAAGGACCAATTCAGCAATAAATATGTTCAGAGTTCAGCTGTACTTGCGAATCACTAGAATGTCACTGTGCTCAGACATCTTATTTGTAGCTATTAGGATGTTATTCTTTTCACAGCTGCATTATTTATTCCCAGGTAAGCCACATGAGTGACCTCCACACAGATACGTGGAGAGTTCTTCTGTCTGCTGAGGGGAAGCCTTCATCCATGTATCATATGACAGCAACTGATGGTAGGGACGATGAAAAGACCCATGACAGGGGAAATAAATCAATATTCTCCTGAATTACCTCCTACATCCCACAAATTACAAACCACTTTTAGGTTATAAAAACCTGGAAGACAGCAAGTACTTTTTTTTAAAAAAAAATCATGTCATTATCTAGGAATTTTTGCAGAAAATCATACCACTGACTTAGTGAAATGGTTTGCAAAAAAGGACATATCTGGCATGCCAATGTTTTTCTGAGTGGAATAGAAATTCGTATGAGATGTGATTCAGTTTATCTCAAAGTCAGTACTTCAAACCCAGTTAAGGCCCATATTTATGACTGAGCTTTGTAATCTCATATGAAACAACTAGATAGGCTCTGTCCCTTTCAAAATGGCTATTCATATCAAGCCTCTAAGCACTACTGTCATACAAGACTTCCACATTATTAATTGCTAGCATATTAAAAAAAAATCATGGACTGATCAGACAGTATAGTATTGTCAGCATCCACACTTTTCTCAAAATATTCACTCTATTGGGGGCTTTTCTTCAAAATCCCAGCTGCAAGGGTCATGTGACTGTATCTGAAAGTCAGATTTCAAAATAATTTCTTACCTTTGCTTTTAAATGAAGCTTGATAGCGTAAGGCAGCTGAACCCTATCAAAAGTACAGAAACCACAGAATAACATGCTATAAAAACATATTGTTTTAAAACCTCTCATGAAGGCAAAGACAATCTCATGCTTATTACTAATAACACTACATAAGGACACAACTGCATTTTAAGCTGTGAAAGGTCACACTGGTTTTGGTACCTGTACTTGCTAAGTTTATTCATATTTAATGCCAGCCTAAGTGTAACTTATAAAGAGCATCTATATTTTTCCCCCAAAAAAATATTGTGATTGTAATTTTAAGATTTACAGAACAGGGAAAAAAATTAAAAAAAGGTGTAAATCTTTGTGATTTAAAAAAATAGGCTTATATTTTAAAATTACTTCCCTAAGAGGTAGTCCAAAAAAATCTGCACTGAAATGCAGAATAAAATGAACTTTATGTCTTTTTTTCCTGTGATTAGTCCAAAAATGAGAAATAACAGAACTTGCTATATTATTAGTGTTTGATAAACAATGTGAGGTATGGGGTTTGTTGTGAAACGCTAGTGTCTGAGCAAAAAAGTTAACTTCTTAAGGCTTACAATAAAAATGTGAAATATCATGAACTGGGCAGGGAAAGGATTTGCAACACCAGCAGATTAACCTTCATTCTGTAAAAGCAGAAGTAAGCAAATAAAAGAAACATGTCTGTCATCAATAGCACAGTGATGACATGAGGAAGGGTCATGTTTGCCAGAATTTTTGTTTCTTCCCCAAGGGAACATGAAACATGTCAAGTACATGATCATGTACTTGGAGGAGCAGTAATACTGCTTGCGCTCAATCATCTTTTCTGCCTCTTGAGTGGAAAGCTAAACTTTCAGGAGTCAACAGTATCAAAAATTAATTAATGCATGTATAGCTCAAGAACTGGGACCACTAACACTATAAGTGAAGTCTGAGGAACTACGCAAAACTCATTGAACACTCACTTGTCCCAAAACATGGCAATAATTCTGAATGTCTCATCCAACAAAATTTTCAATAACAACCAGGTAGAAAACAAACACTGGATATTTTTCTTGTCTTTTACTCATTCAATTGTGAAGGTACAATTTATGAAGTGATGTTTCTGAGCAAATATTGGTTTTATTTGGCAGTTTTTCTGTACTTCTAAAACTAATCATTTGGGAATTTTCCCCAAAATTTCCCTGATTTCAAGGACTGGGGTTTTTTGACAAGTATTCTTATATAGATGTGTGCTTCTCATCCTTTAAGGTTGCTCTGATTTAAGAATTACCCCAGAGAAATGTTATGAAAAGCATTTTCTTTTATTTCTGTAACACGGTCCAGTTCTTTTCAAGATCTCCAAACCTCAACAACGTGCTATGTCACACTTCAGAATACAGCTCAAGTCAAGCACTGTGAAGTAGGAAGAACAAAAAGTGAAATATGTCAACTAAAAAGCCTAAAATTCTTTTACCTATCTTGCTATCTGTAGTTGGTTGAAATATGCAATTTTTTTTAATATTTCAGTGTGATCATATTGGCATGTTTTCCTTCACTTGCTTAAAGAATAATATTAGACTACTCACAATACAGAATATTAAATTCAAGTTTAGATTCTCAAATATCATGAAAAAATGTATATATACACATCTATATAAAGCTCCTACTTCATTTCCACTTTAAAAAAAATCCAAGCACATCCGAAGCCTGTTTTAATTATTTTTGGCCTTCAGATTTTCTTCCTGAGTTATGTTGAGAAAGAGAAAATGTATCACCAATAATATTTTAAAGCCATCACTTAATGTTCTATCATACATCACCACATATTTCAGTTTCCAGACCTTTCAGCAGTTATACAGCTGTTATTTATGGCACTAGCTACTAGTTTTATAGTCTGATTATCAGAAAGGGAATAGGAGTTGGGCTTTCTCTCTGGCTTCTGTCTCTTCAAAAATGGAAGCAGAACAAAACTGGCACAAATAAGAAGGAAAGCGTTCCCCCATCTTTGTTTAGTTTGGGTCAGTTTCTTTTCAGGTTCTTTTCTATGGACTCCCACTGTAAACATTTCCCTAAGGAGCATTTGTTAAGGCTAAACTGACAGGTTACTTGTGGCCTTTGTCTTCCTGTTTTTAACCATTTTAATTCTTCCATTATGTCAACCACCAAAATATTCTTTCCATATTTATATACTGGTGTCAGGTCTCATGAAGCTACACAACACTGAAGCAGTATTCAACTATGTCTTGCTCAACAACTCTCCAGTATCAAGCACCTAAGTAAGTACAGCTCCAAAGACAGCACAGTACAACATTAAGTGAACTTTAATAGTAAATAAAATATGGCAAGTATTCTCCCTCTCCACCTGTCAAACAAAAATACCTTATATCTATTACATAGAACACTAACAGGAAAGTATAATTATTCCAATTTAACAAAACATGAACAGTTAAAATACACTTCAACATCCGCAGGCAATCATTAGCATGTAGGCCAAGTTATTACAGCAGAAAGGAAAGCAGATAAATTATTTAAAAGAAACGGTCTGTTACTAGAAACACAAGCTTATATGTGCCAACAAATCATGTCACAAAAAGGATCAAACTGCCATGCTCACAAGCATAGGTTATAGAAGCAAAATGGAAGAGAGATGCTCTTAGTGATAACTAAGAACTGAAACAATCATATTATAAATATTCATTATAGAAAGATAGCTTCACTCCTTAGAAAACATTTCGAGGTTGCAAATGTGTAATTTACTTTTTTTTCTTTTTTTTTTATGAAGGATGAAAGACCACAGCATCTGTTGTACTATACAACTGGTCTGTTCATAACACTGAAAAGTTGGGCACTTAAAGGTGAAAATATGCAAGAGGCTTTTCTCTCATTACTTATTTCTGCAGGTCTGTAAAACTGGAAGGATTAAAACTTTAGATCCATTGATTACAAGCCTAGGGAAAAACACTGGAATGGTGCAGTTAATACGCAGCTTCTTTTTAAAGAGAAAGTTACAATGACTTATTCTTCCTACAGAAATAAGAAATAAGAGGATCTGGCTAGAAGAAGATTTCCAAAACATGGAGGGCAAATCTTAACACAATCAACTTTTTGGAGGATTTCTATTCCCATGGTGAGAAAACGGCAGAGGTGTTAATTGTGAACTACAGTTCAATATAAAGGCCCCACAGAGCACTTGGTACTCAGTTTTTTGTTTCTCATGAAAGGCCCATTTTTTTCAGCTAAAAATTCAATCTCCAACCCCTCTGTTCCACTCAAAATTCATAGTTATGCTTAATCTGCTGCTTTTCTGGCTCACTTACAGGCCCTGTTGGCAGGTAGTGAATGCAAAATCATTTTAATGGGGGAACCCCTGGGAACGGGAGCAAAAGTTTTTGAGCATTTACAATTTTACAATGACATACAGCCAGCTGTTAGAGGAAATAGGCCTCCATCACTGGAGCTCACTGGAATGAGACCATTTGCATGGATATTTTCAGCTCAGCAGTCTGCTAAAGAAGGAAACTAGATCATCCAAACAAAAGAACAGGATTGGTCTGGACAAGGAAACATCACAAGGACATATGGTACTTATTAAACCCATTGCACAATGAGAACTCCATCCCCAATCTGAGGGCCACAAACTGTTGAGGGAACAAGAAAAGTGAAGGACAATAGAAGCTGAAGGCCTAGATGGGCAGGTAAAGCAAATAAAATGGTTCAGAGTAGTAGTGAGCAAAGAGAAGAGACCGTTGGACAAGGAAAATTTGATGTGTTAGTTTATACAAACATGGATTTAATTTGGATCAGCCCAGAGCACATTTTGGGCAACACGACATTCAGACACTAATTCCCATCTTTTCTATTACTTACCATTTCCTGAACAATAGCTCTGAGTGATGACAACTGGTGCCAAGTTTAAAGAAAATGAACTTAATTCATTTCCCAATGAAATCAATAGAAATCTCTCTTTGTCTTCAGAGGAAGCTAGATAAAGCCATTTATTAGCAAGAGCATTTTCTCATAACAATCCTATTATAGAGCAATTAGAAAAAAAATCAGAAAATGGAGAACAAACTGAAGAATAAGCACTGTGGTTAAGAAATAATAAGAAAACAATATTTAAATATGCATTTCTCCCTTTGATACAAAACTCAGCCATAATGTCCTCTTTCACATTCATTTCTTCCCACTCACACAACTGATAAATAGTTTCTAAGGTACCTGTTTATCTTGTTTTACTTTACTTTGGTCTTCTCCATGGAATTGTTCTCTCAACTATTTCATGTAACACAAACGTTATTTTCGACCCAGTGCCTCCTAAAATGTACACAAGAAGGAGATTAAAAGAAAACCATCTGTCTTAAAAATCTTGAATTTATTTAGGTGTGAGGTTTTCTAAAGGAGGGGAGTGGTTTATGGAGCTGAATTCTCCTGAACTCCTTCTAAAAAATCCACTTCTATGTCAAGGATGGTGTCTGTGGGCACACTAGCTAGAACTCAGGGAACGCACAGTCGGAGAGTCTCTGCTCATTTTCATGGTACTCTCAGGCTATTCTGAGCAAGGACTGAAGCCTCTTTCACACTCAAGGATTAGAGAGGTAAATCAAGGAGACAGGGAGTTTGATTATACTGGGCCAGAGAAGAGGAGGAACGTTCACCAGGTGGGCATTATCTTGGAGAGAGAGAGGCACTAGCAGATCAGTGGTAAAAGCAGCCACTTGTGTGTCTTCATCATCGGAGGTTTTCAAGACCCAAATGGACAAAGCCCCAAGCAACCATATCAGAATTCATATCTGACCCTGCTTTGAACAGGGTTGGTCAAAAGAATCCCTGACCTCCCTGCTCACCTGAATTATCTTGTGATCCTATGCTTCATACTGCCCCCACTACTTAATCTCTGTCTCCCAGCTGAGAGAAAGAAAAAGAAAAAAGAACACATCAGTTGAAAAAAGTCACTTAGGTTAAAAAAAGTAATAAATCTCTCGTGGTCTTGAGAAATAGTTTAGTCCATACCCCTTCCACAAAGGAGGATCATGATATCTATACCATTCCTGACAGATCTATAGTTTACATTCCTTCAGATTTCCTCTGCAGAAGAATTGAGACTCAACAGCCTCTGCTAGTAATTTATCCCGGTACACCACTACCCTTCTCAGGAAGGTTTATCCTAACTCAGTATCCAAATCTGTTTTGCTGCAGTGTAATTCCATAATTTCTTGTCCAAGCTGTTAAACATGGAGGGCAGATTATTCCCTCCCTCTTTGCAACATCTTGTCTGCATTTTTAAATTAATCTTTTATCTATTCTGAACAACCCCAATTTACTCAAACTTCCCCTGTGTTTCAAGTCACTGACCCTTCTCCTTGCCCTCTGCTGTGGTCTCTCCAGTTGGCCAAGATCCTTCACAACATGCAGTGCCCAGAACTGGACTGCCCACTCTAGCTGAGACAGCTTCACGGAACAGAGCAGAACGTTGACTGCATGTATCTTGCAGGCTATGTTCCACACAGTCACGTTTGTTTTATTCACAGCACCATGAGGCCCTGGGCTTGAACCCAACTCATCATCAGCTATAACTCTAAGCTAGATGTTTTCCTTCAGAATTGGTATTAGCCTATATTCCTACACCCAATACTGAAGCAGTTGATTGGTTCTGCCCAAACTTTGAACCTCCACTTCTCCCTTCTGGACAATATCCTGACTTTTCCAAGTCACATCATCAACTCTCCAGATTATTTTTCCTTCAAATTTAAATCTAACAAACTTGTAAGTCTTTCATAAGTCTAGCAATCGCTCTATTCCACCACTTGAATCATTAATGAAATTATGGACCAGAACTATGGAGTGGTGTAAGTAGAAGGAAGCTGTCATGTCCTGAACCACTCTCCCAACCTCCCTCTTCCTCATTTCAAGTCTTTTCCTTCCTTCCTCCCTAGGACATCTGCAGAGAGCAGGAAAAGAACAAGAGGATTCAAAGGCAGGCTTCAGACAGCCCCGCAGTCAGACATGTATGTTTGTAGTAGTGGTAAAGGCCAAAAACAGCCAAAAAAAGGTAATAGGATAGAGGACTGAGATTCAAAAGTGGAACTCTGTATAAGGCAGCTGATATCACACCTTGTTTGACTTTTTCCTGGAGTTTTGAAAGTGTGACATTTACATGTCTAAATGGTCCTGCACACAAAGCAAGCTGCACCTGTGATCATGACCTACTATACTGTCTTCTGCAGGTCAGAGTAAGACAGTAGAAATAGCAGTATCTGATATTCCTACATCCCCTGTAAAAGCCTTCTGGCTAAGCTCAGCCCATTCTGATGGCAGCCATCAGACAGTCTACAGTATCTTAGCACTATACAATCTTTCTAACTCTTTTCAAATGTTCTCCTTGTATGCCCAAACCCGGAAGCTTTCAGCTTAATGGCTTAATTATGCACTCAGATAATATAAATACAATACTTTGGCTGCTGTAAAAAAATTCCAATTTTGTCTGCTGGCAAAGTGTCTAAGTGTGAAGCAATTTGTAGTGACGAAATTCTGCCTTGTTCTGAGTGGAGCCAGAAATCTTGATAACGTTCAGTTGTATTTGAGTGCTTTCAATTTCGTGGTATTGCCAAACACTGATGCCCCCTTCCTAATTGTGTAATCTCCCTTTTAAGACAATGCCAGAATCAGCCAAAGCCAGTAGACTTTATGGGAGGATTTTAAAAAAAATAAATATATATATATATGGGCATTACTATGACTATCAAAAATGAAAATACTAGTCTATTGTTAATATAAATAAAAACAAGAACTCTGCACTTTCAATTGAGTGCCCAACTGGAAATCACCCACTGTTCAAGTTCTAGATAGATGCAATTGACCTTGGCTCTGGTCAGCAGCACACAGTAAAAAAGAATCTCTAATTAAAAAAAAAATAATTAAAAAATATTCACAGAGTGCTCCTTCTCCATTAAGCATTCCAATTTTATTTAATGTAGTTGCGTTAACTGGGAGTTCAACTATTGTCTAACACCGTAGAAAAAAGAGGATCACAGAAGTGTATGCCTCCAGAAACCTTTAAATAAAGGTTTAACTACATTTCCTGTCATTACCTATCAAGGACAGCAAAACATCTTTGCTATTTTCCACCCTGTTCAGCACTGAGAAGGGCACAGGATTTTTTTTTCCGCTCACCAGAAACCAAGTTTTTTCTCACCAGTCAGGATTGACCTACTTAGATAGACCATGAAATATATAACATCATTGTCAGGTGCATTGTTTTCCTCTACTACAAAGAATCTCTTCATGTTCCCTGAGTGCATCATGTGCTAAAAGGCATCTGCAAAATCTCAGAGAAGGCAAATACAAAAATCCAAAGTAAAAATACACTTAGGATATGATTACAAAAGTGCTTAACATTAAAGAAAAATTTGATAATTTTTTTTTTAATAATTTCAAAACCAGGAAAGAGGAAGATTTTTGAGGTTTCCAGACCACAGAAGCATTTCCCATTTAGTTTAAAGAAGAATTGCAGGCTTGTCCTGGCGCCTAGCAGTAGCAATATAGGCAAAACATCTCAAGGCATGTCCTACCTTTTCACAATAACTTTTTCACAGCAGTGCTAGGGTAAAATAATGACAATCTCATATCCCTGTTGCCAGCTCTTGCCCATTGTACCAGAGCATTACAAGCATCTGGCAGCCACCCAACAAGCCAGAATTGAAAATTATTTAGCTGAAAAATAAAGTAGGGGTGTTTGCCAGTTTCTTTTTAAGCGAAATCAACTCCCCAGTCAGGTTCACCACTTTCTTGTGCAAGTGCTTGTGCTAGAATAACAGTCATTACCACAAGGGTGAAGACTACATGGGTTGTGCTATTAGCCAACCTCTAGCTGCAGTCTCAGAATCTCAAATGACACATTAGCATGTTTTGAGCAGTAGGTTGGCGGGAGGGAGGATTCTGTCACTGAATTCAAACCTGTTCTCACTCACACTAGCTGCACACCAATATGCTGCTCTCAATTTTCATCCCTGTAAGGGCAAAATCAAGACCAATGAGTTAATGAAATGTTGGGTGAAGAATCAGCCAAACATGTCAAAATGCCACAGAAAATATTGCTCCCACAAGAGAAGAATCAAGAGTTCACCAGAAATGGCATATGGCTGATAATCATTATTAACAACCAAAAAAGAAGAAAAAAGAAAGAGAAGGCGGGGGGAGGAGAAAAAAGAAAAAGAAAAGAAAAAGAAAAAAAGAAAAAAAAAAGGGGGGGGGGGGGGGGGTATGGGAGAAAAAATAAAAAAACAAAAACAAAGAGCTTCCACCCCACAATTCAGTCAGATCTTTTCCTGGCTACCATTTTAAGATGATAAATTACATACATTACAAAAGATTCTAAAATACATATGACAGTCCCTTTAGTTCAGGTTTATTTACAGTTTTTTCAAAGATGCAGACAACTGAGGGACCTCCCAGATAGTTGAACCTCAATATTACTGAATCATAAAAAGTGACAGCAACTGACTCTTAGCCACAAAGATCAAATCCAAATCTCACCTCTTCTTAAATGTCATTCTGCTATCATCCTTCTCTTCATTAACTTTTCTTTCTACGTCATGTTTTTCATTATCAATTCTATTCAGCAAGTGTAGTTCTGCAGTTAATTTTGCGGTGGTTTTGTTCATTTTCTTGCCCCAGCCCATAATCATATATAGCGTGTCTTTCTGTAAGAAACAAGCTTAACAGGGTTAACAGATGCCAGTGTTGTACAGCACAGGCATGGAATCCAAATACCTGACTGTTACATGATTACAAAAAAAACCCAAAACCAAACAGCCTTCTCTCTGTATAACCAGTTTACAAGATAAAACAGATATGGAACGAAGCAAGATGACTTTTAATCTGCAATAGACATGCTCTCTTCTGGATTATAGTCCTTGTATTAAGAAATCAAAATAGGTTTCAAGTGGATAATCAAACTCTGAAGTTTTGTCTTCTTATAAAAGGTCAGTTCCCTATTGATACAAATCAGCTGAATTGTATTTCATACCATGGCATTTATCTGCATCAGTGAAGGATCTGTAAACACAGGGAGAGTATCTGAAGTTTATGCATTTAAAGTTCATGCATCTAAAGTTTCTGCCTGAACTTTAAATGCAAATCCCCTCAATTCTGAGCATGTATTTCTGCTCTACAAACTTGAAACAAAACTTTTCTGGATGGTGGATTTAAATTGTAAGCCACTTGAGGCAAGATAAACAGTCACTGTTGTTATCAAAGCGGTAGAAACATCGCACTCATCCATTTTTTCACTAACTACTGATCTGGGTCTCTGTGGCCTAGTCAAAAAAGGCTGTGATTCACAATGGGATTCTGCCCACACCAAAAGAGATTCCTAGTAAAACTGCCCAAAAAAACTTTCCCCAACATATTTACCAAGCTATGAATCTCTGAACACAAAAGACTTCAAAATCACAGCATGGAAATGGTGATGTTTTATGTTTTCCCCCGTGTTTCCTTGTCAGCTAGCACCTCAAGCAGTTACTAACACAACCATACTGTAGAACATGTTGAACACCCGGTCAATAAATACAGCCCACTATATTTCGATGCCTGCTAAATCTCCTTCACCACTGTCCTAAGCCATTCTACCTAACATCTAAGCTCCTTCCAAGACCCTTCACAACTCAGTTACTTAGTTCATACTCTTCAGCTTATTTGTTTGACTACCTGTTTTCTTTCCAGCTCCAAGATTTCAACTAACAAAAGATGTAGCTCTCAGGCATAGTTTAAAGTTTAGATTCTTTCAAAATTCCTTAGCCACAATAATACTGTTACTAATACTGTTCTTCATTTTTAACTTTCATAAGAACCATCCACGCAAAAAAGGGGAGTGTAAATATCCTCATAAGCATTGAAGAAGGAACTACCATGCCAAATACAAGTACTACAACACAGTCTACAAATAGGAAGGTCAGTGAATTCATTTCGGGTTGCTTATAGGCCCGAGAAAGCAGTTTTATTCAGTTTGAGATGGGAAAAAGACACAAAAATGCATAGCTGTTCTCGAGAAGGCAGCATTCAAAAAGGCATTTATATGAAACAGCTTGTGCTGCTGATCTGGGGCTACAGAGATTAACAACATTATACCCACATTCAAAGCTCAGGCACCCAGGGGAATTAAATAAACCAGACAAAGATCTGACAAATCTTCCAAACAGGATCATGTGAATGAATGCATATGCAACTAGATGGCATAAATATCATAGCAGAGGAAAGTAACTTAAGTTTTGTGAAAGCTGGGAAGCCTAAATTATATCTTCCTCAATGGGTCAGAGAAGGATCAGGAAATTTTGAACACTGGGCCCGTATGTCCAATGTTTTTTCTTATGACAGAGCCTGGGAGAAAACTTAATGTCAAACTTCCAAGATGAACTCATCTTCTACTTTTTCTTTCTGTCATTCCTACTCCCTTAGCCTGAAAGAAGAAAGCCCCTGTACTAAAGCATTTACAACGCTGCATTAGAATCAGAAAAGAACAGATTGCCAGACAGTCTTGGTAAAAAACCCAATATGAAAGTGATCTACATGGAACATATTGTTAAAAATCAGCTGGCCTAAACTTGTTCACGCAGAAAAAACTGCATATTATGAAAAAGTAGGCAAGAAAATTGCAGAAAAAAATGTTTCAAATATTTTCACAAAGGAGTAAAAATCTGTTAATTTATCTGTTGTGAATTACTCCCCAATTTCAGCACTGCAGTGTGTTCTACTACTTGAGCAGGAAAAATAATTAGACTTCCAAAGTAATTCATACATACCGCAGTAACCTTGTACTAATCTGCAAGGTCTGGAAATCAAGCTGAGATCTCATGACAGGACTGGTATAAATAGGGAAAATATTTAATTACTATAATGATTAGCTATACCTTTAGGGATAAATGGGCAGCGAAACTTTAGGAATTTGCTTCCAGTTGTGCAACAACTTATATGATACACCAAATATCTGTAGAACAATAGTAAAAACATGCCTTTTATTCCTTTTAACAAAGTTAAACTCAAATCAATTTCCCAAATGTCTTGACTTAGGTTATCCACAAAGCATTATCCACAACTCAGTTTTTGAAAAATTCTTCAAGATTCCAAGGAGGTGAAGAAGTATCAGCCCAGCTGCAGGTAAAGTGTAAGACCTGCCTCGTACTTCCAGATGTACCCATAACCACCACTGATTTATACTTTTGCAGAATAATCTGGCCCAATGAGGTGAAATAAGTAAAAAAATTTATTGCTGTTTTTTTTAGAAATAACAAGAAGAACTCACTGCATGCTGTCTTATGCGTCTGAGGATAATGCAACCAGGTGAAGCAGTAGGAAGTCCAACATTTTTATAGAGGAAAATACACATGCCTAAAGTTTAGGAACAAAACTGTGTAAACAATTTTTTTTTAAGTGAACAAACTGAAAATTGCATTCAGCTAACATTTAATGTCATTTTTTGGTCAACCAAAAAGGATGTATTTCTTTTCCTTTTCTGCTTGATAGAGTTTAAACACTTCTTTCCAATGCTCAGTCTAACTACTTCATTAGGGGTATTTCAAAGCCAGCCTATTCAGATCTAAAGTCTTTTTGGAAAACCAAAGCAGCAAAGGACTAAACCAAAGAAAAAAAACCTGTTGTTGTACTTTTATGTAATAGTACAAGAGTGGAATAGCAAGATTCATGTGTGTTGCCTGCATGAGAAGCCAGGAACATCACTTGCAGCCCTGCAGTCCTGCACCTGTCCTGCAGCATACTGCACACCAGGTTCCACAGCCCTCCTTCCCTCCCACTTACATGAAGAGGAGGAAGAGGCCTTACGTTCTCCAGAGTGGGCATGCTGAAAAATGGGTCTAAATGAAAAAGAGAAAACGTTAATTTCAGCAGTTAGGAATCAAGCCCTTCGTTTGTTTTTTTTTCTTTCAACTTTTGGATAAAACTGTTACATAAATTCTAGTCAAACTCACAAATAATTTCAGAATAATTGAAATTACATGGCTTGGGGAATTATTTGCTCAGGAAAAAATAAAACAAAAAATTAACTGTTCTCCTCTGGAAAGAATGGCTCTGCATTCTCTTCTCTTCCTGACTATGCCACAAGCTTGTTGTCTGCTTAGTTAAGTTATTAAAATTCTCTTTGCCTGACTTCTCCTATTGTTCAGACACTGATCATGATGCTGCCTGTCTCTATTGGTGCTACAAAGTTACATCACTAATATCAAAGGTCTTTGAGATTCCTGTATGGAAGACATCATGGAAATGCAAAAAATGAGTTTTTTGTGCTGAGCAAAAAAAATGTCTTTTACTACTTTACATATGAGACAGAGAGAAGAATCAAACTTACTAGATCTAACTCCAGAAAAGAGAAACTGAGAAACTCTAAAGAATGTAATACTGTAAGCATAATTGCTGGATTTAATTAACATTCATTAATTCAGCGATGAAATTTTGCTGCTGTCCAAAACCATCATTCCATCAAAATTTTAACTCCTTGCTCTAGAAATTTAAAACATATATTTAATGATATCTTAATATTTGATGGCATTAGTGATTGCTATCAGTTGTTGACCAAGGCCCCATCCAGCAGGCTCTACCATCAGAGCACGCAAGAACCTGCAGCACAAGAGGAACCATGATACTGTGCAGAGCTCTTTGAGTAGCTGATAAGAAGTCATTCAGACTACAAACATGCTTCTTTTTTTTCAAGTTAATCACCAGCAGATCACGTTTTCCCCATAGGTTAACCCACCCATTCTGCTGGGGTGAATGGTGCCCTTGGTTAACCAGATTTCTCATGGAAGGTCATGAGTAACACAGCCTGACTTCAATCTGTAAAGGCACTAGACTCCCTCCATAATAATCTGGGAAGGCGGCAGGAATGGAGGAGAGCTCACACACTAGCAGCATGGTTGAGCTGATACAGGTGGTCATAACTTATTGCAGATGGAAGTATAAATTGTTAACATCTCTCACAGGACCATAACATTATGTATGTACAATACCATATACAAGAGTTTGAAGCCACAATTACTTCCTCAGAAGAAGCATCATTTAGGGAACTGAATGGTGAAATTTCTTTTTTCATCTGGAGGAAAAGTCCCCAAAGGAAAAGTGATGAGGTTGTTGGTTTTTTTCATTTTTAAATGAGATGCTAAAAGAGAAGAGAAATGTTGAAACATTTTCATCCTGGAAAGTGGAGAGACGTTGTGGTCTCCTATTTTTATCATGTAACAAGCCAATGGTATGAAAACAGTAAGGGATCTCCACCACGTACCAAGACAATGTATGTGTTGCAGGAGAAGGAAATGGCTCTGTTTTTAAAACAGTTTAAAAGAGGGGAAGAGAGAGAAAGGTCTAAGTTAAAAGGCCATCTATTTAAATTGCAACTGTGTGCTTCTAGTTTGAAATATAACAGACTTTATAAGCTTCATACCTTAAACTGAGGAAAAGAAACCACCAATGGCTTCAATCTATGTTTTCAGAGAAGAAATTGGGGTGGATTGTGAAAATATGTACATCCTAGTGTGGCTGTGAGAACCTCTACAGCTTCCTTTAACCCTCCAAATGCTAAATACTGAAGAAGATGCTCTGCTAGGCTGGAAGCAGAGATTTTACCCAGTTGTTTCTGATTTAGGGATGTAGTAGTCCTGCAAGAAAGATTACCAAACCATCCATTCAAATTCTTCTTGTACCCTCTGACTGCATCCTGCTTCCCAAATCATGCTGAGTTCTCCAGACATTGTCCCAGATGCACAAAGATCAAATCTGTTCTTCCAGGCTAGGGAGCCTCTGAGGCATCACAGGGGTAGGGCTTGGATTTGATGCAATAGCAATGCAAGTTGTTCTACAGTTAACAAATATATTGGTATTTAATTCACCAAACATTGTAAACACTAGTGCAAACATTTTAATAAGCTACTGTGTAGTCATTAAATATTGAAATCTGTTCTTAATTAAGTGCTTTGTTTGACATAAAAATCCTCATTCTCAATGCAAGATTTAGCCCTGTTCCAACACAAGGGCAGCAGCATGACATGATGTGTTAGACCATCTGTGTTTACAATCACTGGCTTTCCTAATGTATATATGAAAATGAGGTCAAGCCCGAAACAGGTTGCTTTATTTAGTTAGAAGATAACTCAGGCTGTTACTAGACATCAAAATCCATGACTTTTCATAGGTCTGACCGATTACAGAAATGAACTGCTCTGTTGAAACAGCACTTCTGAAAGATTTTCAAATTTCTTTCAGAAAGACGTAGTGCTGTAGAATTACACAAATTTATCCAGGTTTTTTGCTGTTACAGGTACCTATGACAATGTGTATACCGAAAATTAGAGGAAAACACAAGTCATGTTTTTCAAAATTTTATAAAATCTAAACCAAGTTCCCCACTGTCTTTTTTGATTCTTTTTTCCTTTGGTCTATAGAGTTTGTACCTTCGAACAGAATTTAGGTAATGTACAATTTCACTTTAAAAATACATTTTCCAGGCCCATCCAAATGTAAGTATCCTTTTACTATTACTATTTCTAAACACAAGGATAATTACTGGCAGATTAATGGAAGATGATACTCAGCTATGCAGTCATTAACAAAAAAAATTATACCATCAAAAGTCTTACTTACATTCCATTAATAAGGATATCGCTGTTGAAGGAAGCCAGACCTGTGGATGAGGGAGAGGCTTGGCATGGAAAGAGAGAAAAGACAAAGACATCACAGCACAGTGAAGTTCATACTAATACCTAGAAGAAAACAAAGCCACTCCTTGTGAGAACTGCAGCCACAACTACCAGCAGGCTGTGGAAATTCACAGACAAGGCAGGAGCTCTCTGTTTCCCTTAGAGTTAATGTACCTTGGCAAAAATTGTGCAGTCTGAGAGATCACCTCCTGCAAACATACATGTTACCTACCTCTACAACTCCATACCTAAGGGCAATAAACTTTTCCCAAGAATAGTGAATGAAATTCAGAGGGTAGTTTTAAGTGTTTAGATGATACAAATCCCCACACTGCCCAGGAGTTACATTTCATCCTGGGCAAAGAGACACCAAGGACTAGGCTTCTGAAATTCAACACATGAATATATGGAAGTGGGCTACTATTTCCTCACAATGTTTGGTGGTTTTATAAAATCATCAGTGCCTGTAGCCATGTGATAATTTGGCATTCTTTTAGAAAAGCAGCATGCCTCTAGCTTTCAAAGTTTCAAAAGAAAATTTTAAAAAATATAAGCTATGCCAGCTCGTATATCCAGATGGCAAATAAAATATAAAGAAAGCAACTGAAATGTACTTGGAATCTCTAATTATGTTGACTTTAATTTTTATCACTAGGGTTGGCAAAGCCCTAACTTCTATAAATGTATGAAAGGTTGGGATACCCAGGATGATGAAGAATTATCTACAGTGACTCCTAGAATTATAATGAGCAAAAGCTGCATTAAATCAAGGTAAGAATATTTAGAAAAAATAATGCTAAAATGTGGAAGATTGCAGACATCATTCTCAGTCACCATTTTTCTTTTCTTCTTCCTATGCCTTTGATCTAGAGAGAGGCAATAAATGTAATATGAGCTATGAAAGGAAAATCATATAAAAGGGAGGTATCAGAGGCCCATTAAACACAATCAGTTACAGGGAATGAAGGACAATAGATGAGCAAAGAAAAAAAAGAAGTGCCATTTTAGATTTTTAATCATTATGGGGGTTTTGGTTTATAATTTCAGGCTGGTTTCTTTAAAACAGCTGTGGTTTCCTAGAATCTTTTTGACCATTTATAGACCTTGCTATGCATTCTGTCTCAATATGCACAAAGACTTTACCAAGCAGTTTCTAGCCCATCAGCTACTTGTCCTAAACTAGTCATTACAAAATTTCTTTTTATGTTACTTGATGTTTAACTTCTGATAATGAAAGATAAATAAGTACTTGACTACAGATCCTCACAGTATTGTTTTAGAGTGATCAGGTAGAGATGAATTTGCATAACTGACAGCACAAATGATCAAAATAATAATTTATAGGAAAGATTCACTACAGATGGCAACCAGCACCTTATCTCCTGCAAACTGCTTCTCCACTATACTCCCGCTCTGATCTGGAGGAATTACTATGAGAGGAGACAAAAAAAGCAACGTATATGCTTTTTGATGAAAGAGCTAGAAAATATGCAAACTTCACCTCCCCTCACATGGGACAAATGCCATTTCTGTCACTATTAAGTTGAGGTAGCAACAGGCCAAGAAGGAAGACTTATAATCACCCAGGAATATTGTGTTTGCTTGCTTCATAAGAGATTCTTTTGTTTCAAACATTTTTCCATTTTAAAGTAGGAAAATTCTGTTTTGAAATTTACAGCAAAGTTTCAAAATATTGAAGCCATCTGTTTCAACATTTTCCTCTGCATTTTTATTTGTTCTGTTTTCTCACTTAGTGATATTTCTAAAGTTTGAAGTAAAAAGACAGTTTAAAACAAATTTTTAATGATCCCAAGTAAGTTTACACTGTTTAGATTGCATCTTCATACATTTTTATACAATTTTTCTATCAGGACAGAATTTTGGCAAGCATCAGTACCTTTTTGACAAGCTGGTGTCTTTAAAAAAAAAAAAAAAACTCCACTGGAAAAAAGCAAGTATGTTTCAGTAAAAACCAGAAGAAAATATAGTTTATTTAGAAGGATTTTTATCCAACAACCTTGGTTACACTCACTAGACAAGACACCTTACAATATTTAAACCAATCAAAGCAATCATTTGTATGCAGTACTTCTAGCTTTATGGAATCATATAATCTGCAAACATAAAGACAGGTGCTCCTAATACCAGTATATATTCAAGGGGCTAATTAAATTGGGCCAAAAAAACCCCTGTCTTCTTTAGCTACGATTTCACATCACCATCATTCCTTTCCTATTAGGGCTAAGTAATGTCGTATCTATTAGTGAATTTTGTTTATGACATCCCAGCACCCATGTTGTAAGAAGAGGTCTGAAACTATCATCTTTGTCTACATCTATGATTTCTACATGTGAGTGTGAGAAAACAAGCATGGTTACAAGAGTTTTGAAACTTACATAGCTGAAAAGAATTAATAAAGGAGGAAAACAGGTATGGAGAAGTGATGTGGAACTGACCATGCAGATATAAAACAAGAAAAAAAAGGGTTGGTGATATTCATATTTCTCATCTATAAATTTTTTATCTATTTAAAAAAAAAATACATAAATAAATAAATGCAGGCATGCAAATTGGTAATAATCTGACTGCCACAAGCACTTATCTGTAGGACAGCACGTAAACATGCCTGCCTAAGAATTGCACAGCTTCTCCTTAAAGAAAAAAATGTGGAGCATGGAGGCAACACCAAAATATTAGTTTTCTTTAATAGTAAAACCATTAAAATTTTACTCCCTTATTTGTTCATTTTCATATGCTACTTTTAATTACAATGGAAGTTGGACTACTTATTGGTTTCTGTTGGATATGACCAGTCTGGGAATTCCCAAGATTTACCTGAATAATAATATTCAATTCAATATTCAAGTTATGTTCAGCAGAGTGTAAAGCACATCTACACATAGCTTTTATTTCTTTCTGAACTATCATAACCACAATAGAAGGATTAGTGGGAGCACATAATTCATGCACTAATAAATAGAAATCGAAGTGGGAACTGCTGAAATGAAATCAGGAGTTAAAAGCCACTTGTTGTTATTCCCTGCACTCTATAGCGTGACGCAATTATATAATAGACATAGTTAATTTCAGACGTCCCAGGTGCAGGGTGGCTATCAAATCATGTTCAGACCAAGTACTAAATTATACTGTGAGACGCCTCAGTACTTTCAATAGCACCATTAGTTGAATAAATGCTGCATAATGCAAGCATTAGTATTCAAATCTGACCATAATTTCTAAAATGAAATGTGATCGCTTTGGGTACTTACTTAAAGCAAAAGGTATTATGGTTAGCCATTAGTATTACTAACACAATGACTGAATGTATACATACAACTTCATACCAAAAAGTGTATGTACAGTGTGACTTTCATTTATTTGTTCTAATTTTTCTTTAAAATTTTCATTCAAAAATCAACTTCCATATACTTAGGGAAAGACATTTTGGAGGTAACTTTGCAATAAATAATTTCAAAAGTGGAGATCCACATCTAGAGTCTGAAGTTTTATTTAGTGATGCTAATGAGAGTGTTGTCATAAATTTTAGCAGCACAAGAATCTACTTTTTATAATGCATTGTCACAGAAACATTCTTCAGGAAGGATTGTGTTCCTAGGGACTGAAACTTCAGCTGCAGCAGCATGCTGCTCATGTCTGAGCTCTGAGATTGCTTCGTTATTCCTCCCCTGAGAGTTCGATGGATTTGGTTCAAGCACCATTGAACGTGATGCTGTATTAATTGCCCTGGAGGGTAGCAAGGCCTTTGAACTGTGGCTGTGAGTGATATTTTGCTATAAGACATGTGTCAGCACTTGGCTGGTTAACTCTAGGGCTGGGTTGTAGAGCATGCTGGGACCAAGTATCTGGAAAACTACTTTGCATCCTAATCTTACATCTGTTTTCTATCATGCTGTGAGATTGACTGGCCATTCTATCAGAGAAGCATCATTCTGGAATAGACAGTCTAAGTAAAAATATTGTACTGTCAAAGAATATTAAGGATATGCCATCATCCCTCATAGTTCATAAAACCAGCTGGCAGAGAGAGACACCAAAGTAATACAGTGGCTGATGCTCTATCCTTTCTCCTGTAGAGGAAAAGGCTGTGTCCAACTTGGTACAGTAGAAACTAAAGTTAAAACAGTTCTACAGTCCCACTTGTCCCTGTCTTTGTGGGTATAACTTTTCTCCAGATATAACGGCAGGCAGAGTGTCTGTCACACAGTGATCTATCACATAATCCATTACCATCTGCATTAGAATAGCACCAAGAGGTCATAACAATGTTTTAGGAGTTATAGCACTCACTTGAACATTACAGATCTCCAGTTCAGTTCTGTCCTCCCAGAAGAGCTGAAATTCCTGTCTCCTTTTCCTTTGAAGAGAAGTAAGCCAGAACACCATACTGTATCCTGTCTCTGCACTCTTTTCTAAAGTCAAACCGGTTTGCATTATAAAACACAACAAGCATTGCTTCTGCAGCTGAGGCCATATGGACATTCACCTCGTACTGAAAAACCGAGGTTCTGATTCTTAGTCTGAAAACAGTTTCTGGTTTACGTACCCAAGGTGAAATACCCAAAAGTTACAACTTACTTATGCTCTGGCGATATCTTTGTATGGAAGGGATCATTGTCACAGTTTTTTGTGTGATCCCCAGTCCTGGACTATTTGCTACGTGTTTCAAACACAAGAAGCTCCTTGGAGGACACAGGTAGAGAAATGCTTAGAACAAAGCTCCTGATCTTCCTTAAGTACAGGAAGTTTCCAAGATGCTAAGCTCTGACAAACTCAGGGCAGTTGTGCTTGTGCACAAAAGCAGGAATTGTAGGAGTCTGCAGGATTTCAGTGAAGCAGAACCATTTTCATGTCTAGAGGCAGGTACGGAGGACAGGGGGAGTTAAACTAGCTGGTGAACTTAATCAGGATTAAGATTTCAAGTTCCACTTTCAGTGCCTAGATAATTTTTCTTATTTCCTCTCCTTCTTTCCTTCCTTTTTGCTTTCTTTCTGCTACTCCTTTTCTTTCCCTTTGCTTTTCTGATTTAGTCTATTAGGAATTCTCTGACAAAGCAGGGAACTAAACTTGCCACTGTTATCAATCAAAACCTACCTTTCTTTCCAAAAGGACATGAGCTACACCTTCTCCTTTTATCCCTACTGATAATAATGTTTGGTAGTAAAATTACTCTATCTTAGAAAGTGTACATAAGGTTCAAGTGGATGCATGAAAAAAATCAACTGTAAATTCACGAGATGTTAACAATGGTGCCATGTACACATCTCTATATTGACATATAAAGCAGAAATATTATATAAATTCTTGCATAAAATAATAAACCTTCCCTAGTCATTTATTTGATATTCTAAAATATCAGACAAAAGTAAAAAAAGATTAAGAACCCATACTAAACATTAAATCATAGGCTCTTTTTTTTTGTTTGTTTGGGTTTTGTTACCTCTCTACCCATCACAGCAGAAATATTTAGGAGAAAGAAATGCTGATACTTGAAGTTGAATATTTAATAAGGAGGTGACCTTAAGATTAAAAAGAGAATAATTTTGTAAATGCAAGATGCAGTATTTCAGATTTTACAGTCTGACAAAGACATACCCTATGACATAAGAAATACAAAGTATAGCCATAGTCTTTTGATCTAGGACAAGAAGTTGTCCTTCATATTGCTGCTAATGTGAATAAATAATAGAAAAATATTACCAATGCACCTGCAGCTGCTACCAATGGAGAGGTGTATCTAACTTCCTTTTAGGATTTTATTCAGTATGACGACAGCAATTGTGCTTCTATGTGACAGTACAAGAATCTGGATAGAACCTTCTCTGCAAAGAGAAGATAGCCCATCGACACTTACACTTGATGATTAAAAAGTTAAATAATAATCCCTTGCTAAGTAAAATGTCTTAAAACCCACACTCATCTACTTTGCTAGGGCCCAGTGCAATTATTGAAGCTGATGGAAAAAATTCCCATGAAAGCCAACACATGCAACAAAAGAGATAATAATGTCCCTAACAGGAGCAAGGGATTCATACCACAGGATACCCAGGGCCATTGCACTTCCTCCCTTGGCCCAGATCCCTGACTGGTGCAGTATTATATATTGCAATTCAGCTGTTGACTGCCAGAGTCCATCTGTAAGTGTAAGAAGTACTTTTTCATGTCCTAAGATGTTACCTTGTTTTCAGTTTCAAAGGAAAAAGAGCTAGCTAGAAGTCTCTAAATCTGTCAAACAAGAAAGTTTTTGCACTAAGTAGCAGTATAGTTTGTAGGCATTTATCAAGATAGCCCATCAGGTTGACACCTGACATGTAAATTGTATAGTAAATCTGACAGCTCAAATTTTAATGCATCCACCTAGTCCTGTCTTGCACAGTTACTATTGCAATAAATTTTTTGAAAGCATCCTTAATATCCATTTCAAATCTGGCTTATTTATCAAGTTGACATCACATCAACCCAGTTTATTTAGAACCAGCTATTTGAAGATAGCTCAGTCTGTGATTATTAAATTAATTACTGATGCAAGTGACAAGTATTATTTTGCATTCATATTCCCTGTTAGTTTTTAATCAGCTAAAAAAAAATCCTCAACACACACAATATATTTGATCATTTGAATTGAAAGCATTACCATGCCTGTAGGCCACAGGATTACACTAAACTATCCCTCTCTCGTAGTTGCTTGCTCTGCAGGATATGTTTTCTTCTCATAATAACCTGATATCCAAAGAAGCAATGAGTTACGACTTCCAAGGCCAAGTCAAATACTCACAGCCATCCAAAAGAAACAGCTCTGCTGTACTGCAAACAATGGAATAGGCACTTTCAAAGCACTGGTGCTATTTACAGCTTCATGTGCTGTAAACTGGGGACTGCAACCACAGAGATGTCACCACCATCCTGGGTGCTGAGCGACTTCACTTCCTGCAGAGATCTGCAAGAGCTCCTTGCAGGGCCATCCCTGCATTTCATAACACTGGGATGCAAAGTAGATAGGAGTTGTTTTGTAGGGTGGGATTTCTGGGCTGTACGTGGTCTAGAAAAAATTAGTGTCTCTGAATTCTGTTTATACTAGCAAGGCTCTTTGGTAATAGGCAGGTTTAATGGTCCCTAGGAGGAAAGTAAAGAACACTACTATTTAATATGCCTTGTAAATAGCAAATTATAGGCTGAGGGAAGATACAAAATTGAAAACATTGCTGTTCTACTGAACAGGAATGACTCCAGCCTTCTCTAAGCATAGTGTCTGTATTTATCACCAGACTGGACAAAAAACCTCAAAACCACATTCTTTCGCCACAATAGATCTTAAGTGTTGTTTCTAAAAAACATATTTACACCTACCTTCGATTTATTCTTTCATTTTTTAATAACAATTTTTAAGAATCATTATCCAGTAGTCATTTGAGAGATGCAATGACAAATAAAAATAACTCCCAAACTGTTTCTCTCACTAATTGGATGGGACCTTTCTTGCAAGTTTCCATTTTATTAATTTCATGCCTCTGACTCATTTCATATCCAGGCCAGCCTTTATTACAAAAAAAAAAAAAATATATCCAAGATTGCCTTTGGTTGTAGAAATAATCTCCTTTCTCAGCCTTCTATGTTATTTATCAAATGACTCCATCTGTTCCTTAAAAGAACCTATCCAAAACAAACTATTAGAAGCAGAAACAAGGAAAAAAAAATCTTGCCAGTCCCATTTTGTTTTATCTTTGAAATAATTGGAAGATACATGAAGAGAGAATGCGCATGTAGAATACAATATTTTAGGGACTCATTATATCTTTGAGGACAAGTTCTAATGCCAGGACACTTGAAAAACAGCAGAAACAGATTTTAGGAATGCTGAACTGCAAATGAGCAACTGCAAGCGTGGATCAAGGTCTGGCAGATTAGTGTGATGTACCTGAGGACAAGTATGTGTCTTGATAAACAGTAATAGTGACACACTAATTTTGCTAAATTATATGGGGCCAAAAAAATTGAAGTCAATTGTATTATGATTATAGCTACAAGATCATTTGTTTCATATGTAAGAACTGGTTCAATTAAAAATGATATATTGGAACTATCAGATACCATATTTCTCAGGGAGAGGGATATAATTTTCATGGTTTTCCATTTTAAAACCTATTCTGGAACTAAATATTTGTTGTTCTAACAAATAAATCAAATACATTCACAAAACAAACGTAATTTTTATTTTGATCTGCATTAGGCTTAACAAGCTCCTAGTTATACTAAATATGTTAGCTTCTGACTTTTAGATCCAAAGCTTCTGATATGTCTAAACTAAGATTTCAATGTAGCTAGACTCCAAATATTATTTTATGTCTACCTCTTACCTTCTTTCACACCTTAACCCTGTTTCCATCCAGTCTACTTACTGGCCTATTTTTTGCACAAGTTTTCTTTTGCTACTTGAGAAAATACAGGTATTTATCTGGCAGGACCAAACCAGCTGTGAGTTTTCATTCCAGTTGATTCAGACAGTTTAATGTCTCAAAGGAAGAGAGGTTGGTGGCAAAGCTTATCTCTTCCCCTAGTACCACTAAGGAAAACAGGGAAAAGAAATCTTTCCAACTCTTCACCTATGTTATGTTCACTTCAGTTATGGTTAATTGATTTCCTCCTTCCCACCATGGTCATGGGGAAAGGCACTGCCTTCCTGTGTCTCCAGACCATCCGAGTTAAAAGGAGGGGTAGTAACTGCTAACTGCAGAGAAGCAGCAGGCTGTGCCTAGAAGACAGAGGAAGGAGGTAACAGCAGAAAACCCAAATATCAGCCAAGAAAAAAAAAAAAGTCCATGCTTGTATTGCTAAAAATGGCAATCAGGATAAAGGCCCCAGGGATCTTTATTTAAAAGAATACAATTCCTAAGGTAGGTATAAATATAAAATAATTAGCATGTAATAAAAACTGTTGGCAAGAATGATATAATACACTTTAAATTATTTGGCTGGATTAGAAGATAGTAGTAGAATTGCTCCTAATAATAAATATTGTCCTGGTTTTCTGCTGACATGGTAAACTCTGATGACAATGGCCTAATCCTTGAAAAATTACTCCTTTGGTTTCAACAACAGTATTTGGAAAAGCTGATCTCTGTGTTACTACCTCATACCAGATGGTCAAGCAATGACCAGGGAAATATTTTACCTATACTGGAAAGGTCAGATTATTATTTTTTTTAAAGAGAAAAAAAAATCCCAGATTTCAGGTTTTATGCTATTTCATATGTGTATTTCCAGCTTATTTAGAAGTAGCACCAGATTTTGGGCTAAAGGTTCCCAACAGCCTTCAAAAAGTGTCCTGACTAGAACATTTGAAGCCAGCCCTGCCCTATACCTTGCCATCAACTGTCACAGGTAATTGATGTTATACTCATTTCTCTGCATTTTGAAAACAAACACACTAGGTAATTGGAAAACTGAAGCAAATATAATTGTTCAGAAATTTCTCATGCTTTATCCTGATTTTGCAGTGCCTGTGACTCACTAGTAATAAACATTTTTCTATCCAATCAAGCACCGTATCTTTTCCAGCTTGAGTTAGTACACAAGACTATTTGGAAACATTTTGCAGGCAGTTGCTACAGTTTTCATCTCAACTCCTATGTGTTCTGGTAGAAAGACAAGGATTTATTCTTTCCACAATAATTTCTGCTTTTGCTTTTTAATGGTCCATTTAAAACAAGCTGCTAAGTGATCTTGGAAAGAACCTGCAACTTTCCGATCATCCTAAGCAAGCTTAATAAAATGCTCAAACATCTAACTTAGAAGTCAGTCATGAGGGCTTCTGTATTTCACTTCAGGTACCAGAACGTAGCAGGAAGAAATGATGGATCTGATATGCCACAAAGACAATCCATGTATTTGCCCTACAGGACTTGAGAAATGACCAAAGAAAACACTTACCCACTTCACAAATGGATGATCTCTCAAAGATACAGAGATGCTGTAGATGATCTTGAAATTTGAAGAGGTTTTTGGTAACTACATAAACACAAGAATTCATAAAGCCTAGCTCCTTTGTTGCTTGTTGTTATTCTCATTTTCAAAGGCTCAGTATACCATTGCATTCACCTTAATACAGCCCACCTAAAAAATAAACACAATAAAATTAATAATATTCTTTTAAAGTAAAATTAATATGACTTCACCTTTCTGTTCCTGTAGGTTTCCTCCTGAAGAAAATACTAGAAAAAGACCATTTTTCCCAAATAGAAGCAGAAAACTCACAGGGGACTTCATTACACAGGTCTTCTAGACTGCATCTGAGTGCTATACAAAATCTCAAGATTTATGTGTATAAATTGTTTTAAAAGCTGATCAAATCATTGTCATTGAAGCAAGAATGTTAGCTAATGGATTGGCCTTACCAGAAGACACCTGTACATTTTATTTATAATTTATAAAATCATGTAGATACTCTTTGTATTCAAGGTATACTGATAAATAAGCTCATCATAGATATCTGTGGATGCAGCACATATAAACTGGCCCATAGTTAAGCATCAGGGGTTCATGCTTTCTGACAAAATACTACCTTTTCAGTAGAAATGTCTACGAAATAAGAATTTATACTGAATTCACCTGCAGTGATGTATGTTAATTAAAGTAGATCTACAATGTATATGCTGTGTGCAAATGCAAGCTTGCCTCATCTATGCTGCAAGCTAACCAAAAGCCAGAAGTCATGAATTACCCACTGATTAGGTACAATTAGTAGAGCCCAACTGCTTTGCTTAATATATTAACTTACGTCTAATCTATTCCACTATACAAGTACTTGGTCTGGAGCTGACTCATATACCACAGGATATAAGTAGGGACAGGAAAAGTGATATGCTGTGTATTTCACATAGATAATTGTCTAGCAAGCTGCAGGGAGTCTCAGGTTAGGAAACTTGATTGTAATGTAAAAAAACAATAGTGAAATTAATATCTGGGAAAGGGTTCACTCATTTGTCATTCAACAAGTATTGATATCAGATATGAAAGTTTAACTAATGATGATGAGACACTCAAAGACAAGTATTCCTTCAAAATTAAATTGCCATTTACCAAGACAATGAATTAGTAAAAGTTTTGCAGTCAGCTCAACAGCTTAGATACAACATTCTTTACAGCAATGTCCTGAAAAACATCCAAACTTCTCGTGCTGTACATTTCTGAGCTACCAGATACAGAGTCAAATGCCTGGATCTAGGAAACAAATTGAGGCAATATATTAGTACTTGAAATGGGAAGAGGAAATATGTTTAAAATACCATCTTTCTGAGTTTGGAGCACTGCAGATGAAAGTTGTGTTGTCCTTCACTTTGACTTTCCCTCTTACCAAAAGTACATTACTTATGATCAAATGTCAGATTGACATGACTGAGTTCTGCTGATCTGCCAATATTACCAGCTTTTCTGATCTGATAAGATGTTCATTTCAAAAATACTTTACCTTATCAAAGAAAGATGAAGGTCTCAATGTCCTTCTACCATGTTATTTAACACTGAACATGCCCATGAATTCTTCAACATTGTCTCACTCTAATGACTGGATTGCTCACAAGATACAAAGAAGACACCACATTTTAGAAACAGAGCTGTTACTTATTTGGCGATTTTTATTTATTTTTATTAATTTCATCCTGGTTTCAAAATGAGACTGAAAACATAAAACCTTCACACTAGTTCACTTTGTTGTTCCTTAAAATATTTTCACATAGTTACTTGACTTGCAAATGTATATGCTAATACTGATGAAGGAATTTGACATTTCAAACTATCTACCTGTTAATACAATAGAATGAAATTTCAGCTAGGTTCAAAGTCACCAGTAAAAGGGGAACTCTGCTTCCTTGGGCAAGAGGAGAAATACAATGACCTTCAATCATCTTTCCATCTAGTTTTAGTGTACAGAAGAGCATACTTGCCCTCAGTGGGGGGTGTGATAAAGCACCACATCATGGAGAAGAGAGCCTACAAGCTTTAGGAAAAACATCGATATTTTTGGAAAATGTAAAATAAAACCACTGGGAAAACTGGGAAATCTAGGTGCCTACACAGCACATGGTTTTGTTGTTCATAACTCAGAAGTAAAAGCCAGAGACAACAGGAAGATAAGCAATCTTAATAAGGAGAGCTTTAGAAAGCTATCAGCTTCTTCAGCCGCATTTCCAGCTGGTACACATCAGCAGAGTCCACTGAAGTCAAAGGCAACAAGTACACTAGCAGAAACCTAGTACTAAGCTCAACAGAGATTAGCTAAAGGTGGGCTGAACTTCACTGAGCTGGGTTTGTTTTTAATGGCCCCACCTATCTTTCCTACCAGCTCACTGTTCATCGAAATGTTTGTGTAAAACTAAATTGCAGATCTCTACCCAAGAAACTAAACCAGGTTTGATTAAAAGCAAACAGGAACTCTTGAGTTATTGCAGGGGTTTGTTTACTTAATTCGCTTCAGTCCACACTTCGTTACAAGCGATCATACTGCCTTCCTAGGGAATTCAAAGTGTGAGCTATTCATGACAAGCACAGGGTGAAACCTGATCACAACTTATTTGTATATCATTGCATTTTTAATACAATATTGAATTTACAAGAGGCACAGACATAGGGCAGACGAGCTGTAAATCAGCTGCAAGCAATTTCCACATCTCTAAGGTATGAACAGCGTCACGGCCCCTCTCTTAGCAGGAAGCAATCAACAGCCAGAGAGAAAAGCCATGAAACATCTTAATCAATAGCATCAGGGCTAATAATTACTGTAGATTGCTTATTCTAAGTTTCTAAAGACAGGTGTTATAATTTTCTGTGTGTTACAAAAGGCTGAATGTGCAGATATTTAGCCAATATTAATACATTTTTAAAATGCGTTCAAAATAATTTTCAATTTTAAATATGTAAATGCAGTCCAACAACATTACACTTCCAGGTTATAATGTGTATAATAAAATATAACAAATATTTACAATAAAAACTCTTTCAATTAAAATACTCATTTTCAGCAGCATCTGTATTTTCTGTGAGAGCATATTGATCCTAAATTAACTTCCTTCCAACTATATAAAATATATTTAGTTTTCTTTTCAGAATGGCTTTCCAATGACTGTTTCAGTTGATCCAAGAAAATTTTTTTAGGTAAGTATTTTGGGGAGATATTTTCTTGTGTCTGGATTTTCATTTAAAATGAAAACAAATTCCCAAATATCATGTTTTTCAAAAAAATACAAATTCCATGTTTTTCTGGCTCCAATACTCAGAATTATTTATTGCTTCAACATACAGAACAGAACCTTAAAAAAAAAAATAGTTTTTTTCATATCATGGACAAAGGCAGATTATTCTTCACTATGGAATTACCCATTATTTTTTCAAATTTCACTGTTGCATTAAAAAAATTTAAAAGTGCTAAGGCTCTGCAGGCAGAAATCTGGTTATATTCTTTTCACATGTAGGGATTCCTAACAAAAAGAATGCTGCTTTACATAAAACAATAAAATTTCAAGGACCTGATTCTAATATTAATCTGCCATTGTGTCTGAAATTAATTACTATGTAACTAGAATTAGATAAAATGCAAATGGTGTTTTTAACACTACCAACAGCTGTTTGAAATGACATTTATCTGAAAACATTGGCAAAACAGAAATGCTCCTTCACAAGGTACATGGCACTGAATTTGCCAGCTATCTAGCACAGTATAGCGAAACCTCTTTCTTACATAAGGAGCCCTATATAACAGACAAAATCATGAATATACAGCATGACTAATACAGCTCTTCCCCCCAGCTCCTGCTAGGTAAGCAAGGACATGTAAAAGAAGCACGTCTGAGAGAATGCCAGCACTCGTGACCCCCTCAGTGTCAAGAAATTATCAGAAATACCTACCACAGGGAACTACACAGCTAATGAAAACAAAAATGATCTGAACCTCAAGGATAATGATAGCTCAATGTCTAATTATCCGAGATGAATTTTTGATGACACCTCCTCCGGCCAATTAGGTTGCTAGTCACCAAAGAGTGCTTTTGGCAAGGAGGGTTAAACAGAAGGCTGGAAAAAAACCAAGAGAAAATAGGACTGCAAATGCTGGAGCCAGAAGGGTACCAATTCTTCAGCCACTCTTCTCAGCAGCAGAAGTAGGCTCTGTGGGATCCAAGAGAGCTACGACAGGTTTAGATCAGAGTGAGAGGGAAGAGGATCAGCAGACCTGGGAAGCTTCCCACAGCATCCAGGGTAAGTACTACCACCCCCGCGAAACCCAGTCTAAGCTGAGCGCTACAACCTCTCCCCACGACCCACAGCACTGGCACCACACACAGCTGCGCAGCCTGCTCTGCCATTCACTGCCCTGACAGACAGGCTCTCTGAGCAAGGGCTGTGGTACAGTGCCCAGAGACCTCATCACTCCCTGTGTGCACTAGAAATTGCACATGCCCCTGCCACGGCCTTCAGGGCTTTGTTCATCATGTGATAACGCGCATGTTCCTCTCTCATGACCTGCAGCACTGGTCTCAGACTTTGGCCAGAAAAAGATGAAAGGAAATCAATTTGGCTGCTGGTCAGCAATAAAATAAAAAGTAGCTATAAAACAGTAGAAACTAGGCATAAAAAAGGCCCTCTACTCCATGTATATAAATCAGCATAGCTCCATTAAACTTCTCTTTAACAATCCCAAATGCCAGCACCAACATCAGTCAGCTACACTTACCTCCATAGCCCACTCAGGCATTCAGGACATCATGTGGCAACAACATTAGTTCACTCTTATTAAGCTTCTCCAGCTATTTTTCCAGCACAAGGAGAAAAATGACATGGCAACTTCTGGAAAAGACTGATGAAAATTTCACTTAGTTGGATTTAAAAACTTGTTTGGTTTAAAGCAGTTGTTCTGCTACAAAGAACAGACCTCTTCAAACCATTATGTTTGTGTGGCAAGCTGGAAGAGTGGAGGGAAGACAGACAGAACAAGCAGACGTCATTTTTCTTGGTTTTTCTTCTTCCTCTTTGAATTTTACAAGTTTGCAACTAGCAAAGCTCAGGTTTTTGATCTAGAGCCAGATAGACAATCTTTTTAACCAGAGCCAGCATTTACCATAGTGAAAAAATATCCACCAGAACCTTGTATCTTGTCATTTTCAATAATCCTACTGTATCCCACTGGGACTATTTTTTCCTAAGCAATAAATTTGTTCTCACCCAGTAACCTACCACCCTCTGATCCCCATTATTTCTGAAGCTTGTTACAGATAGATTTAGTTACAATTCTTTCTTTTTTTGCTGTTCCATGAAGCAGAAATGCTATGTCATACCTGCATAACACATTGCTCATTCTCTCTGAGAAGCTACTGAGACAGTTGGTATCTCGCTGAGATGTTTATTTTAGACTTTAGCTGATAAGCACAGTGCAGCAAAGGAGGTGCATATAGGAGGTAAAGCAAAAATATCACTAAAACAAGTCTAGAGAAGGTCTGAGGTATAACCTGTTCCTCAGTTCTAGAAAATATAAACAAATCAGTTGTGTTAGATTTAGACTTGCTTGACTTAAAATTAATTTCTGCAATACCATCAGGCATTAATATTGACATTTCATAGTATTTGAGGTGCTATTTGTATCTGTACACTAGACATACACCAGACAGTTTACCTTCAATGCAAGCAGCTGGCTACTCATTTGGGAAGCCAAGGTGCAATAGTGTGGCTACTATCACCTTATGACCCTTAAAGACAACTGAACAAAAACTGCAATGCCAAAATAGCTCCAGATGCCTCTTGTATTTGGAACTGACTGCAGTCACCACCTGTACATACAAGAAATCAGTGCTACTCTGTACTGTCTTTTTACCAGACATACTAAATGACCTATCTTATGCCTGGTAGGCTGACCATGTATGTTGGCCCTATAACATAGAGTAATACAATAATTTAAGTTAGAAGAGGCTCTTAAGTCCAACATCTTCCTCAAAGCAGAACTAACTTTCAAGTTAGATTGCTCAGAGCCTTGTCCAGGTGGGTTCTGAATGGCTCCAGGGATGGTGATTCAACAGCCTTTCAGGGCCCTGTTCCATTGCTAACAACCATTTGTTGTGAAAAACAAACGTTTCCTCTGGCCATTCTTAAGAAATATCCTAGTGAAAAGACGACCTGAAAGAGAGCAACAAACCATGTTAAAAAGTTTTAATAATTCCATGAAATATGGTAAAGACTCTGCTTGTGAGTCTAACTGGTGGCAGTGGTATGACTGCAGGGTTACTTTATGTTTGCCCTGCTGCTATCTGAACAAAAACATGATAGTTCTGGCAAGCTCATGCTGAAACATACATTGCCATAGCACTAATGTGGTGTCACCATTCTCCTGTTCTCAGCCAGACCGTCCCAACGCTTCTCTTCAATGCCGATGAACTCAAAATATTCTTAGGATAGTTTCACCACCAAGCTTCTATGGTTCAGTTTTCCACATTTTAGAAATTAACTTCTTTCTTCCAGACATGGGCGTATGCTAACTTCCCTTAGGCAAAAACATGATATCATTGATGTATTCATAATCTAACCTTCTACTAACAAGCAAAAGCAAATTAACAATTTGAAAAAGCAGTTATTTGATACAACTTGATTCAGTTATGTTTATTTCCAAAGAATGCCTTGGGTAGGGTTGATCTAAACCAGTGACAAGCACTGCTTTCTGCTGTATACCTAAACTAAGACTAAATTAACAAACTCTTTTAGTTTGTAATCAGGTTATAAAAATAAAGTGCGGCAAACAGAAACTAACCTGTTTGTTTTGTAAGTAATGTATGTTCTGTATCCAGACCTTAATTAGACCACATAGTAAGAGATTTTTATAGGCGGATTTTTATAGACACTTTTCCAGACATACTGTGCTCCTGATATTCCTCTCCCAAGCCTCAATCCACACCTTGCTAAATAACTTTTATAGGTCTAATTAAACAGGCTGGTGATTCAGTAGTAATCCTATTAAAACAACAGTACTTGAGAACTGGCGTTCTTACTATAGCATCCTCCTTTCTTGCCAGTAGGATTCCATAAAAAGAGCTACTGGTAAGATCTCAGGACATTTCTATATTGCATAATCTGATGCCATCCTAGAAACGCTTCAACTAATTCTGTGTGAGCTGGATTGCCTACGCAGTCCAATGCAACACCAAGAAAGACAGATTAACTCTACTGCCAGAAGTGGTATGGCAGTGGTAGTGTGGCACTGCACCCAAGCTAATTACGTGCTTTGCTGCTATACTCCTCCTTCTTATGGAACTAGGAGAGAGTGAGCATTATTCACTGGAAATACTTCCTCAGATTTTTTATGTCTAATGTTATTGAAAGAGAAGATAAACTTCCATCTTTGAAATGTTGCTTAGAATTTAATAAGGATCTATAAAAATTACTCTCCAAAATAGAAGAATTCAATTGAGAGTGATTTATTTCATTTTATTCTGGTATTATTAAATTTAAGGAGGCATTCTATAGAAGGCATGCAGGCCCATTAAAGTTGATAACAAAGCTCCTGATATTGGAATTGAAGCCACAATTCCTGAAGATGACTCAGAAAAATCAGAGACTGGTTATGATACTCTATTCAACTCTGCAGGCATTTCCCATAAAGAATAAAGTGTTGGAAAGCCCTCAGAAATTATTACACAAAGATGCTCATGCTCCAGGACTACCACTTTTCTAAGAACTCCCTTCAGTCACAAATATGTCTCTCACATAAGAATTTGTGTCTTGAATACTCCACCAGTATTATCCAGGTAATTTTGGGACTCATGAAAGAATAGAGGCAGTTGCTGTCAGTCAGTCCTGCTTTAACCTTCCAGAATCGTCGTGGCACATTTTGTGAATGCACATTATAAGTTTGATTGTATTTAGCAAGCTGATGCTGCACTTTCCAAAATTAAGGGGATTTTTCTGGACTCTCTAAGAAATACAAAATTATGTGCTAAATTTTATACTCAGTTATATAGGAGTAGTTTTACTACTCATATGAGGCATTTTTTTACTACTCTGATGGAACAATTTCTATGCTATAAGAGACTGAAAAAGGCTTCCTATCACACTTCCAGCAGCATCTTTAAACATGTTGAAGTTATCCTCACACTTCAAACTCCACTTCACAGTAAGAAGTTTTTTCCTGTGTAAACTTTATCAATCATTTTTATGGCAGAAGGTGAAATAGTTTGAATAAAATAAGATACTCTTACCCAGAACTAATTCCGTACTTTTAAAGGAAATTTTGCAATTCTAACATTTTTTAAAATACGTTTTGCTATGGCTGAAACAACAATACATTTCTTTACTACCTTTATGGATTAGGTTGATCGATGCTGCAGTCTAGAAATGCTTTTATACTAAGAAAACACAGTTGAATTGATGGTTTGCAGCCTCAGTCTCCCCAAAATGCACTATTCCTTAATCTTGAGCCAAGAAACTAAAATACCTAGAAATATACAAATTTCCTGCAAAATCCATTCCTAACCCAGATTTTTTGTTAGCAACTAACATTGTAGGGTTGTCTGCAACAACCCCCAAAATCATAACACACGAACTCTACCTTACATAGTTTCCTGAGAAAGCTCCAGCCAACAAAGAGTTAAACACTGCAGCAGCAAAACACTTCCTATCTGCGCAATCTGTGCCACTAAAATAACAATTCCTCTTATTTCTACCCTGCTCATAGGGAACCAGCAGGCCTTTTACTCATTATTATTTATTTCTTTGATCTTCTCTCCCCTTGAACCTTACTGCACTTCCTTTTACAAGTTTTCCAGTTCTTTGGCAAAGGTGTACATATCAACACCATCTGGCTGCATGTAAAGAAACATGACTACATGCTTCCCCGAAGACAAGCCCGCTGCGCTAGCCATGAGCCACTGACGTGATTTCCATCTCAGAACTTCAGAAGTGTTCTACTCAAACACCATTGCAAGCATTTCCTCACAACAGAGGAGAAGGGAAAAAATCTAAACCCTCCACTGGATCTATAATAGTAGGGAATGTGCATCTCATGTTTTATGAACACAAAAATTGCAGGCTCAATTATGTGTTACTACTATGTGCTCTGCCTGCCAAGCCACTGCTCTGTTTCCGGTAAGTATGCAGCCATATAATGAAAGGACAAACTATAGATCTTGTAAGTTGTTTTTAAATACTGCTTTTTGCACATTAAAACTATCATGGGAGAGGCTTTGCATCTTAGGAAAAATGTTGGCATACCTTGTCAATTGTTACTATGTTTTACCAAAATATTTAACCAATTGAGTAATAATAACCTCTATTTAACATACTCGCAAGTGGTGAGCAATCTCTGCTTTCCAGCTGTAGATTTATGACAAAGTAACATTAGAAGCAGCATTCTTAAACCAAAGCCTGTCATTTGTTAGTTAATTTCCACAAGCACATATTTGTATGTCTAAATAACATAGGCAGGACTCCCATGACAAATTAAAGTTAATGGAAATTGTATGCATCTCTTAATTCTTGGAATCGAAATAATATCAGCACTGCATGCAATACTAAATGAAAGCTCACTATGAGCCTTTTAAGCACAGCACTTTCTTCAGCTCGCTACCTTTGGCTATGCAGTCCATTTCAGTTTATATTCAGAAATTACCCATCGTTAAGCTGCTTTGACTAATTAACCAAACTGAGCATTACATTTGTTGAAGTGTCGTAATCTGTTCAAGTCAAGCTCAGCTCCATCTAGTGATACACTTATCAAAACCATAAATACAGCCAGAGGCAAATATTACAATCACTACTTTGCCCTCAGGACCCCAAAGAGTCCAAAGCTAAGCCTAGACAACATATTGTCAGCAGAGGCCCCCTCTCTGCAGCGTGTTTCGTCTTGACCATATGCCAAAGCCAGGTTTGTTGCCATTTTAGCTATCACACAGAGCACATTACTGTATCTGGGCCATAGCTTGAAGACTACTGATTACAATCAGCCAGCTCTGAATGAAATACGTTTACATACAGAGAAGGGATTTGTTAAAAAAAGCAAACAAAATATTATGGAGACAAATTCAAATGAATGGCTGGACGTGCACTTTGAGGCCTGCACCTTTTAAAGTAAAAAAATAAATTCAGAACTTTACTCCTCTTTACCAAATTGTCTATGACAGAAGCACGCTGCATTTGGACACTATCTTGGCTTAATTCAGTCAATAAATTTTGCAAAGCAAAGTTCAGCACACCACTCCAAAACAATCTCCTGCTTCACTCATTCAAATATATCTATATACACTCCTCTGCACGTGCATGTGTAATAGTAAGCCAAGAAGGACAGAAATTTTCAGTCCACTGCAAAAACCAACTATACAGGTTCCTGAAACCTGATAACTACTAGAAATGCAAATAAAGTCCTACAATGTTAGAATTTTCAAATACATTGTTTATAAGTTTGCCATTTGTATTCTTCTAAAACATAGATGCTTTATAATCATCCTGAAGAAAATGTAGAACTGTTCTCTCTCTCAAGATGCAGAGAATGTGCAACACAAATATACCCTAAATTAAAAAAAAAAAGGAAAAAAAAAAGACATAAAAAAGGCTCCACATTAACAAACTTGAAGACAGATACTACCTTATTACATTGGATTGTACCAAGCACAACAGACACTTATAAAAATGAGAATACATCATTTACTTTTTATTTCAAGACAGACATTGACAGTGAATTTGGAAGCCAGCTGTACACAGAGCATATCAATAGTCTTTAAGGTCTCGTTTTATGCTAGATTTCTGTGAAGTTTCAGACTTCTTATTCACTAATTCTTTAGGCATAAAAACACCAGCAGGCACCAAATGAAATTATCAGGTAGAAGGTTTAAAGCAAACAAAAGGAAGTACTTTTTCACACAATGCATAATTTAATTGTTGAATTCCTTGCCACAGGATGGTTTGTGTGCCAAAGTCATAGGCCAGTTGAAGAAAAAAAGCATAATTTAGAGAACAGTTTCACCAAGGTCTATTGTATAAATAGGGCAAATATAATACGCAACTCTGGAATTCCTAAAACCACAGAATGTTGGAATTTGGCAGAGGAAGTAGGGGGAAGTATCATTCCACTCTCGATTTACTCCCATTCCCCTCGCCGGGGGGGGGGG
>JAVJGI010000003.1:8654661-8713475 GCA_035590275.1 Ibycter americanus
GGGCAGCCTGTGCCAGTGCCTCGCCACCCTCACAGGAAAGAATTTCTTCCTAATATCTGACCTAAATGTACCCTCTTCCAGCTTCCAGCCATTCCCCCTTGTCCTATCACTCCATGCCCTTGTAAGAAGTCCCTCCCCAGCTTTCCTGTAGGCCCCTTTAGGTACTGGGAGGCTGCCATAAGGTCTCCCCGGGGCCTCCTCTTCTGCAGGCTGAACAGCCCCAACTCTCTCAGCCTGTCTTCCCAGGAGAGGTGCTCCAGGCTCTGATCATCTTCGTGGCCTCCTCTGGACTCAGTCCAACAGGTCCATGTCCTTCTTATGTTGGGGGGCCCAGAGCTGGATGCAGTACTCCAGGTGGGGTCTCATGAGAGCGGAGCAGAGGGGGAGAATCACCTCCCTCGACCTGCAGGTCACACTTCTTTTGATGCAGCCTGGGACACGTATTCATCAGATGTTGTTTTGTTGCTCTAAGAAATGTTTTCAGTTTATATTGTATCAGCCTTTTTTACAATTTGCACAAAACCAAATCTTTCTTTGTTAGGGATCATCTTCTCCAGCTGTTTTTTATTGCACCTGAGATTATGATCTTCTGTTCACATCATTATTCTCAGGAGACTCTATGGAGGAGGGGTAAAGTTTTCATGCAGCAAGAGAGTTCAAATCTCTTCTCACAGAAAATACCTACTGTCTTCCAAGAACTATAAACTAAAACTAGATTTAAAAGCAGGATTAAGACATTCATTGCAGACATGAACAATGGTGGTCAACAAAGCCCCTGGAGAAAAAGCCATGAAGAGATCATAATAAAAAAAATATAATCATAAAAGAAAAAAAAAAAAAGAACTGACAAAATCACTTTTCTTAAATGTAGGGGGCCAGGGGTGGCAAGAGAGAATTTTCCTTTGAACAGAGTTTTAAAGTCTTGTTGCCACTTGTTTCCTGGATGGCTCTGTGCAAGTTCTTTCACCCCTCTACATTCCTCTGCTCCCTGGTTTCTGCACAGTGGAGACAATAACTGCCCTTGTGAATTGCATTGAGATCTATAAAGAATGAAGTATGGTTAATAGATAACTAGCAATATCACATTTAAGCACATCCTTCTAATTCCAGCTCTTCTCATACCATCATTCTCTACAAAAAGTCACCTCAAACATCTTTTATTTTTTAAAAAAAAAGCAATAGTTTCAAGTGATTACATTTATAATTTTAATAAAGTAAGAGTTTTACAGTAAGATACCATGCACCCAAGAATTCATTACTTTTGCTTTCAGATTTTAATAAAAATACACTATGAATTATTTAAGCTAAATGAAACTTGCTAAGATAAATTAATTTAGTACATGTTGTGATGCAGTATATTCTGGCTTTAATTGTGTTTGCTGCTTACTGAGTATAGTGATTCGTAAAGTCCAGTAATACATTTTCCTAGCCATTAGAAACAAGAACCTTGGGAGTGTTATATCATTTTCATTACTCAGAGACTTTTTACTTGTTTTTTGATAAAACGTTAAAGTTAGGTTATTACACTAAAAAACCCAAACAAATAGTGAAAATACTGAAGGGTTCAGAGCATTTCTCATGTACCTCTTCTAATTCAGCACTAGTCAGCAGTACCTAGGAATAATCCCAGGATGATGTGTTTTCAGAAGCTGCTGTGCAAAAATTGTGAGATTCCATTTGTTATTGTTTAATTCTCATTGTAAAGTAAAAACAGGGTCCCAGGAAAGTCGGTAATAATTTTGCTTCTGACATGAGCAAAATGAAAGACTCAATCCATTGCCTAAATATAGTTATTAGTGCCATGTGAGATGTCCTGGGAGACTCCACCTGGCTCCAACTGACAGTCTAGCAGTGCTTGAGTTTTCTGCAGGTCCTGTTCCTGTACCTGCCAGCCTTACGGGGAATCCTTGGATGACTGGAACACCTAAAATGACACTGAGCTCTACTTGAGATCACTGAACTGAGCCCAAGATGTCTCCCATTGGACAACCCAGATTGATGGTGCCTTACACAGATACTGTTGTACATGTCTGCTGACAGCCCCAACCTAACAGATCTGATGGCATTCCTAACAGAAAAATATACATTAAGATATTTATATATAATTTACATATCTTTATATACAAATATTTTTAAATAAAGATGCATGTTTAAAAGGAATCATCCTTTCCATTCATCTATGCTGTTAAGTCTCACAAAGACTACGTAACAAAGATCACAACCAATGCTATACAGGTAAAAACTGCTTAAATCTCTTTTCCAAAATGTTTTGCGGGGTAATTTTCTTGAAGGATCAGGTTGCAGAAAGCAGGATTCTCTTTTGGAAGTTCTATACTCTGTATTGCTGAGAATAACATTTGCTTCTATAAAAAGTAATGAGCAGAAATTCTAAAGAACTCTTTATGTCATTGCTAGCTTGTGAAAGAGATGTGGTTGTTCACTTTTATCAGAGTGGGATACTTTTCCAGGTTTTGCACATTTTAATGGAAGCTGTGAGTTCTCTGCATGTCTAGAAACCAGACTAAATCTATTTTTCAGTTTATGCTAGAAATGAAGCCTGTATTGAGTTTTCTGGGTAAATTAATCAAGAAAATAACCTCATTATCAGGGAGGCAGCTCAGTTTAGGAAGAGTGATGCAACGGTCTTCCAGAGTCAATTAATACTCACTATCCAGGACAACAACATTTGAAACTGCAACAGTGTTAAAAAGCTGGAATCATATAAAAAAATAAAGCGATCAGGTTTGCTTGGATGAACTCAAAATCAGATTTTTTCCAAGAAGAGTAATGCTTATAGCACATACAATCTTAATTTTAAAATTAAATTTAAAAACTACTCTTTGTAACAAGTCTATAAATAGAACAGTCATACAGTACTGTCTGAGTAGTCCATAAGGCATTAACTTGTGTTTACTTGGAGGACATTCAGTTCAGGAAGACTGATTCAGATCTTGGTACAAGTAGAAACTTCATAACCTTGGCAGAAAAACAGTTTTTAAGTTTCTGAAAGCTATACACTCTTCTTGAGATTCGGTATATTTAAAGATACTGAACCAGGTTCTTTGTTCACTACAGTTGTCTTTATGCTGTACCATCTTTCCGTCTTATCCACAAACTGAAGAGGTCACTCCCGATGTTACTGGACATCAGAGAGTGCACCATGTTCTTCTTATATCTGACCAAATTTAACTGCAGACGTTCTCACCCAAAGCAAATGTCATGTGCAGATGCAGTGTGCCTAAACATCAGAGCTGAGTTACATGGTCGGTTAGGCCTACGCGGAGCAACCTGACCATTCTCTGGATTGTCCTTTGCAATGTAGGCATTCCCATAGAGAGTCATTGACACTATTATTGCAGAGCTGTTTGTCCTTTTCTCAACTTCCCATTTTCTTTCTTTTTCCAATTTCATGTATTCCTTTAAAGACTTGTCCTGCTCTCACCCCCCCCACCGCCACTTGCTGATGGCTGATAGAAAAGTGACTGGCCTGGTACAGATGAAACTTGCCTTGCATCTCAAGGAAAATATAGACACCAAAATAGACACTTGCTTTGCATCTCAAGACACAAATGAGGTAGACTCTAAAATTATAAACACGTATCTCCAGGTTTAAAAGGGAGGTCCAGGGGGGTTCATCAGTAATGAATACCTGTACAGCAAGAAAGGAGGGAGGGATATCGCCACATACAAATGGGATATTTTGTGCTGAATTAAAGGGTGGTTGTAACATGTTTATAAGTCTAGCTGCCAGGAAATGGAAGGAGGAACAAAGAAAATCTGTGATTCAGAACAAATCAACTTTTTCCAGTATATTGAGAATGTATGGGATGACCTCTAAAGTGATTACATTTCCTCAACATAGATGCTAGGAAAAGTTATGTTGGAAAAGGCTGAATTGGACTCTTTCTTCTTTGAAAAAAAATTAACTCGCATTATAACAACAACTTTTTAACATTTATATAACAGGTTTTCTTAAGGAGAATCCCCAAGTTCTGCTCCTGGGTTGGGAAGCAGTAGCCCCAGTACATGTTGGTTTATGAGAGGAAATAGAGAAAAGAATACCATATCCAATTGATATTTCAGGGAGATTTGAAGGAGAACGAATGCATATTTGGAATTAGGCCAGGACACTGGGGCTACTACGCCCTGTCCTACAAAAAGAGCCATTGGACTGTTAATAACCATAAGCAATCAGGCGCTTGGTTTTACGTCTGGTCAACAAGACTACACTACATACTCATTTAACTCACACTTGCTTTTAAGTTCTCTCAGCTTCTATTGCTGGTTGGTTTAATTCGTTGTCTTATCAATAAAGTGTGTTCCTCTACTTTTTATTCATTGGAAACCAGTAGCTGACTCATCTAGCACTACAGTGACCAAATCGTAAATGAAGAAATCCTGGACTGAGAGAAAAAACAGATCAAGCAGCTTAACATCCTCTTAAGATTCCTGATGTCTCTATACCATTCCTCATGCTACAGTCTTGAGATTTTTTTCAGATAAGATCACTCTGAAATCATGAGATTCTTTAAAAAATAGATTAATTCTTTTCTTTTTTTCCTTTCTTTTTTTTTTTTTTTGTCAAAATGGTGGTACACAGACTTTTAAATACGTACTGATAAAGAGGAGAAAATGCATACACGCTAAAACAAATAAATTATTTACTTTACTGCCTTGATAAACTGTGACAAACTTTTCCAGTTTTTGAGGTGTTTCTCAATCTTACGTCTCCATTATTAAATTGCTGATAGACATAGCATTAAACTAAAAGTAAAACCAATGTGAGAGGGTGGGGGAAAACAAGCATTTAATTGCTTCAGGAGATAACCTTCTAATCTAGCAAGCTAAAAACAAGTTATAAGGTTTTTTAACAGAAAATATAAGTTAGGAAGTAGCCTGGAGAAAGAATCCCAGTTGTGTGGTTTAAGCTTCAAAATTGTTTATTTGTTCTATAGTCCATATTTTATAAAACAGAGTTGGATTGAAAATGTAGATCTTCAGAAGTGCCTGAAAATTCTGTGGAGCTCAGAAGCCTTCCAGTTTTGACTTTTCTTCAGAAACACATCCATTACATTGTCCAACTCTTACAAAGCAATATTTTCTAAGAGGACACCAATAAGCTCTCTTGCTATGTATGCTTCAGCTGCTCTGGGAAAGAAACCTGCATTTTCCAGTATTCAGCTTGTATGATAGCTTTCAGAGACCATTCTACAAACATTGTAAAAAGTTGTGGGTTTGAAGACGTCTCTAGTTAGGTATTCTAAAATTTCTTGTGCTTTTTTGCAAAGAGCTTGCATATAGTTATTGCAGTGTAGCTGGCAAACACATGAAGCCACATAATTTGATCAAGGCACCAGCAAATCACAAGCTTGTTTTAAAAGTCTAGGTGTCAACCAAGTAAGACCTAGGCCACTTAATCACATAACATTAAACACACACAAAAAAACAGCAGTCAAATGAACACTCCTTTTGAATAAGCCACCTCAGTTAAGAAAAAAATGTTTAGTCCTGCACATTCCTTACCCGGTTCATGTCTGTTCTCCCACTTGGATAATACAGTAAATTTCCAGACCATGCTACACTTTTCAAAATTTTGGTCTGTTACCTTCCTTGTTAGCTCTGTAATAGGAATGAACCATGTAGTAACCGGTAAGACTAGACCACTGAATGATGCTATTTTAAAAGCTGCATCTATAAAGTTAATATCAGAAGGTAGAATTCAGGTTTCTCAATTAAAAAAAAAAAAAAAAATTAAATCTAATTGTTGTGTTAAACTACTAATTATATTTATTTACATGCCATGAGTATTGTTAGCAGTCACACATCCATACTGTCTGTGACATTTGCATCAAATCAGAAGGGTTATAATAAGGTTAGAGCAACATTGTGATACTGTTGTCAGAGCTGAAGAGCCCATCAGTTAGACCCTTCTGCAAAAGACACAGGTTGAATTCACACAACCACTGTTTTCTGTGCTATTATGGGGTTCACCTGTATATGACTCTCCAAAAACCCACAATCCTGCAAAGCAAAGCATATGAGCAGCAGCAGGACAGATCAAGGACAACTGTCTCTTTTCTACTCTTGTGAAAATTAAGTGGGCAAGTCCATTTAAGGCAGCACATTACATCCATTTAGCAAATGGCACAACTAAACCAAGACTCAAAAAGAAAGTCAAAGCTGGGAAAACACCCTGTCAGTGTAGCACCACTGAAAGTACAAAGCCTTGGGGAAAACAATGGTAGAAGGACTTTCTTATGTATTTCTTTTCACATAGTTACCTTTCTCTTAGCATAATTTATACTATGTTGAACACATCAAGATTTTGCATGATCTTGAAAGTTAAACCATCCTAGGCAAATGCAGTACAGGATACAAACCACCTAGAAATGGTAGGTATTGCAAATACAAACCAAGTTGCCACAGCTGAGCACTAGACCACTGAAACAGAGTATGCTGAAAGAGTCCTTTTGATTTTATCTATACTAATTAATAGAAGAATAAGAGACAGTTTCTGCTTATGGTCTCCAGATTTGGAAGAAGCTATCTAAACTAATACGTTGCACTCTAAAGCTTTTATTTATATCAGCATGATTTCCAGCACCACCTACAGAGGACAGTTATTTGCACAAGGATCCGATGCATCAAAGAAACAGAGCCCACACTGCAGGACATTCCTTATTTACACAAATATGCACTCTCTAGATTTCTATAGAGACAGGTACTTCTAACACATCCCAAGCAAAAGAAAAGTAGTGGGCATCCAAAGCAGCTTCACAACAGATATATGTTGTACTGTAACAAAAACTTTCTGATTGCATCTATCTAAGTGGGCAAGCATTGCAAATTATCTGAAGCAACAACTTCACTCTTGTTATCAACATTCTGAGCTATTTATACTTACACTGATTGTTATCCTGCAGTCCTTGCCAAGAAGCATTTTGAGAGCCTTTTAACCACCATTCGTCAGCTCTTCAAGAGCTAGGTCAGATGCTGAATATATATAAACAACCCTTTTGTGCTTGAACTTGAAAGGGAAATCAGTCATCTGTATATGATCTGTGTTACAGCAAAACGTAATTTTTCCCCCTGACAACGTGTTTATGGTTGTTAAGTTATCTTGATTGCCAAGAGAAATTTGTTTTCTGTGGAGATTTCTATAGCTTAAAATGTCACCTGTTTTACTCAACCCCCTCTTCATTCTTTTTTCAACTGATTCACAAATTAAGTTGACCTTTTGTTAGGTTGAAAAAATAAGATTCCTGAAAATTAAAAGTCTGGCACAATCTTATTCTAAGAGTCCATTTATCTTGTCTTTCCTATAAAGATAGTTTGCAGATTCTGGCAAAGATCCCATTTCCAGTAATAAAAATCCCCAAGGACTTCTGGTACCTAAGACCTTTTCTTCCTGGATCCTGACCACATTACTGTGATTAAACTCTTACAGAAAATATTATTATTTGTATTTATTATGGTAAAAGGAAAAGAGCACAAAAATATTTGCATATTAAGTGCTGGATAATATTGTCACTGATGCATCTGAAGTGGCTTTGCAAGCCATATGTTAAGTTATTTTTTTTCTCTACACATTGCTTTGTTACTTTGATCTGAGAGGGGTACTGGTATAGCACACGCAGCATAGCCTTTGACTACCCAGCTGAGTAATGGAATGAGGCAGACTATACAGAGCACAGAAATGAATCAGATTCTATAATCATCCATAAGTAGGTGCTGTCTGATACAACCATCTCTCTGTGCAAACTATCTGAAATTCAGCATAGGTTGTTACACATAAGTGTAAAGTCTATAACCTTACCTTGCTTAATCTGTGCCTCACAGTGAATAAATTCTGAGGTACATTCTCCACATCCAGTTGCCAAACAGTACTAACGTACATGAGTACCTCTCCCTGCCTCTGGCAGGATGAGGTTTTCCTGGTGACCTCGAGATTTTGCATTCCAAATATGAAACCCACTGTCTTCCCTGTGGCTCCAACTCACTCCAGTAAAATCATTATACCAAACTGCTTCATCTTTCACGGTGTTGGAGGATAAAGTGTGTGTGAAGAATTGCATGCTTGGAACTATTTCCGAGCACTGAGCAGTTTTGCAGATGGGGCTAGCAGGCTATTCAAAGTTCTTGTGACATTTCCCTTTCTTTTAACCACAACTCTACTCACTAAGCTGTATAATTTTCATTTTACCATGGGGTACACTAATATAAAGCCTCTTAGTCAGCATGCAGGTGACACCACAATTGAAGTACATATCAGTTCCATCATTCACAAATCAATGTGTGTATTCTTCCTAAGCTTTAATGTCATTTTATCAATGCACTCCTTATTTTGCAGTTATTGGTACTAAATTCCAACATGATGACAAAATCACATTTTTCACTTTATTATATTTTGAATATTGAAGGGTTTTCCCCTTTATTAAATTACACTATATTAAAAGAGTCTGAAAATCCTCTGATGCATGACCAAGGACATAGTTCCATCTGGTTTGTTTTTCTCATTCACGACACAAATGATTCTGTTTTAACCAGTACATGTATATCACTTTAATTCAACTTCATGTCTGTCAGGTTACATCATTTCTGATGTGTGGATACTCTGCTACAGAGCTTTGCAAAGTGATTTAAGTTTAAAGTAAAACCAGCTTTTTGCATAGCTCAGGTGTTTGGAAATGAGATACGGGTACTTAAGTTACCGGTTTAAATCGAACACATGGCACAAAGCCGTATCAAAACCTGGCAAGACCAGTCTGGCTAAAAATAATTCCTATCTGGAAGTTGCCTGGTAGCCTACATAAAATGAATGACTTTCCTAGCAGTTACTTAGAAATGCAGGTGTTTACACAACCAGAGCTGCTAGCACAATTGGTAGATTGTTAGCACTCTTAGCCCAAATTCCAGGTGTTTGGTTTTGAACTCAAATACAGTACAGTAGACCAGGAGAAACTCTGTTCTATGTCTTAGAGTCACACCGTGCAAGTTTATTGTTTGTATTATAAAAAACAAACGACTGTATAAATGAGAGCAAGACTTCATGGCATTACATCCTGTACAAACACACATGTGCCTAAAATGAAGAAGAATTAATCCAAAACTAACTGAAACTTGATTTAGGAGTCTAATCATCTTCAGCGCTTTCAGGAGACACCTATGAAAAAAGTCAGATTTCAGTAAGCTGAAGCACCTCCTAGGAGCACCTGTCTCTCTCTATGAAGCACCCAGCAAGTAGACATATGTATAGGTCACAAAAAGGGGACAGTCCCCAAGCTTATCTGTCTAACAAACAAGTCTTCTGACTTCCAGTTTTCCACGTTTAAAAAAAAAAAAAAAAAAAAAAAAAAAAAGAGGTGGAAACAGACCATGTGAGATGCATTTAAAATTCCAAAGCTAAGCTATGGAGATTCATTGACCCAGACTGCTACACTCTCTCTGGTGATGGTACCACATTATCTCCTTGGTTCCTTTGATTCAAAAGTTGCCACATAGCAGAAGAAGAATAAGAACGCAGAAATCCAGGAGAATTTACTAGAAATATCATGTGAATACATATATATTTTTAAAAAGGTTCACTTATTTCCTTGTGGACATTCCACTGTATTAATGACTGTCCATTGGGTGTTGAAAATAAAAAATAATCATGCCTATGTTGATCAGGGTATTCTGCCATTTCCTGTACAAACAGCACCTCCAGAAGCACACTAAATGAGGAACTAAACCACCTTTGGTATCTGAAGACATCGGGGAGAAGAGCTTTCATTAATCACTGACCCTATCTCACCACAGAACAGCAGGCAATCCAAAGGCTTTTTTAATGGCTGATCATTTACAACACGCAAGCTCAACATACAGGCTAAGAACTATTATACTTTGTTTTGTTTTCAGGAGAAAAAAAAAAAAAAAAAGAAAAAACCACCTGCCATATCTCACTTTTAAGGTTTAGAAGTATATCATTGTAACAAAGAGGCCTGTTTCTTGCCTGCAACAAGGGGTGTTCAGGTAGGAAAGCAGAGAGGAATAAATCACCTCCTTGCACAAAAATAACTTCAGTTATTTGCAGGATCTAAGCTGAAGCAGTGAAATTCTCATTTCTTCTCCTTTCCTGCCCAGGTGAAGGTTTATACCCTTGTGGCACTCTGAGGAATTCTCTTTCAACAGCAGATATCTTCTATTTGTAATGCTGCAGCTACATACATGTATGTGACTATGAACATACATGTAAATTTTTGGTTTTCTCAATAGTGCTGCAGGTAGAAATTGACAGACTCAGTCTCCTTTCCCCCTAGAGCAGTGATATTAACAGGCAACATACATTCACACCTCTCCAGAGATGGTGATTTTGCAGTTGAATGGCAATGAGGACAGCCCACAGCAGCAGAGGAAAACCTGGACAATGGCAGAGGCTGGGTTCATGTACACCTCTATTTCAGAGAATAAATTATAAAAGCATAAGTATGTGAGCTCTGAAGTTTAAAGCACATTACCGTTTCTCCCAGTTTAAACTACAATTAGATTAAAGCAATTCAGCTTGAGACAGAATTTCTCACTAGTACAGGAACAAAAATTAAATATATCTATGCCCCCTATTCCCTCTCTGCTTCTTTCAGCACTTTTGCACTCCTGAATAGAAGAGAAATTGCTATCTCTATAGCACAGCAATTCTTCACATTCTTAGTTCAGTTGGGCACAGCCATGTAAGAATGAGGTATTAAAATGAATTATTTAAGAGATTACAGACTATATATAGCAATATGCAAGGGTCTTAATGCTTTTTAACTTTTTAATGCACACTCCCCCCCCCCAGCAAAGAACAACAACATTGTTTAAAGCTCTGCACAAAGACAGGCATTGCACTGAAATCACTTTGGTGGGTTTTGGGGGTTTTTCTACCAGTATAACAAAGACTAGAATTTGTTCCATTAACCTTGATATTTAAGGTCATTTTCACAAGTATTTGCTCAGAGATTGTGCTTCTCAGCTGTCCTCATTGCAATTTGCTTTGCTAATGTCATCAGAGGTTGTTGAAACTTGAATACTGGATGAAAAAACGGCAAAACTCAGTTTGCTTTAAAGGTAGTTCTCTAACTGAAATGTAGCTTTTTGTTTTGAGGTTTCAGTATTCTATGCATCTCTTTAATATTTTTGAACTCACACATGCATAAGCAACATAAAATCATCATCAGGGTTATTACCTAGGAGACACAGGTGGGTTGCTTTCCTAAAGCAAGTACCATTTCCCAATCCATTACTCCTTCCTGTAACTCTATAAATAATTAAGACAATATGCCGGTTTCACAGGAACAACTCTCATCATGTGCCATCTACAAAGGCCTCCACAGCTTTACTGCACACCAGAGCGCGTGCTACAAGCCATACTGCTTTGATTTTCTGTATGTGTGTGGAAATGTTTGGCTCAAACATGAAAACATAAAGTGGCATGCACTAAAACTGTAAGTCTTCAGTACCTCCACTTGTAAACTAGTTTTACAGCTGTAAATTAAAGGGATTTAAAGGCTTTTGTGCAGATGCTAATAAATTCCATTCACAAAATAATTTTTCCTCTCCCTTACAGAACTCTCCCATGTGCTTTCACATGATACACCTGTTCTCATTATGCGGGCATATACCATTGTCCTGTGATAAAGAATTCCTTCATCATAGAATAATTCAATGTCACGTTTCTCTCATTCCTCTTGATTACTGAGTAAATACCTCATAGCACCAAGTCAAATTGCAGCAAATGGACTGTACACAGTAAGGTACGCTTCAATATTCTGAACAATATCTGACCACAACAAATTAAGACATTTCCATTCAGTATGAATAAGCACACGCATAAGTAAGAAACTATATCTGTAACAAAAATAAGTTTACACTTTTCCTAATTTTGTGTAACATGTATGATATATAATGCGGAATAAAAATAGTTAAAAACATGTATTTGAAGCATTGAATCTTGTTCAGCACGCTGTTTGGAATGGTTACACAAGCCAGTTTGTGACTGAGGCACAGCCTTAGAAACAACAAATGATGAAAACTTACATCAGTTGAAAGCGTTGGCTTTTGTTCAGTTGCATAAAGCTAATATAGCAGGATGTATTCCTGTATGAGTATATGGCAAATGCATGAAGGTGATTGACAGAATGAAGTATAAAACAATAGTTCCTCATTCTCTTTTGTAGTATTTCTCATGCATAGCTCAAGGCAACAGTAAGCTCCCTTCCTTCCCTTCAGAAAAAGATTATTCAGGTTTTAGGATGATCTCTTAATCCGCTGGTTCTGTGGTTTTAACGGGGAAAATGATGACTGCTGTCTAGTCTGTGAGGTGGGGAGGGCACCATCACAGCACAGAGCTGTCACCAGGAGTTCTGTACTGTGAATACCTCTGCAGACATCCTTAAAATAGCATGATGAAATCTTTCCAACACACAAACTAAGGTTTACATTCCATCATTGGTAGTTGCAACAAGGATAACCAGAGGTTCAGCTGACTGGACCCACGCGGCATCTATACAAGCAGTAGACATGTCCCAAAGAATAAGCAGACAGATGCAGAGTGTACCATATTGATTAGCTTCAGGCATTTATAATACCTACACTGGATCTGAATTGCATTCCCAGTCACTGTGACAAGTGTAGGGAGGTCAGCCAACCCCTAAACTAGGCACTAACAAGGTTAGGTATTGTGAATATACTGTTCTTCTCCCATGTTCACCTGAACGCCATTCCTCGCTGTGTCTGGTTAGGATGCTGGGCTGAACATATGCAACATCAGAGTACTGCATTGAAAAAAAAAAAAAAAATCTCAAAGATGTGGGGAGGAAATTAACCTTTAAGCAGCCTGTTCAGTTTATTGGCCTCTTAGGCTACTATACACACCAGAAATTTCTGCTAGTGCATCCCAGCTGGTGGAGAAGATATCTCTGCAGCCAGGTGAGTTCCCTAGACTGCACAGTTATGCTCTATATCAGGATCTGGGAACACAGGGATTTTTTGCCTTACTACTGGCCCCAATTTAGCCAAGCTAAAGTAGGGAACCCATGTTCCCTGCTGTAATCAGATTGCTAAGGGCACGTGTAACATTTGCACAAAGGAAAAGCAGACTGTCTTTGAAGACACAACCCTATTAACGACAGCAGACAAATGGACACATCATAAATATGGATATTGGTTTTTGAAATAAGTAGAATAATGCATTCACAGTTGAGCAAGCACATGAAAGACCAGCAGTGCACAGACAACGTTCAGGTCCTCTGCACAGAAGTGAGTTTACCCAGAAAAGAGAAATGTATTTCCATAAGCGGTTTTAATTTGGAGTGTTTTAATTGTTGGATGCACTTGTTTAGAGTCATAGGTACTGTTTCTCTTTCAGAAGTTCTAAGCTCATAACACCCTCACATCCTCCCTGACCCTTGTAATCAGTGAGGTTACAGTGGCATAGGACAGATCAGAAACACAGACAGAGCATATGATTTCTCAGTGTCATTAAGTGAGGACAAATTCTGAAATCAAGACAGAACAGTCTTTTTCAAAAATGCAAGAGAAAAGGAAAGAAATTGATGCTGTTTAAATCACGCTTTTATAAATGCTAACATTGTCACGTTATCATTATATCCGACTAAATGATGTGTGTTACGCAGTAATAAGAGCTATATTTTCTGGAACAGGAAATCAGTAAAACAGTTTTCGATCAGACATTACATCTGCTAGTGCCTCAGGACACTCAGACTGACTAATGCCAGTTAGGCTGATGTGTGACAATCACAGGCAAATTACATTTTTTCTGGTTGGTTTATTTTGTTTAAATTGTGTTAAGTGTGTAAATTAAATAGCTTAAATGTATTCCATCCAAAAAAATAGAGAAGCTCTCCCACAAAAGCAAAAAGACTGACAGTCATGGAGTCCTCTAACTGGTGGGTGTATCTCCATGGAAGCTTGCACATTAAGCCATTTTAATTGTCACTGAGTGGTACAATTATGTCACTTGGCTCTATATATTTATATATCTACCTCTGAAAACTACTGAGAAATCTGAGCAAACCTCCTTTAACTGAAGAAATTGAAAACCCCAAGAAGAAATATAATTGCTTTGGGAAATTATTCCTAACCCTTAAAATTGTAACCATTCTTGTTACTTTAATTAAGTGTGGTTTGGGAGAGTAGATGGCTCAAGAGACTGGTAATCAGCCATTGGTTTACCTCTAGTCCAGGTCAAGGACTCAACAACTGGGATGCTGAATTATTGCCTCTCACTAAAATGCGATTCCCTAATCACATTTTCTGGCCTAAGTGCTTGGATTCTTAAGAACCTTAGTGATACTAGTCCTCTAGCAAGCCTGAGTGAGAAATCAGGCAACAGCTCAGCTCCCAGACCACCTTTAAGCTCAAATTAAGTGTGTGTCATCCACTGTGCTGTGGGAAGCAGAGACCACAGATACATTCACTTCAGTCTGCAATCACTCTGGATCCACTGCCTTGTCTTTTGGACGGACAAGATTTCAGTCCACATGAAATCAGTGCAAAAAAGAGATTTAGAGACAGATCTGCTGTTAGGTGGAAGCTTGACTTAGCTTCATTTATCTTTTACCCATATCATGAAATCAACAAGCAGCTGGGTATAGTTTATCCAAGCACTTAAAATATTTTCACTTTACAAGTGACCAACAAGCTCTTGTGCAAATGCATAAATGCTAACATCATAATCCCTTCTTAATCTGGCAAGGGGTGGATGTTTTCATCCTTTGGCATACTGAAAGGTAATATTATTGGAAAGTTATTTGCCCATTCCCTTGTGACTGAGGCTGCAGCATTCAGAATTTAACTATGGAAGTGGAATTCTTGCCTTTCAGGGTTTATTTACAGATTTTGCCAGATGAATGTGTAACCTGTGAACTGTAATTAGGGATTTCCAGCTGTTACCAGAAAGCTTGGAATGCACAGCTTGCATGCTTTGAACATATTTAAAAATCACTACTGGTAATCCTAAAATATTATTAAACTACCTGGGATGAAATAGCATACATTTAAAGGTGTATTAACACTTTAGTCACTACAATTATAACATCTGTCTGTTATAGACTGTATGTGCAGAACTTTTTGTGTCTGTGAGGCATTTAAGCACAGTCTAATCCAAATGCCACCAGCTCAGTATTGTATTTCTCTAATTTGACCACTGCGCAAAACTGGAAATCCCTGATTTTTGTTCTTAACTGATTGAAAATAATTTTGTGGAGCCTGGGAGAGAGAGCCTTGGTCCTTTATTTAGGTATATAGCTATAGGAACCAGTGCATAGAAGAGGAAAGAATCATCTCCATTCATTCCTCCATGTACTGCATTAATTACCTATTTTCCAGAAACCTTTAATTCAGAATGTTTACTGCATTTCCTACAGTATCCATTATAAGAGTTATTCCTCAACAGGTTTTGTTTTAATACAATTTACACAGTTCAACATTCTCCAAAATCAAATCTTTGGAGAGTAGTCTGAAATTTAGCTTGTTTGAAGACAAATTTCCTCTAAAAAACAAACAAAAAATCAACAGAAAAAGTGTTTATGTCAACTAGAAAAGCCAGATCTGAATTATGAGACTTTTTGAGAAGACAGATCTTAGTATATGGAAAATTTTTCTAATATTTTGGTTCATGACCAGCTCAAGCACTATTTGATATAAAAACCCACAGTTGTACCTTTACCACTCCCCAAGCAAAGAACTGGTGAAGGACCTATTTATTTTTTTACTATGTACAAAATTCTAAGTCCAGAGATATTTGAGTTCTACACCTCAGTATTAGTTAAGAGGGTTTTGTGTCTACACAGAAAGAGATCACATAAATTTTCAAAGCTCTCTCTTGTCTTAATGAACTCTTCAGCTAGGAAAAAGTACATCTTCAGAATAAGTGAGAGAAAAACCTAAACGTCATTCTTGTTAAGAGGCAGGTCTGAATGGTTTCCATCATGGGAAACCACGATAGCTTCATTCCCAAATCCAGCCACAGTCCTGATTAACATATACTCTGAGACCATACACGTAAGTTCCCAGTGCTGGCCACTTCAGTTTGAGCCATCTAGTTTATTATTATTTCTCATCTGATTTCTAGTCAATATTTCCAGAGAGACATAAAACAAAAGCAATCAAGAGGTCCTTTTAAAAAATACAGACATGTGTAAGCTTCCATAAATTATTTTTTTTTCCTCATGTTACTAAGTACAGCAATTCAAGCTTTGGCTGTCTGCCTAAAACTACAGTTTCCTTAAGTTTTAATTCAAACTTTCATCTATAAAATTGATTGTGCCATTAAAATGAAAGTGACATAGTTACCAACTACTCTCTATAATTAGATACTGTTAGGTGCTTCCTGTTACTTGAAAAACATTCTTCATTTAATATACAGAGAGAGGTAGTGTTGACTAATGAGCTGCTCCATTACTAACTTTTACCATTTAGTAGTAATAGTTTTATCAGAGCTGCAAACACTTTTGAACAGCTAGAACTTTGTTTTGAGAGCTGAGCTGAAATGTTTCAAATACAGTAAAACTCTGGAGCACACATGCAATATGGATTCTTTGTTCACCTCCTATACAGGCTGAAAGAGACAACCTAGACATAAACGGCCATTTGTTCTCATTACTGATCCCAAGGAATATTGTGAAAGAATGCAGAAATTAATCTAAGTATCCTGGCTATGTTCCAGCTTGGATAACTACATCCTTTACCCGAAACACCCTCTATTTCTCTCCACTCTTTAATTTCATTTTAATAAATTACTCATTTCCCCAGTTATAAAACACTGCCTAGTGCTGCTGATGAAGAATGACTATCATGTTCCTCTCCAAGGATGGCTGCAGAACAAGCCTTGTCTTCCCAGGGTCAGGATGACTGAGGAGACAGCATCCTGCCCACTTGAGTTGCTCCTCAATGGGAAGTGCTGACTAAACAGAAGAGATGAGCAAAAGCTGGGAAGACCAAATTTGAAACAATACATTAAACCTCTCTAGGTAGGAGAATATTCCAACCTAGGAGGGGAAAGAGTTCGCTACCATAAAAAAATACAGATTGTGTTTGCAGTTGTGGAGCCATATTCTCATCAGACTTTGAATATCTTTAACTTTGGGCTGTGGCCACAAGTTCTTAACTTCAGCTGTGTCAGCAGAAGAGGTCCCAACAGCCTATGACCCTGTCATAGCTTCCCTCTACCCTCTGGCTACTGCTCTTAGACCTCCCGGCCAAGCTACTTCTCTGAGTGCTTGTTTCAGCCAAAGTAAATCTGATTAGCATAAACAGCTTAATAACAGGTCTTTGCTAACACTAATCCAGTCCACGCTGACTGGAACAGGGTTAGAGAAAAACATAGCTCAGCTGCTAGATACCAGAGGACAGTGTATTCTTTCAGGGTGACAAAGACAGCCACCTGGAGGCTAGTCTCTTCTTCCAGTTTAGCTGCAGCCAGAGAAGGATCTAAAGACAAGCATTACTGTAGACATAGCCAAAAACATATAAAGCAGGATGCTCTGGCATTAAACTGGAAATCCTGTCTCTTGTCATAAAGCAGAGTTCAGATGATTAAATTTATACAGAGGTAACCTAGCCACATGTAAGGGCACAGAAATACTGAAACGTAAGTCTATAAGATCAAACTACTGTTTGAAGAGATCTGACTGTAATAACAGAGGTCTTTCAAAAACCTTTTATATCTCTTCTCATATTTTGTTGGTTGAACTGAAGTTTTCCACTGTTGCCATATCCTATTAACACTAGATAAAAATATTATTAAGGAGGGAAGGGAAGTGATTGTCAAAGGTGAGCAGCAACAAGGAAAAAAAAGAAAAAAGAAAAAAAAGACAAGAGCCAAATATACATAGTCTAGTGTATAGCAGGGATACCATGCAAGTAGCTACCCTGTTCTCTAACATCTAGTTCACATTTTCAAAAAGTGAAGTGTGTACCCAACTCCTAAACAGTTTTCTGGACTGTACAAACAGAATAATCCTGGCTACATGATCTTAGAGGAGACTATGTTCTTCAGTAGGATTGAGAGGTACAAGTGTTAATGGGATGTGACAAAACAGAGAGGAAAAGAGTTGTCACTTTGCTCCTTTTCCTGGCTGGAGTAGGGCTGATCTTTCCCTGCCTCTCCAGAATTTGACATCCAACACCAGGCTTCGTAGCAATTTGGAGTTACACTTTCAGCTCATCAAATGGCCAGTGTATCAGATCCACTCAAGTTTTCCAGAAAGGTCACAACACTCACAATGTTATTACTCCAAATAAGATGGTACCCTGGGTTTGTCAGCATTAAGTAAGCTCATTGAAACATCGGTTCAAGGCTGGAAATACTAGAAGCTCATCCTAGCAAAAGAAGGTTGAACACTGAAGGTGGATTGCAAAGTTGGAAACAAGGTTACAAAATAAAACATCAAGCAGAGAGCTTAAGAGGACCCATTCCTGAGTCCCTTCCAATTAAGCCTACATTTTTCCCTTTCTTTCTTTAAAACAAACTCCCAAACTATTCACAAATATTAGGCTAACTATAGCTCTCATAATTTATATTTGCCTCTACCTTTTCCTTGTGAGCCTGGCTTTTCCCTTTCTTCTTTCGATACAAGTAAAGCATTTGGTGACTGGTGCTGGAACCGATTCAAGGCACATCAAACATTTAGGGTATCTCTGGAAAGGAAGACAGATGAAGGGGAAAGGGGGGTTAACGTTCAAGACTATTAAAAAAAAATTTATAAATCCAGTATCATAGGAAACGTTCACTGGATGCACATCCTGTCTCTGGCTCAGTTTAAGCTCTCCACAGGGACCAAACACAGCACATTAATAATATAAATGACAGAGAACTGGCATGTAGAGTCTTTGTCTGAACTGTATTCCCTCCTCTCTTCTTGTCAGCTTTGGGGCTTGCAACAAGTGGGTTGCTTCATCCATCACTCTCTTTTATATATCCACAAGGCTAGATCCAGCAACTAAAACACTACTTCAGATATTTCTCTTAAGCGTGGCAATACTATCACAGTTTAAATAAAGATGTTTCTCATTTTCTTTTCTCTTTTATATGCTTTATCTTCACACCAAATTTCTATTGTTTCAGTCAGAAAGAAGTGATGTTGATTTTCTTCCTTATTTCTCTGTATAGCTTTACCCAGGGCACCCAGACTTTGATTTGCAGTGCCAGTGATCATGACTAAATTGATAGTTAATCCATTCTGTAAACTATGATGGCAGCCCAGTTCCTTTACCCTTTCTTACAGAAGACATTATTCATGCTATCATAGAAAAAAAAATCTCTTATGAAACCATAAAAGCCTGAAAGCTGCTTTCTAACTTTCACCCCTCACTTTTCCTAAGAGCAGCCAAGAGGTTCTACCTATGTGAGCTATTAATTGGCTCTTACTATCAGAACAGCTAAGCTCCCAGCAACCCTTAATTGCAGTTACCCTCACCAAACTCCTGAGGCAAAGCAGTGGTGTAATTTCTGCTTTACTAACAGGAGGCACAAAGAGTCTGTATAACTCGTTCAAAGCATTCGCAAGGTCTGCGGTCGAGGCAAGGTTTCAGTGCTCCTTTTGCAAGCCAGGGCTCTTTTCTCTTCCAGAACCAGGCAGCACAGAAGCAGGGGAACTTATTTGCTCCCTCCCCATCACCCTTCTGCTTTTCCAGTTTTGATGGGTAGGAGGGTCATATATTGGCACTTGTCTATAACTCCCTTATTTTGTGGGCAGGAAGAATGAATGGTTCTGTGTCACTGAAGGAGATGTTACTACCAGTTCAGCAGGTCTGTGAATACAATCATTTCCTGTAGCATGCATCCCTCGACCCAGCTAAAGATTCCCCCAGCCACAGAAAGCCTGGGAATAGAGATGAATAGCACTTCAGCCTCTCTGGATATCTGTCGTCTTTGCCATCAGTTCATAATTTCATGAAGAACTAGATCAAACATGCAAGAACGTGGTTTTGTATAACATTTGTCAGCCTCAATACACACTTATAAGGAAAATTCTGGGTTTCTGGGCGTTCTGTAGTTATGGCAACTTAACTTAAAAAAGTAAGTGTCCTGTCACAACTGAGACCATTCACCATTGTACTGAAAAGTGTTCTGTTGTACACTTGCATTGGTAGCAGGCTAAGCATTCCCATCAATAGCCCCATAAGCAGTTTTCACACTTGTACTATCCAATTTAGGAGGGAATGTTGGTTTCATCTCAATTATATACTGTAATCCTCTATTTAATCCCTTCTTTCAGGTTTTACTGAAATTTATTCTATTCAGACTCTGCCTTTGCTGTTAAAGATGCTACTATCCAGTATGGGCATATGCAGTGCACTACTTTCTTCTTAGATGACACCAGACGCTTTCTAGGTTATAATTATTCCTTAGGCAATTTTTCACATTTTTTTTTTTAAATGAAAGTAAAAAGCTAAGCAAATTGTCCTGCGGCACCACAACTATGTAAAGCAAGTTTCCTACCCATTTGTGTCCTCCATTGTTTAACGCTCCTCTCCTTCACACCCTTTCCATATTACACCTGCCTTCTCTCTTAGTTTACAGAGAAGTTTTTAAACCAGAGAGATTAGTAGTCGCTGCTGTCAAACTTTAATTACATGTGCGATGACTGTCCAGCTGGCTGCTGGTTTCTGGAATGGCTAAGATGCCAAGTTATAATCATTCCGCTTCAGGGGGGACACGCATTCTAGCCTCTTCTGAGCCACCAATATGCACTGCTAACACCTTTGAAACTAATATCCCTTTATTAAATTTGGCTGAAGATGGCCAGTGAGTTCCAAAGCTACTCAGAACTAAAAGATGGACAGATTGACAGCAGGGTTACATGTATTTGTCTTGGAAGCATATTGCATCTCCCCGTAACGATTCAGTCATTAGCTGTCTCTAGATTCAAGACAATGAGACAGGTTTAATGACATTCCAGTACAGTCAAAAGACACACATTTTAAAAGCATATGGTCAATCAACAATGATTATCCTTACTACAGTAAAAGTCAGTGGATCTCATTACTACTCTGCCTGGGGGTGGGTAGCCTTCACTTCTGTTAGAAGCACAAAGAACCAGTGTCATATGGAAGCTCCACGTTTAGCTTGTTTTGAAGTTTAGAGAATTGTCTCATCTCCCACCATATCGATGAGATTGCAGTGCTTTCACACAAGTCCCATTTCTGCCTTTGCCAGCCCGACTGACAAATACATTCCAGTTGTCATTATAATCCCGACGGGGGTGGGCGGGGTAGTGGAGGTGAGCAGATTTTTAAAGTAAATCCCTCTTTAAGCTTTACTTAAAAGGTTCAAAATTAGTTCCGAGTTAGCTTTTCATGTCCCTTTTAATTTCTTTCATCTTCTGAAAACCTTGCTTGTGATGAACAGAGAGAAACAAGCATTTCAAGGCAGGTAACTCCGGTTTTCTTCAGAACTTACTACTAGAAACATTCCTAAAGCCTCTGTTATTTCTCATGTAAATAATAACAAATAAAAGTCAGCCTTATCAAATCAAGGTCATTGTGGTAATGATGCGTCTGCTCCCTCCAGATCTTGAGAACTTCTGCAGTGAAGTCTATGCTGTTCAAGTAGGATATGATCTGATTGTAAGTGAAAGTAAGTACCTTCTAACCTTTATACACATTGACTTTCTCTATTTTGCCAATACATCTTCCAATCACATGTATGTCAATAAGGTTGTCCAGGTATCATGGGGTAGGTACACATAAAGCAGTGCAATCATAGAATCAATATATATTTTGACTTGGTTCCCTGTGCTTCGTAACTACATGGTAAGCAGAGCCATGAGGGACAACACAATACTCAACTGCTTTTTTATAAGAGACCTTAGAACTTCAATGTGTTTCTTAGAAGCATGGGAATTTACAGTATCCAGATGATAGCCAAAGGAAAACTTACACTTTATGTTTACTTTTTATTGAGATAAAGTTTTGAAAACCCATCTAAAGGGCTTTAAAAAAAAATATGTAGCAGCAGTAGTAAATAGGGCCACTTATGCTGACAACAACATAAGAGTTTTCCATGGGGCTATGCGTTAGCATAGATATTGGAGTATACCAGTTTCTGACTGTGGCAATATAAACCTTAGCCTCTTCCTGTGTACCTCAAGCAAAGTGAATTTACCTTTTTTGCAATTTATTACAACACCATCAAAAACTCTGGGTATTGAACTTACAGCTAGTGGTCAGCTCTGAGACAGAAATTGCAGTGAGGTAGCAGAGTGTAGAGCAGTTTTCAGGAAAAGCAGCAGTGCTGCCAGGAGAGAAAGGCATCTTCTTGGAGAAAAGGCAAACAGGACAGTAGAGCTATAGGAAGAAGACAAAAATGAATATTTTACTCCTAAAAGAAAAAAGAAGGGTTTAGAACCAAAGAAACAAGAAATCTAGGAATTTGGTTTCGTCCCAGAAAGAAAGGAGAAAGATGGAAGGAAAGAGAGGTTGGGACGCTAATAGGTCTGGTGAAGTTTTCTGGGGTTTCCTTCTCTCATAATTCCTGAACAATGCTTGGAAAAATTTTGCATTTAAACCTTTTCCTTTGTAAAACTATGGCAGAAAGTGAGGCACTTCCCCAGACCAATGGGGATGTAAACTTCTCCAAGGTATTCAGGATTTTGTTGAAGCTTGCAATGCTGCCAAATATGGAAGAGTTAAGAAAACGTAAGCTGTTTCTTTGTACAAATCCCAGGTCAAGCAGAACTGCAACACTGTTGCCATGCTCAGCCAGAGACAGGTACCTCTATGCTTAATCCATTGGGTTTATTCTCCCAAAAGGAATTCTCTGCTCCTTGATAGAACACTAATCTTCCATAATCTTACAAGATCAGGTTACCTGTTTATGCCCAGAAACTGTCTCTATCCTTATCCTAGCTTGCTTTTATGTCTTCTCCCTTTCTGAACAAATGCATTGTTTTGTGTCTGAGCAGGGGCTTACAATGTGTTTTCTCTTGTGAGTGATATTGACCCAAAGGCACTTAGTACACCCTTCACTCAAACTGAGCAACATTTAGCATCACTTTAAAAAGGATGGCAATAAAATCTGTAACCCACAGCCAAAAAAAAAAAAAAGAAAAGAAAAGAAAACCAAAAAGCAAAAAATAAGACAAACTCCAAACAAAATAAAATTATTAAGAGACAGAGATCAGCACATCTCCCTATATTTACCTGGAGGGGAATTTAAAACTACAGCAAGTTTTGGAATGAATGAAAGGAACACAATAGAAAATGCAAAGAAAGTAAAGTTCCTTGTAGTGTTAATTTCCCTGACTGCTTTGCACATGCTTTGAGGAAGATGCAGGGCAAATTGTTTCAAGATCACAGCATTCCGAGGCAATAATGTAGCTCATTTTGTCACCACCACAGATGGCAGGCTGTAATGAGCCCACGTTAATGACTACTATAGATATTCTATACACAGATATGCAATGGTGCACTGTGAGATGTTGGCAATGAAAACAAATGCTGAGAGCCTTGGCCTTATTTCAGGTTTTGTTACAAGCATGAAACTCAGACCCGGTTTGCTCAAAGGTGGACGTAAGATTAGCACATTCAGGAGAATTTGGTCCAAGTTTAAAAAAGCCCCACTGATTAATGGGTTTGTACCAAATCATTTTCTCCCAGATAAAACCAGGTGAAACTCACAGGCTTTTCCTGAACCGCCACATTCATTTTTGGGAATTATCTGACTGAATGTAAATGACAAAACCGGACACCACAAAAACTGGAAGTCAGAAAGACACCTGCTCAGATTGCTTTTAGAGCTCACAGAGATGTCCTTTTAGCATATAAGGCCCCGCGGAAGCTCACATGAACATGCATTTTAGCTACATACAGCCAGGGCCCCGAGTGCACCAACAGATCCCGCCTGCACCTGCCAGCCTCACCCAGGACCTGCACCCACACCCGCTGCCCATACATCCAGCAGTGTAATTTAAACTCAGGCCTAGGCCAGCAGTCCTGGCCTGAGCCATGTCACAGGTGTACCTGTTCCCATTCCTACACCTGGGCGGCTGCTGCTGCTGCTGCTGCTGCTTACACTTCCCACAGTGACTGCAGACCTGCTGCCTTACTTCCACCTGATGGTGGCTGGGCTGCTGCTATCACCGCTCGGCTCTTCCAGCTCATACCAAGACTGAAGGCTCAGGTTTGAGCTTAAATAAGGCTCCTGAATGCACAAGTGAGGGTGGAGGTCTCAGGTGAGGCTCGTCAGGACAGTTAAGGCTCATTGGTATACTCAGGGCCCTGACATAGGCAAAACCTGTGAAAGTGAAAGAACTAAACAAACCCCAAACAAACATATACTGCTTATAATCTTTCCAAAGCAGATATTTCACAATGACAACCTCCAGTCCAGGGAAGACAGAAAATGGCAGACACTGTCTGGGGATGGGAATTTACTTTTCTCTCTGAAAAAAGGCTAGCATTTCCAACAGCAGTTAGGTGAGATGTGCTATAGAAATGCCTCTGACTCAACAACAGGCAGGCAACCTGGTACGGACAAAGGATGCGCAATTACACATTTCCATGCAAAGCTGAAGTTACATTTTCAACCCATAAGTCACATCAAAACAAACACTACTTTACTTCTTCCTGAAGTAGGAGATGAGTGAAGGCCATACCATGTTGGCTAGATATGGCATCTCCAAGAGCTCTATCACATGGAAGAATTAAATGGCATTTAGGTTGACCAGCTATGCTTTGTGGAACGGAAGTAATTGTGAAGGACAAGAATTTGTCATATGAAGAACTGGCATTTGGGATTAGTAAATGGAGAGGGATCATTTGAATAAACTACCAGATGGGTAACACACTCATCATGAAGGTCCCCTTAACCAGCTCCAGCTCAAAGCTAATCTGAAAAAATGGGTTTGGACACAGCATCAAGAATCAACATCCGTAATTCAGATAACAATGGCCCAGGAAACAGCTAAATTAATCTGATGCAAGGATTATAAGGGTGTCTGATGTCATAAAGTTATAATGGAGGAATTATTGACCTTGTATGATTTCTGTCTGAAGGGGTGAAAAACTTCTAATCATTTGTCACATCCACAGAGCAAAATTAAAACAATATGAGAATAGAAGCTGAGAAGCTTGGTACAGCTATGAAAATTCATTGCCTTGATATTAAAGACATTTTCCACTGCTCACTGTAAATAGTTTCACAGAATCTTGTTATCCTTTATTGAGCTACTGAGTGGGAGTGATTCTCATCTCTTTTCCAGTATCCTTACAGTGATGTCAACCTTTTCATGTCAATGGAAATAGTTCTAATTTACTGCTTAACCAGAATAAAAACAGATGCACTAACCTTCCGGAAATGTTATCTATATATTTGTAAAATGGGCAAACAGAAAAGTTGTCTCCATCACTATGTGAACAAATAGACAAACATATACTCTTTTTCAAGCTGCCACAATTTACTCCCAAAAGGTATAAGACTAATGGACAAACTTCCCAGACACTACCTGAAATCCTCTTGGGGTAACCGCTTTTTCAATCCTAGCATCACATCACTGTGTTTCAAAGAGTACGTTGTTCATAAAGCAATCTTTTCCTGCTGCAAAAAAGCTCAAGACACTTAAGCCCTGGCTTCTACCTGAAATATCCCCAAATATTTGTAGTGACTCCTGTATAATGATAGGTTTTCTATATGAGACCCATGTTATAGACAAAAAAATACACTAATTGGTTTTTTGTTATCTTAATAATTGTAAATTTCCTCATCTAATTGTGGTTAATTTAACATGTCTCTGTAACGCACTCCTAAATTACTAGTTTATAAAAGAAATTAAAAAAAAACAACCAAAAACCAAAAACCAAACCATGCTGATTCCAGGTTTCCACACATTGCATTAATTACCTAGGAATGTCTCTGAGACTTCCTAGAGCAGATTTTCACAATCTCCTTATTATCCCTGTACAGACGTTTCAAACATACTGTAGCTACTCGAAGTTCATCATCCTTGTAAATTACACAAACCTTGTAATTGATATTTGTAAGCACAGAAAATCTGGAAGTGAAAAGAAATATTAGGTGGCCTCCTGCTTTTAGCTCACAGATCTTCCACTTGAACAGATGTACTGAGAACTGATGCTATAAAGAGATGCAGATCCCCTCTTCACTGAATCCTGAGGAAATGACTGAAAGGAGAGAGCACACAGCCTAGTCTTATTTTCCTTGCATGCTTATTTGCTGCTTAGGGAGATTTATTTGAGTCATGCAGTAAACTGAACCTGGGGAGGGGGGAGAAGGGGGGCGGGGTGGGGAGGAGAATGGAATTGGGAAAATAAAACAATGCAAAAAAGAAAAAAGCCTTCCTATCAGAGTAGAAAAAATGATTGTAATGACTAGTAAGAGCACATGCAAATACCCAATAAGCCACAAACTGAAAGGTATAACTAGATAATTCAGATATTAAAGTGAGTTCTTTCCTCTCTCTCCCACCACACATGTGAGAGCCAGAAGCCTAGATCCTGAATTTACTAAATAAAACCACACAGACACACACACACAAAATCCCACAGCTCAATATAATCTGGACACAGATAACACCTATTAGGAAGTAGAATATAACAGGCAGAATAATTAATGTATGTCACAGTGTAGTGCAGAGTCTGAGCATCTCTTCCACTTCCCGTTTCTCTTGTGGTACTAGAGTTCAGTGTTCTCTGACCAGGTTCTTTTAGATATTCCATACTTGGAGGGTGTAATGTTTAATAACAAATTTACTTATTTAAATACAGCTGAAGTTACGGAGGATTTCTAATTTAGCAAAATCATAAAAAAATACACTGAATAACACAATGTAAACATAACTTACACTTAGAAAAATATATAGCATTTGTAATACACGGTTCAATCGCAGTCCTAATGTGATTACCAGTCTCTAGGCGCACCATCACAATACGGGGCATCCCCAGTTGCCAGGAATGAATACATGGATTGAAGACAGCTCAGACGCTTTGCTCTCCAGTTTTTATACTATATGTCGGGCTGAGCAACATATTCACTCCCCACATGCTGGTCTGGCTAACTCAGGGAGACATTCACACTCTTTTAATGAACTCAGGGAGTTTATCTAAAACAAAGGTCATCTTCCAGACACCTTTGGGCTGAGATAAAGTCAGCTCATTGCAACAGTTGTAGTCAGTCATATCCCTGCTTTGTTCCCTGGGCTTCACGGGCACATCACCCCAGCCCATCTTCCTCTGAGCCTTCTTCCATTTTAGGGGTGTACTGGTCAGTCACACAGCTCACAATCCCTGTTTCTCAAGATACACAGCATCACTTTCTTCTGGACAAGTTGAAATATGGGAGGGAGGCTGGGCAGCTTCCACCCTTTCTCTCAGGGAAGGAATGAAATCATCTTGAGTGAAAGAGTATTTGTATCTGCTGCACCAAAGAAAGAGGACACAGCAGATCCACAATTTACACTTTAAAGAGTTTATCACCCATTACGGTGAACGGTTCATGCATCCAAAACTTAGTTTGTGCCAGCTGCAGACCTGGAAAGATGTTGCTGGACATCAGGTATCCTTCAGTCACATTGTAACTTAGGTCAGAAATATTTTTTCACAACCATGACAAATCATTCTTGGTAAAATAAGGTTGTTAGGGCCAAGACTTTCAGGATTTTTAGGGCTGTACCTAATACATTTGAGTCTTAACCTAGCTGTGTTAGGTATAAAGAGCACAGATTTGAGGACAGCAGTAACACCAATCGCTGAATGAGCAAGTTATGCACTAACGGAAACTATGACCATGTAGTGGCAAAGGCTTTTGTATGCATCTCACTGCCACTAGCAGACACACCTTCCAGCATAAAGCACTTTTGTGCAGCAGCAGAAGAAAACTGTGGGGGCTTTCACCACCACACCTTTTCCAGTGTATTTGTTTGCCTCCAGCAGAGGTTGCTGACAGCCTCCCGGTGTCTTAAGGTGAAAGCACATAGATGAAGGCAAACAAGACTGCCAGATACCTCTGGCATTCCCATGGGCAAATGTAATTCACAGAGAATGACCATGACAGTATCAATGCATGTGCTTTTGTGAGTAGTCCCACTGCAGACAAGGTGTCTACTCAAAAGAATGGAGTTAGTTGCAAAATTCGACAAATACCTATTTACACTTGAAAGTCAGTAACAGAACAGTTAGGAGAAAGCTCTGCAATCAATTAATTTTGTATCACTCCAGAACTCAAGCTAAAGCACTCAGCAGTTTGATTTTACCAGTGTCGAAGGCAGGGTCTACCCTATAGCAGCTCCAAGTCAGATGGGAATGCTCTGATTGTCCTCACCCAGGCCCTAAGCAGCACCAGGCATGGCTAAGGAAGGCTTCTTTTTGTCAGTAGCAGTCCCTTGGACTCTGACCCCAGAAAAATCCTGACAAAGCTTAAATTGTACCACTTACAAGGTATAATGCAAGATGCAGCTCCTTGTTCACCCTAATTTTATTAGCTAGGACAATGGCAATTGGCTGATGACCTCTCAGGACTAGCCTGATCTAGAAAGTTGTACTGGTCTGTATGAAGGAAGAGAAATTATATGACTTCTTCCTGCTGGAATCCATGTATGGATTGGGGGAGGGGGGCAGGAAAAAAAAAAAGAAAAAAAAAAATACTTAAAGGCAAATGATCCATTTAGAGAAGAACAAATTACATGTATGCACATCAGCAGGGCCTGAACAAAAACAGTCTTGATCAGCAGCATATAGACACTTGGGCAGAGGAATTATGTTGATAAAAATACTGAAAGAAGTACTGAAATTTAGTTCTTGGCTTATTAATATATATATATAGTATATTCCAATTCCCTTTGACCAGCCACACTGTTCAAGGTGCAGTTGTGATGGTTTGAGGCTTTTTTCCCCAAAAAATCCATGACAAAGCAAGCGAGTTACTAAATCACATTCTTAGAAACTAGTAACTGTGTGCTGGTGAGTTTGTGGCAGCCAAAGTACATAAAACATAACAACTGTTCTTTCCCCACCCGCTGAACGTTTTCCACATTCCAGGTTTCCTTCTCATTTCCATCCTCCTTCGCGTTTCTTTATCTGTTGCTACTGTTCTCTTAATTGTTGAGGACTTTGTCCAACTTCCTTGAAAAAGTCACCTGCTTTATCACCTCCATTTGTTTTGATCTCATTATAATTGTCAATTCTTCCTACCCTTGTGACTGTCGTACTTGATTTTTTTTCCTCCACTCTTTCAAAAAACTGTTGTTTCCACAATCACCCTTTCTTTGGAAAAGCTTCCTAGAGTTTATCAGCCATGACATTACACCAAACCAGTTATTTGTTAGACCACAGTTTAATAGGAGAAACTGTGCTCTGCTATTTATATGGTTGGATTGTTTGGATATGGTCCTGTTGTTTTGTTGGGGTTTTTTAATTCTAGACTCACAAGGACATAGTAGCCTATTAAATGCTACAGAATGACCCGGAAAGCCTATTAAAACATTCACATTGTCTACTACATCGTATAAAGCAGTTTATATCGCCTTCTTTCCTATAATATCTGAGCATCTTATAATCAATATTACAGCTGTACTTGTACCATGCAGCATGGCATATAGCAAACGAATAGCCCTGTTTTACAGCTAAGAGAGATACAGCTCTGTATGCATAAAAGAGGATGCAGCAGCTTTTAGGTACGCAGGGCAGGCTTTTTGAGACTCTGGGTTCTATGGCAGTGGGTTAGTAACCCTATGTGCCAGGCCTATGTCCCCACTGGCAGACAGATAGCTTTCTGACAGGGCTCCTAAGACACCTGCATCTCCCCGCAGACTGTGACGGACCACTGGAGACCAGCGTACAAGGAATGCTACCCAGTGAAGCTGACTCAACGATCAGCTTATATCTGGTTTGTTCTTGGAGAAAGGGCTATAGGAAGCTGCTGTGTCTGCTCTGTTCTCTGTTGCAGCTTTTATGGCAGTCGTATCAACTAAATTTGTTATAGAGGAAGATATCTCAAAAGAGCATTTCCTGCAGATTTCAGTCAAGTTGAAGAAAGAAGGATGTCCTGAGACCTGATTCTGAGAAGACTTAAATCACTGTATCTCCTTATTAGACACCAGGGAATGTACAGAAAATTTATAAATGCCCAGCCATAGGAAGGATTCACGCTTCTCAGATACCAAAGGAAGAGCAACATAAGATACTTGTGCAGGAAGCTGTAGGATCACACTCCATAAGGAATGAGGTTTTACCAGTGCCAGTACTCAAATAACTGCATGATTGCAAATGGTGTCTGAACAACTACCAAAAAAAAAAAAAAAATATTCAGAATAACTCAGAATTTAAATTGTAGCTTATGACGTTTTCACCAACAAAATAAAGCATTCCTTCTAAGATCAAAATATTTTGTGTCAAGCTGAAAATAAACTTACTGATTTTAAGACGTTTAAGAGAACACACTTTCTTATGCACATCTAAATTCATGGCAAATGTGGCATTTTGGAATTGTGCTTTCTTTTGTCTGAAACCATTTGCCTATTTTGACCCTAACTCAATAACTATTTTTGTTCTCCTTGAACTCCTTTTCTCAGTAAAATCCCACTGGTCTTTAATTTTCATAAAACTGTATTTCACATTATTTAAAAAAACTCAGTTCTGAAAAAAACTGTTCTCAGTACATCCACTAGTGCCTCACTGGCCAGTTTGTCTTATAGACTGAGACAAAAAATATCCACAGAACAACTGTGGGTGAAAAAATTGCCAAGTTCAACCTTCACAATTAGGAAACAGGAAAACAGAATGAGATTTTTGAATGAGCTTTTCAGTGTGCATTCCTCATCCAGTGCTACCACTTTTGCTTTAGATCACAGAGGCAAACATCAAAGTCAGTAAAATCTCTCATCTTTATCTCCTGCCTTGTTTTTCTTTCCTCTGTTCACAATAGCAGCCTCCCTCAGTGTGGGATAATTCCCTATAAAGAGCTGTCTTGCTCCCTGTGTCCTGTGTTGATTTTCTCTTTTCACACCACAAGCAGCCCTTGAGTGGAATAACGCCCTGTAAAAGCTTAATACTACGTGCTGCATGTTACCTATTTATGTTTTGAATACCTTCCCCAGATATTCTGAAAAAAATCTTAATTTCTAGATGAAACTGTGCATATAAATAGGTGGTATTCTGTATAAAGCACCACTAGCAGTAAGTACTTGAACTGTTAGAGACTGAGAGACAGGTGTACTAAGAATTTGGGGACAGACATTCAAATACTGTAGGTACATACAGCTCTCATCCCAGTTTCTACAAGTAATAATAAGCAAAAATCAAACACAGTTGTGCTTACCCCACCCAGAGTGCAGGGGAGGAAAGAAGAGGGTTTGATCTGGGATGATATTTCTATCTGTTATCTTCTCCAGCCTGCTGTTCAGGGAACAGAAAAATTAAGTTGCAGGGCTGTACACAGACAGCTCTCCATAACGTAGAGTAGCAGGAAGCCTGGATACAGTAGATAATGCAAAAGCATGAACAATATAGCCGCTATATTCTGCAGAACCCGGTGCTGAGACCCCAGACAAGCTCAGGTCCACAAAAGCTGCTTAGCTCCTGCTCAGCTAGTTCTCATACTGTGTTCATTCCACTGCTTTTTCCCATTCTCTCTATCAGCACTATGCATGCTCATTTTCTTTTTAGCTGAAAACCCTTCATCACCCACAAGTGTAAAAAACAAGTCCCAGCAATGCTGGAGTTGGATGATCATTTTCAGTTACACGTTACTGCTTTATATATTTTCTGTGGCAAATCAGCATTTATTCAGAAGTAATTTTCTGGTCTCAACTAATGAGCAATGAGTGTGACAAATACTGCTGTTAGTGACTGTGCTTTTTGAGGCAATTTCAGAGCACATGATGTTTGTGGGAATAGCCAAGCACATTTTGTTTCTCGTACATATAACTTCAAGTCCCAGTGATAAAGTCCCATTAAAGATATCCTACCCTCTTGACTGGGGTTTTTATCTTTGCTAATGTAATGCTAGTGGCCCTATGCAATGTGGATGTCCTTGGACTGATTTAATTGGGCAGAAACCTTTGAAATATGCCACAGGCTAATTCACTTTGAGGGTTAAAACAATGAATCCCTGTAGAAAATAATATATTAGTGGGTAAAAAGATGAATTAATGGCAGTACTCGAATATCATCTCTACAGCAACCAGAACAGCTGAATTAATAACATACCAGGGTTTTATTATGGCTTGAGAATTACAGCTGTGATGACACTATGAGTAGCTCAGCCTTCCCCTTTATTGGACCTTTGTAGACATGGTAATCCTTTGGCCCCTGGAAAATTTGTTCTCTCATGATGATTAAGCAAGGTTACTCCATTTACATGATCATCTCCTCCCTTAACCATCTCTCTCTCACATGAATATCTTCCCCTTCTCCCTTTCTCTCGTTTCAAGTTCACACACAGGTCACACACCAAAGCATCTGTGTTATACCTGGACTCATGCAAATCAGTAGCTTCAAATTTGATTGCCCTAACTTCAAATTCATAGTTTTCAAGGGAATAAACGAGCTCTCATTCTGCCCACAAAAAGTTTCTTGCAATAAAAATAAAGGCATTAAAAAATCCTTCTTAAGTAATACTAAGAAATCAGGATGGAAACTCTCCTGTCATGTGCCTTGGTAAAAAGCTGGAATGGTTCTCTGTACAACCTGTGTAAATCTGGTATCCTTCACCTAGAGTAACAGTGGGCAGACGGCACCTTGTGTTTCTATTTCTTTAATCTAATGACACTGTTCAACAGAGGCTTCCTTGTGTGCTTCTGACACCGGAATATTTATCTTAATGTACTTTTTTCTGCAGCAAGAATTTCAGGGAAAAAAGAAATCCATCAGCTACAGCATTATCTTCAGTTGGCTAAGTGCTTCCTTGATTGATACAAGTGCCATCTTGTATCACAGAACCAGGGAGACATTTTTACCAGTATGTCTAGTTCTTCCAAGTACAAGATGAGGCTATTGAATACTATAGACATCTCCTAATATTATTTCTCACTTTGGTCAAAAGCTTTATGTTGTTTGCTCTACGAAAATTGGTTCAAACACCAAAAAAAACCAAACAAACCTCAAGAATCTTAAGAGGATTTGATTAACTTGAGGGACCAAAGTGATAAAAGGTCATTTACTATACTTTTAAAATCTCTTTCTTTCAGTTTGTTGGAGAAAAAAAGGGCTTTGTGTGGGACTAAGGGGACCTGAGATTTCTTGGCCAGTTTGTTTTTTTCAGGTATTTTTTCTAATTAGAAGAGGAAGTGTTTAGTGTATTTAGAAATTCGTGTAACTACTTTTGATCAGCTCAGAATCAGAATCTGAGCTGGACAGGGCTGTAGGCAGAATCACCATTCAGCTTCCAAATGCCTGGAAGAACCTGACAAGAAAAGGAGGACAAAGACCTGTAAAAACGAGCAGAGGCAATGGTAGAAGGAAATGAAAAGAAGAGGCAAGGAATTCAGTATTGTAGCTTTACCTTTAAAGCTAAAATTACTTTCCACTGCACTCAAACTCTTCTTACCACACACAACGATCACTTGACCTCATCTCTGGATATTTCTATTCTGTTTCATAGACATTTCCTGCAGATGGGGATTAGGCCATTTCAATCATGACCTGTTCACATAACAATTACTCAGGCAAAAGAGCTATTAAAATCAATGGGAGAGTTTGGCCCATTTAGAAAATGCAGAATAAACTCTATTACTGCTGGCATTTACCTAAATCTATGTTGTTATGGGTACTGAAAGGCGTCTTTTACTGTGCAGGGTTTCATAGAGGATAATCTCATCTTTAAAAGACTGCTATGTTAGGAACAAATCAAAATTACTTTGGCAAAAGCAATGCCTAGAGCTCTCAGGGTGAGAGCATGGAGCTTGGTTTGGCTTCAGACTTTTTCAGATATCCTTGTGCCACCACTAACCTCTCTGCACCTGGATCCCCACCTGCCTTATATTGGGTTTGATTACTTATTGGTGCTTCTTCAGAGAGGAAATGGTGTTTGTCTACACTACAAACAGGTATGAGTTTGAAGCATGCATAGACGTACCCAAGCTAACACCTACAGGAAAAACAGATCTAGTGGTAACAAGTGGGAAAAAAGCCATAGACAAATGCAACAGCTAGAAATTAGTATTTCGGTTATTTCAGACTAGAACTAAAATGTATATTTTTAAATAGAGAAGCTAATTAAGTCATTAGAAAACATTACCAGAGGAATGTTTTAGTTTCTCAATCACTTAGGTCTTTGAACTCTTTACATTTGAATATGTTTCCAGCACATCTCCCCATGTACAAATCTTTTCAGATGCAGTATCACTCAAACTGAAGTGGTAATCTTCATGGCAAAATTGCTAGTTCAGGTGCTCTGACCTACATCAGCACAATGCCAGGTACACATTAAAGAAGGTCTCCTCTCACTTCAGAAACTAGGAATTTCCTAATTAATTCCTGAGGGAAGTTCCAGAGACCAAGTAAGAAAATACACTATCAAAAAATTTCTGGTCAGCTTTGTAGATTGACACTGCGTCACATTTTGTATAACTATCTGAATTCAAGGTGGCGTTCAGCGTAAGTGCCCTAGGAAACCTCCTCATCAGTCGCTTACATCCATACAAGGAAATACCTCATTTAACTTCGCAAATAGATATATGCGAGACTGAAAAAATCACATTCGAATTGATAGCAACAGACCAAACAGAGAGAGAGGGGGAGAGAGAATACAAGAATTGTCACTCATTTGAGATAGGGCAAAAATGTCATCCTTTGCTGTAATAAATACTGCCTGTGTCAAAGCAATGCAATTATATACCTTGAGCAGAAATGTGAGTTATTACGAATCTGCCCCAGGCCAGTACGCTATGAACAGTGCATTGTCAGTGTTGTGAGTGTAGTAGGAGCCGGTAATCTTCAGAGATTACAGGTGAGGGGGCAGGCCTGCCATCTTAAACTAACAAAATGCATGTTGTCTTTAGCTTATAGTTCTTCACAAACACTACCCTACATTCATTTTGAAGCCGTTGTAAATTGGACCCTCAGAATCAGGTTTTCTTTGACGTCTAGAAGTTGAGTTATTGACACTCCTTGGGGGAACAGGCTACTAAACTTTTGCATCAGAGTAATCTGGAATGTTTTGCATGCTGTTTTCAGATCAGCTAGTTTGTCTAATGAATGAGATGTGAAATGAGTTCCTAGGACTCAGGAGAAAGCTGAAGAAGGATTTCTCCATCTCTCTGAAACGCACAGCATTAACCCTGCATGCGCTATTGCATGTCACTGTGTAACAAACACCTAGAGAAACCAATCCATCACCAAACCTTCTGCAAAGCATTAGTAGCCAAAAGCAAGGGGAAGGCAGGATGACTGAATTCCAAGAATTTTTAAAGAAAATAAAGTTTGACACATGAAGTTTTTGCCAGCATAACAGTGTCTGCTGGTGTTCTGAGGTTTTGTGCTGAAAAAAGCCCCATACAAACACAATGCAAGATGTCCCTAGGGCTATAGGTTGTTTTAATCCCAGAACTATACACAAGACACTGGCAAATGCACTTTTTTGCTGGTATAAAGAGTCCACACTACGTCTGTTTGCTTGTGCAGGCATGTCAGTATTGCTAAAAAACATTGAAGGTGCTTGAAACTATTTTTAAATACCACAGTCTGAACCTCTGCCACAGCTAAATCATTGCAGGAACTGGATGAGGACTCAGATTAAAGAAAAAAAAAAAGTTTCTCAGTTGTAAACTGCAAATGCTTTGTCACTTATTTGCATACATAAATGTAGAGCAGAGCATGTGGGTGCCACCCTAATATAAATGTTTCTTATAAGCTATAATAACATCATGATTTCCATATATAATGTCCCATATATAAGCACTGAAGAGTTTCTCCCCAAATTCCCAGGCCTGCCCCTACCAGCCAAGCTGGGCTCTTTCCTTCTCATGCAAATGTTGTATAAAAAGGGTGTGAGCAGAGCAGGGAGCTGCAGTAGAAAGATTCCCCAGGCCAAACTGGAACTTCACTAACATCTGTGACAACCCGTGGCATTATGCCTGTAAAGCCAACCTCTTTGCTATGCAGCTGAAGATGCATACCATATAAGAGAACGCAGGACCTGCTATTGGTTCTCTTGCTAGAGCTAGTAAAATTGACAAGGATTAAGAGTTCAGAGAATTCACGGACAACTCAAATGAGGGAAGCCATCAGATGTGGGAAAAAGCTTATTTTTCTGATAGAACAGAAAGAAAGCAGGCTTCCAAAAGTCAGAATGACATAAGCTTTTGGAGAAAAGGGATGAAGCCAAAGCTGGCATTACTGTTGTCTCAGGTATTGTGCTTCTCTCCAATTACCAAAGAAACTGTTATCATCAAATGCCATCAGTCATATTTATGCATTGATATTTCTAGATGAGTGAGATGCCCCCCTTTCTGGGCAGTATAAAAATCAGATTATATCTTCACGACAATATAAGCGTCTAAGAAGATGTTTCCCAAACAGCAGATGGATGACTACTAAAACGTAACAAAATCATTTATTAAAACAAAACTCCATCAAAAGCATAGCATTCAGAGCCAACAGTGATCAGCACTTTAAACAAGTGTAAGCAACGATAACTGTAGCAGCTCTGTAGGTTCCCAGTATCTCAGATTCACTCAAAGTTCATATTAAGAATTCTTCTGTGGCTAACAGTCTTAGTATTTAGAGAACTGCATTCTGATACGGAGCTCAAGAAGAAACAAATCACACCACTTTGTGAGCAACTCTGAAACCAAATCCTTCGAGCACTATCCACCATTTGAACTCTCTCACCACATAGTTCTTCAGCAAATAGCCTTTGTTACTAAAGTCACAGTTAAATAGTGTTCCTGTTTGTCATTTACACTCCATAGATATAAAGGAATATAGATAAAAATCTGTTAGTACTGTATGGCACCCAACCACCATTCACTGGCAGTAATTAAATCCTGCTGTAAAACTGCTACAAATATTTCTCAAAAGCAGGAACAGATGTTTTTTTGCAACCAAGCAATGACGAAAATCTGACAAGCTCCATAAACCAAAGATGCGGGCACTTCAGAGAAAACTTCCTCTATGATTTTGTTACCATGCTGTCTCAATTTGCCAGCAATATTACAGAGATAAAACACGACCATTTTCTGGTATTGTTATTCTTGTCTTTAGTAACACAATAAGTGTCAGGGGAACTGTGGAGGAAAAAAAATAATAATCACAATAATGAGGCACAAGGCTTACAAATTTACATTTCTGTTTCCAAACCATAATAAATTAGCACAATCACTCAGACATAGTTATGATTCACAAATCATAACCTCATGTGGCTTTTATAAACTATGATTGTCTAATTAATATTGGTACTTACAAACATCTCCTGGTTACTCAGTACTACCATTTTTTTTGGTAGGTACTGAAATTCAATTACAGCACATGAGATGTTCTGAGCTGTGCCCAAGCCGTGAGACAGTTAAATGTATTTGAGATGTGGTGGGCCGGTACATATTGCATTTTGCTGGTTTAGGCTTGCTGCAAAGAGAACCTTAGTCTTTCCTTCAAAACATGTCACTAAGCCACCCTGAAGAATTGCTTTAGAATAAAGCGAACCTCCCCTCCAGTTCCAGAGTGTGTGTGTTCACCATGGAGTTGTCACGATAGCTTGTCAGTAGGGTGAGATGAAGAGAGCTATTTGATCTGCAGGGATGTAAATTAATAGCAGAGATACCATGTTCAATCAAGAGTCACAGTAGTGACTGAAAAGCAAAATTCTCAATCAAGCTGGCTTTAATCCAGTGAAATGCAGTTTAAACAAAGAAGAGGAAGACACAGACCAGCCTTTCAAGAATGCTCAGCACTCGCAACTGAGGTAATATTTTTAAAGAAACAGCTCAGATCCAAAACAGGCACCTGTAAAAACAAATGGTTCTGCTCAGTGTCAAGAATTTATGAAAACTGGGTCATTTGGACTAAATGTCTTCACAGCAGCTGAGCCACTTAGAAAATCTGACACGTAAATTACGAGGAAAATATAGTGCCTGTATAGGCTTCTTACTGAAAAGCATGATGACACCAGCTATCACTTATTTAAACTAGTGCATTTCATTATGTCAGTGCAATTGCTACCCTGGTACATATCTTATTAGTGCTTATTTATTATCACTGTTAAGGAGGTTAACTGCACTGTTATTTCCTCTGCTACTGGGCTTTATTGCATGTCTGAGGCACAGAGTTTTGACTAAGCTCAGGCAGCAAAGGAAGTAACACAGTCCATGGCTTAACAAAAAATATCCTCTAAAGGAATATAGCAATCAGGCAGGGAAAAACAAAGCAAATTTCTTTTAAGGAATATCAACAGAGGAAACCTAGAGCACCCGCTCTCATGAGAGCTAGATGAATAACCCATAAAGGTCGTTTATCCAAGAAATGGAGTATTTTTTTTCTGTTGCAAAATATCTGTAGAGTGTGATCTTCGCGTGCTTGGCAAATTCCCAGTATTCCTTGATTTAACATTATGGGTTGATTCCTATCAGTTGCTGTGGAAAGTCATTTCTCATTGTACAAGTAACATTAATTAGTTGCTGCCTGGTCAGAAAAGTTACCTTGTACTACTGCTGATCTATTATTGCATGACCTCAAAAGCACTTCCACTACTGATGCTCATAGTCATTTGGAACATTCACATGTTTAAAAGCTTTCCCATCAGACCTTCAAACACTTGCCAATGTGATTACAAAGGAAAATTATATCAATAGGAGTCCATCTCTCAGAAGAAAATTGTGGAGGGGAGGGAAAAAAAAAAAAGTGTTGCATTAGTAGTAGTAGCATTTTTGTATTATTCATCCACTTAAGAGGAGCTCTGGTACAAGAAAACAGTATAACAGTTAAGTTACCGGCACACAAGTAAAGATACATCAAATAGATCATAAAAATTTGAAAAAATTAAGGAGAATAGCTACAATGGTAATCAAGCAGTAAACCAACAGCTGCAATTTGCTATGCCTTTCCTAACAGCTGATGGTGAGTGCTACATTTTAAATTCCTTTACATATTGTTAAAATCAGATTAACACACATAGATTTTTTTAAAAAAATACAGTCTTCTTAAACAGACAGGAAAGCACGGACTCATCATTTCACAAAATAAACCGCTTGTTTCTGACACAAAATTATGCTTATCCTCTTGCAATCTCAATTTACATGAGCAGGCTCATCTGTACACACACAAAAACCAGTCACTGGAGTTCCTGTAATATGCGAGCCAGGAGCTGGACCTGATGTTTCTTAAGGGAGAAAAAAGCATCCCAGTTCTAAACAGGAATAAAGGTTTGCTGCATGTTATGAGACAGACATCTTGCAGCTTTCTGTGTTTGCTGAGACAGCAGCGAACATGTGACACACAGACGGGGAATCAGAGTAGCCACCTCAGCTGCTGCATGAGGTTTCTGGCTAAACAGACATTTTTCCTTTACAACAATACTGGGAACACTGAAGCCTAAAGCGCATCTCAACCAGCGGTTGATACAATGGCTGCTTTAGCTGTAGATTTTTACCTAACATAACATTTGGGAATATATTTGTTGGATTTACTGTTGCACACTCAGAAAACACCTTTTATCTTCACTCCTCTCAGCTTGACTCCCTCAAATACATGCATACCGATATCCGCGGATACATTTTGTATGCATGTCTGTAAAATAGCTCTTAACTTTCAACACTGCTTTCATCAAGTCCTAGGAGGAATATAAACAGGAGCGAGTCCCTCCAGCCTGAGGAGAGGCACCCGCTGTTGGGAAAGACCCGGCACCCTGGCAGAAGCAGACGGGGAGCCCCAGAGGGGTATGGAGGTGCAGTGCACCAACCCAGCAAAAAGAGCTGAAACAGGGGAAAGAAATTATCCCCTTCACCTTCATTAGTACCCAAGCACTTTGCTGGACGCCATTTGCTCCCGAGTGCTGTTGTTCGTTTTGTTGTAGGGCAGCTGTGTGATTTCCATGAGTTGGGTCAGTTTTGTGGCATTAATACAACCTCCCAAACGGCCATTGCTTTTAAAAAATCATTACTAGGCTTAGGAAAAAAAGGATGCTTTGTGCAGACGAACTCACCGCTTACCTTTCCTTTGTGTTTCGCACCCAGCCAGCAGCGTGGATGGACCCTTCCAAAGGGCCAGCAGTGGGTTTTGGAGGGAAGCATCCCTCTGCCCCCCAACAGCTTTTTAACAAAAGCACTCGCTGTGCTTGTTAACAAGAAGAAATTCACCCACCGGCAATTAAAATACAGGTCACAAAAGAGCACAGCGCTGCAGGAGGCAGTGGGTCCCCTCACCCCAGAGCTGGGCCCGCAGTGCTGCGGCGCCTCAGGCGTGGGCCGGCAGCCTCGGCCAGCCCTGCCCAGGGCACCCACCGACACCTTTCAGGCCAGAAACTTTCCACCTCCAGCTTTGTTTCCCTGGAGTAGAAAAAAATTCTCTCAATTCCACCAAATTCTGCTGTATCCTGTCAAATCAGCCTTTCCGTCACTGTCCAGCCAGCGCTGCCCTGGCAGGGTGAGGTTGCTGTGGGGCCACCGGGCTCGCGGCTGCCAGGCTTGGGCGAGCAGCGGGGGGCTGCGGAGGGCCCCCAGCTCGGCACAGCCCGGGCAGCCTGACCCCACCACCCCAGCCCTGTGGAAACTTTCTTGGCAGTGCATTGCCAGGGGGAAAGCTTGTCAGCAGCAGCGTGACTACGAATAAAAGAAAGGGTCTCTCAGACCTGTGGTTGGCTTCAGCTGGAAGGGGTGGGTTGAGCAGGGAGCGGGCAGGAGCGGCAGCCGTGGGGCGTGCGAGGGAGGGCCGGCGGGGCTCAGCCCCACACCCGCTCCCCGCGGGCTGCCAGGCAGCATCAGGCACACACATTTTACTCCCAAGCAGGTATCTGTCACTTTTCCTCGTTGCTCCTTCCCTTGTAAAAATCTCTGCTCCACTTTGCTCCCTTTTTCCTTGACATACTGCTTAAGAGAGCGTCACGTTGTACCTTCTGCTCTTCTCCCCTCCAGATGCACCATTTCTTTGCCCTTTTCCATTCGGCGCCTGCAGAGCTGCCTGACTCCGTGTTTCACCAGTGACCAGGCTACCACCCACGTTGGAGACGTGGCTACTGCTTTTGCTCCTTCGTCTGCATAAGGCAGAGGTGTTAGAGACAAAAAATATTGCACAGGCCGTTTGGGCAGTCCCTCCAGGAGAGATAAAATTGCTGTCTATTGCAGGTTTATTGGTTCTTTAATTAATACCTACAGGATCAATTTTCAAGAATCCCCACAACCCCACTTGGGATGTTATCTGAAAGGCTAAAGGCAGTCCAGAATATTTTCCCTAATATTCAAATTAGTTTTTCCTTTTTATGTTCATTCTACAGCTCCTAATTATATCACAGCTTCTATGGTGTGACTAAATCCTTGTCTTTCTTCTACATACATCAATTACATTATTTTGCATTAGTTTGCTCCTTAGCTGGCATCCTGCTAAGCATGTAATATTTATCAGAACATCTTACATTTACCTCTATACAGCAGTCCTTCCAGTCCACTTTATTTCTCTGTTATCACTATTTTTCAGGTCACTGATATCTTTATAAGATATCCCAAACACAAGTACATGAGGATGCATGCAGAGATGTCAGGGCCCCAAGATACCACTATGAAAGACTGAGGGCAGCTAATCTGGGGAAAAATAGATTCCATTAAAACCTCAAGGAGTTAAAGCAAGACGCGATCTACGGTTTGTTTGCTCCAGGACACATTCCAACAAATGCAACCCCAAACTGTGCTAGCCTTTCTTCCTGTTATATCACATCACAGATCAAAGCTAATTTTATGAAAACAATCAATCCCAAGTCTTTTCTTGGTTTACTTAGTAAAGAAAAAAAATAATTTCTCGCTATATCCTTCCCAATTTGGAGCATGCTGTAGACAGGTTTTGTTCTCATCTATATTAGTCTGTACTTTTCCACTGTATATTTCATTTTATTTTCAGCTCAAGAGTCAAATCTACCTGTGGAATTAATAGTTTTCACTAGATGAATCAGCTTTTGTCCATAGGCAAAAGCGAAGTGGGGTGGATGATGGAAAAACTGGAGAAATAAAGAAATCTCATAAGAATATTCATTCAAATTTAAACACAAAGATGTTCCAGGTATATTAGCATCTACGATCTCTTTGCTTTCTACAAATACCATTGAAACTGAGTTTAATGAACATGTGGGAAAGCAAATCTTAACTTTCTATACATCACCATTCACACAGGAATCTGATTAGGAGGGTTATGTTCATCTAGTTAAGTAAAAATAATACCATGGACTTTATGTCAATCTGTGCCATAGATTCATGCAGAGCAGTGTGAAAGTCAATTCCTTTCACTGCAGGACTGAATCCAAAGTGAAGAAACAGCCTGATAGGGACTGCTAAGTATGGAAATAGTTAACTACAGTGCAAGCAAAATTCATGAAACATTTAATCAAATCATTGTAAAATATGAACGAGCTTTAAAAGTAGTCAGAGACTGTACCCAAACACCATGAAAAGAAAAAAAAAGAAAAGGGAAAGAAAAAAAAAAAGACTTTGGAAAGATACTATTCCTGGAGATTTGCGTACTTTCTTCCTTGGGAGGTTAAGTTGGGCTACACAGTGTTAGACAACAATCAGGTGAGAAGACTTGTGAGGTATGAAAGAACAAGACTGGGGAATAATAATTTGATCGACTTGATTTTGATGAGAAGCGTGAGAAGAAATAGATGGGAGGAAAATCCTACTGGAAGTCTGGACAAGCAGTCCCACAGGGAGCTTTCCGACCACAGGAGATGCCCAGCCAAGTGTCATCATACCAAGGAGCACAGAGATGCTCAGAGCAACTAGTTTGACCTCGCTGGCATTGCAGGGATTCTGCAGCTTCCTCCCTTTGACCTTGTTTCCTGCCTGGGACATAGGAGCGGGGGTGAACCCTGCTGTGGAGGAAGGCAGCTCAAACTTATTTCTAGATGCATAGCCCAGATTTCCAAATTTCTTCTCTTCAGGATGCCTGTGCTCTGCTTACCTCAGCAAGCTGGTGGACTTCACAGCTTGCTTGCTGCAGACAGCTGCTATGCAGCAGTTGAAATCCTGTTTTAAAGCAACAATTCTTTCTGGAATAATGCAATAGAAAAACAAATTTGGAAGCAAATTATTCTGTCAGATTCAAGCTTTTCTTTCAACAGAAGCAGCCCAGCTGTATTGTGAGTCCTACCATATGGATAGCGTGATCACATTACCATTGTTCTCCTTCCCTGTTTAAAATGGACATTGGATATGGAGAATGTATCTCTCAAGCCATTATGGACACTATACGCTGTAATAGAGCACTGTTCCTGTAACATCTCAAAGGGGCATGAGAGATCACTTTCTTGCCATTCTTAGGTGACCATTGTTAAATAATCTATAGGCAAACAGGTGGTTTGTCATACAAGGGGGGGAAATATCTTTTTCTATGACTTCCAGCGTTACCTCAGTGAAACACTCAGAGACCTTATTTATTTAGATGCTTTTAGAAAGTGCCTGAACTCCCAGGTGAGAAAAGAATGAACCGGTGTCCTCTGGAAAAGGAGATCCTGAACTAGGGTAATATTGGCCTTAACAGAGTTGTGCCTATGTTCCAGATGTGTCCTGCAATTTTCTGCTTTGCCAGCCTAGCAAAATGCTTTGCATTGCCATACAGGTGATTCCAGGTTTGATTTTCATTTCCGTTTCCCCTTGTCAGATGAAGGTGCCAAATCTGCTTCAAGATAGTAATCGAAACCACATTCTCGCTCCCAACCACATTCTCAGCTCATTCAGCCTTCAAAGACCAAATGTGCCCGGCTGTGAGGTCACACTGGCAGGGGCTCTAGGAAAAGGCCTGGCAGGATGAGAAACACCCTGCTTGTAACAATCCAGAATTTGCCAGTTACCGTAGCAAAAAGAAAAGCCCAGGAAAAGCGAAGCACTTCTCAAGTGGTTTCAGGACCTGCCTTGCTCTGTGCAATGCAGAGCTGAGGAAATCCTTGCTTGGAAGCCCAGTTGATAGCACATAGATTAATCACATGGGTGTGCAAGAAAATAAGTAGGTGCATAAATTCCTTAGCTATGCTACGCATTTCCCAATGCAGACTTCCTTCACTTTAATGCTGACAAGCTGTTGATTTTTTTATTTTAATTATGAACTGAAATCCCTTTTGCTGTCAGTTATAAATATAACAAACAGTCTGCTGTTTAACTTCAAATTCCGTATCACTCATGCAAGTTGTAAGTTTAGTCAGCTTAGTATCTCTGAAATAAAATATTTGCCAGCAGGAAAATTAAAGGTTATCTCATATTAAATTAATACATAGTGATATGATTTGCTAGTGAAAATTCCAGCCAGATGACTAGTGTTAATCTTGTAATACCATTAAACAAATCCACAGTCATAAAGGGTTTCTCAGCCCATTTCAAACAGTACAAATGAAGGTGGAAAGATATCCTTGTGATTAAAGAACAGGTTTGTGATCCTAAAGATCTGATTTCTGTTCCTCGCCGTGTCACATACTGTCTGGGTAAAATTTAATAAAATAACTACCTCTCAGTGTGCCTCAATTCCTACTTTGTAAACTGGGGATAATCAAACATTCCCTTTTTTATAAATAGAGAAGAGTATCTTTGGTAGAGAAACTGTAACTGACGTGTTTAAATAACACCAGGGGAGCCTCAAAGACAGGGATCTTCCAACGTCTTAATGGAACTAACCTATAAATATAGTAAGAAAATTATCACTCTTCTCATCTGGGGTGGAGGGGTTACTAACTGTGGAAGTTAAGCTGCTAAATGACTTTTTTAAAAAAAAAAAAAAACATTCCCAAATGTCAGTGTCTCAGGCAGACTGATCCATTCTGCAGCTGCGGTGTTCACTTCTGCCCTGCTCTGTGAACCAGCTTTCCTCCTCCTCCTTTCCCTGCCCTCCCCTCAGGTCCTTTACCTCTGTCTCCTTCACTCTATTTTCAAGATTGTCAAGGCTACAAGAGGTTCATGCTTAGAACCTCTGATGCACTCAGAAGTCATAAAAAGAGGATGTCTGCCTTCTGCAGAAAAGCAGATAATCCTTCATTTTTCTTAGGACAGCAGGTTTATAAGAACTTGCTTTAACACACCTTGTCAGCTACTGGGATCAACAAATCTGTGAGAAGGAAATGCTGTTACCAAAAATATTTTTGAAAATCTGACTGGCATCTTTTATATATATATATTTTATTTTATTTAAGAAGGAGGAACAGAAAACCTAGCCAAACCCTTTGCTTACTTGACAGACATGCTATAGGGAAGAAAAAACATCTCCAAAAATGAAGCTCTGTTGAAAGGCGGTACAATGCCTCACAATTACAGCGAGTGGCAATAGGCAGCGTGGAAGAAAACAAGCTTGCCTTGAATTCATGAATCGACAAACTGGTTTCTCGTAATAATTATGAATCATCATAAACTTTAAACTTCTAACTCATTATATATTATTAGCTGCTAATTCAGCTCTTCTCTTTCTTGTCTTTTGTCTCTTGGGAGAAATGGGAAGGTGCTTCAAAGCTGCCTTGGAACCTATGCCTTATGGTTGATTACTTGAGTGCTATCCCCAGGACCATCTAGTTACCATCTCAAACAAGGTTATTACTCTAATTTAGAATGGGATTAACAATTCTGTTAATCCATCTATGCTGCAAAAAAATGTGTCCGGATAGTAACCGCACACACTGATAAGGAAGTTTTTATAGCAGAATTATACTTTCATATCTATTATTCTGTTCTGAGCTTTTGAGGGTGGGATAAAACTGTGGCTTTGTTGTGGTCTTGCAATACAAAATAAAACATTTACTAAGCAGAGGTAAGCCTTCCTGGGAATACACATTGCTAATCATCAAGGTTCACCCCTACTCCAGAGAATTAATGTCACAGATGGATTGAAGCCCTGTTTCAGTGAGAGCAAGCCATTTTCAGGGTCACGAAGCCTACTATAGCCTCAGCAATGTCTACAGTCTCTAGTATCATTTAAGTAAGTAAACTGTATAAACACAAGTAAACAAAACCTATTATTTTTACTGCAAGTGAATGTATTTCCTTTAGAGAATAACTACTTATAAGCTCAAGGTAGAGTCTGTAATTTTTGCATTTTAAAAAACTTGTCACAACAGGTACGGTTACAAAAGACCATTTCCTGCCAGTAAAGTCAAGCAAGTAAAGAATATTTTCCATCATTTCAGAGAAGACAAGCAAGACCTTAGACCCAGATCTTGCATGAATTTAAGCATCTAACCCCAAAATGTTTGAAATTCAAGTGAGGTTCCAAACAAACATAGAGGCACCCAACCTGAAGTGTTCATAGATCTAAAAAGACATGCTTCTGATGTAAAAAGACATGCTTCTGATGAGAGAAACCACCTAGGTTCTCTCACTACCCATATTGCTTCGTAATGCTTTGATAGCATTAATTGTCCTTGGTGCAGACCTGGTTGGAGATCACTCAAAGGAGCTGGAAAGACCCTCATGGATTTGATTTCTTTGGATCTTGAGTGAAAGAATGCAAGTCTTGCAAACAGCCAGTTCAGAAAAAGTTGTTAAACTTAATTACAAGCACTTATCCTGCCTTTTTAAAATGAGTGGCTGCATAAAGTACTCAGCTCCCCAACCAAAAAAACAAAATCAGAAACTCCACAGAACCTCTTTAGTTCTCAAAGGTCATTTTGCAAAGCAACACATGAAAATACAAAGAATTATTTGGAGCAGGGAATATAAACTTTTAAATTACAACTAGGGCAGTGTCTGGGTTAATGGCATAAGCATGGACATTATCTACAGACCAAGCAATGGAAAGCTGTTTTACAGGCCACTGGACAAGGAATTTCTGTTACATCAAGGCAAATATCAACCTTTATCTTTCATATGATACTCATTAGTCTGTTCAGATAGTCCATAATACAGCCCAAACAGCAAAAAGATTAGCTGCCAGAAAACATTTAAAAGCATTAACATAATTAGTCAAATTCTTCATTCCAAACGTTGTATGTATTTATCTGAATCTAAATATATTCCTGAGACAAAGTAGCTCCAATAGTATGCAACAAAATGCTATGCTTCTATTAAAGCTAGGTGAAAACAGAGCGGAAATTAACCTAGTTTATCTCATTATCAGTGTGTGCTTCAACTGTATCAGGTCCCAGCCCTGCCCACCTGTACCAACACTTCTGTAATTGATTCCTACAAGTCCTCATATGCTATGGCTCCCAGTTCCATTTAAATGCAGATGTGGACTAATAGAAGGGCTGCGCATTTCTGAACAGAAACTCAGGGAAAATATTACTTGCCTATTCAGTGATCTGAATGCTTTTATTCTTTCCCTTAACAGCCTTTATTTTGTTGTGTGTATTTTTTTTTTTTAATTTAAACAACATGGGTTTTTTTCCACACTCTGTTAAAGGAGGAGGGGGGAAAAGAGCTAATTATATCTGAACTGAAGTGTAACCATGGCCCTATTAAATAGGTAGCAGTTATGGGCTATTGATCGCAGTTCACAGGAAAAGCTTGTCATGTAGTGTCAAGAGGTTAATGTAATTACAAGAGCGGGCAGCAGGATCAGCTGTGTCCTCGAATAGGCGAATAACTAAAAGCTGCTTTAGAGACACATAATGTTGTCAAAGCATAAATAATTCATCCCAGCATTTGAGAAGAAATTACTGCTCTGTTCCAGCGTATTATTCAGCCATTAAAATCCTGCCCTTGTAAAGTCTTTTGATGTAGTCATATTTTCAGTTCTAAGAGCAGTTTTGGAGCATTCAGCTTTTATTAAGCCTTATATGGTGCAGTTTTCAAAGTATTAAAAAGGATATGAAATAGACTTACAATTTGTTTAATAACTGCATTGCGATTCAGATAAGAGGGAGAGAGCTGTGTGGATTTATAGAGTGCCTGTCCAGCATGAAGAGGAAGCCGTGGCGTGATGTGATGGAATTTTTAAGTCCCCTAAGCTGGCCAGAATTAAATGGGCTTCAGCTATTTACTAGCATTGATAGCTGCTGCAGTCTTCACAACATTTGGTGACCCATTTCCTCGAGAGCCAGCTAAGCAGTTCTCCTGTTACAGCCCCTTGACTCCAGCTCTTTGCTTGTCCTTATTAAAGTTTGTGGCAATTTGATACTGAATGGCTCCCACTCTTTGTATTTGTAGCCTGAGCTGTATCTTGCTGTTGGCCGCGACGTCTACAGTTGCTCACATTTGCTGTCGGGGTGTATGGTGCTAACTGATGTTAAATTACAAGAAAAAGGCCCTAAGTAATTGCTTCTCTACGAGACTGCAGATAGCCCCATGCAGATAGGTAGTTTGGTGGAATGAGAGACCAGAGAGAAGAAGGACAGGGTGTTATAAGGAACTGCTCTCTCATCAACACTCCTGTCCCCCTACCAAGTTAATCTGATGCTCAGGCATTTCTGTTACACAGCCAAAGTGCACGAACTGCCCTTCTCTAATAACTCCTAAACGAAATTCCCACTTCACATTTGCAAATAAAAAAGAGCTTTAGGGACTCAGCCCATCTATTCACAAATTTAGAGTTGCTGTGACTTTGACCACACATGTGAAGGAAAAAACCCATGGAATCTGAATATATAATTTTGATGTCTGATGACTTTTTATTCTAATATTCAAACAGAAAAACAATTGCTTGTTTGAGAACAGACTAAACAGTTTGAAACTTTAAGGAGAAGGGTTGTGGCTTGGCAGAGAAAACAGGCTTTCATTTCAAGCTGACCAAAAGGAAAGTCACCCTCCACACATACCCCAGACTGAGCTCTCCCCACCATAATTATTTATCTTACTCTCCTGCTGAAGCCTAGTCCCTGTCCTTCCCCTGACCACAAATGTGACCAGAGCTGGAAAGCTACAGCTGGAGACACGAGCCTTACCCTTCCCTCTGCCAACAGCACTTCTGCAAGAGCATTGCCAATGTTATGAAGTCTACAGCAAGCTTTCAGATAACGATGGCTGGCTGTGGACCACCGTTCACTTCTTATTAAAACAGCAGCCTGTGTTTGGTACACACTTACAGAAAACAATCATAGAATGAAATATTACAGCTCTCAGATACTACAGGGATTGGCAGCAATCTGACAAAAAGAAGAAATAAAAAAAGGAATAAAAATTTAGTAATAAAGTCGGTACAATTAAAAAAAAAAAAAAGTAAAATAGAAACTAAAGGTAAAGCTGAGAAGACCACAGCTGCATGAAGTAGAAGCTTAGAAACAATTCTGGGGAAAAGGTTCACCAGCAGAGGAAAAATTACAGAGAAAACATGAAGAAAGCAAAAACATACAGATTGTCCATTATCTCTTGCCTTATGAAAGCCCTTAAAACACCACTGTTCTGACGTAGCAGTTACTCTTCTAGCTTATTTTCAAGAAATAAAAAAACAAGTGAAGTCCTGCCAAAACCTGCTATTCTAATTTTAAATTATCTTTTGAACAGGACATCCCCAAAAGTTAGACATTTTGACAACACCACCGAAAAAGACCACATTTCTATGGTAAATAAGAGCTAGGTTTTATCCAGTCATTTCTTTTCAACAACAAAAAATAAACAAATTTTCAGGAAAAAAAAAAAAGCCTTGGGGCAAGGAAGTTGGTCCTCACCATGATCATCCTCATCTTTGAGCCATGTAGATATTGTTTTTCCACGTCTACTTCCCATGCACTAGTGTACGGATGTTTGCTGTGTTGTGAGGGGAGTTTGTCTTGGCTTTGTGTATATCTTATGGTGTTTACAGTGGGATTTTGATGTTTCTTGCATTATTTCATTCAAAGTCTGGAAAACAGAGCCAAGTTTATTCCTAAGGGAAGGCGAATTAGTATCTTAAATTCACCATACATGAGTAAGATAATTAGGAATGTGTCAATATTCCGTATACACAGGTTATAACTCCACATAGTTAAATTGAAGAAACTGCAAAAACTGTTTGAAACTGCAAAAACAAGCCTGAATAGCAACCTAAATGCAGCTTTCTCATGGTTCAAAAGTTACAACCCATGGAAAAAACCATAAAAGATGCAAAAATAGGAGCTTTATGCTGTTTCCCTGTCCCTTAGGGTTTGTGTGGCCTGTGGCAGCCCTAAAATCGCACCAGTGTGCATAGGGACAGCTAAAGGCAGATCCCACATTGACTCCACCAGGTGGAGATTTAGTCCAGCTGAAGATCGTACTTTTTGTCATTCCTGCCATTAAATCTCATCACCCCCAATCAGCCAGCCTGGTTCACACCTTACTTTGGCTTCCTTGAACGTATCCTGAGAAAAGCAAGGATGAACACTTGCTTCCTATGCATGTCACATAGTAAAAATGAGATCTATGCATGTGCTCCTGTGTTTGGTTAACAGTAGCTCAGTTGCCTACCATGGCTATGTGAAAACACATTATTCATTGCCATAGGTTGGACATAAACCCAAACTCTTCTTCGGAAACAAGCCAAAACCTGAAGTTTTCTCCTAGTTTCAGTTCAAAAATTTGGCAGTTCAGTAGTTTTGAATAGTATCTGTGAAAAAACAAACCACTAAAATTAGACAAAGGCTTGTTCAGAAGGTTTTTGACAATTTTTCCAGAAAGCTAGTTCCACGTTTCTAGTTCATAAAGCAGCCTGAACCCCATCCCTCCCGCAGGGGAGCAGTGGCTGAGCCGAGTTCTTTTACTGTTAAGAGATTCACTAGGTGGCTGAATAAAATAACTCACAGGTTAAAAAATTTCTTCTTTTGAAGACAATGATACAACTCCCAGTGGGGCTGGGATTTAACTTGAGGATTACAGCTGCTGTGAATCAATCCTCTACCAACTTTAGAGGAGTTAGGCCAATTAACACCAGCCAAGGGCACAGCCTTTTCATTCTACCCAGAAAGCAATAATATCCATTATTGTTTTTCCCAGCCAGCACTCTGCCATTCTCCTTCACCACAATTTCCCCTCCATCTCCCACCTTTTCTCATTTCCCAGTTTTAACACTTGACTTGCAGAACCCTCTGAACCTTTAAAAAATATTTGCTTTCTAAAAGCTAATAGAAATGTTTGGATTTTTGCTCTGTCAGGAATCTGCTTTACTCATGTCCAGTTAAAACAGATAAAAAGTAATCTCCTCATCTTGAGTGAGGAAGGAGCTGAGGCTTTTAAAATATACAAATGGAGTGAAATAACAGCACAGGCTGCCAGCCCCAGATCTGATGGGCATGGAGGGACCTGTGCAGTGCATCCACATCCCAGGCCACATCCAGGGATGTCTCTGGTCCGGTGCCCACATTCTGAACTCTTTAACGCACAACAGACTTTGCTTTCTTAGAATATCTTTTGTTTTGATAATCAGGAAATATAGTTAGGTGTTTTTAATTCATCAGAGTGAACATTAACTTGTGACTTCACTTTTCATTATGACAACTCTAAAAATTAGCAAATTCTCCTTCCTGAAAAAACACTTTGTAATGTGCTCTTTTTCTTTTTTTTTTTTTTAATAAGTTTTTCTTCTGCTCCTTTTCTCCTCTTTCCCAGCTTCCCTTTTGTTTCTCAGCCTGGCTGCAGCTGTGCCCCAGCCACCACCTTCTACTTTTAGACAAACTTTTTGCAGCCCGGAGCCCAGACTGAAGCAAAGACAACCTCCTAACTCATCAGGGCTGTGCAGATTTATACCTGCTTGCAATGCTTGGTCTGAACTGAAGTGCTGCAAGACAAACTGCACTAGCCCTGTGCTATTTCATGCCAGGGAAACCCCCACTGACTTCTTAAGCCATCTTTAAGGCGCCTTCACACTTCTAGAAAGCTGGGCCATAGAATATGAACAGGGTTTTTCAGTGTTGTGTGTTTTTCTTTCAAATTACAGTTTCTCACTGAGAAAGTTTGATTGATTCAGGCAGCATAAAAAATTCCCGTGCAACTCAGCTGCCCGGTCACACACTGAATTTCAGATAGCAATGCATCAGAGGACAGTTCATGAGCTGAATGCTTGGCTGTGCTCTTCAGCAGGTCCATTAAAACAATCAGGTTTGTTTTACAAAGTAATATATAAACAAAAAAAGCAACACTATATATATCAAGTATCATCTACAGGTGAGCACACAGCTGAAATGCAGCTGCTTCGACTGGGTTCCACTTGAACCAATGCCCCAGAACCCAATATTGATGCTGAAGAGATAAGAAAAACCTGCAAAATTAATCAAATGAAGCAACACAGCTCCAATCCCACCAGTTTGATCGTGCCCTAGGTAAATACTCAACTGCAAGTCACCTCATCTACAGGGATAAATGCTAGGTCATGCAGTCACGTATGGAAAAGGCATGCTTTTTTTGTGCAGACTCAGACTTTACAATGGACAAAATTTGTTCACAAATAAGACCTCCGGTTGCTCAATTTAAGATTCCACATGCTGTTCCTGCTGAGATATATCAACAACATGAGATATTAGATATTAAAGATTATGAGATAAAGCAACATGTCATTCTGATCCAAAAAGGTAAGCTTGTAAGTCCATGAAAATCCCTTTCTAATACAAGCAGAAAGGGCTTAGCATTAGCATAAATTTGTTTGACAGTCAATAAAAATTAGAACCATTAAGGATTTATATTGCAGCAAGAAAATAAAACTTAGTGTTACAAAAATCATCTGGCGACTTGTGCTAGGAAGCTGTTTGGGTTACATGAACACTTGGAATTGCCGGGGCAGCCCCGTGTCTGTTGACAGTAGCACATACAGCTTCTCAGCCACACACAAGGGGCAAATCCATCCTCAGAACATGAAGCACATCTATAGGAACGCGTGTGATGTTTAAGAGCTGCTTTCTTTGTGAACAAAGGGAGGAAGCGTTCCAGCACCCAACAGCACATTGTCTTTATTTCCTCAATAATTTAAATCGAGCTGCTCTTCATTTATCACTGAAAAATGTTTGTATCTGCAGTAGATACATAGATATGCTCTCTGGATGTGTGACAAGCATGAGCCTCTCCAGTCCTGTAAATGGGAGCGGGGCTGCCAGAAAATCACAGCGCATTCAGGCCTTGGGAAAATGGAAAATCCTCAGCAGCGGGAACTTAAGAGTAAGGGATGAGGGAGGTTTAATGGTGGAAAGGAAAAAAACTGACATAAATGGGAACTGGAGAATAGGAAATATGAATAATTTGGAATGGGATAGGAAGGAAGCAATCAAAAAACCAGTAAGCCAGGACTTCATCAGACAGACTTTGACCTGAGGTTGTCTGCATCAAGAATGAGCACACTAAGGGACTGAAGACCCAAGCAGAGGTCAAGAAACCCAGTTCTGGCACCGCTGATAATAGTGTGTGGTGTAATTACCAGTTAATGTAATTTTTCAAACAAAAACATCCAGGTTGCTTGAGAGAGAAGGAGAATTCCAAGTAAAACCTGCCAAGTATACCTAGTGATTCTACAGACAGTCCAGACTAGGCCCTTGCTTTCTTTATGGCTCTGTCTGGTTTCTTTGATCAATACAATACAAATCTGAGCTCAGGCCCACAGCTGGCCATATACGCTTCTGGAACACAAACCAATTCCATTCAGCCTTTCTTCCTCCGCTGTGAATAACAAAAGCTTATTTCAGTTGGCTCTGTGTTTAACAACAATTAAGTGTGGGAGGAAGGAATGGAGACCATACCATTTTTCAACAAACTGCAAAACTATAACTTAAAAAAAAAATCTAAAAAGCCCCTGCTTTCAGTTAAAATACATATACAAACAAACTTAGCATGATTTTGCAGGTGGTTCTGATTTAAGCCACATTTATTTGTTGTTTGCTGCTTTCCCCCGCCCCTATAAGTAAACAATCTAAAGGCTTGCTGTGACACAAAACGTACCCACCACAAAAGCACCAGCCGAGGCATCAGATCTGTGGCTCCCCAGCTTCCCAGCCCAGAAACGCCATCCCTCAGGATGCCCCAAGATGCACAGGGCTTGGGTGCATCCCTGGCTGAGCCTGGAAGCACACCGTAGTCAGGAAGGGCTTAGTGCCACTTCCACAATTAATTCACATAGAGACAGCATTCACATCTCTTGATACTGTGACAACTCCCAGCCATGCTACCTGGCCAAAAGAGAAAAAAAATGACCTTGTATCCTCAGGCAACCGGCTCCTTGTGAGTTCCTCCTCCCCTTCCAAGCAGCTGCTGGCTAGCTAGTAGAGCCAAGAGCATGGGAGCACTGTAATTGTGGCTTGCAATTAAAAGAGATGCCCAGCAGCTGGGAAACACCTTGGATAATTTCCACAGCTGGCAAAGGCTAGATATACATTGACCACTGGTGGTTTTATACACCTTGCAAAGGTCACGTTGAAGAGAGCCAGTTGCATTTACTGCAGATAGAAGCAAAAATAATGTAGCTGAAGTCAAGGTAGCAAAAAGACGCAACGTCAACAGTGTATTTGTTTTTTGTCCTTAACCAGACTACTCCTATGCACAGGTAAAAAGTGGGCCCAGAGAAAGAATCTTACTAACCCAACCTCTATCACTTTAATATGTCATCAGTCCCGCCCAAACTCTTCAAGTCAAGCTCAGGGACAGACCGGTGTGACTTACTTATGTTCTTTTGTAAGACTGAAGAGTTTGTCGGGGTGGGGGGGGCAGGCAATGTTTCCTATTAAAATGTTCCCAACAAGATATTTCTTATTGTTATTAGAGAAAAGAGGGTGAACCAGGAAGAAGTCTGTACTTTACAGGGAAGGTGATTGCTCCCAGGGATTCTGATTGCTTGTGGCAAAAATCCCCACAGGTTCAGAAGCATTTTTTAAAATGTTCTCCATCAATCCCATGAGGGTCCTGGTCTCAGCCCATCACCAGACACCTCTGAAAGCCAAGAGTGATGAATTAGTCCTGCTGAGTGAGGGCTTGTACCTTTGGATCAAAAAGGTTGCTCTGTGTCAAACTAAAAGCATCCTTGTGTGTTATGCACGATCATTGCCAGCTGGAGTTGTCTTATTGTGTTGAAAATAAACAATAATGACTTTAATGATTTGCTCTAGAACACTGGCAGCAGCATTGCTGTGGAAATTGTACTTCAGTACTTGACAGGTTCATTTTCAGTTGTGCAAGTAAAAGTAGTTGTCAGTAAAGTAAAAATACCAGTGAAAATCTGACACTGGTATTACAAAGCCTATCTGAACTGTCTCCTAGGGGTGGTCCTGGGACAGGTAAGTCCATGCGCACGGTGAGCTCATGGTCACATCCTCCAGAGCAAGCTCTCGCACACCGGCTTGCTCAGCATGTCAGTGCAATGTCAGACACAACTTCAGCAGCTGCCTTCAGCAGTAGGTCTGCCAGAGACACGGGTGGACCAGAGGGGAGAGCAGAGGTGCACTGCTCAGTGCTGCATCAGCCAGAACAATGCTCTTTTCATGCACATGTGTGTGTACAAGGCAATTTCATATACACGTGGCTAGATAGAGACAGATTTTGGACTACCTTGTTGGGATCCAAGGAGTGTCTTTTTGCTAACTCCATTGCCGGGTGCTACCAGGCAATACGACAGGAACATTTTACTGGGAAAAATTCCTCAAACTCTTTTCAAAGGATCCAGAAACTTATTCCTCCCGCCATTTAACTTGTTACTCAGCAAGAGAAAAAAACTACCTACTCTTAATCCAGCACAACTCTTGCACACCCATCTGTATATTTTGCCTGTAATACTCAGTACTGTTGAATTCAAGCACAAGTTTAACACGTAACTTACAAGTTATTCCCAGAATTGAAAGAGTTGTGCAGACTTCCTTGGTTTTCAGAACAGCCACTTCATAGAAATGCCACAGTCAATCAATTAAGAAAGCTAAAAGTAATCAGTCACCCACGGTTGATTGGATTTAGCAGTTGGTGAATGCTTTTTGTTCTTGGATCAACTACACCCACTTTCAAAGCTGATTAAAAATTTTTGATGATCTCTTCCACCTGTTCAGGATGATAAACTGGCTTCAAAACCAATCACCTCCAAAACCCTGGGTAAGCCAAAAGTAGCTCTTAGCAGGCAGCAGCCTGGTGTGAAGAGAAAAACAGGTGAAAATTGAAGCAACACCTGTGTAAAAAAGTCTCTAGACATCAGTTTTTGAAGGCAGTTAACACTTAGGAAAGCAGAATCCTTGGGCACAGGAAGACTGGGGGTGCTGTCTGCAAATACCCGGTGGCTTGGGCTCTCCTCCCTCCCCCACCCAGGGCAGCAGGAAGCCACCACGCAAGGGCACACGGTGTGGAACGGCGGCATCGAGGGTGAATCTTCAAAACTTGAAATAACAGAAACTGCGCTGGCAGTACTTCTGAAAAAACAATAGCCAGCTTACTAGGGTGCTTCCCCTCTGTGAGGGATCAGCAATGTCATCAAAAGACCCTGAATCCTGGCTCTGCCATTCCCACCGCTCCTGCAGGCAAAGCTGAGCTGCTGCTGCCCGTTTGGACTGCTGGGTGACTAGGAGCTGGTCATGCCCCTGTGCCCCTGCCCAAGCCCATGCCCCAGACTCATGTAATGGCACGAGGGGGGTCTTCAGTTTTCCATTTCTTTCCTCCATCTGTGGATACTAGAGGTCAAAAGTTGGTGAATGATACACAGATGTCCTGCCTCTTCAACAACCATAGTGGGGCAGTTTGAGAGAGTCTGCAAAAATGACAGAAAAGGTCTCTGAGGACGTCACGTTGCAATCCTAACCATTTGGCCAAACAAACCCAATCTGCTGTCATAATATGAACCTGAAAACAAAGCTGACAGAGAGGAGTTGCAGGACTCCACAGAAACCTTCCTGTCTGTTGTTGGATACCATTAGTTTGTATTCTTAAACATGTACTTCAAATATTTGCATGAATAATAAAAAAGACCAACCTGAATGTGCTATCACTACTTGAGTCGTTGCCAAAATGCACTTAAAAATGCATTTCTTGGTGAAAAATATGAATAAAAGTTACTTTAGTTTCATGTAGCATTCAGCTAAGGACGAGATCCTTAAGCTGACACAAGTCAGGCAGTCCAAGTTAAATCAGTTCATACATGTGCAGGACCAGATCAACTCATTTATCCTTATTTACTTATTATTGGCAGTGTCACCTTTCCTAGGACATTCACATTATGCTGCTTCAATCAAACCAGCAGCTTCTTTAAGTGTGGAAGAACATCATCATTCAATTTTAATCTCATTTTTCTCCAGAGGCATTTTTTTCCAAGGGAGTTTTATCCAATTTTTCAAAAAGGTGAAAGTAAATGCTCTTTAATACTTGTCGTATATTGTGAATCTGCTGGCTGGAAAGTCCCAGGTAAGCGCTCAGACACAGATTAATGAGGTAAGCAGATGAACTGGGCACTCCCTGGCTTGCCTGGGGATTCTTGTGCTGAATTTTTAAGTGTTTGAGTTTCCAGGTGATCCCATTGGCACATGGCAACAAGATGGCTCTGAGCTCCACAGCACTTCTGAAAATTTGAGGCCAGAGTGTTTAAGGGGCTTTTGGACTTAAGTCTACTGAAAACTCTATCTCTGATGCCTGCTCACCTCCCAGATGTTTGTATTTTCAAAGCACGTATCACTCGGCCAGCCACAGTTGCTGCACAGCCTAAATACTGATGCTGTCCCAGAGCCCATGACCCTTCCCCAGCCTTCAAATAAGCAGGAGCTCAGAGAGCGTCTCCCATGACAGGGGACACCCACTTGTCCCCTCACTTGCCAAAGACCCTCCTGTACCTTTGACCCTGCTCAGCCCAGGTGACAGGAGGTCCAGGTCAGACCACCATGGCTGGTGACGAGGCAGCAAGACAACACCTTTCATGAAAGTCACCATCCCCGTAACATTTTGATTGTGAGAGAAGGACTGATTTGTGATGGCCATGAGAGGCAGGCAGGAAGAAGGTCCTGCACGGGCAGGACCTGCCTCGGGCAGCTCTCACTGAGACTGGCTCAGGGCAGGGTTTGCAGAAGGCTCCAAGGTGTGAGAGGCACAGAGCAGCACAGCAAGTCCCTTGGTAGCTTTCCAACTCCTCCAAGCTCACGTGGCTTCTTGCTGTGATTGTTGGCTTCTCAAAATCCCTCCTCCAGGTGACTATGAGGGAGACATTTTGGGAGCTTCATCAGCAAGACACTTAATGCAAGGCTGAAAATCCAGCTGGGAAGCGGGAGTGCATTACGTGACCTGCTGCACCCCTTGGCTGAGCAGCTCCAAAGCATCATTAGAAGTTGGCAGTAGGCACCTACCCGCACCTGTAACTGCCTAACAGCCCCAGACTGCCCGGCCCTGAGATTTTAGTTATTGACCCCAGGGAGGTAGGTTACCTTGGTAGAAATGGGAGAAGGGCAGGATTCCTGATGGTGGTTTTGTTCTGCTGACCAGCACTTTCATATTCATTTTTAAAAGTCTTCAAAAAATTAATGCCAAAATGCCTCAGCACATTTAATTCCTGACAACATTTTATAGAACAGAATCATGAGTAAGTTCAAGAGCACTATAAAAACAAGGATTTCATTATCTTTTGTTGGTCTGGTTACAGGCTAGTAATCCACGGCAGATTACTGGAATATAATTACCATATATATATATGTATAAAAGTAAGTTAGTATAGCATATTCCTGTGACTACTCTCTCCATCCACCCATGGAGAATACATTTTACTAAGCTGATTGGAATGGAATGCTTTAGGTTTTAATTTTACTTTTTAAAGAAAATGTCTCCATATACATGTAACTTTCTTTGAGGCTCCTGTAAACAAAGAATTCTGCTCAGGGCCACTACCAGAAATAAGAT
>JAVJGI010000003.1:8713575-8738517 GCA_035590275.1 Ibycter americanus
TGCTCAGGGCCACTGCCAGAAATAAGATATGTCAGAGGTCTGTAACCCATTCAATAGGGAATCAGTCAATGGCCCAAGGGTACTTCCTTGCAAGGGAAAGGGTAAAATAACTGAGGTCAAGGCCTCAAACGCAGCTCTAGTTTTAACCATGTTGTTGACTTAAGAGCATAACATGATTTTTTTCCCCCTTCCCAATTGTCAAAAACGATTTTGTTTCTCCTGACACGTCTACAACGGTCCCAATGTCTCTAGATAAACCATGTCTGTTCTTTGCACTACTCCACGCTCGGCCCATGGGCAGCTATGTACATTGTCACTGAGATGCAAATATATAGGCTTCAGATGTAAATAGATCTGCTTGCTTCATGTTACCGTATAAATAAATATGTGGAAAGAGTGAGGGGGCAGAGAGAGAACAAACGTCTTTTTGGTACGGAAATATTCCAGTAAAATCCATATACTTGGAAGAAAATGAAACCATTGGGGTAAAAAGTTTTGATAGGATGATTTCTTAGATTTGGGAGCTAAAAGGAAAAAAGAGCTGAGACTCAGAAAGAGAAGGGAGAGTCCCCAAATGTTCGGTGCTCACTGCATTTTCAAACAGGTGTTTCTTAAAAAGATGTAAAGGTTTTGCTTTCATTTAACAATAAAACTAAATAATTTGTAAAATTTCTTCATGTATGTGAAATTGAATCTGTTTTTCAAGCCATGACACATTGTCTCTTAATAGACCTACTGGCTGAATAAAGGCATCAGAGAGACACCCACTTGGCTGGCTTGCTCTCTCAGGTACAGAAGGACACAATGAACTTGCTTTTAAAATGCAATAACTTAGTGCCACCAGTGGGACTTTCTTGGGACCAGCACTGTACGATATGGTTCTGCTGGCATCACTGGAATCTTTCCCAAGAAGAATTTGGTTCAAAATATTTTTCAGAGAGACAAATCAAAAGCTTAAGAAAATTTCTAGAAGAGCCGCCATCCTTTCTGCCGTACCTGTGAACTGTGCACATATATAATTCAGATAAAGTGCCAGAAAGCCTGTACGTCCTAAAATAAGCAGCGGCATTGTAAAGAAGTGACAGTTGAGGACACTACACCCTTGGCACTCAGGCTACGCAGCACGTGCCTGTACGCGTGTTACCATTACACAGCAATATCCTTTATGCAATATCCACTCTCTCAGTATCTGGCTTGGAGCCCTTGTCACAGAAACTGTCCTTCTCCACTTTCTGCTGCTCTGGATGCTCTCACACCTCTGGTGTGCATTTTGCCCCTCTGCTTCCCCCTCCCCTCCCTCCTGCTCCTTTTACCTTCCCCCTCTCTGGCCACTAGTTTCCAACACCAGCCCACCGACCGGCACAGACATAGCCCACAAGCAGAGCAACAAGTGCAGTAACTCAGCAGGGAGGTCGTGGTTCCCACATTAGAGGCAAAACCCTGGCCCAAAGGAAGCTGCGAAAACTGTAGGATTTCTGCCAAGGTGACATCTGGCCCCAGGCAAGATCCCGACAGCGGGAGACAGGGGAGGGAGACTATTCCCAGCTGATCCCAGGCGTGCACATGAAACAATGTTATGATCCTGCAGGCTTTTCTCAGGCACAGCGCCCATGGATACTACCTGGTCTCCAATGAAAAATCATTGAGATCATTAACAAGGTCAGCCTGACTGCAGCATCCTTCACATGCTACAAATACCCAGCACACCACACAATCCAGAACAGTAACAAAAAAAAGTAACGTGCTTTAAGGTACACGCAGGAGTTATGCAGTTTAAATGAACTTCAGGAGTGCGTTCTGGTGAAATCTGCTGAAGAGAATTAACTCCTTTGGGGCAAACATTATTCTGAGTTCATATCTGTTGTGGGTAAAACACTAAATTAAAAATTAAAAAAAAAAAGCAATAATTAGAAATAGTCCGTTTCAGGTTTGTACAGCAACTACTTTATTATTTTCAAATGCAAATGTTTGCATTGTTTGCTATTTTACAATTTTACAAACTAGGTATAAAAGACCATAAATAAATGACATAAGTTATGTGTACCTAAAATTCATGGAGGGGGAAAAACATTACAAATTAAAACAAAATAGAAAAATCTATATATCTAACCCAGAGATCGTTCAAATGCACGAACCAAGAAATGCTGTTAGATTTTTTCAGTATGAACTAAATTATAATATGCCTCATACATTCTAATTTTAACCACAGTCCTTGCATATTCCAACACACTTGCAGTGATACAAAAAAATAAATGCACTCTCTTTTTATTTGTCTGATTAGTATTTCAGATTTTTTTTTTTCTGGTTATGAAAATGTCACATAAAAGAAAAATACTGCTTTTTAAGTCCCGTTTACTGGTTACTAACCAGATTTTTGTATTTTATACATATATATTTTTAATACATAAGATCCATCACAAAATTAGTACAGCAAGAAACCCGGACAAACATCAACCAGTGGTGTGTGAGCAGGACAATTTCTTAACAAGCAGAGCCTTATCGTGTGAGACAGTCCCGGTGGCAACCTCTCCCCCAAGGGAAGCAGTGCCGCGGCACCCACTTTCCTTGTGGCACCCACTTTCCTTGCACCCCAGCTCTGCCCGGAGCAGGCGGCCATGGCCCATGGTGGGTGGTGTGGCTGGCACCTCCCGGCACCCTGCCCATGCCTGGCCACCACCGACAGCGTGGGTGCCCTCGCTTGCCTTCCACAGATCTGCTGCTCCTCCTCCTCCGCCAGAGCAGGCTGAACCACGGTTATCGATGAGCTCGGAGGGTCAGTGAGGAGGGCAGAGAGGAGGAAGCAGGCGCAACTTTGGGACACAGCTTTACAGCTCTGGTCAGGGCTGCGCTCCACCTGATTGTGGGGCATACGGCCTCCCCCGCGCCTGCGGGAGCAACCCCTGTCCCACAGCAGTTTGCTGGGCTGCGCTGGGCACCACGGCAGACGCCAGCCCCCTACAGCTAGGAAGCAAGTGGGGAGTATCACCTGCCCCACTCCAAACACCCAGTGTGCCCTGGGCTCTAGCGCACAGCTCTGCTCAGACTAGCTTACACTACGTTAACAGTGAATTCTCCAAACACAGAAAGCTTTTCTAGGTAGTACCAGTAAGTTGCAGCACTGTTCCTCAGGCCACGGAAGAAAGAGTGCCTTCCACTGCACTTCACCAGCTCTTCATCACCCGCACGAGGAACAGGACACATTTCACAACTGTCTCGCTAACTACTGTAACCTTACAGGTCTTGTTGCATTTTTGTTCCTTAACTGTGCTGGGAGCAAATGAAGTGTTTCGATTATTACAAGTTTTCACAGCTTGCACACAGAGCAAGGTGCTTCTGTGAATGGAAGAACTGCATATATTCGTTCGCATTCAACAAGTCTCTAAAATCCTGGTTTTGCAGGTAAAAAAGGCTACTTAAGAATTCAGTTCAGGGTTACCAGTGGATGGATATGCCGGTGTTGCCTCCATCACCTTGCCATTGAGAAATTGGTCGGTCTTGATCATGAACAGGGTGTTAGTACAAATAAATGACACTTAGGAAAATCTTTAGCACCCTTACGAATCCCGTAATCCACAACTCCAAAACTAACTTGAAATTGCCCCGTCTCAGGCTGCAGAACTACTCATTAAGGTTAGTGTGGCAGCTAAAAGATACACCTATAGATACAGAAATTTAAACATTTTTTAATGTGTGTGTTCTTGCTACCATTGCAGACACGAGCTATTGGCCTGCTCTCACATGGCAGGGAACTCCTGCGCTTCCAGAGGTGTTTTCGGCACATTCACAGGCAGTTCTACACACGAGGTGACTCACACACAAACACACGCACACAAGCACACATACGCACCTTTCAGAGGAGATAATAATCCATTATCCATTCAAGGAAAAAAAATATATTCATATCACTGCAATGGCACGTTTTGTGTAAAATGTCACTTCAGCAATGTATATTGGCAGCTCAAAGGAACTGGGTTCTTTGCTGCGGCACCGGGCCTGGTGTCCATGGTAGGATGGGTAGTGCTCCGTCATCTGCATTCATCCAAGATGCAGCAGTGACAGCCAGGGGGATGAGGAGAGAAAATAACAAAATATATAAATAAAACTGAAGGTAGGAAGAGAAAGCAGAAGGGGAGGAAAAAAAAAATCCAGAAGTCTGCAGGGCTTTGACAGTACATTCTTCAAGTGACAACTGGGTGCTGAGTCTTAATGAGTTAGTTATCTCTCAAAGAAGAAAAAAAAATGGAGTGGGTGGCATGGAAAAAAAAAAGATAAAGTAAAAGTCACGCTCTCTTCAGAGACTGACGACTGTTCAGCATGTGTTTTCCAGAATCAGTGCTATGGAAGACGCAACTGTAGATCCAGAAGGCTTCATGACTAGTCTATGTTCCTCCCTGGTCAATATGATCAATAGGACGGGCTATGGCCATGAAAAGCAAAATCTGATTTCCCTGCACAAAAAGAAAACACAAATATATTCAACAACATGCAACAAGAGAGACACCCACACCTGCCCAAGTGCCCCCTCTTCCATTCCCCAGCAGAAGCGCTGCTCTGTGCAACCAGCGCCTCCGTGGCTGGTGCAATCGCTGATTCACAGCAAAGGCAAAGACCTGAACTCATCTCTGCCTCCATGAAGAGGGGACACTGCAGCAGATTCATGGAATTAAACCTCTCCCCAGTGAGGGGAGAAGGATTTTGAAAAGGACGGAGGAGAAAGTAGGAAGAGATGCAATTCTCACACAAGCGGGCGGCTGAACAGCAAAGGCAGGAGGCTGCAGCGCATCGCCATGCTGCTGCCGGCCAGCGAGACAAACACAGCCAGCAGGTCTCCAAGGGTGAGAACCCCTTGGCTTCCTTGTCCCTTTCCTTTCCCTCACACTATTTCAAAGTCTTGCTCCCATGACATAGCTTATAAACAGGTATGCTTTTTATATACATATACACACACACATATTTCTGTGCCACGTATTTTTTTTAATCACTCTCCTCCAGCTAAAATCACATTCAAATGGATGCCCCCTCACTGGCCATATTTTATCACAGGGAACACAACCATCAACGGCAGTTCTGAAAACCTGGCATCTGAGCTGCCTTCACAGTTTTCATTCTACAGGGACACAGTTTTTCACTTTGTGTGGAAAATATTGGAGTGTTTTGAATTACCATTACTAGACTCCGAGAAAGCAATTTTACAAACAGGCCAGAAAATTGGGTGTATTTTGTTTTTGTGCAAAAAGACAACCTCAACAGAATGCAATGGATTTACAGCAAGAGGAAACTTAAAATATTTCTGCACTTAAGAAGCAAAATAACCTTTGCTGCTGAAAGTACAAGTGTCAGGTCTTTAAAATGAGTAATCACTTCTTATGTTGCCTGGCAAAATGACATTAAAACATGCTGGTTTAAGTGGTTTTGTAAAAGAAATCTTAAATTTCTTGAAATGGAAAAGCTTTTACAAGTAATACTGCAAAACAGTTTTTACTAAGCTGTCATGACTTGACAGGATCCACATTTAGCATCCCATATTCTGAACAAGTTGTTCTCTGAGAAAGTTGGGGGTGAGGGAGAGTTAAGTGGTTAAAATCAGCAAGTTATTGTTAAAAGTGACAAAAACTGACGTGAGTGACAATACAGTAAGTGTGACTTGTCCAACTGAGTGAGTTCTTTTGGATTTAGAATAAATGCAATTATTAAAAAAACCTGACATATAAAGCCACTAAATAATTTTTTAATTTGCTGTCAGGTGTGGAGTAGGACCAAAATATTATAGACCAAAGAACCAGTCTTAGCACCACCAAAATGTAAATCTCACCTTTCTGACATTGTGCCTGGCACAGTTGAAACACAATGTCTATTCTAGAGGATGTGTCATGAAAATCTTTCTCCTACCCAGCACAGCATAAGTGGGCCTGATCCTGTCTCTTTTCTAAGCTCCTCTCATCACTTTGGTCCTCGAAAGGACTTCAAAAGGAATCTAATTTATACACTCTGTTCAAAAAGAGCAAGAAAAGCTTTAATATAAATAAAATTCAAGCCTAAATGTGGTCAGAGCTTTACCAGATAAAGCTTTGTCCTGTGCGACCTACTGAGGACAATCACATTCCTGTCGCAGTGCCCTCCACCTAGCAACCCAGGGGATGCTTTCACTCACTCATCTTTCCATCTGTTTCTTAAGAGGAGCTGAAGGGCAGCTTTTTAAGCAGGTCATGCTCCGTCTTGTTTGCCATACTTGCAGAGGGGCACTTAGACCTTAGCCATGCAGCCTACACCTGGCACTCACACCCACAGCTGCCTTGATAATCCAGCCTATGGGGCTGGTTTCAAAAGTGAATTTGATTCCCACAGCCGATAAGACTGGATCACCATGTCTGAAGTGTAATGCTGCTGCATAACATAGAGCTATCGCCATTCCTAACACCCAAACTGTGCAAAACCAGGAAGGCTGCATGCACAATCTCACCTCTTTCTGCTCTCCCTCCCATAAAAGCACTGACACAGCAAGCGAGACTGATCTTTCTAAAACACAAATATTGGTTCTACTGTTGTTCATGAGAGGGCAAGGAAAGTCCTTGGTTCTTTCTGGCGCATTTATGAGTTATCTGTACTTGACAAGGTTGTTCTTACTTTCTATGGGATCCACATGTGTGGGTTTTTCCACCCAAAAAATAAGGGCATCCTTACTGCTCTCAGTGTGAAGTGGGGTCAAGCTCTTATCACTGAACCAAGTGAGCCTCAAGACACACTCCTACACCTTGTCTGCACACCCTAACACACAACATCTTGAGAGCAAGACCAGGGTTTGAAACAGTGCAATTTTCAGTCATCAGATAGAGAAAACAATGGGAAACACGAAGTGATTAGTCTGGGAAACCAGCACAGGTTCATACAAACCAGTTGGGAACCCCAAATAATACGTACCACAACACTTCTTTTTTTTTTTTTTTTTTTTCCTCCAATAGCGATGAAATCCTAGCACAGTTTAAGAAATAAAGCACCATGAACATGTTGGACACTGTACATCCACTGACCTTCTCCATGTGGCAAAGGGAATCGCTTCTTGAAAGAGAAAAGAAGTCTGAAAGCTCCACAGCCACGATTGTCACAGCTGACTACCGGCAAGATGTTCACAAAATGTCTTTAAGTGGTAGGCTTCAGCACGGTACAACAACTGCCAATAATCTCCCCAGAAGTCCAGTTTTGCCCAGTAATCCACAAGGTGGGTCATTTCATGTCTCAAGCCTGTAAATGGGTAGATCACTAATCGGCAGGCACTGATTAGCCAAATGATATTCTCACTGAGGTTTCTGCAAGGTATTAGTGATGCATCAAGTCTGCAAAAAATATCCTAGGGCAGATTCTTCATTCCAGTGAAAGATGCACAACGGTGGTTTCACCCACAAATAAAACACTATGGTTGTAATCCTACAGGTCACAGGAAGAAGGAGAGTAATTGTGTTTTTTAAGCACAGTATCTGGCAGCAAACATAGCATCAAAACTTGAATGTGACTTTATATTTATATAGATACATGTATTTTACATATCGTTGATCAACAGAGAAGTATGTTCCAAGAAACAATTTGTTCCAGGTCTGGTTTAAAATGACGGCTTGTCATTTCTGGAGGCCCCCCTCCCAACACACACACTCGGTTTCTGCAATCTGTACATCAAGCAATGCTGCAGATCTTTATTTCGACGGGCCAGGAGACGAAGTAAAAAAAGTGCAGTTCTTCAATTAAAGTGCATGGATGAGGTAAACTAATTTCAAGAGTTTTGAGTTTATGCAGTACTAGCTCAGACGGGAACCATCCTGCCGTGCATCTGTTGCATTTGGGTGCGCATTGCTTGAACACTGCTCAAGATCTTGTTCTGGTGCACAATGGCAGTGATCCCAATCCTGGCCAGGTCACTGTGGAAAGCAAGAGGAGAAGCAGGGGGCTGAGAACCGTGGATCAGATGCCGGTGCAGAGAGAAATATTAAGCATCAACCGCAAGCAACACAGCAAAAGCAAGGCAGATGTACAGAAATGTTTAATTAAATAAGTGAAGGCATTGTGGAGGCATTTTAAAGTTATCCTCCATCCAAATGAAAGGCATTCCATTCCTTTAATGAGTGTAATGATATGCAGCATAAAGCAAAAGAGGATGATTAAATCCAGATTTACCAGTTTTTTTGCTCTATCGCTGAATACTTACTCCTGGTTCATATGCACCACAGCCTCTAGGGTGGTATAGCCGGCAGCTGTGAAGTTATCCTTGTATCGCTCCATTTTAATGGCTTGGAGCCAGTCACCGACAGAAACAACCGCCGAGAACTCAGGGGAGCTGGGATCCAGCAGGGCTGTGCTAGGTCTGGATGCCAAACAGTGAAAGGACAGAGAAATGGTGTCAGCTGCATCATGAATCCCAAACCAAATTATCCCCAGCCATTAGGGAAAGTAGGGGCAAGACGTTGTGCCCAGCGAGACTGGTGGCTCTCTGCACAACAGCGTAGGTCAATGCAAGAACCTTAACAAAATACAAATAGGCCAATTTTTGCTAAGAATGAATTTGACCTTAGGTTTCCATTTTTGCTTTCAGATCTAATTTGAACCACAATGTTGCTTACAATTTCTACCTCAGATGCAACCAAGTTCATAGAAAATGCTTTTACGTCAAAAAACAAAGAAGATGGCAATGCTGGAAGGCATTCAGCCTACTGGGTCCGTATCTCAGAAGCAGCAATGCACAACTTTGCCAATCCCGCATGTGTCAGACCTCAGCTCTGCAACTATAGAAACACTACTGAAGTATGTGCAAAGGAACTGAGAGCTCACAACCTGCCAGACTGGTTTGGAGGGCAAAACTCAGGGCGGGTTCAGAAAAATCCTGTTTCTAGCCAGGTTCACAGGCATGCTCAGTGCGTTCAATCAAACTCAGGACAGCAGGGAGTTAATCCCCTCTTTAATCAATCCATTCCTGACCAGCGCGTGTGCCAGGAGTGGCGGGAATCATGCGAGCTTTGATCTTTGTTTCCACAGTGGAATGTGCTTCTCATTTTCCCTTGCACAGATTTGTGAATAATTATTTTTACAAAATTTGCTGCTCTTATTAATCTCTCATTTATTATTTCATGTATATTGTAAATCACCGTTTCATTAAACCATTGTAAATTACTATTATCTATCCAACCAAAATAATTATCATTCAGCAATTTATTTGAAAATGCAAAGCATCAAAGATTAGGTGTGCAATAGCATAGTTATGTCTTGCCTAAGGCACCGAGTACGTGCTGGTAATACTTGGTACAACTCTTTTACTGTACTATCTAACACAAGACCAATGATGGCAACCTAATTATATATAATTATGCTTCACATATAATATCATATAATATATTAATAATATTATACGCATATTTGGAAATCATATTCCAAAGAGAAGAAAAATAAAGATCTATAAATAGCCATGAACATGAAATGACCTTGAATAGGCTATTAACTTACACACACACACAAAATGACCTTGAACAGGCTATTAACTTTTGTAAAATCTATCCATTTTCAAACAGCACCTGTAAATTGGAAAGAAAGCAAAATGGAGGAGTTCATACTGCAATTCTGAAATCAAATTACCACAGCAGACCATATTGTGATTTTCACCATGTAAATTTTTTAAGCCTCAAGGGTGGATACATTTTTGCCAGGCTACCAATGCAATTAGGGAAATCTGGGAGATACGTGGTGATAGTGGCCTTACAGGGTTAATAATCCATCTTCTGATAAAGCACATTGTAAGCAAGAGTCACAAAGGGACTTATAGGTTTAAAAATGGAAAGAACTTTCTTCCAGGATGCTGTTCTGTTGGAGGCTGAAACAGAACCTCTGTTACTCCTTCACTAATTCAAGAAACTTAATTTTGTACTGCCCGATGGATATTTTTGTACCTTCCCATCTACTAAAAAATATTTTCCCATTATCTTTCTCTTGTGTCTCTTCTTTTAAGCTCTTTTCCATATTTGCTGTAAGCAAATTTACCTGACAAAGCAAAGACATTTGAAAAAAATAGAACAAACCCGGTATAAAGTAGTAAAGCTCCTATTACTTCAGCAGTGCTTCACCAGCTTAAACAAACTGCTGATCTGTCCCAACAAAGATATTTTGGGCTTACCCTACAACTCTGGGAGTTTCCTTCCTACCGTGCTTCTTTTGCACGTACCAGGTATACCATGCTCAGCAAACCAAACAAAACAGAAATGTAATGCAGGATCGGTGGAGACATGAAACTGGCTTTCCACAAAATTAAATTCAAATTCACATAAAAATTAATCCACACCTTCCCAATGCCTGCAAGGCGTTGGCTGTAATGCCGTCATGCTCATTTGCAAATCCTACACAAATCTAGGGTTTATAAAACTTGGTGATGTATTTTTCCTACAGAAAACCACATCACTCCTGTTAGCTACGCTGCATTAAGGCTACCTGTTCAAGCCCTTTCACTGGAGGGGAGACGGAAAAGATGCAGCAGACTTTGAGCTCGCCAGCATCAGAACTTTTTCAGGACATGCTTAAAACTGTGCTCTAAACCTGGTCAGTGTTGGTGTGATACAACAGCTCTGCTCGCTCGATTTTCCTTCTCACAGAGCTAAGAGAGTCTGGGGTGCCTGGCAGGGTTCAGCAGTGTGCCAGCACGACCCCTCTGCTCTCTTGCAGGGTGCAACATCTGCAGTACAGTCTGGCGCTGCAGAGCTGCAGAGCGCGCTTCAAGCCCAGCGCAGAGGTTTAGGTGACTTGCAGTTTTGCCTGTCATCTCCACTGTGCTCCCTCGTACATCAGCATTATCAAAGCCCAGCTGACCTGGAGCTCTCGCTGCCTGTCCTCTTCAGGCTGTTGGGGTTGCGGATGAGTTTGTCCAGCATGTTGACGATCTGTCCAAATTTAGGCCTGTCACTGCGTTCCTTCTGCCAGCAGTCTAACATCAGCTGATGGAGAGCAATGGGGCAGTCCATCGGAGGTGGCAGCCGATACCCTTCTTCAATGGCTTTAATAACCTATAAATGGCACAATTAGGAAGACATTAGTGAACATCAGACACTACTCACATCTACCAGCTGAGCATCATTTATCCTAGGGCAATCCAAAGCATGGAAACAAATCCACAATTAAGTGAAACAACATGGAAAATTGCACTCAGACTCAGGCAGTTGGTGGTCTCAGAACTGTCATTGCTCTTCAGCAATTCAAAACTAAAAGGGTACAGCATCAGATACAGCAGGCATCAGATACAGCAGGGTAATGTATCACAAAGAGCACATGGGATACAGGGATGACAAAATAGCCCAGGTTAGAATTAAGCAACTATCCTTGTTGGACAGAGAACTGGAGAAGCAACAGCTCTACAGCAAATCTTTAATACCTGTCACAGTTTTTGGCTGCAATATGTTGAAGATGAAATTTTATCCATCATTTTTAGGATACAGTAGATCACCCCCTTCTCCCTCTCCTCCTGGGATAGCTCATCTCTGTCAGTAATACAGGCCTTGTAGAGAACCTGTTCTCTCACCACTGCATGCTCTGAACCAAGAAATGCAGAGATGGGAACTCTGTGTAGCTTTATCAAGAAAGTTACAGAAGTCCAATGCAGCAGCTTAAGTATGCACTTCATATTTAACAGAAAACAGAAAAACTCACAAGCTAAAGTCATTTCAGGCCCTCCAAAAAGGGCTCCAGGGTTCAGTACTCTGATGGTTTCTCAGCTCTCTCAGGAGAACGCGACGTGACCAGGACTCAATTCTGATATGACAGGGACATGACCCAGAAGCCTTCAGATCTTAATTAATTGATATGACTTTGCTGGCAGGATTCACCATGAGACTGGAGACCAGGAGTGCACAGAGACTGAACTGCACTAAACTCCCTCATTCTGGTTTTGTCCAATTAGTGGCTAAAATCCACTGGGAGGACAGGACGAGGGATATGCTTGCACTATTAGCAGCTATTCAGTGACCTCAAACAAAGTGGCACTCACTACTCCAGAAAGTACGCAGATCCTTTTGATTTCTCTTGATTCAACAGACACTGAGAGTAATTTGAAATCCACTTCTGCTTTGTTGTGAAAAGCACTGCTCTCACCATCGTTAAGGAGAAAAAAAATGGTATGTCTATGCCATGTACTAAAAAGAGAATGCAAAGACGGCAACAGTGGCTTTCACTGTCCTGTTCAAGCCAGCTTTTCGACATGGTCTAGCAGCGCACATTAGCAGAGTACACCAGCCTAACATGCTTGCTCTGCATGTGTTGCACTGAGTTCCACTGCGCTGTGTAGACATGCCTGATATAACCGAGACACATCTGGTGTTTTATTTTCTTGCTAAGTCTTGATGACTTCCTGTTAGCAAAGGAAGGCAAGATTGGGTGCCAGAAGAGACATTTCACATCAGAAGGAAATTAAAATTACATCCCCCGTTTAGATTAAATGCCATCCGCATCTAGACACTCTTTGAAAACGTTCAGCTCTACATAAGAAAGCAGATGACTTGTAAAATGACTTAACCACTCCCTTGACCATATATTCAGATTAACATTTTCTTCTTCCTTTTTATGTTTGTAAATCCCCTGGGAAAAGAATTATGGATAATCTATGCCTCATTTTCACTGGGATTTTTTTTTTTTTCATTTAATAAAAATTCTATTAGCAAAAGCTCTTATTAGCATTATTATTAAATACTCTTCTGGAATAGCAGCCATTGTGCATGCTCCCTCTTGGAATACACTGAAGTAGTCCAGATGGTATGGTTAAACAGGACATGCATAATTTAAGAATGGTCATTTAGGAAAGCTGCTTTTTAATGTCCTCAGGGGGCAGCTATGCAATTGTCACAAGGATGCTCTGACTGATAATCAGAACGGGATTTCATATGTGTTGTTTTAGATATCCTACAAGAAATAAAATCATCTGGAAGAATTACAAGCATACTGGGGCTTGAAGAATTAACTCCTAATAGGAAGCCCTATTAAATTCAAGTGTTTCTTCTTAAAGACTTTCAATAAAGTTGAGATTTAATATCAACATTCAAATCTGCCCTCTTTTGACAGTATTACGATCTGACAGTTTAAATATATTTGTTTCCCTTCCCCCCATTCTCCTTTCTTACTTTAATTGCTCATAATATTTTTCCTAAAAATAAAATAAATTATAAAAAAAGGAGAAAAGATACCTGCACAATTTATAGGCCCTAACTTGAGAATCCCCTATTCCCTGACCACAGACCAGGTTTCAAGTATTCAAGGAAGTCTTAGTTCCAGAGAGGTTCCCTGAGAAAACAGGAATCTACCACCCATGTTATCCTTTGGAAAACATGGAGTAAATGTCTTGTAACCATATAGCAATTGACACAGAAACACATCAGCAGACATCTAAGGACAAAGATAAAGGTGCGGGGAGAGAGGGAGAAAAAAGGAAGAGGAAGCTTAGAAGAAGACTCACATCTTGATTGGACATATCCCAGTAAGGTCTTTCTCCGTAGGACATCACTTCCCACATAACGATGCCATAGCTCCACACATCACTAGCTGATGTAAATTTACGGTAGGCAATTGCCTCCGGTGCAGTCCACCTGATGGGAATCTTGCCACCCTGTCACAAATAAAAGAAACCACAGGCTGAGTCACTGACCCAGTAATGTGCATGTCTGACACTGTTCTACGCTGCCATTAAAAATACAAAATGGTTCTCTGTACGCAATTCCAGAATCCTTCTTAAAAAGCCATCCACTTTCTCTTTTGCTTGCCATAAAACTGTCAGATCCAACCAGGAGGCAACGTTGCCCATCTGTTTTCTTCAGTCACAAGAAGGCGAACCAGTAAATTGTTACATGTATTTTTATCAGCCCTCTAAGAGATCTCTGCTTAGGGCTATGCTGAAGCATGAGAACAAGCCAGGGGTTTTACAAAGTATATATTAGAGATTTAGTTGACAAAACAAATAAGTACATGCTGTTAATTACTATTTCCTTGCTTGCCTGTCTGACCTGTTTGGCCTGTTTCAGAAAAATGGGATTATAAATGTTTTGCTTTTCAAAAAGGTAAAATAAAGAGAGGATGAACTGGGAAGATTTATGAATACCATGGTGTTTCCCACGGGCAATATCCCAGCTCCTACCAGAGATGTGAGACGGCAAGCAAGCCTCTGGGCTCTCTCAGTCCCTGTGGGAGGAGCTCAACATCACACCACGGTGCAAGGCTGCTTTTGATACCTGTTGGAGAGAGCTGTCTCTTGTTGCAATACTTCTTTTTAAACAAATAAAACGACCTGGGCATCTGATTTGGGCCACTAAGGTCCTGCACTGTTTTAAAAGGAACTCGCACCATCCTGTTTCTCTGATTTTGCCTTAGCTGAGTGATCCCAGGCCAGAGATTTCTCCTTTTGTTTATGCTAATATGCAAGGTGTTTTTAATTGAGCTTTTGGTTTCCTGCAGTTCCATCTGGGGAATGACTTAAGCTGAACAAAGGTTTTAGGGCTTTTTCATTTGCTTTTATGCTTTTTTGATTAAGTTTATTTTGGTAGGTTTTTTGTCAGCAATCTTCTAGATAGTTTTTATCCATAACTGAGGGCAGCATGTGCATGCTTAATAGTTTATTGTTCTAATATCTCTTGCAAGTGTTTAATACAGACTTGTTCCAAAGCCAAGTGAAATCAAAAGGGGTTCTCCTGGCTTCTTTGGCCATTGCATCAGGCTTTTTGTCAGTGAGGTTGTAGCAGTATGTGCCTTGTGTAGCTATAGGATGCTCTCACTTTAATAAGCTAACACTACTAATGGGGAGCAGAACATCTCATTCTCTTAAAAAAATGATGCTTTAAAAATTGCATTCTATTGCATCGACTCTGGTTATGAAAAAGCTGTACTCCTTCTTTCAGATGCAGATGCATGGACGTTGTTTATACACAGTTGTTGTCCTAAAACTTGTCAATAAGCTCTTTTTACTTAGCTGCTTGCGTACAGTGGAGTTCATCCAAATTTTCCTGATCCTTCATTACTGATACCAAATGAAGACAATGCACTGTAAAGCAAATGTCATTGATTCCCTGCAGTTCACTCTTGAGAGCAAACATAACACTATCTCTCCACTCACTAAATTCAAAGGGAAGTTTTTCAATCATTTCTGTCTTGCCCTTGTGTGTTTGTCTAAATTTTGACTTCCCTGAATACAGCTTTCCAGACCTCTGCTTCTGCTTCTTCAACTTGCCACCCTTATGAGTGAGAAATACCAAGGCTGGCCAGCATTTAATACTACATGTGTCTATCCTTCCCTGTAATGAACTGTGAATCCATTAAAGGATGAGTGTTGAGATTAAACTGCAAAATCTGAGTGCTGCAGACAAACTCTGCACTAGGGAGAACAGATGGAGAATGGCAGATATTTAAAAACGAAGAAAATAAGCAATTAAAAAAGGAGACTTTATAAACTCCGACTTTTTTTTCTTCACACACATGTTAATTACAGAGGTATTGGTACAAAGGCTGGCAATGGTTGGGATGTTGTTTTGTGGCCAGAAGTACTTGCATTAGTACTATTCCACATGCAGCATATTAAAATGGCTTTAGCAAAATTAGTTAACAGTGGGATGCTGAAATATAGATAAAATGAGAAAGAAACAAAAAACAGGAATGAAGGCCTCACACTTTTCCCAGTCCAAATTATTTAGGACAAATTTATGACTAGCTTTGCAATGCGCAAAAGTGGATTTATGTTTTTTTTATATTTTTTTGGTGGCATATCTAAACTTGCTGTATCAAACCTCAGTGGGACTAGCCACTTGGAAATCATTTTGCATGTCTGTAGAAGTCAGAAGGAATAGAAGCCCAAGCTCTAATTTCTAGCATCAGATTCCTGTCACGCACTCCAGCACACGGAAGGAACAAGAGGAATACATGGGTCACATCCTCAGAGAAGAAATACTGATGTAGCCACTGATGTAGCAGTAACAGCACATCAATTTATACTAGCTATGGAGTCTGGGTGGACATTTATTTTTAGGTTGTGATATAGGTTTTTACTTGTGACTGAGACTATTTTAAAACAAACCACTGTCACCTCCCACACAGTCAGACAAAACCAAAATGTAGGGAAGAAAACCAGCCCGCTGGACATTTTCTTTCCCTCCTCACCCGTGTGGTGTAAGCTGCCTCAGGGTCATCTTCCAGGACCCGGGACATGCCGAAGTCAGACACTTTGCAGACCAGGTTGCTGTTGACTAGTATGTTTCGAGCAGCTAGATCCCGATGCACATAGCTCATGTCAGACAGATACTTCATTCCTGAGCCAATGCCACGAAGCATCCCCACCAACTGGATGACTGTAAATCTGCCATCATTCTTCTGCATATGGGGAAAGGAAGAAAATCACAGAGCATTAAGCTAAAAGCTACATTATTGCCATTGCTGAAATTGGCAAAGAGCGTATCTCTGGATTCCCATCTTCTCTCAAATAAAATGCAATGCTATTTCCTCACTCTCCTGACTAGTGTCTATAATTCACCAGTAAAGTAAAAACCCAGAGGTTCTGTCACAGCTTCCACTGATGCAGTATCCAGTTTGCAATGAATCTGGTTTTAATGAGTCTATACCATCGCGATGCTTTCAAAAATGGAGCAAATCAGAACTGTTCCCATTAAACATGGATTATTTAAGACCCTGCAATTTTAAACATTGCATTTATTCTATATTCTTCCACTTTACATTCATTCTGGTTTTTGGTAGGAGCGACACCAGAAAACAGAATTTCCCAAGTACAAATATAATTTCTTCAAGCATGCTGAATTTTCAGATTTTCAGTATCTTTCTGACACACACAAAAAAAACCCAACCAACAACCAAAAACAAAAACCACCAAACCAGCATGAAAACCAGAAAATGTTTCCCAGCATAAAAGCTCCTTTGTTTATTATGAAGAAATCACCTACCCTGAGGAAGGCATCCAAGGAGCCATTCTCCATGTACTCAGTTATGATCATCACCGGTTTACCTAGAGTTCGCAGAAAGAAAAACACAATTCCTTGATGAACACTGATGTTAATGGGATAAAAATGGGTTGCACATGATTTTACTGCCAAGACACCTGGCTTACACAATCTAATTTAATTTTAAAAGCAGCAAGCTTATGCCTCAGCTGTGGGGAGCAAGAGAAGAAATATTATAGGACAGAAACATTTAAAGGGCCCCATCTGGAAGGTTAACCCTTTGGCTGACTCATTGACAAGGTCTTTAACTAAAGTGGCTCCTGTTCTCTAAGGAATATAGGAATTGATAATTGAGAGCTAAGAACCAAAGATCTGTCCAAACTTGACAAAAATCTTTAGTGTAATTAAATTGCTTGCAGACTAGAAAGCTGCCTTCTTTCAAAATGGAATTTGTGAATGCTTTGGTCTCTCTTTGCCTCTTTCAAAAGATCCACACTTTAGGCGAGTTAGAAGCTGTCAGAAGCTACACAGTATTCCAAGACAACTGGATTCAAGAATAAAAAAAAAAAATATAAGCTGTTCCTCTCAACTTTCTCTGTCCCAAATTTGTATCCCATGTCTCTCGTTATTTATAAATGAGTCAAAGCCATTTGCCTCACAAAGTCAACCACAGGATAAATGATTCAATGAATTGTATCACATGTGGGGCATAGTGCTTCGGCAGCACTCAGCTTTCCACACTGCAATACAGAAAGCCAAGCTGGGCAATCTGAAGAGAAATGTAATGTAATTTTACTGACACAGGGATGCTTTCTAAGCACTCTCCTGCCTAAAACAACACCAAATACATAAATAATGCTTGATGTTGTCTTTAAGAGCTTTACAAAGTCATACAACACTGAAACTGAAAACATTTAGGTACATACAAGTAAAAGTAATTATTTCACAGGGTTAAATCATGCTGAGTATTCAGCATCTAGATATTTGAGGAATAGGTCCAATATCATCTCCATTCTAAAAGTGAGCAATGGTGGATGTAGAGATGTGACTTATCAAAGGTCCAGTAGCAAAAGCCCAGTCTCAAGATAAGCACTGTCAAGCCCACCTGAAGTCAAGGGAGCACCTGATGATCAGTGCCAGGCTGGCATGGCAACCCTTCCTCCCACTTATGCCTTAACTACAGGAACTATAGAGTTTCTCCCTACGTTAAAGACAGTGTTTCGAAGGAACTCTGCTTCTGTACTTCCTTGAGCAGGTCAAGGGAACATTATGGGGAAAGAAGGGTTCAATGGACCTGTCACCTAGACTGTAGATAGCTCAACTCTGTCTTGGCATCAGAGGTATCAGAACTACTCAGCTTTGCCTTGCTTCTGCCACCAGCAAGTATGTGCTCCAGAACAACCAGCTGTGAAAATTACCCTACCATGAAATGTTACAGCATTGAAAGTTCCCCTAATCATTTCTACCTCAGTGTGTTTTTCACCAAGACACTTCTCTCTTCATTTGTCAGGGATTTCTGTTTTTGAAGTAACCTTTTTTTTTTTATTAGAAAACAATATGGTATATAGACTGACAGTACTGAAAATTTTCAATCATTTCACTTAGACCACCATCTATGTGCAATACATCATTTACTTCATTCATCATTACTTATTTCACCTTTTCAGTCCCAATCCATCCTTTGCACGGCTTTTACTATTTTCTGTTCTCCTTCCCTTCCCAACTGATATCAAAACTCTTATTGTTTTGGTCCCATGCAAATTGGCATGCCTGTGAAATGCCAGTCTGGCAGCTGAACCCTTTCTGATTTGCATGAATGCAGCAGAGAAGCGATGGTACTGCACAAAGCAAACTGGTCTAGATGAAGGGCTCGGTGACCTTGGCCAAGTACTTGCACTCTTAAAGGAAAGTGATGTGATAAAACATAATTCTCCCTCTAATTCACCTTTGCAAGCATTCTTTGGTAGAAAGAGAAAAACTCCAGCCAAATCTGCATATGTCACTGTTTCATTTATCCTTTGCAACTGTGACCGGAACCCTTCCACTGAACAAATACAGCTAAATGAGTTTTAATTAACCTTCCTCAATCAAAAGATACTATGTCAACGTAGAAAGGAAGCAAGGGAGACTCTTTCAGTGCATTAACATGTAATTTCATTACTCAGGCACTTCTTTAGCAGGGGAGGGGGACAGAGAGAGGAGAAGTTACCATCAGTGACTCAATTATTAAAGTACTTGACTAGCAGCCAATAATTTATTCATGTTTTTCTGCTGCCTCTCTCAGCCCCCATCTACACCAGTATTTATCTCACATTTTAATTTTCAGTTTATTAAATGCATTCATTTATCACAGCATTCAGAAAACCTATGGAGAAATTGAGATAAATGTCTTCTTAAGTAGCCCTGTTTACCAAACACACCAGCTCCGAGGTAACCAAGCTGGCGTGCTGCAGAAGCATCGCTTACTGCAAGCCAGGCAATGAAACGTTCTTGGGTCAGGTTACCACCTCCTCGGTGAAAATTTCAAATCATTTTAATTCAGTGACAACTGCATTATGCAAATGCATCCAGTCATTTATAACTGCTAGAGCTGTAATAGCTCAGGGGGTTCCAGCCTCGGTGGGATTTCAACACAAAGATTCCCCTGTTGCCTTTCTTTTACAGAGGTGCTAGAAAAATCACTGTCTCTAGCAAGCACGGCAGCCTGACCACAACCCTCCCTCTTTGTTACAACAACAACAAAAAGAGAGAGAGACACAGCCCTTCAAAATCTAAAGAGAGTACTAGATTTTCATCTCAGTTTTGAGGAAGGTCCTCAGTAAACGGTCAAAATTAGTCCAAACCCCTATTTTCCCCAGCAGACTTTGTCTTGAAAAGCAAACAGCAACACACTCTATGAGCCATTTTCAACAACTGCGAGAGAAGGCAGACTAGGAGAGGGCAACACACATGAGCAAGGGTAGGATTTCCAGAAACACAAGTGGCAGAGTAAGCATCCAGCTCCCACCAACAATTCAGGAGGGACAGGGTTTTTCAATGGTATTGATGGCTTTGACAACCCTCTGTGGGAAATACTTCGTTATTCTAGTAATATTTCTCATCCATGTCTAATTTTAATTCCTTACACTATTAATATCCTGCATTCATGTTCATCATGCACACCATCAGCTGCAGAAAATAAGCTTCACAAATCCACCCTTTAACAGAGCTCACAAGATTACTGTCTGCTTTCTTTGCTACCCTGAGCATGAGCCCCTACATCCAAAGCGTCTCTGAGGATTAGCGATCAGTGCTAGGCTTTCCCCAACATGCTACCTAGGGCGGTCAGAGAAGGAGCAGCAACCACACCACCGCAGTAGCACCTTATCAAGTCAGACCCAAGCACGCCTGTCTCACAGGTGTATTTTCAGTTCTAGTCTTGAAACAGCATCCAGTGAGTACTGTCATTCTTTTTCTAAGGCAGGGTTCATGGCACAGTGAACACTAACAGACTTAAAAAAAACCCCAAACCAACCAAACAAAAAGATCAGCCAGGTAAATTCTGCAGAGTGAAATTATCACACCTGTAAATCAGAGAAAACAAATAAGCAAGTTTCATGCTGAAATAGCTGACTTCGTTTCAAAGGCTTGTTCCTTACATCTGTGCTTTATACCTTAAACATATGACTCTATAGTTTTGTTTTGGTATTTTTCCCCCAACCATTTTAAATTCTTTGCTCACCATCTGCTTTTGCCTATCCTGTAACAATCAGCTCAATCTAGCAAAGATGTGAAAGATGCCTGCTTGGCATAGCAAGAAGGGGGAAAAAAAGTCAACCCCTGCAGTATTAATTCCCCTTACAAAATCTTGTACAAGCTGCCTACAGATAGAGTATCAGTTGAAACCATAAACCCATTTATAGCTGACAACAAGATTAATGACTTGTCCTGCACTGATTTCCTCCTATTAGCTATCAGTGGATCTGTTCCATCTGTCATTTCACAGGAAAGAGAGTAAAAAGGGGGGAAAAAAAAGAAAAAAAACCCAGCACACACCACCGCATACTTAATTTCTGAGTGACTTCCAAATTGGCCTTGTCATGAAAATGACCTACTTACATTTAGTAACTACACCTTCCAAGTGAATGATATTGGGGTGGTCAAATTGTCCCATGATGCTGGCCTCGCTCAGGAAGTCTCTCCTTTGTTTATCAGTGTAACCAGCTTTCAGAGTCTTGATAGCAACACAGATCTCTCTTTTTCCTGGTACTTTGAGGCGTCCACTGCATACTTCACCAAATTCCCCTTAAGGAAAAAGGCACAAGAATCAATAGTCATGAACATCAAGCACATGCTTGTGTTGTCAAACTGTTATGTCAGTTCTTTTGGGGGAACTGTCATGCAAAAATCATAGGATCCCATGTTTCCTAAAAGCAAATTTAGAACTATATTTACAGAAAAAAATGCAAAAGTTCTGGCACTTACCCACACCAATAACTTTTTCAATCTTTATGCAGGAGGCATCAATTTCTTTGGCAAATTCCCTCACAGCTTGGTTTGGATCCTCATATGTAAAAGGATCCACATATGTTCTAACACCTGCAAGGCAGAAATGTTTTATTTGAAGTCACTGATCTACACGCTGCTAAACACAGAACATATGAGACTGAAGCCTTAATGATCTACAACAGCAAAGAGAGTGTACAATAAAAATGTACTGTAAGCCAGGAATGACTGATGAAGGAAGGAAGGTCTTAATGTATTTTTCCCCCAATGCAATTTTTTTAATGTAAACATTTAATATTTCCCAACATTGATGTAAGGAATCAGGCTTTTGCCAATAAATGAACTTCACAAATCACCAACATCACTCACAGGCCAGTAGCCTGTCTATGGACCTGTGAGACTATACACATCCCATTTCCCTTCTGGGAGCCAAGAAATTCTCAGCTCAGGTCCTAGGTTTGGTACCTGGATGACTGAGATGGAACTAACAGTAGGATTCAGTCCTGGAAAAAAGGCAGCGAAGTTCACATTCCCTTTCCTGCAGGATTGCCTCTGGCCCATCCAGCAACTGCTTTAGCAGAGTATTGTGGGGAAAAATCATGCCCAGATACCGCTGTCCAAGAACAGATGCCTTTCAATAGAAAGGAACAATGGAAAAAATTGATGAACCTTTCTCCTGCCTGTCCCGTCAAAACATTTTACCCAGATACTTCTATTTTCCCTGTTACTAAAGTACATCGTTTTGAAGAAAGATGGTTTCAAGAGAGGAAAACAGAAACATATTCATCTCAGGAGGAATGTCATCCCTTATTTCCCAAGCATCAGAACATGGGACATGTTTTACGAACCACACCAAAAAACGAAGCACCGCTGCCTTTTACCTTGGTTCAAGTGTTTCTCCTCATCTGCCTCTTGCTTAGCTTTACTGTACTTACTGCGCCTGTCAGAACAAAAAAAAGGCGTTACAGTTCAAAATAAGTATCTTACTTTAAGACAAGCTCAGTCTTCTTGACCTGCTGAGACTTGAGCTGTTTGCACCTGCCACGACCTGTGCTCGGCAGCTCCCCCACAACAGCCCGTGACACAATATCCATTTACCAGCAGGGTAGGAGACTCCTCAAACTGCTCTAAGTGTTATTGGCATGAACAAAGCATCAAGAGAAACACAAATCTATTTGCATCTTGGCATTTAAAAAAAGAAAAGAAAGCTTGCGTTTTGGCTACTTTTTCTACAAATGTATATTTGCAATTCTGTGCAAAAAGGGGCCAAATTGCTTTTTAGCCCTATCATACATGGATTTCAATGCTACAACAGTGTTTTGGTAGATTGATTTTCAAACATAATTAGGCAAATGCCAATACCAACACACTTATTTAGCTGCAAATTTAAAACTGGACACAAGTCTATTAACACACAAATCAGGATGGCAGCAAAAAAAACCCCTGATTACCAAAAATGCAGATCCCAAAGATTTTGTTTATTCTTTTAATCACTGTATGATTGAAGGGGGTAAAGAACTCTCAACGGCAGAGCTCCTCTACTACCCTCTAAGTTAAAGACAATAATGTTATAGATTACTGTTTCTATACCTACACACACGATATTGTATCCAGTTGCATATTTAATTAGTTCAGCTTTAAACGTCAATGGATAAGTGGCATTAAGAAAAGTTAATACAAGAGGTTAGCTTGTTAGGGAAGATACTGAGGATTCAGCTCAGCCAAATGCGTACTGGGATTTGAAGTTCCCCAGCATCTAACGGTACATAGATGCAGAGATTTGATTTGGGCTTTTACCCACCATTCGTTGAAAGTTCAGAACCAGGCGTAAGAACAGACACTGCCAAAGAGAAGGGCTTGATGCTGCTTACTCCTCGGTTTGCCTGTTCTTATGGCAGTCCAAGTCTCCCAGCCTGTCAGACCCAGGTTAGCTAACTGGGAAGGGTCTGGGCTGGAGTGAAGAAGAGGGAAGGCAGAAGGAGAAACCAAGGCTGGAGAACAGGAGGCAAGGCTGGCACTGCCTGCAACATGCAACCTGCTGCATGGAGTGGGGCAGGAGATGACCAGGCCTGCCAGGGACACTGGGGTGAAGCTGGGTTAGAAGTCTGAAAATGCTGAATGGGTAGAGGAAGAAAATGGGAGTGGGTGAGAGAAAGACCTACCCAGAAATGTGAGTTAAAAGGGCTCAAAAACTCGCAGATAACAAGAAAAAGTGGCTGTGAGCCTCGCTTGCAGCAAGTCTTCCTGAGTCTCACCGTTCCCCTCCCGTCAGCAAAACTCTTCTGCCCATTAGCAGAAAGCATCTCACTTCCCACTCTGTGCCTGGCCTGTGGGGAACGGCAGCTTCCCATCCCCGTCAGCTGAAAGGCCATTTCCCAGCCTTCGTCTTTGCAGTCTCTTAATGCTGGGTGTTAAACATGCTATGCCAATAACAAAAACTATAAATTAACCATGAAACAGAAGGAGAAAAATATGCCGTTTGACATGTGAAGACTACCTGATCTTTGAACCGAGCCTCACAGCTCCCAACAACATCATCAGAACTTGTGTTCAGACATAAAAAGCAGGTACACATCCAACCATAAACGGTTGGGAGCTTTTTTTTCTTGATGAAAGTCAATTAAACGCAAATGGCTCCAAATCACAAGAGCATTATTAAAAACCACACTGGATCCAAACATCAATTTAAACCATTTATTTGCCCGAGGACTTACAGCGCTGGTATAACAGAGCTGAGTTAAATAAAAGAACTATGCTCTGCTCGCAGTCACTGAACTGAGTAAGAAGGAGGAGGCAGCACAAATCTCACCCAGTGCCATATGGGACCAAGTCAGCTAAGGCGATTGCAGAGATGGTTTCAGGTATTATACAACGTCTCTCAGAGGAAAGAAAAAAAGGAATTAAAAAAAAAAAAAAGATTCTGCATTTTAAGCAGGACCCCTTCAAATTCATTTTATTAATGCTCAGGCACAGATGGGAAATACAAAACACAAACAGGCTTTGCATGAAAGCGTTTTGAGTATGAAAAAATGCTCTTTATCTTATTTTTAAAAGTACCAGCACCCTAACAACAGATAAAAAATAACCTGCCCCCCCTCCAACCAAAAGACACACAGAAAGCAAAGGGAAACAAAGGGATTACTGTTCAAGCAATGTAATTGTAGCTTATTAAGTTTAAATAATACCTTCCAAACTAACTACCTACTTCCACTTCTGCCTGTGTCACCCGTTGACCTCTCCCGCCTGGCTGGGGGCAGGACACTCCTGCCTGCCATTGTCCCCGGGCAGCCCCGCAGCGTGGGCACCCCTCCGGGGCGGCTCACCTGAGCGGCAGAAGGGAGCCTTTGTCGCAGATTTGAGCCCCGTAATTACGGGGAATTTGGCGGTGGCGATTAAATAGCCGGCATTCAGCAAAAGAACACAGAAGCTTTCAGAAACCGTAGGGGTCAGAGACACAGGCAGATCTACAGGTGGGGGCTGGTGATGAAGAGGAGGCAACAACGGAGGGTATTAGCACGCA
>JAVJGI010000003.1:8738617-8770597 GCA_035590275.1 Ibycter americanus
TATTAGCACGCCCTGAGGTGAACCGGCACGGCCCCGGCGCCGCCCCGCCGCCCCCACCGCCTCCTCCCCACGCAGAGGGGCTGGGGCGGCCGCGGCGCTCAGCACCAGGCTGGCAGGGCACCTGCTCCAACGCCACCGGCAAGTGGTGGGCAAAGGCATCCCGCTGTTGACGGAGCAGAAGATAATCCATCAATCAGAAGCATTTCTGACAGAAGCTTTTAGATGACCAGAGGATTCTGCAGGGCCGTCTTACTCCACCCAAGCCTTCCTAGAAGGTGGCTCTTTCTGTTTTAGTTTCCCAAATCCTTTACAACTCAATTTGAGACATTGTAACTTCACTCGGCATTCCTGCAAGGCAGGGTTTAGAAACGCTCACGCTACCTACTGCACTCTGCTCTATAGAAACGCTCATCTTAACCTCAGTAAGTGTAAACTACTATGTAGGCAGACTAGCTCTCCCGTTAATGCAAACGCCATGGTCACGGGATGGAACCAAACAGTCTGAGCTGCCTGCAGGCAGAGTCCTATGACAAATTCTGTTGTAAAGATGAATTTGGGGATTTGAGCAATGACTTGAAAAAATGTAATGCTAAATTAGTAGCAATAACTCAGAGTTCAAAAGTGGGCACCTACAGCATATGCCCAGTTCCCGCGTCTGCCTCACAGATGCAGAGAGGCCATGTCTGCGGGCCAAAGCACAGGTCTGATAGGACAAATACGACTTTCAGGTCACGGCTAGATTACAAAACCTCCTCATGGGAACTGTATGGACAGAAAAGCTTTTTCTCATCTGAAGTAATTTTGGAACAAAGTATAATTATTTTGCTATTAACTTCTGCTGGCGTAGGAACATCATGAAATATCCCAAAAGCCCACACCTCTAAATGACATTGGTAAAGTGGTTAAAATCGTTAGAGTAATAGTGAATATTAAAGTAGATTCTGTTTATTGAGAGCTCCTTCCAGCTGCTGGAGAGCTGTGTATTGAGGAAGGCTATTAATTAGCAAGGCACCATGCATTAGTATGCACAGAGCAGTTTCACTGTCCTAGTATTTCATTCATCTTGCCATGTCTTTCCCCTTCCACGGCCTCTCCGAGACCTACCGGTGCAGAGCTATGGGACGCGCCTGAACTCATGGCCACCAGGATACTTTTATCTCCCTTCCCACCAGTCCTTGGACCAGCTTTTTGTCCCTACCGCACACCTGCTCTTTGTCTTGTCTTTGTCCAGGTTGAACACTTGTGGGCAGAGATAACTGAACAGGCAGCCCGAGCAGTGAGGAGACCCGGCTGAGCACGCACCCGCATCAGTGCGTCTGTCAGCTACCTGGCTCCAGGCAGCCTTTCCTTTGACAGCTTTATGGCCGATACTAAAGGGAATCAATATGAGGGCAAGGGGTTGACATTTCATTTTCTAAAAAGTGATCCATTGAGGGCCAATCACCAAGCAGTGTTTATCAGCCTTGAGAAGCGACATTTTTTTATAGGGGGAGGAGAGGAAGGAATCATCTCAAAGCAGCCCGACAGGCTCAATTCTCCAAGGTGGCGACTCATAATTAGAAATCCAATGCATCCTGCTATCAATCCTGCCTTAAATAATAAAGTGATCAATAAAAGCAGAGAGGAGATTAAGTCATCAAGCTCAGTGATGCTATTTTCTGTTGCAATGGCTTTTAATAAACCTGTCTGTCCGCATTACATTTTCGTATGTTCTGCTCTTCTTTCTTCTTGCCAGCATGGAGGCTTTGAGTTGCACGCCCACAGAAAGCTGTAACAATGCATGCCTACTTTCCAAATATTACAATCATAGTGACTTAACTGTTCTTTAAGACAATTTAAAGTAAGAGAGCAAATCAAAGAGGAATTTGTGCATATTTATGGCTGATGCCATTAAACTGATCAACAGAGACTGACAAAACATGCACCCCTCAGATCTCAGGCTTCAGATACAGTAATGATACGTCCAGTTTTGTCTCAGAATTACACTGAAGCAAAATCATGCTGATCTTTTTAAGTGAGAGTGAACACAAAGATGAAGACAGAAACACACTGTGTTTCTGTTACACCGTTCTCCCATTCGCAGGACTGTTCCTGATGCCTGGGTTGAAACTGGGAGAATGAACAAGTACTTGGTAGAAGATTATGGTCTTGCTCTGATGAAATAACCATCGATCCAGTCTGCTGTGTTACTGCATATGATGCTGAATGACTGTGGCTTCTGTTTTACAGTCATATCCACTCACACTGGAAGGACTAACCCAAAAGACTAATGCAGACTCATGCAGACTAACACAAAAATCACAAGCATCACAGCCTGATGGCTTAGTTCACAACAGTGCAGTTGTTTATTCCCTGCCTATCAGGAGTCAGTCCAAGAAAATCTACTGTACCCATACCCATTAAACTTAACTTCAAATTACACTAACCACAAATCTCTAGCTAGCTTGCTTCTCAATGCCAGTTATTGGAATCAGCTTTGCATCTGAAGGGCAAACAGAGCTGGAACTATTGCCATTACATCACATGCTGCTTGGTACTAATGTTGAGAAGATCAAAGCTACATGGGAGAAGGCTTGTAATGCAAATTCACTGTTTATGATGCTAATCAAAGAATTTAGCTTTGTTTGGAGGAGACAAAAAGCTCCCTCATGAAAGAGAGAGGGGGAGAGAGAAGCTTAAGTTCTTACCTCCTGCTGATGACAAAGGCTGCAATGAGAATGACCACAAGAACAACACTGCCAGCCACTGAAACAAGAAGCACTGTGGGATTGGTACCATCGCCAATGATGGGGGAAGGAACTAGAAACAGAAAAGGGAGCATTAGTGTCAGACACCCTCAAAAAATCAACTTTGGTAGCACTCAACGAGGCTTTCTGGCTTGTGAAGGCAGTTTAGAGTAGCACTCAAATCTGCTTTCAGGCCTTTACTATATAGTCATTCGACACAATTTTCCAACAGGGTGCTAATGAGCTGAAGACATGATGTTTGATAATGATTTGGGGAACTTCAGTTCACTGGGAACAAGGACTCCCTCTCCTTCTCCCTTTCAGTGTTGCTCAGAGGGTATAATGGCTATTTTTTTTTCCACTTTCTAATTGCTTTCCACTCTTCTTTCCTCTTTTTTCTCTTCGTGGGGCCAGATGATCACTCCCCAACTGATGCAAAAAGAATAAGTATTTTAAAATGTCTACCCTCTTCCTGCTGGACTGATTCTTTTCAGCTGTTAACGTCCTGAAGGATGCTGGCACTAACTGGCACAACCTTAAATTGATTTAAGCAAACCTGTACGTCCAACATAGAACAGGCTCGGTCACACTGCCTTCCTGCCACCGAAAAGCAAACATTTTGGGGACTAAATCTGCATGTTTCCTTGAGCAAAGTGAAAAGCTCTACTGACAACATAATTCGAACATTCTGTCTTTATATGACTGTCTAAGGAAAAGCGCCAATATGTGAGCTGATGTAGGCCACCTAACTGATCTATGTCAATACCTTGCAAAGAGGAGCAACAGGGTTCTATTCTCCTGCAAATGAGATATCCCAAACACATGTGCAACACCAACATGTACAGTAAACAAAAAAGGTACATAAATCTATCAAGCACCAATGGCTTCCAAGTGTTTATAGGGTGTGTGTCTCCTTAAGCCACGCTGAAGTATTTCCATTGCTAGAATCTAGAATATAGCATATCTACACAGATGTCTCCAGTCAGATTCACGACACCCCTAAAAGTCATGTGGCCATGGAAGAACATTTTCCCAGAACAGACACACCACAGACCAAGCAATCAATGGCAAACCCCCAACACACAGCTCAGTTACATTTGCCCTCTTTGCTCAAGAAAAAGAAATCAGTGGGCATGTCATTACCTGTGTTAGTTGTGAACTCAAATGGTCCACTGAAGTCTCCATACCCTGCTGCTGTCCTGGCCCGCACATGAAATACATATGAAGTGAGGGGGTTCAAGCCTTTGATGTCAGTATTCCTGGAGGCTGTCTTCACAATGCGATAGCTGCGCTCGTTTTGGTCCTAACAACAAAAGAACACAGTGGCTGATCAAGTAAAAATGCCTCACTGCACCATGAACCGTGGAACCTCACTTCCTTGCCAAAACTGTCATGATGAAAGAAGATGAGTAACAACGATGGAATTCTCAAACTATGTCCCAAGGGCTCTTGCTGTCGGCCTTGCTCAATACCCCAGCACTGTGTGCCACATGGAGCTCTGAGCAAGCCAAAAAAGGATGATGAGGCCATAGGTATGATGCTCATATATCACTGATTATTTAAGAAATCACACAATTAAATCCTTTGGAAAACTACCAAGCCTTCAAATAGGATCCTCTTGATGAACAAGCAACATTTTACTCATACATACCGGTACTTTATTTTTCTTATTACCAGCCATGAGCCATATTTAAAAAAAATAAATAAAAAGATAAAAATATTTTAAGAAAGAAAAGACTTAGAAAATGTCTTCCAGAAAGTCCAATCTTAAAAAATGTTCTATTTTTGGCTGGAAAATTCACCAGAAAATGTAATAATCTATCTTCCCTGCAAATCAGATGCCTTTTTCTATGTGTGTTAGGGAAGAAAATAAGTGACTATCTTTATAAAAAGTATCTAGAAGTACACACGCGCATGTCAGAGAGCGAGTGCGCACAAGAACAGGTAATCATTCCTTTTTGCAGAGAACCTTCAAAGAAAATAGTTCTTTTCATAGTTCTATACTGGAGAAGTTACTTGTAGGAATAACATCGCCCTCTAACTTGGAAAGGATGAAGAATGTAATTTTCTCTCCTTATTCTCTATTAAAAGCCATCCAGCCCACACTATCACTCTGAGCAGAAGCTATCGGCAAACAGATCTTATTATTATTACTGTGTTATATACTTCATTATTATACTTCTGTCTATGAAGTAAATCTAACGTCTCACTTCTGCCCAACATTATTGATTCTCATTATAAATATGTTTGCTACAAAAGCTCAGCCCCTAGGTAGGGAAAAAATAACAAAATAAACTCATACCATACAAGTGGAACAGCCTATGAGTCTCATTCTTTCAAGCGACTATTCAAGTGCACAAAATCCTTAATTGCATTTTATTAAACTGAATCTATTTGGTTTCAAATGATGGAATCCTATCTGGAAATAAATCATAATGGAATGAAATAAAAAGCTCTCCCCAAACCAAACAAAACTCCTTGTTTGTCCATCTTTGAACAGTACCTTTTCATAGTATTTGACCTCATACTCCAGGATGACTCCATTTGGCCTGTCAGGTTCCAGCCAAGCCAAGGCAACGCTGTGCCTTGTTATCTCTTTAGCCTGGATCAAAGCAATTGGGGATGGAGCTGCCAGAAGAAGGAAAGGAAAAAAAAAAAAAAGGTAATAATTTAGTTTGAATGAGGAATTTATATTTTTAATCATAGCTTTCACAACACGAGCACTTGCAGAAATTGTGTTTTTCTTGTGGCGAAGGGAGGTTAGAAGTATTAAGTGTTTTTCCTGTTTTCTCTAACAAAATCACATTTAATCCTCTCTAATAAAGCTCGTTCTTGGATTCTGGGCAATACTAGATAGGTGGGTTTTGAAGTAACAATACAGTTGTCTAAACACTGCAATGTTCATGACACCTAGGTATAAACCTCCGTAACAGGCTGAGGTACTAAAAGATTCTGCCTTGTTTTTATCCCTTCTTAGGCACAGTGCATAGCCTTGTACTTCTGTTTTGGTTCACAGTGACTCTCTTCTTCCATCTCCTAAAATTAACTGATGTTACTTCATTAGCTATTTGCTTTACAGGAACTATGAAATTCCTAAGAGACCAATCTGGTTTTCTCTAAAGCTGAGAAAATATTGCCGCTGAATTAAGTAAGACCAGAATAAAGCTGAATACATATGAATTTGGACCCTCCCATGAAAACCAGGAAACTTGTATTTCAAGAGTCTGAGCCAATTTGTGCTTCGTAACTTGCCCTGCTTACGTCTGAGTCTGTGAGCAGCCACTGGAGAATGGGGAAGCTCAGCACCCAAGGGCCAGATTCTGGCTTTGATGGCTCTTTCTCAGCCAGAAGATACCAGAGATTGGTCCATTGTGTACCAAATTGGCATCATCTGACCCTGCCCCATGTGGCGCTGTACTGATGTGAGGAATGGAAAAAGCAGGATTACACTGCCAAGGGTAAGGGCTGCGCAATTTTTGGAAAAACTCTACCTAGCAACAAGCTAAACTCAAAGATCCTTTAAACTGTATCTGTGTGCAGTAATAAGGGCTGCAATGAAGAAGATAATGGAAAACATCTCATCGTGCACCCTATACTTTCAATAGAGCCCCTGCTAATGCTGAAGTTCAGGTTTTTGACTGGCTGGAGGACAATGCATTCTCCCTTTGACTGTGATAGCAGCAGATTCATGGCTGCGCCGGGGGAACGGGTTTTCTGAAGATTTATGAACCCGGCTGCCCCTTTCTTGCTGTTGTGTTGCTGTGTGGTCACGTCTCTAGCCAGCTGTTATCAAGCTCTTTTGATGCTGACAATAGCTGGTATAAATGGCGGAGTCTCCAGGGATAAAAAGGGACATTCATGAAATTTTTAATCTTATCTAACAAAGCTGTCCTGTATAACCAGAGATTAGAGGTCTTCCTAAATTGAATATATTTCTTCTTTTGTCCCCTGAAGCTGTAGCCATGTTGCTCTTTCCCCCACCCTCTTTCCCTTTCTTTTTGTTTCTTTTCCTACCCCTAACTTTGGGATGACGATCCATGAAAATGCTGGAGAGAGTAAAAAGTATCCTTGAAACACATATCCTTGAAAACTACCAAGAAAGACAAATAAATAAAACAGTCACAATAAATGAAAGGAAAATTGAATGTTGAAAGCCTCAAACCTACTTGACCATATCAGACAGTTCTGACGGAAGTGAAAATAACCAGCAGACACTGCACAGTCACAAAAGGGTGTCTTCTCTTGATGTGAAACCATCAGGGAGCTGCTTCCTGATTTACTATTTGACAGTTTGGCATCTCTGTTAGAAATGCCTCCAGAACCTTCATCTCTTTTTCCTTGTCTGTCTCTCACATGCAAAGGCAAATACTGGATGACAGAGGAGACTACAAACACAGCCAACAGGGAGGATTCCAGGTGTGCTCCATCAAGTTGTATCTGTGGCATGACTGAGAACCTGCTTAATAACCTCACAGTTCCTCAACAGAGAATCAGGGTTTTTTCTTCCCCTTTGCAGTAAGAATACTGCAAATTAAAAATCAGATTTCTTGCCCTAAAACACACACACGTGCGACATTACTGATAAACCAACCAGAAAGAAATCTGCTTGATCAGTGCCTCATGCAAGGCAGACAGGCAATTCTTTTTACTGAGAATCTGTCACTTATGCTGGTCTGACCTCAGGAATTGTAGAGAGAAAGTTCACTTTCTTTCCTTCATCCTATTTTTAACCTCCTTGGTTTCCCAATTCATTTCTGCAGGCATTTATATTGGAATTTAGTGAGTTCTTCAATATTGGGCTGGTAAGCGCTGTATGAAAACGCATTTCTTCTCTGTTGTAAAATGGCTATTTGCAAGAGAAGAATATATATATTAACTACCCTTTCTTGTGAAAGATGCTTAGCATTATATATAACAAGTGCTTTCTCACGTCTCTCAAAAATGGACAGCTGATCCTAAGTACTACACCATACTGGAATAAACAACCTGCTCCTGGCCTCCAGGGCACAAAACAGACTTGTACATCAATTCCTTTGTTACTCCTTACAACTGTAAGAATGGCTGTATTTTTCCTTCCTGTCCTTTATATGCAAATTCATCCTACTTGACTTTTAATCTCTTCTTTTGTCCTGTATTCTGCAGATGAGCAATTTGTTTCTGAGGGTTTTTTTGTTTTAACTGTACATCTTGCCTCTCCATATGCCATACAGAAATGCTAAGAGTGCTGAAGTCCAACAACAGCATGAAGTACCAGAACTGCAAGAAGCTGTCCAGGAGCTCTTTGACATCCCTGCAGCACAGACCTGTAGTGGTCTATGCAATACGATGGTGAGCTGCAACTCTGTGGACCTTGAGGAACTGGGCTCGGTAAGCACAGGGAGTACTACAGTTATCCCACTGCATGGATAAAGTCCTCCCTTACCAATTCTCTCTTATTTCTGCAAATAGCCCTACCAGCAGGTTTATTTGTTTCCTTGTTCTCCAGGATCCACCAGCTGACCTGAGTAGCTGAAAGACTGGGCTTCTGGAAGAACAACAGGTCTGGGTCCCCTTGGACATGTATTACCAAAAGGGCTTAAGAGTCCGGTCAGTAGAGTCTGGGACAAAGAAGACATCACCACTGCCAACTAGTCATGGAAATCTGGGCAGCAGTCACAGCCTTCTGGGTGAGCTTCTGCAAAATATTTACTTTCTTTGTTCTTCTCCCTTTTGCCTTTAAATTGCCTCTTAGGGATGATATGAAGATAAACATGCAACAGGTTGTAAAATGATGTTTTGATCATGAGCAGAATAAAAGACAGAATCTTCTCTTATATGTGCGTGGGCTAACTGTTCATTATATACACACAGTCCTACACAAAACGTACTAAGGACAGCCTGACCAAAAAGAATACACCATTAAGATGTTCACAATAAGATCACATAATGCTTTTGGAAGAGAGTGGGAGATCACTTTTTCTTTCTCTTTTTGCACTTTCCTCCTCCCTACTCCCTGACATTTGGAAAGGAACAGTAAGCAAAAACTCATTTCTCAATCATCATTGCTTACAACAGCAAGTTTTTCTCCCACGTGTGCACAGACTGTACACACCAAGCACCAATTCTGCCAGAACAGCCCACTTCACAGGGAAGAACGACAAGGTATTTTGGTGCCTAAAAAGGGGTCCCCTTGAACAAAAGCACAAAGTGTAACTTTCCCTAGTTCAAAGCTCAGCAGTTCCTCTCCCTTAAAAAACCCACTCCCTACTGATGTGAATGTTGCAATTTTCTTTTATCTACTTCCTCAATAACCTGCCATTAAACACCTACTACTAGTTTTATTACTGCGGTTCTGAGCTTGCGGCCTACAGAGAGAGAAAGAGCACAGATGTACTACAAAAACTTCACCCAAATGCCATAAAGCCATATCCCAAGGCTAGTAAGTGCTGAATTGTAACAGTTTTGAGGCACTTTAAAAGATGGCAGAAGCAGAGTGTCAGTTTTTCATTACTGGTTCAAATTAGGAGAAGGGGGAGAAAGGAAAAAAACAGGAAATAAATAGATGCAATAAAGTCTCTGGCATGTAGGCATCCATGAGTGAAAACAGCCCTTTATAAAACTACAACACGTGAGTGCTCAGATATCAAAGATACACAATGCCCAGTGTTTTATTGAAGATGCCTTCTTAACCACAGCAGGGTTTACTTTCCACTCCCCATGATTTGAATTTAAATGGATCATGTTTACTCAAGGGGTCTTTCACTGATTGAAAAATATACCCACAGTTTGTACATTATCTCAGCTAAATTCAAATAACATATTTAAATTTAATTACTTGAAGCTTAGGGGTTTTCATGCTTTTCTTTTTTCCCTCAATTGCACACAACAACACTTATTTGTTCTTATCAATGGCTATGTGCTTTGTCAAGCATCAAAATTAAATGCTTGAAAGCACTAATGATGTTACTGTGATTAAGGGTTTTTTACCTTCCAGGGTAGATACTAAAAGCCTGCTCCATTATTAATTACAAAAAAAAAAAAAAACAAACAAAAAAAACAAAAAACAAAAAAAACAAAACAAAAAAAACAAACAAACAAAAAAAAAAAAAAAAAAAAACCACCAAAACAAAGATTTCTGAGAATCTAACACTGAAAAAAAGTCCTTTTAGAAATCAAAACAAGGCAATAAAAGATCTTCTCTTAATTGGGACAAAACATATTTAAGGGAACCTGGCACATTTCAGGTTTTCTCTTTGAATATTTACCTTGTAATATTGTGGGGGTTTACACTGAATTTTGTAAATTATATTATCAAATAATCTAGCAGCAGGAAAAGGATGTACAACACAGAGAATCAAATACGTTTTTAATTACTTCTAAAGGCCACATTCTCCAGGCCTGATTCTGGTACTTTTATGCATGTAAGAGAGCAACTTAACTCTACTAGCTGTGACACTGACTTCAGATCAAGTGAAGGGAGAAGCATCCAGCCCTATTTAGTTACATGGACCAGAATAAATCAAGAAGAAAGCAGTTCTGCTCTTTCCTGAAGTGTTGGTGTTCAGTTCTGCATCCCGTTGGTCCCCTGTAAAAGTGGCCTTTTACCCACTCCTCTCTCCTGCCCGGGCAGAAATACTCCTCTGAGTAACACTACCCCTGTGCTCCAAGCACAGGTCAGAGTATATGGTCTATGCTATATATATGTGCTTAGCATATGCATAAGCCATGAATGTACCTAAGGGTAAGCACATGAAAGGCTTCTGCACACGTGAGCCGGTGTGCGCACACAGATTAGATGTCTGTGCACGTCTGAAGAACTGCGCTAGAGTGTGGCATTCCCATTCTTCGCTGCCAGTATGACTGCTACGCCTTTCTCCTAAGGACCAGCAATGGTCTGTGGGCAGATGTGCACTTTAAAAACTAACCACATGCGTATTTTTTTTTTTTCTTCATTACTCCCTTTGTGTAAGTGGAGCAAACATTTGTACTAGTGATGACTGGGCCAGGTTAGGACTTGGACAAGGATCTAGAGGCCTGATTACTCAACCGAGCCACTGGAAGCCTCCCAAGACATTCCCGAGTCCTGTGTCTTCCCACCGTCTGCCTTTCCCTCCCCCAGGAATGACGACTGGCGAGGAACACCTCCCAGCTTGGAAACTAAGACACGCCAAGATTCAGGCCAGCATTTTGAAGCTTCAGCATTTAAAGCAAAGACTTTCAATCTACGCCACTAGAGTAAATTGCCCAAGGTTATCCACCCACACTTGAAAATCCTGGCCGATGTAATGTGGGAGCAGTGTGACAGCTGAGCCTGACCTCTTTCTCTCAATCCCTTCAGTCAGCCGTAATACTTCTGAACTAAACTTTCCCTCCTTGTTACTAGAAATTACGCTGCTCAGGAAAAGCATGAGCCTAGCCACAGGATACTCTCACAGGACATGTTCATCCTAAAATGACAGGCACAAGTGATCCTCCCTTTCTCTCCTGGCTCCGCAACCCAGTCACTGCCAAAAAGCTCTGAGAAAAACAAGCGACAAGCTCTCCAACCTAAGGACCAGCTCACACCAGTTATGTTTGTAATGGTGTGTTCATAAAGAAACGGGCTAGAAAATGAGATTTTAAAGACTGTTAACACAGCATTATGATGTTTTAAATGTTTCCTCCATTTTAAAGTTTTCATTTCTTGCCTCTCCCAAAAGAACCTGTGCCGCAAATCTTGCCAAACCACAAAAGCTGGCTCTGACTTGCATCAAATCAAAAGCTTGAAGGAAAACCCAGGCTGTTAGCAGCAACAAATAGTAGTAGTTGAGGGTTCTTAGAGTGCTATATTTTTACCACCCTATTCCAGCTTCAGTTCTCGGAGACAGTAGCTGTTGAGGATCCAGAAAGAGCCTGTGTATTTTCTGGGTTGCATGTCCAATTCCACGTCAGTTTTAGCACAGACCACTTCAGCATACCAGAACTGCTCTAATTTAGATCAAACCAATTATAGGAGCTGAGGTCTGACCACAGTTCCCTGTGGTTTACATCAGGAACTGCAATGAGACAGGGGTGATGAAGAAGATTTTGCACACCCAGGAGACAGCTGGTTCTGGCTATTAATTTCTGAGGACCAGCTCTTGACAGCAGCACATTATTTTCAGGTACTGGCCCTCCAGTTCTGAAAGCCAAATAATGATGTCAGCTAATGCAATGCGGGTCTGGAGTAACTCCAAAGATCAGAATCTGCAACCTGCAATCCCAAAGATTGCCTTAAACCAAAAGACTATAGAGTCTACATAGCATTTAGCAAGAGATCTGTATTACAACTCAAGCACGGGGTCTGTTTAGTCTGAAAACTGCTTTTTTTTCTTTCTGCTAGCTTGCTAAGAAATCCTGTTGGCATGTTCTGACAAGGATAACTTAATGGTTGCCAACAGAAACATGGCAGAATACTGTGTATTTCCTGTATGTATGAAAGTCAGCTTAAAACAAACAGGAAAACAAGTCTTTTAGTTGGAAGGCAATTTATAAAAATCTGTCTGAACATTACAACCACTTCAAAAAAACAGCACTGAAACATTTCTAAATGCTTAAACTAGAATGATTAACACAAGAAGGGTGAACGTACTCAGCACCGTGAATTGTTCTAAGAAATTCTAGAGCTATAAGCAATTTGTTAAGATGGGGAATTAGTCAGCAGCTGTCTGACCTGAGCAGGTTTGGAGCCGCTGGTCACAAAGCAGGTCACATTGCAGTTACTCTTCCCTCTAGTTGAGGTTAGAATCTGACCCAATGTAAACAACAATAAATTTTGTAGCCTAAAGAAGCCAACACTGATGCTCCACTGCATTATACTGGATTGAGAGAAGCAGAGAAAATGGGCCACGGAGGCTGGACAAAGACAGATTGCTGTAACTCTGACAGTCCTCCTTTAGGGCCTGGACCAGTCACACTTCCAGGCAGAAGCCACAACCCGAATTCGGGCTGAACCCTTCTGGGAAGCACATGCTGTAATCATCCCCTTACTTCCCAGGTGCCAGTGCAGCAAGCACAGGCCGCCAGGAACCACTGATGCTGGGACACAATGTACAGCACCCCAGGGTACAGAGGCGCTGGGGGAGATGGAATGAGAAATTAGAGACCATAACCTCTAGTTATTAAAACAGATAATAATGTTGGAAACAGGGCATTCCCCAGCCGCTCAAAATATGTGGTCTGGAGCAATATGACCCACTTACCACCATCTCCTCAGGGCAGCTCTAGCTCACCCACACACCCTGCTGTTCCTCCCGGGAAGCCCGAGGTAGCCACCAGAGTTAATTCCTCCCCAGCAATAGCCTGTCCTTCACCTTTGTATTGCTGCACAGCAGGAGGATCTGCTGAGCTGCCTTTTCAAAACAAACTCCTCCACTCCCCCTCCAGCCTTTTCCACAAGGAAATCAAAGCAACCCTCAAAGACACATCAGATGCCCCTAAATGAGACCCCTGTCCCATTCTCTAAGCCCTTCCCGAAGTCAAGCAACCATCCAGCTGCTCCTCCTCCTATTTTCCCATCCTCCCGCCCACAGTCAGAGGAGTTAAGACATGTCTGCATAGACTGCATGAGTCAACAGACAAGGCGGGTAGAGCTGTTCTTAAATTATACAGGACCAACAAAATAACTTACTGTATCTGTGCCCTGCAAACTACTTCTTGTGTGCAGCTGTCAAACCACTTACAGTAGCACATCAACAATGCATAAAACAATACTAAAAATATTGAGCTTGCTCTATGAATAACCTAAAGGGCCAACCCCTTGTCTCACATTGCAAAGGACAGCTCTCACCTGATGCCTCATGTCTGTATCTATTAACAGAAAGTCTTTTTTCTGGTCCTTGGTCCTTTCGTATACTTACCACCAAGACACCTGAGCATGTGGTTACCCTAACAGTTATAGCGTAAAACTTAACCCACTATGGGGCAAATATGTGATTTGGTACCCAAGGCAACACATCTCCTAATGCTGTTCTTGGTTCTTGCAGTGTTACATTTTATTCATCGAAACATGGATATCTACATGACATATATGTATATATGGACTAAATAACTTCCTTTGTCACCTACTTTCAGCATTAAGAATATTAGATTTTGTAAAAAGAGCTGCTTAAAAGCCCTTGTCCTATATGCCACTTAGATGCCCTGAAAATACTGAGGTATCTTCTAAACAAAATAAATAAATAAATGTTATGACTCATTTTGCTAAAGCAGCATTCGCTATTTTAATAAATAGATTTGGCCACATTGTCTCATCCTGGCTTCTGAAGTGCTACAGTAATAGCACAGTGTTACACTTTGCCATTTGGGTATCTCAGATCGATCAGCCAAAGTCAGTAAATGGCAAGAATCTTCGAGGAAGAAAAGATAACACCATTATAAACATTTTACTTTAACTGTGATGCACAGTTCCAAGAGCGGGCTGGGTATCAAACATGGCCTCCTGAGCTTGCGACACCCAAAAGAATCAAAATCCAGAACTCACCTGACAATAAAAATCACAATTCCTGTCTTAAAACTAGAGAGTAATAAATTGTTTCAGCATCACCAACGCTAAGGAACTTCATCTTTATTTACTTCAAGCTCCATGACACAGAAAAGGCTGGTGCTGAAGGTTTGCATTTACATTGCAGCTGAACAACATATAAATTTTAATTATAGTTGATACTCAGAGCATTCAGCTGGAACTCCGGTAAAGCACCTTCTGCACAAAGGTTAGACGGATTCAACATGATACGACCTCTGCCTCTGGGCTGTTGAGAAACCCTAGAGATTGAACCAAGGTTTAGGTTTTGTGGGCTCACGTTAGTAGCACTTTGTGAAGGACACTGGTCTGACAGCACTTGGAGATTCTCAGTTCTTCCAAGATGCTGCAAGACACCCTGCCATACTCCCCATCCAAGTTCCTCTTCTTCAGGGGAAAAAGATACTCTGTGCTTTTGGAAAAGCACCACAGAGAATCGGACTGCAGCACACCTAACTCTCACACTCGGAGCTCTTCTACCAGGTCCTCCCACTGGAACTGAATTAAGTCCCCTTTCTTTCATCCGCAACGGGCAGATTTCTTCAGGAAATGAAAAACCATTAATTTACTCAATGAGAGAGAAAATTATATTCTGCATACAGTGTTGCTGCAAAAAGCAAAGCTACCTGAAGTTTGCTGTTCAGTACAAAAGAAAAAAGAAGAAGAAAAAAAGTGATGAAGGACAAACTGAGGAAGAGTCTTAAGCTTCCTGAAACACATAAACCTTAAAATTAAAATCTTAGTTCATGATGTCAGTAACCAGTTACATCATAGGTGGCACATAATTAAACTTACAAAGGGGTTTCATTATTTTGGTTTTATGCCGGATATGGAAAACTAGTGCATTATTCATTTAAAAATTGTGTCAATTAGAAAAACCCCAAATGGAATAAGCAATTAAATATTAAAGGTGGCTGCCTCAGTGGAAAACAGTCAGAAAGATAATTGGTAAAGTTTCCTGTGCAATGCAAATGCCATTACAAAGTCTGAACAACTTCAAATCTAAAAAAAGTAAATAAATAATAAATAAAAACAATAAAAAAAAACCCAAAAAATCAACCTCATGAGGTTATGAAGATTTGGAGCTGCACAAAGAAATCAGCCATGTTTATTTCCTGAAGGAGTCATGAGCTACAGTTTGGGCAAATAAAAGCCCGTGAAAACAATAACCCCTAATTAGCTCAGCAATCGCACAGATGGGTCTGTGCTCCATGTCCGGAGCTTCGTTTTCAGTCCCAGACTCACAGCAGATATGAGGACACTGAGAGCCCACCCCAGCTCCTGATGAGAAGATCTCTGCGGCAGATGTCTGCTCCCCTCCAAGGCCAGGGCCCCGGAGGGTACTGACAGGGTGGAACGGAGAAGTGCGCAGGATGGGGACTGCAAGGAAAAATATAATCTTCATTCGAAACCTGCAATTCAAAAATCATTTCTTCTTCCAACAGCATGTAAACCACTTTTCAGTGTTATGTGTCTCCTCCTTGCGAGGTTCCTGGTTTTAGTTTTAGTTCGATTTTTTCATTGACAGGTCCAAAAATTTTATTATCTTCTCATTTGACCTAGATGAAGCTGGTAACTTCCATCAGTCAAACTGAAAATAAGCTAGGAAACCCCTGTGCTACAGAGCCCCTCTACCCTAGGATGTTGGCAGCTTGTCAGCATAACAAATATAAATAAAAATATTCTCCGGTTAACGAAAAACATCACATCTGCAAGCAGTGCTAAAGAAGTCTCTCTTTGAGCCCAGTCCACTCTCCTCAATCAGTTCTTCCCAGTACTTGCACAGTCGCAGTTTTAACCTTCAGCACAGGCAGCAGTGAAAGCAAACGGCTGAAACGCTCTTGGAAAGGCACCACTGGGTCTGCACATCATGTCTGAAACACAACGGAGAGCCCACAAATCTCTGCAGCTCCCACCAGACTCCTCTTGGCCACTCTGTCCCAGAGCGCCTGGGGTGCTTGAAAAACACAGGATTTAACGCTCATCCACTTACACATTCCAGTCACTTTCTGTCTTACTTATGTGCAAGCACAATATCCTGATAAACTAGAAGGGAGGCTGCAGCCATTCCATCTGCATTCCCTTTTATGCTAAGAAAGATAAATTGAGGCTGATTCAGAGGACAGATTTAAAGAACGCAGTATGTTACCAAGACAAGCGCAATCTTCCCAGGGAGCCGTTGTAGTGGGTTGTCTTGAGATCATGCCTTTATTTGTTTGCTAAAATAAATGGACGCCACGCAAAACTCAATTCATATACGAGACATTTCTTCCAGCCCACTGTACCTTCCTATTTTGCTTAGCCAAAACTGTCTTATTCTATTATTTATTGATGGGACCATTTAATGGCACATAGAAAATTAAAAATAATAAAAAGCTAATTAAAATCTTCAGTGCTTTCCTTCTAGTCTTCAGTAATCTATGGAACTGAGAGACATTTATATCCAAAGCACATTACAGTTTAAAGGTTTTTCTGTCTGTAATAATCTGTGGATACTTTCAATGGATTTTAATACAGACAAAACCAAAGAGATTTTATGGAACAGTAGAAGTATTTAATAAAAAATCAGAATCAGTCAATTGTCTTTTTAAGACTAGGTGATAGAATTGGATAGCAGGGATAAAAACCCTAATAAATTCTGCAGGAACTGTTCAGAAGGCTGAGAAAGAAGTCATCATTTCCCTTTAAATTAACAGCAGGACTTTTCCATAAGGGATGTTTTGAAATACAAATGACCAGAGGAATAAAATACAAATGCCTCATCTTCCTACACCTCTCTAGACTGTGTTTAAAAAATTAAATCCAAAACCACGATGAATTTTTGCTATTATCAGTTTACAAATCACAGCTTTCAGAGACCCCAAATCCATTCTCGGAGGACACTACTAGGAGTTCTGGGACTTTGGTTCTTGAATTTAGTAATGAAGGCAGATTATCTTAATCTAAGGAGATGCCATGAAATCCTTCAAGTAGATGCAGATAGAGGCTACGCATTTGCCTGCTTTGTTTGGGAGGGGAAGCCCACTGGAACCCTGCCATAATAATGAAGCGCTCCCTGCACACCAGTTCACATGTGGGGCTAAATCTGAAATGACATTTCTCGATGAAAGGAGCAGTATTCACTCGTGTGCTCAGCATTTTGGTGTCTGCCAAAATCTGGCAACCATGATTATAGACATCCAGCAGGCATGCCACAGCTCTATTTAGTCCTCATGTTTTAACGCCATGCTATGCAAAAAATAAATAAAAAATAACAAGCTGCCTTGCGTTGGCATTCTGGGAGTATGACTGCACGCACATGGATGGACTCAACACCTTTTGCAACACCTCACACAAGGATGGAATATCCGAACCCAAAGGGGGCTGCTTTACCACCCTTACGGGGTCAGTTCAGCATCCTGCCCTCCAAACTATGAGCCAGGGCAGAAACTTTGGGCTTCAGGGACTAGCAATGTTTACTTGTGCTACTCTGCATGGCATTTTAATTAGTAACTGTGCGGATTTAAAACCTTTGAATGAACACACAGGGGCAGTTGTGAAGCCTAGCTTTTGTGTTTCCACTCTCTCAAAAAAATCCTGTTTGAGGACATCAGCAGGGGGTTAATGGAAGCTTTGATAAAGTTCTCCGAAGCCTTTTATTGTTGCTCAACTACAGACTGGACTCTGCTGTCTCTCTGGCTGCTTTCCAATTAATTTAGCTGCAAAAACAACTAGAAAATTTAGAAGCCCATCTGAACATTTGGTAGCCACAAACATTCTTGGGTAAAAACTCCTTCCACATGAAAATATTTTCTTGCCAAATGCTTACGGGAAGCGCTCAGACTGGACGACAAGCACCACAAATGTGAAATGTCAGCACACTGCCAGCGAAACAAAACACATAGTTAAATAGTCCAGAGCAAATAAAAGCTGCAGCACCGTATCTTCATCTCTGTCAGTTTGGAAATAATCATCTGCACCAACATCACCGAGACCAGAATTTGATCTGATTTGACACCTCCTAAAGGTAAATTTATACGATTTAAATATGGTCAACGCTATCCAGTCCTGAAATTAAACACCTTTTACCCCAGGAGGATATGTAACTAACCTCCATTTCCCATAGCAGACCATGAGATCTTTTTTTAAAATGTGACCAAACTTTTATTTAAATGCTGCAATTACTTCTTGGCTCTATCTGACATGCAACTTGTCTAAGCTGTTCACTGAACCCTGAAGCTGGTTATTTACTAAGGATCTTTAGAAAGCATTTTTTTTTTTTTTTTTTCCCTTCCAACCAAGACTTGTATCCCCCACCTTGAATACAAATTCATGGAAATGGGTGGTGCGGATGGCTTTGCCAGCAAGCAGGCAGTTGTTATTTTAATTATTATTTCTTTGTGGAAAGCTGTAGTTACCTTAAAATAATAATTTAATCCCCCCTCAACAATAGTTTTCCCGGTTTTGTTTTTAAGATGGGAGCACGTATACTTATAACTACACATTTATTACAGACCATCAGTTAAAGCCTGTGCAAGAACACAGAGTTGTTAATAAGAAACTCCCACTCGCATCTGACAGCTTGGAGAAGCTCGTTACTCAGACACATTATCTTACACACGTAATTAAACATGCAGTAGAAGAAATCTGAAGTGGTCAACGCACGGTTATCTCTGAGGCTCTGAGAAATCTCATGCTCAGCACTGAAATTTGCCCATTCAAAATTATTCCTAGCTGTTTGCTTCCATGCAATTCCCAAATTTCTTGCGCTGGGAGCACTTTTCTTCTTTCTGGATCTCCCACCGCATTTATGTTTGAAAGATCTGTGGTTTCCCAAAATACATTGTTTGGTTTTTTTCAGAAGTCCTCACGGTAACTCCCTCCAACGCAAATCTTCAGACAGCAAAAGCCAAAACACAACTCCCTGGGAGAAACAAAGCAAGGGAAGAACGAGGCAGGTCGCTGTCCTGCACAACCCGGCAGGTCACCTCACCGGTTACGGCAGGTGAAACCCTACAACAGCCGACACCTTGTCGCAACCCCTCTGCTTGGAAATGTGTGTACAGGCGGGGATTGCTGCTCATGTCTAGCAGATAAATGTGAAACCTTAGAAACCATACTGGTTTAGATTCACAATGAGAATGAGAAAGTTACGTACAATTAGCCTGGAATTCTGCAAGATGCTGCAACAAATCACTCAGAGTGTCACGCTCATACATCACTGCTTTTTCAAGTCCCTGCTTACTAGTTTTGAATCTCTTTCCCTATTGAATTCACACTTGACACAGCTCCATCCGAGGAACAAGGAGACTGCTGATCCATCATCCTTAGTACACACACCTTTAAAGCAAAATAAAAACACCCCTTTGCAACTCCCCTTTTCCATTATCTTGAAATTTTGCAGAAAAAAGAATGCAGCATCTAAAAGTATCACAGACACATCCCATGCTCTGGACATCTGGCGTGTTTCCAGATGTTTGCCAAGAGATTATTTTAAATCAGCTACGTGCATGAGTTTCCTCCTGCGTTTGTGTGCCTGTAAAAGGACTCCTGGAACACGCTGCTTGTATCCTGTGGCTGCAGGGAACAATTAACTGGAAAGGGTGGGACCATGCTGGTAGCAAGTACTTAAAAAAAAAATAAAATAAAATTGAATTGATTCCTGGATGTCTGGGAAGGCTGCAGCCAGGTAACTGCTGTGGCCAGCACCTGGAATGCCACTCGTTCCTCTGTTTGGGCAGGGACACAAACTCACCCACCTTCGCAGCTTCCAGGCTGGGCCATCCAACTTGCTGCAAACCTCAACACTTCCCAAGTGGTCCAAAACACTCGCGTAGTAACAGCCTGTCTCAGCGCCTTGATCCTGCCCTCCACAATGCCTTAAACCTCAGCAGCACTACCCTGTCCTTGCACAACCCAAGGGAGCCAGGCAGGGAGCTGGACTGGAAAACCCACTGGCCATGAAAGGGGAGCTGACCTGCATCAGCCTCCCAATATCCTCAGCAGGCACTGGGGAATGGTGATACCAGAACAGAAAATTACTGATTTTGCCAGCTTACGCTATTTAACGAGTCTGTGAAACTGTGACACAACCGTATGATGAATCTTGCCTTCGAGTTCACAGAGCTCCTTCCCCAGCTATTTGGAAATGAGGTCTTCCTTGGGGTTATACAGCCCTGCAAAATTACGTTTCAACACAACAATAAACAGCCCATCACTAGGACTACATTAAAAAAAAAAGGAATTTTTTTGCAGGAGTTGAGCACAAAGCTATAGCAGTCTGAACAACTACAGACCTTGCTATTTTTTAAAGCAAAATTAACTTATCACCTCCCTATCGATAAGATTCTCACTATGCACATAAATATCACCACAGACAAGAATAAAAAAATATTGTGTTCACTCTCAGCAAACAGAAAAGATTTACTATTATTTATACTGAAACCAGGACTACACTCAAAGAACTGATGGAGTTTAGAGAATCAGACGGATTGATCGATCTTCAGAGTATCTGTTAATTTTATTTTCCAGTAGTAGTTTAAGGGTATTCATGCAGTCACCTAAAGAAAGCTCTGCAACTGAAATCGGCTTAACAATGTCTTTTGATGTTTCACTACAGAGCAATTCTTTATAGATAAGTTATAAATATCCAGGAAAGCAGCACATTAAAAAGAAAATACTGAAAACCTTAGGTTTCCTGGCCTTGGCATGTGTTGCTTTTGATCTGCCTGAGCAACTATTACTTTGTCGATATGAGGAGTGCACACTGACCAAGGGCAATGTATGTCCATGAATTTTTACTGACTGCAAATTCAGCTCTGCACAAACTAAACCACACGAGCAGAATGTAAGACCTTATATGCATTTTCTGTGCTGTTCTGTACAACACGTGAGGAATGCTAATCAGCATTTGAAAGGAAACGTGGGCTTTCAAAGAAGGCCCACCAAAACACAAAATGGAAATATATATTCCCCCTACCAAAAAGTCCAGTAGAACTTGTGAGTCATCTGGAAGCAAATGACTCCCACTTCTTTCCCTCCCCCCTGCCATTTCTAACTTAAAACTCAATCATCCTCAAAGGATCGGGATCTTTCAGATTTTTTTTTTTTCTCTTTTAGTAATGGAATTAAGAACATAAACAATAAACCAACCTAAAAGCTAAATAAAGCTGAGTAACAGCTGACATTTTCTCTTCCCTGCACTGAATGTCAGTATTTCAGGTTCATCACAGTTTGGTCACCACAACTGCAGCCTGTCCCAGAAGAATCTGTTCACGCAGGTCTTCTCGGTGGTGCTCAAGTTATGGTGGCACTGTGACCCATTTTAGCTCCTGCCTGGAAATGGATACTGAACAACAGCAGGGCTCTGAGTGACGGTGAGGGATCAGGGGAGCATACAAAAGAAGGGGGGGAAGGACTGCAGCACAGCCAGCCACATCACTCTGCCTCTCTGAGATGAAGCAGCTTTGAGACAGGCGAACAGACAGCTAGACAGGCAAGGTGTGGGGGATCGCACAGACAAAGGAGCCGGGGAGAGGAGCAGGAACAGCGAGAGGAAAAAATGGGACAGAGAGCTTGATATATTCATAAGAAAGATCAATTCCTGATCCTGAGCACAGGCAGCTTGCAAACATCCAGTCTGATGCAAAGGGAGAAAGAGTAAGTTTATTTATTTATACTGTATTTTCATCCTAATTGGCAAATCCTGCCTCCACCTAGCTGTGCTGGTCCACTTAAGGAAACACTGAGGCCAAGGTAACCTAACAAGGTAACAAATCACCAGGCAGCCTGTTTATTCAGAAATATCAGCCGTTTTGACTCCAACAAGAAAAGGAGCAAGAAGGACACCCATCCCTCATAAAATGCAAACAAAAAGAAGGGAGCAAAGCAAGCAGCACAATGAGTTCGAACTTTAAATCTCATTTAGAGCTTGTGCAGGCTCTCCCCCCTGCACTGCTGCCCTGCCTTACGAATGCCTTTAGCATCCGTGCAAAACGTTGTCCTTGCAGTGCTGCCCCCTCAGACATGCACAGAGCCGAACTTAGCAGTGAGCCTGGCTGTCAGGTTGAAGACCGAAACAGCTCAGCTGTAATCTTTAATAAAAATATAAACTGTTCAGCGCCTCCTCAACAAAACCAAAAGCTTCCTGCTTGCTGTGAACAAGGTCTCTTTATTGAGAGATTTACTTTTAATTTTGAACAGCTTCGCAGCATATCCTTAGCAGAAAAAAAGAAAGAGCCCAGAGATTTTTGAGCTATTCAGCCAACTGCCTGGTAGAGTTTCTCATTGAAATTAGCTTCTCCTAGCAGCATCGCATGAGAATTGCTGGTTTGCATCTCTTTCACAAGTCATTTCACATTTTTAAAAGATGGACAAAGTGATGATTTCATTTGATTGAAAACAGAAAGCCACAAAAATCGCCACTGCTGGTGGAGACCCTTAATATCAGCATTTCCCAGTACCCACTGTGCTAAGGGCACTGGCTCCACTTTTCAACAGCTCAGTGTTTCATACTTTGCTTTTTTAATTTCTTTTTAATCTTATATGGGAAAAGAGTGTCAGTTCCCATCTCAAAAAACTCAAAAAAAAACCCCACAAAACTATACTAAACATGTAGAATAGCGAGCTGAATTCAAAATTCTTAAAATGTCACAACATTGAAGTATTTCACTAGGAGACAGAATTTTTTACTTGGTTCAAAGCCTGAAATTTTGCTTCTCTCATTAAAAAAAGAAAAAAATAAAAGCTATAAAACCCAGGACCTTTTCAAAGGAAGCAGGAAAAATACTTTTTCAAATGCTTTTTGATCCTACTTTGAATGGCAAAAGCTTATTTTCATTTAAGCATTTTTCCACAGTATTGGAAACTGAAAAGAGTTTCTAAACAAAGGGGGAAAGTAAACAGCCTCGTTTCATTATCTCCAGGAGTAAAATGGAAAAAGCAAACAAAAAAACACCTGTGCCTTTCAATGGCACCTTTCATGTCATTGCAACGTATTTCTTCAATTTTGTGCTGAATATACCAGTAACTGATTTCTCATTGCTTTCTGTCCATCTCCAAACGTATACCTTCTATAGGGGCTGGCACCAATGCAAGCAAACATACAAATATTTGGATTTCTGATTCAGACATCAAAAACTGCATTCTAGAATTTCTGTATATTTTCTTCAGATTACATGGCTGCATATTTGGAAAGCCAATTTGAAACTGCTGTTAAGAGGAAGGATTTCCTCTTCCCTTGCATACTTATCACCCTTACTGAATTTAACTCTAAAATGCACCTCTCACAAACAATGCCAGCGAATTCCTCAGAATACACCTGAAAGCACTGCTCATACCTAAAGAACTAAAAAAACATATTAATAACAATTTTTTTTTTATCAAATGCTGGAAAGCACAAGCACAGATAGCAAAAACAATAAAGTCATTTACAGATTTTCAGTGTTGGTAGCTCATTTCTATTAGCAAAACAGGGAAAGAGTGTTATTAAAGGAGCTTGGTTCTAAATTGCTGCAAGGAAACCAAGGTAGCTTTACGTTAGTGTAAGAAAGGTGCAAGATCAAAACCAAACCTGTGGCAGTGCTTTATCATGACAGGATTTCTTTATAATGAAATATAGTGAAAGAAAATTAGTGGCACAAGAATTTTATGACACACATTTACAATGATTAAACAGATCAGTACTTGTAAAACCCAAGGGTCCAACTTTACAAACCTTTACTTAAGCAAACAGTTTCACTGAAATCAATGGGATTATTTGCATATGTAAGGACTGTTTATCTCCGTTGAGATCTCCAGGCTTAGGCTACACATTTGTGTTTAGATCTTCTATGCAGCAGAATACACAAAATCGTATGAAGAACTGGAGAACGCCAGCATCTTGGAATTAATTTTCATTTGTACCAGTACAGTTTTCTCCGGCCCTCTGAAGCATTTGATAGACTGGCCATGTTTCAAAATTGGAAGTGTTGGCAAAAATACAAATTTCCTGATGTGAAGAACTGCTACTCATGGATAATAAACAAAATCAATTCTTATTTGCATATTCAATCAGATTTTGGTTTGCATATTAAAGCATAAGATGGTAGAATTTTCACACGGTAGATGGATCCCACTCACTTATTCATGCATATATGCATTCACTAATCCTTACACATGCCAAAATCAGTCAGAAATACTCTCTTTGCTAGGCATCCATAGCACAAAACGCTGTCCCTGTCGCTGTTCTCAACCTTCTCTTTCCCTATAGCGTATGACAGCATTCTTCCACAGCTTTCTCCCAAGACTCTGTAATCGCCCCTGTTCTCTATTAGTCTTCTCTTCACCAGGCAAAGCAATAGTTTCAATTTTTGAGTCATAATTTAAAAGCAATGCTGTCAACTGTATGTGTAAAGAACAAAAAACACTGGACTACGTTTTCAAAGAAGCTTCAGTGTGGACTTGACAATTTTCCTTGTAACTGTCACTGCAAAACTGAACGTATCTCTCACTATTAATATTGAAGTGTTCTGGACTACAGCTAAAATTTGTAGATTTAGACTATGCATACCTATTTTTCACCCACATCTCCTAGTAAACAGAACTCACAGTATTTATAGAGTCCAGTACTATCAAAATAGGCAATATTAATATTGTTCCATACACAAAAAGTCTAACGATAAATGATAACCCTGTAAGCTACACTCCAAGGTGCTGAATGCCTGCAACATCTGTGGGACTTGAAGGCAATCAGTGCTGTGAGCGATTAGATAACAGGTTTGACGGTCTTGTAGCCAGTCTGACAGTCTGGATAACTGATTTGCATATAGAAGAGTGCCATATTCAAATGTATGTAATTTTTCACATTAAATTAAAAATTCAACTGGAACCCTGTGCTTGAAATCCTAGCGAGCTGCATACAAGAAATGTTTTCATGTAATTAAAGAAATCATACAAATGATCATCGAAACGAAACCACGATCTGCTGCAGCAGCCTTTACTAGGGCAAGCACAGGGGACGGAAAAAAGTAGAACTGACTAGGGTATCTGAAATAATCAGGTATAAACAGAAATAGTATTTCACTCTTCTGGATGAATGAAAGGCAAAAATCAGCCAGCATGAAGATGAAAGCTCATATAGGATTTCTAAAGTAATGCCAGCTCTGATCAATTGAAACGTTGTTAGCAGCTGGTTAAGGAGGTATTTATTTAACAATGGGACAGAATCTAATTGACTTTGCAGGAGAGAAGGAGAGCAGGCAGGCAGGCGAACAAATGAGACTCATCTTTCTGAATCTCATGGAACCCTTTTTGGAAGAGGGCAGAAGCACAATCCTGTGCTCCCCAAGCGTGTATTTCGCCCTCTGTAAACACCAAGGGCCAATTTTTGTCCCTGTGCAGGGCCTCCCCTACAAAGGGCCGAGCCTCTGGTGGCCCTGGCTCTGTCCCCTCAGGATGCCAGGACAGCCGTGCTGTTCTGCTTCTGCAGAATGCCTCCCAGCGTCCTCGCAGCATGCTGCAGCACGGCTCTGCTCCCAGCTATGGCAGTCAAACCCTCCTCTGTTTTTCTAGTTGGGAAGAATTTAAACTACCCATATAAATAAGCAGAAAATAAGGGTTTGACCCAGTTATGCCTCTTAGGGCGTCTTGCATTCATTTGCTAATGTTAAATGTAATGGAAATCACAGCTTTCCTAAAAAACAGGCAGAAGAGAGAGGAAGAGAATTTGTGTTCAGGCTCCTACCTGCTTGGTTAGTTGTCACAGTGACTGACACTGCTTGGTCCTGGCTGGGATTTTGCTTGGACACTCCATTCACCGCCCAGACTTCAAAGGTATAGTTAGTGTGTGCCAGGAGGTCGGTAATGGAGACCTTGGTGGTTTTCAAGCCATTCTGCTGGGGGCTGAAGTGCACACCGCTGCCACAGGACCGGCAGCGGCTCAGGTCACCCGCACCACACTTCTTGCAGACCACGTTGTAGGAGATGTCTTCCCGACCACCTTTGTTCTGGGGCGGGCTCCACTCCAAGTTCACTGACGTCTCGTTGACGTTGGAAATCAGGTTCTGGGGAGCAGATGGAGGGCCTAAAAAGAAAAAGTCCACATTTTTAGTAATTGGAAAAAGCTTACATAGCACCTTCAGACTGAAGGTCCCGGGTGATAGTGAGCATGTACAACTAAGTCAATTAAGTCAAGGACAGTGGAGACAACACAGAATTTTACTTCTATATGTTCCTAATAAAGGTGAAAAATTAACTGGTAAGTCAAACTCTGATCTCTTCATCTGATGAATTAACAGTATTTTCCAGCCCTAAATGAGCTGGAAAGCCAAGTATTACAATTAAACAAGAGTGGGGTTTTTTCACTTTCACCATTTATACTTATGATGAAAAAATTAAAAATTACGTATTTTACATTCATTTTTCCATGATCTCCTGAGCAAACCATCAATTGCACAAACTCCTGCTTCACCTTAAACTTTCAAGGTCCGCCACTACCTACAGGCAGACTCTCATTGAAATTGCAGATCTCCTGATATTTTTTTCTTACGAATAGAAGTGCAATATTTTCCAGACAAGTTGATGTCAGATCGCATTCAGGGAACACTGAAGCCCATCAAGTACGGAGTTGGACATAACACTTTGGGACGCAGGAAGGAGATTTGAGTAGAAAGCAAGGCACAGAACTAAGGCTTTGAAGGACAGAGAAATAAGGGTTACAATAGGAGAATGCTGGAGAATGTGAAAGAATCGGGGAGGAAAATACTACGAGCAGCTGAAAGAAGAGCTGATACAAGAAAACTGGTCAGGAATAAGAGACCACAGAGAAAGCTTGGAAATCAGGCTGAGTCAGAGACACAAGGACAGCTGTTGCACCACGGGAACAGGAGACATTAAGACTCATCAACATGCTGCCAAACAGTTCCCAGCTGGTTCCAGCACAGGGACTATGGAATTTGGGGATGGAGCCAAAGGCAGGCTGGGGAGGACCTCCCCGAGCAGAAGGGCAGAGCTAGGCACAAGGAAGGGGCAGCAGGAGCAGAGCAGAGCTGAGCCCACAGGACACAGCTCCTCCCAGCACCCTCAGCAACCCGCTGGCACCATAATGGTCAGTTCTGCCCCACCAGGCAAAGTGCCTCCAGCAGTGCCCTGCCTCGCTCCGTAACCAATGCACAGGCAGAAATCTTATTTATATGCTTAAATCTCCACAGGCCCAAAACCAATAAGCAAACTGAAAATACAAAGAGCTAATCCTCTGACTCTTAATCTAATTTCAATACAGTTCAGGTGAGACACACTTTTCGTACCCTTAAATATAACAAGGATGGTTCAGAGCAATCCCATGAAACAGATGGGTATTTCATACACCACACAAAGCTTCACTGATCAGCAAAAGGCAGCCTGTTCTGGGGCAGAGCACAAGGGCGCTCTGGCTACACACACACACAGATACTTTGGGACAGGATATAAGGTAAATACTGTATCGAACAGAAATGAAAAGGAGTGAGAACAAAGCCTGCAAAATATAATGATCCCAACCAGAATACAGTACAAACAGCAGTCCTTAACAATTACTCGTAGTTAGAGCTTTAAATACAAATATCATTCTCAGAAAAATACTGGAAATTATTTTGTAGAAAGTCACAGATTCAATTTTTATTCAAGACACATGAGAGCTTCTGAAAGCTTAAATTTTATCAAAGTAGATTTTGATGGTTGGAAATAAAAAAAAGTTCAACCAGATTTCCTGGTAGAAAAGGAAGGGAAAGAGAAAGTTCTGGCAAGTTTCCTTCCAGGTTTTTCATTCCTGTTATTTGTCAAATATTTTGAAACTGGAAAAAAAACTCAGCCAGCACCAACAGTTTCACTAACTGTACAAATAAATCTATCATAGGCTTTCATATTTCAAAGGTATAAAAACAGTCATCAGGATAAGATGGGAACCAAATACATTACGGTGAAATTCTGCTGAAATTACAAAGTGACTCAAGTGTAGCAGCAAAGAGGTAAAGCCATTCAGAGGTGACTATGGTGAAGATTATTCTGGCTGCCTCGATTCATCAGGTGCATCTAAAAGGAAGCCTGAGCCCTAAGCACACAGTGGAGGAAAAGGTTTTAAGGGCTGCATCACATCCTTGGGTCTGTGCTTGAAGCAGCCAGGACGTAATACATGTTTAACAGGAGACAGGACTTTTATTTTAGGAGAGGCAGGTAGGTTAAGAAAAGAGTCTTAAACTACACAGAGGTCAAATGTATCTACTTATCTTCAGTATCTATATGAAAGGACTCTGCTGTAAGAGTAGCTGAGCAAGGATTGTTTCTCTGTGCTTGCTTCAGAAATAGGAAATTAATATATTCATTTCTAAAAGGGAAATCCTCCCTTCCTGCCAAACTCCTGAAACAGTCTCCAAGTTAATCAGGGCTGACAGGTAGAATTACTGCAAGAAGAGAGAACCTGGGCCAGCCTCTGCGACGGGGAGCCCTCCTGCCTGCTGCACCACCGGCTGCCATTCATGACTTTTATTTATACACTGGCAGCGTTTAGGACTCCTAAGGACAAAACCCTTTTACCCAAAGACCAGTTACCAAACACAGTAAGAGATGTTTCCTGCTCCAAAAATGCTTAGAAACTAGCAGAGAAAGAAAAGGAAAATAAATTTGGTTTAATCTCTGTTCATCATGTGGAAACTGAGATAGAGGGAGATGCAGTGAGACGACAAGGGCACACAAGACGTGTTCTGCAAATCTGGGCATCAGTCACAACTCTTCCAAGTCTCAGCCCAGCACCTCTGCCCCATAACCAGCTCTCCTTCCCTGGTTTTGCCAGGGAAAAACAAGTTGCGTTGGCCAGCTCCCCTGGGCTGGAGAAAGCACTCTGCTTAGCCTGCAAACGCACAAACCTCCTTTTCAAAAATACACTCTGAGTGCAATGAGGTGGAAGACACTCCTGAAATCATGCTCGAGCGGCAGTGCGGGAACTGCTGAGCAGGAATGGATCTAAACCCCATCTACCCCAAAACTCCCCAAACTGCCCCACACCAGGGCTCTCTCTTCAGGGCAGGCAGGTGCACAAGGTGACAATATTCAGGAGAACAAACAAAAGCCTCTGGAGGAAACCAACAGCCCCAGCAGACTGCAAGCCTAAGTCCACGCTGTGCAGCAAAGGTCTGACCTCACCAGAGCGGCTGCCAGAGCTGGTGGGAGCAGAGGACGTGTTCTCCCAGAAGCCGTTCAGTACCTGGCAGCAGCAAGCCCTATACAGAAACCACTCCTGTGGGAAACAGCAAGAGCTTTACAGTGGAAAAAAAAGCAAAAGGTGTTTTCTTACAGAGCGATCACTTGCTGCAATCACCCAGGCGAGAGCATCGACTCAGAGCGCAGCCAGGAGAGCCAAGATAAGGTGGTGCCAGTGCAAACACCTCCCCTCCCTGAGCAACGCCCAGCTCTGCCAGGCTGCCCTCATTTCAGGGGGATATTCGTGAAGTAAAGTACTCCCCGGCGAGGAAGGTTCATACTGCCATAGTTACAGTCTGAAAGATGTGCCTTTTAGCTCAGATACAGCAGCCAGTTTGGGGTTAAACGCAGACTTACTCTGATGTCCATTAAGATATTTTCCAAGGCTCTAGGTCCAGTTTCACATGGGAAAATGTGCCAGAATGAATCAAGCTCCTCAGAAGCAAAAAGTCAGTAATTAGTATGTGGGACAGGGCATTGCAGTGTCTAAACAGAGATGCAGTGAAGCGGAAAACCTGGGAAGCAGATGCTTGCAGGTCACAGAGATGAGTGCACCACCTCCAGAATGAAAAGGAAGATGCAGGGGAGTCTCCACATGGTGGGCTGACATTACAGCGAGGGGAAAAGCAATTTCTTTTCTTTCTGGAGCATAATCATCAATGGAGCTGTTGGCACTGGGAGTGGGGAATAGTTTCAGATTGATGGGCCTGGTTTCAGATGTTGAAACACAGGGCGTATCTGCTCCTTCAATGGTGATCAGGATTTGCTTTGTTTCTGACAACAGAGCCACTGCCGCTAGATAAGATGAAAACCCTTTCAGGGCCGTGGCAGGCTGGAAGTGCCAGCGCAGTTCCCAGACAAATTCAGCTAGAAGGATCCAGCAGGAACCGCATCCTGCCGGCCAGACCACCACCCTGACACAAACCCTCTGGCAGAAAAACCTAGTTATGCAGCAGATGAGAGGGGAGACAGGCGGCTGTGCCTCTGAAACAGGTGCCAATGCCTGTGATTTTGTCCTAAGTCCCATAATTTACAGCATTTTTCTTAAAACTGCTGCTGATGGAAGCATGCTATAGCCTGAGCCATTTGGCATTCTGGAAGCACGGAGTTAAGACTGCCACGCTGCCCAGAAGGTCTTAAAAATGTGACAGTTCCTACAGGAAAAAAAAAAATAGACATTTTTTATTTTGAAAAACAACTAATTTTGAAGTTCGTTTTACGATGTTAGGAAGCCAGGTGCTCTCACTTTTCCTGCCCAAGCCAACAGAACCTGAGGGTTCAGCAGAGCTGCTCCCACTTTCCCCATCAGGGACTGCAAAGAGGGCACAGTCTGATCATGGGACTAAATGCCGGATCCCTCACCCAGCCCATTTACCAGCACTGTGAGCAGACACGGGGGGGGTCTCTGTGGGAGCACAGGGAACGGAAGTTTTTAATTTTATTCCTTCCTGGGGCTCCATAAATCTTGCTTCACAATAAACCCATCAAAATCAACTGAGCCATGAAGCAAATGGAAAGGCCTTGGGTGGAGCAGTTCATGGTGTGTGTCAGGGCTCCGGGAAACACTGAAGAGTCTGTTTAGCAACAAATAATCTTTGTCAACCTAATCTTGCTGTCTTCCTCAACCCTCCTATTAGATTTACTTAAATGTATTGGGCAATGCAGATTGTTTGGCTTTCTCTTGCTGCAATAAGCTACAGCCATTGTACCTATCCGTTTCTTTCCCCCACAGATAGACAGATCTGTCTGTCTTAAGGACGATGTTGTATCCCACATCCAATGACTATTCAGAAAAACAGAGCTTTTAAGGGGTTAAAAGGACGAGCATTACTCGTACTAAAAAGAGTGATGTATTTTAGCACTCTCACTACAACCTCACACTGCATTTTAACTTTTCATCCATCAATATTTCTCTCCCTCCCTTCCCACAAAACACTTGGGTTCCTCTCCAGTCTGCTCCTGCACATGCCACTGCAAGACTTACAAAAGCCTGATAAAAACCATGGCGAGCACATGTATCAACACCTGACGAGCTCCTTCCTACCTTCCAGACCACAGGCCACCTCCGTGTCCTACATGACCTGTGTGCCACATTACACGTGTGCCAGCTCTCTGTGGATTCTAGGTCTCTGTGGGCATAGTTAAGGAGCCTCTGTGATTCATACCAGGGATCGAGTCTGGTACAAGCACAGAAGTGACTCACATACAGCTTCCGCAGTGAAGACCCAGTAATGAACTTGCTATCCAGGATGGAACTAGCACCGGTGGGGTGCAGATTGCAAGGGGTCACGGCTGTGAAGTGAAGCAAGCTGCACTGGGCATAGTGACATTTCAGTAAAGTGTTTATTTGCAAGGAGAATATTTTGCATTTAAATCAGCTGCCTGTGCTGGTTTAACCCCGGCCAGCAGCCAAGCACCACGCAGCCACCCACTCACTCCCCCTCACCCAGAAGGATGGGGCAGAGGATCTGAAAAGAATGTAAAAGTCAAGGGTTGAGATAAGAACAATTTAATAGGTAAAGCAAAAGCTGTGCGTGCAAGCAAAGC
>JAVJGI010000003.1:8770697-8787912 GCA_035590275.1 Ibycter americanus
CAACTACTAAGAAGAAAATTAACTCCATCCCAGCTGAAACCAGGACACTGCCCTACACACTGAGGGACTATCAGAGGTTGTTGGCTCAACCATCAACAGATTGTTTGCCTGTTGTTTGGGTACCATCCTGCTGAGGAAGTTATCCCAAAGCCCCGTTCTTCCTGCCATCAAAGGATAACAGTACAAGTGTAGGAGGTTCAACCTAGTGGGGAACTGGAAATAATCGTTCCACCAAGGAAAAAGAAAGTCTGCCTTTAACTCAGTGAATGATTTCAAAGGCAAATAGCACAAAGACGATTAGCTGCAACTGAGTGAATATTCCTACTGCCCTCAGGGATTGGTCTTGCCCAGCCCTTCATGCATGCCAAGGGGAAAGCACAGGTGCCAGGACCCTCAGTGTGCCCGTGGACAGGGTCTAACCAGGGTGCGCCAGGACAGTGCACCAGGACTGCAAGTTCAGCACCACCATGAAGCCACGAGTCCAAAGGAGAGAAGCCTCTCCCCTGACAAATTCCATATACCGCAAACCCATCTCAAAGAACGTGCTGGAGCTGGGCTCCTGGAGCTGGAGGGACTCCAGCGAGACAGGCAGACAGGCACGATTTGTCAGGCATGCAGACAGATTCCAACCAAGTCAGCCCACCCTTTCTCCCTACAGCTGTAAACCTGACCGATCTACGCAACTGAAAAATACCTGTGGAAACTAACCCTGGGATCTGAAGGTAGAACTGTAAGTGCACCATGCTGAGGAACTGTATTTAAATGGTTATGACAAAGGTTTTAATAACCCTGGTTTTACATCTTCCTTTTTTATTACTGATCTGGCCAGCAAGGTGCTTCTCTAAAAGTCTCTGTGGGTGTATGCAGTCAATTCAATTACAGTTTTCTACAACTGGACCAGACAGACTTGTTTGACATAAAGAATACTGTCTTCACTAAACCAGTTAATTTAGTTCAGCAACAGTGTATGGTTAGGAGGCGTGGATTAAAGGACAGTGAAAGGAGAAGAGAAGGAAATGATTCCCAGCAAAACAGCTCCTGAGTGACTCTGTTGTCCCATAAAATGACAAGAAATAAGGAGGAACTTGCAGCTTGGTTCTCTGCTGCCCCAGGTTGATAGGATGCCAAAATCCCACTTTTAGACAACTAGCAGCTCCAAACTTGGGGCAAACAGCTTTTGTTCACCAAAGCTATAGGCGAGAAAAAAAAAAAAAATCCTTTTTTCAGCGATCCTATGGAAAAAGCACTGAAGATAAAGTTGTGGGCTTTGGTTTGGCCAATTTTATCAGACCCAAGTAGCCATAAGATACTGTTTTCTTCGACAGAAAAACAAAACCACCACAAAGCAAACAAAAAAGCACCTCAGCACAGGGTTCTGACACTTAATGCCTTTAAAGTTAATTTAGCACTTATGAGAAACCCACTCTGATGGCACCCAAAATAAAGCTCTCTCTAGCCACGAACAGCCACCTGCCCCACTCTGCCACAGCCTGTCCCCTGGCAGAGGGCTCCTTACCAGCCCCTTTCTTTGTGCCAGCTTAGTTCTCAACCACTAATGCTGGTAGTGGATTATTTTGGCAGCAACATTACCCATGAAGGACTAAACTGATATTATCAGTATCTGGACTGGAACCACATCTGTTTACTACTAACTTATGGTACGGTTGATATTTATTGCCACGCAAGATCTACCTGTGGGAGGAGATCTATTAAAAATGCAAGCTTAAACCCACACTCTCCATGGAAGTGCTAATGGAGATATTCCAAACATACAACCTCAGGAAGGCAAGCCTTCGTTATGAGCACCCAGTCAGTCACCAGATCAGTGCATTTAAAATGCACCTCCCTTTAAAAGCAAGATGCTTTCAAAAGGTATGTATGTGGCTAAGTAACAAGCATGGCGAAGCTTTTGAGCCCTGGAAGGAGAAAATTATTTAAAAAATAATTTACTCAGTCTGTGTGTGCACGTGTGTAAAAACACATTTCTCTATCAGGTAACAGATGTCTCTGCAGCCAGGGCAATGGATAATTATTTTCAAGTGGGTTGTCACCCTGCATTCAGTCTGTGTTCGCCTGACAGTGTGAAATCGGAAGGAAGCTTCATTGGCAATTCCCACCAGACATCAGAAAACCTCAAGCATGTAGGAAAGACTTTAATCTTCTTTAACGATTCCTGCACTCTCCTCGAGGAAAATATCACCTCTCTTTTTTGAGGCAGAAAAAGTAAACCTTAGCTTAATAAGGATTAAAAATTATTCTAACAAACAGTAAAAATAATACAAGAACCTGCTGCAGTTCAAAGCTTTCTGACTTAACCCCCGAACTGAGAAAATCCTATAAACATACTGTTAAATGCAGTGGAGCACCAGCTACGGGTGTTTGTTAATCAAAGTCAATCAGGGAGACCAGCAGGCTTCAATGGGCTTTGGACCAGGACTGACAAAAGGATCCTCTTTATGAGCCTGCTCCAGAGACACTGACCCTCTTCATCTCCGGTGATTTCAAAGGGAACTCAGGGTATTCAGAAATCTTGAACTAATTTGCTACATAATAAACAAGATTCATGCAACAGGGAAGGTTGCTATGACTCACCGTCATTTAAAAGGAGCCTAGTACGAACCGGCCTGTTTTGAATCGGCAGCTTGGCCTTGGCCATACGACAGAGGAGCATTTAAGTCTTTGATAAGTTACAGGAGCAGCAGGCACCTGGGAGTAAGCATCCAACTGTCTAATAGCAAGAAAACCTAACCAGAAATGCACTATCCGGAGCGGTGAAGAGTTTACCACATCTGCTATCCAAGATCTGAAAGCCAGCTTTTGTGTAAAACACCACAAGAATAAAGAGAACAAATAAAGAGGTGTAAAAAAGAAAAGATCCATACAATGAACAACTCCAAATATCTTTGGAGCATATCTACAGAGAGCCATGGAATGTCTCTCAAGTACATCGAGTACCTTTTGAAGGGGTTAGCTCAGGCACGAAGAGGCAGTACGACTCTGCTAAGGCTTTTAGTCGCGCTGCCAGCATCACCAACGTGACCGTACCGCTGTTCTCTCAACAAGGCTTCACGATGCCATTGTTGTACAAATAGCCTTTAACAATTCTAATCAATACTCTTTAACTTGATCATGATCCTAAAATTCATCTCCCTGGAGGCAGGGCTGAGTGTGAAACAGAGTTTGTTATTTTCAAAGCAGATGCAAAGAAAGTAATTATTAAATAATCAATGTCTATAAACTCTTTAAGTTCCCTCACTAAAATGTCTGGCAAAGCAGTGCTGTGCACAGCCTTCAAGAAGTAGTACTTTGGCCCCCTCTTTCCATCTCATAAAGCTTCATTAAACCTGTACAACTGTGGAGTTGTCAATAATGTTTCAGCATGTGAGCTGCGAAGCCCTTCAGATAAGCTTTTGTTGTTGATCTTTAACCATCTGAAAGACAAGTTATAATGCAAAGTAAACACCTGGGCTGTGTAAGTTTAGGCTTAGAAATAAAGCCCACACTCCCCTGTGACAGTTGTATATGCTGCTGCCACTAATTGTTTCTTTCAGCAGTTGTGGACAGGTCTCCTGTTGCTGTGGGCTAATTTACACAAGCACTGACAGTTCGGACAACCCTCACTTCTTGTCTGCCTGGCTATTCCTGACCATTTATCATTATAGATTATGTGTTTGTACAACTAGGGAGACCAAAGTCAACAGTCCGCAAGACGCGGCAGCCACTTGAAATATCAGTCATCTGCTCTGTTTCCACCGCCCTTCTCCTTTACGTGCACGGTTAGCACTACAACTGGGTTTTAATAAGGCAACTGATTTGGTAAACAATTCTTAATTTATTTACCCAGGCAAGACTCCTTTGACTTGAGTGGGAGTTCTGCCAAGCTAGGGATCTTGGACCGGCGCCAACGATACAATGCCCATTTTACTGGCATGTACAGTTTCCTATTTACTTGCCAAAAGAACCCTGGTTACCAGCTTCACAAAAGGCTTTGTTCCTTTCACCTGGCGAACAATCCAATCAATATTTCCTCTTCCCTCCAGGCTAAGGGAGCGAAGCAAAGAGGTCCAGTTACCACTGGCAGAGGTGGGGGAAAACTGATGCTTGCAGGTGCCACCCTTGTGGGCTCTGGGTTTCTCTTCCAAAACCCACCGTGTAAGAACGTTCTGCGTTGCCACGTATGCTAAGACACTTTATCGCATCTACTCTAATACACTGGGCTGCAGACAATACCACCTGTGTTCACTCACTCTTTCAAGATAAAAAGAATTCCACTGCGGATACCAGAAAGTTATCTGACAGTCTGACAGGAAAGAAATCCAACCAGAAAAATAAGTTGTTCTGTCATTGGCCCAACTGCTGAATTTCTTACTCTGTTAGCCCTCTAATTTACTTCGACAACTCTACAGAACTGAGTCCTGACTAACCAAAATCAAAGCCCCCCTTAATTGAGTAAATGACTCTGTTAATTTAAAGCTCTGGCCAGAAAATCAGAAGACAGCTAATAAACATTCTGCTGTATTTAAAGCAGCGATGATTTTAAGTCTACTGATTATAAACACACATTGTCAAATCACTCCCTTCTCTTCAAGCTATAACCACTCCCCTTCTTATTCGATGTTTTCTCAATTCATTCAGCCCGTCACCACAGACAAGGGGAGACAGCCTTCTCCTTTGAGATTCCCATCACTCACAATCCCTTTCTCTCGGTCTGGCAGCGATGCAGCGATGGATGGTCTATTTTCCCAGCCTACGTGGAGAAGAAAAATCACTCTCTCCATACTGCCTACCCACTGTTCCCTCTGCTCTTGCAACTGCCATACTGTACCTTAAAAGACATTTTGATGTACTGTGTACATAATGAACCTTATATGATGCTTTGAGAACAAAATAATTTCCTTAAGGTATGGACATAGATAAAGAAGTGGAAAAATTATTATGTCATAAATTTAACTTCTGAAGATCAGAGGCTGTATTGGCACATACTTCTTATTATAGAGAACGGGCTCCAAGAGCAGAGGTTAGACTGAAGCAGTGCCAGAACAAGTGTGCAAGCCCTGGGAAGGAAGCACGGCAAAGCCACCTACGACATACTAGCCAGCATGACTGCGCATCATACCCTACTTTCTTATTCTTCTAAAAGCTAGAATAGTGATAATCGGCGTCTGTCTGGAAATTTAGAAGAGGCACAAGTTAAGTTGAAGGAAAAAGAGCACATTTGTTTATTTAGAAGTCTAAACAATCATAATAAACATATGCTCAAATAATCAGCTCCTGTGTAATTACTCACTTGCAAGAACAGTTGTTAGGTAGGTAAATTCACTCTTTTTTGAAAATGCAGGTCAAATATTTATCTCTGAGATATATTAAATGCAACACAAGATTCCGTTAAGGGATTATATTAGACTGCAACATTTACAAAATTGAAGTGTTTAGACCTTTCAGACCTTTTTTAAAGCCCTGACCTTGGAAACAAATAAGGACAGTGTTATTTTAATGTGCATTCAAATTTTAACAACACAGTCACACAGCTCTAGTGGAATCCACACTGAGTTTCCACTGTAGATTGCTCATCATTTCATTATGGTTCATTATGCTGATAACTGTCAGAAAGCATTAGAAGCAGGAGACTTGAGTAATAGCACTGAAATGGTAATTTAAAAACAATATACTTTCTGGAGGAAATACAGCAGTGCGCTAAATTCAATTAGAAGAGGCAAATGTAAAGACAAGTAAGTGATGTTTGCTGTTTGAAGTCAGGCTCTTCGATTTCTTGATAACCTAAACTGGAGAAAGCCCTTTTAAAGCAGGCACTTTTCTCTTGCATCTCACTAAATTTGCTCTCATTATCTCCAAGCTCCTCTGGTATAAACTGCCTTAAATGCAACCGTTTTAGAAATATTTCAGGCCACGCCAAAATATCAATCAATCAGTCACTGTTTGGGTGGCACAACGGACTAAATTATTCAGGGTCATTTACCAAGACAGATTTCAAGCTGGACAGTCTATGCTGGTAATCTCTCTTTTGTAATGGGCTCCCAATTAAAAATCATTAATAATCTGAATCAAACAGACAATATAAACAATACAAAACCATCCCATTCTCACTCATAATGTAAGCATTGTTTGTTAAGAAACAGTTAGAGAACCCAACTCATTAACGGTGGGGACGCAAGACCAATGCCCATTAACTTGGGTGAGAACTGCACCTGCCTGCACCAGGCTGCAATTCACAGAGTATCTCCTTATGCAGAAGGAAATTCAGGGATGAGGACCATGATTGAGACCGACTGTTTTCCAGCCTCAAGGATTTGTGTGTTGGTAAGGCAATTTATTCTCCATTAGATTTCTAACCTTACGAAAGACCCACCCTCTTAGCAAGGGTAAGGATATGTAACGAAGGTCTGAATAGCTGCCTTAACATTATTTTTGCAATGCTTCTAAAAGTGAAAGGCATCTGTGTTTACCACAGTTTGTGCTCAAGTGTATTACAGGTCAATCATATCATCTCCAGGCCCAAGCACACGGCTGACAAGCCCACCATGCTTCACCGTTGAAAGCCTAAATTCCTGAGTCAGGTCAAAGCAGCAGATCCAGGGCGGCTCTGCTCCTCAGTGGTGACAGACACACTGATGATTATCCCCATGAGGCAAGCTTGAGGGAAGAGATGCATCAGTAAACATGTGTATATCAGGGTGTCTATGCCTGGCCTTCCAGCACAGCCCATCCCACCATCTCCCAAGCTTGTGGCCCGCCACATTCTGCTCTTTCTGGTACAAGCTTCAAGTCAGATGTAACAACTCACTCTAGCAGAGCTAAAATAGAGCAGAATGGTAAAACCAGAGTCTGAGTTATTTGTTTAGATCAGCTGCCTGGCTTACCTGAAGGCTAGGCACAGTTTTTACAACTCGGCAATGGATGGAGATGTCAGAGAGTGGCGTTATGGAATGAGAAAACTCTCGAGACCCACTCGTGACCAGCGCATCGGGAAGCAGCTATTTCTTTTATTACTTACCATGGGAATTGCGAGAAAGGAAAAGGAAGGGAAATTCTCTAATTCCCTTTCATCCACTAGCACAATCAGGCTAATGGAAAGTTGTAACGGTCTTCCTCTCTCAGCCTAGAAGGTGAAATAAGTGACGAGGCCAGCCAGTTTATTACTGAGGAAAATCAATAGCCAAGGGTGAAAGCTTTACAAAAACACATCCTAAGAAGGCTGAAGTTCTTCATCTTAAAAAGTGTTTAGAAATAATAAAGAGAGGATCAATCCACAGTCCATTCCAGGTGTTCTCTGCAAATTACGCAACGTTACTTTTATTCACCTGGTCTAATAGTTCTCCAAGTGAACAGAAACCTGATTTTACAAGCCAGTGGAGCAGAGTCTATCTTTTTGCTAGAAGAAGAGATCTCATATACTGTGTTTTATTTCTTCATTAGTGCCCCGTCACACTGAGCGATTACTAAATGCAGGCCTGAATAAGAATACCAGGGTTAAAGAGAGCATAATGAACAAAGAAGGTGCCTGATTATTATGGCTGTCAACACAAGGGAATTGGGGTTGTCACCTGGTTTAACCAACTGGTAAGAACTGATTAGAGCCTGAATCCATCTGAAAGAACCTTTGATGTTTACGGTCCCCTCTGTCTCCACATCTTGTCAGGAAAGGCAGGCAAACGGGGAGCTTCTTCAGCAGAGGCCTCTGAACGCCTCCTGGCGCTGGCCGCAGGTGCGTGGGCAGGCGGCTACCCGGGGTGGGGGGCACAGCAAATGAGCGGCCCCCCCGGAGCCCCTTGCACCCCACTCCTTGCGCAGCACAGAGGCGCACCACGCACGCAGGGCTGCGCTTTGTGCCTGCACAGGGACCACCACCGCGGCACCGTTCAAACCCCGCTAACGTGGTCCTCACAGAGGGGACATCAGCCAGCACAGCAGGGAGCCGGGCAGCTGCCCCACAAGCCAGCTCAGAAACAACCTCTGTGTCTTCCTTCACCTTGGGTCACAGAAAAAGAAGCCCTTAAGCTACAGGAAAATTCAAAGCTATGAAATGGGACCTCCATAGACAGGCCTGTTTTCCAAGACCAGGTACCCATGGGATTGCGGCATTGACTTGCGTCTGCATGCCGAGTCCCCCTAGTCTGCTGCAGACGATGAAGACAGAGACCAGCACCGTGGCCCTTGCCTTCTCTTCTGCCCTTTTCATATTTTCAGAGTAAAAGACCAAGATCAGGGACTTCACCTTTGACTGACCTCCAAAGACAGCAATGGGGACGGGTGCCAGAAGCAGGCCCAAGACTTGACAAAAAAGGGCTAAGCTTGCAGGGGTACGTTTTGCAATACAAGCAAACATAATTTGCTTACAATTCCCCCATCTGGAAGTGTTTTGCTCTCTCCTCATACTTCGCTCACTGCACGTGCCTATTTAAATTCAACCAGTTGATTACTAATTTGATTTCAATTTGGTCAGGATATCATTCACTAGGAACAGGGCTTTATGAGAAACTTTTGCTGGTATAATGTTATTTAGGGTGTACCTTCTGAACAATAGCTTTATTGTTGCATAAAGATATTTTTCCTATCAAAATGCTCAAGATTTATATCTCCTAGTGTAGATTATATTATAAAAAGCATGTTCCTACCCACTTCAGCAAGGTTTCACAATACAGTTAGACCTCCATACCCAGTCAGTGTTTGGCAAGGGATATACAGACCTCTATGCTTTCCTACTAAGCAAAAGCAGCTGCTCCTGGCTATGCCCAGACCTGCTTAACAACCACCACCCAGCAAAACTCACAGCTGAAAAGGAGGACATCACTGAAGAACAGCTGGAATCAAGAGGGTGTGGGGAAGGGATGAGCGCTGACTTAGTTATGGACGTATTTTGTTTCAGCCTTGTAAGGGAGAAATTAAGATTTAAATAAATGTGAGTCATCTCTCCAAAATGAATTTGGAATATATTAAAACGTTACAAAAGAAATATCTCAGCCTTCCCTCACTCACAGACACAAACACACTCTTATACCTAAATATACAGCTGAACTCCAAAAATCTGGAAGCATTTCCAATAGCTTTCAAGGAAAGCCACACATGGATATCCCCTGGTAAAACACATCCCTTTCACTTATTCTTTCAAACTGCTCTGCTCCTATAGAAGTGCAAAATTAAGAACTAGATGATCACAATTCAACACCAGGGCATTCCTGGAATCCCAGGTCTTCAGCTGCGTGAGCCATTAACCAACACATAGGACAAGGAGTTGTTCCAGCAACCTCATGGGTGTGCTCTGTGCACTGCGCCTCTTTTCTCCCTGCTGAAGGCATTTTGGTGGAACTAAAGCAAATTCCACTTACTGTACACAATGTATTTATCTACAAAGGATAAAATAAACCATACTTTGGGTGTTTGTTTCATTAAGGTTTAAGATTTATTATTACCACCCCTGCCAGGGGAGCACTTCTATGTTCCTAAGGGTCACCAGCTGTATTTTGAGCAAATTAGATATATAATGAAATTATAAATATTACCTATTTACCCTAGGTCATACAGTTATGATAAAAGCTTTCACAATTTCTACAAATATCAATATTTAAAGAGATGAAAGGTGATGTGATCTACTGGACAGGTCCTCAGACTGGAACTTAGACCTGTATTTTATTTTCAGGTCTGTTACTGAGCTGTGCGAGTCACTCCTCTTCTGCAGCTTTGCCTCCTCCCAGTCTCCTGATTTATTTAGACTGTAAGCTCTCAAGGGTCAGTGCAACCATGCCACTGTTAGGAATTCAGGGCTGAGAACTAACGCTTTCTTTCCCAGAAGCATGAGCCAAAATGCAAACTGCATCCACAAAGGGCTGTAAGAGCTACTGAATGCTGTGCTCAGGATGACACTTCTTAGAGAGACAGATCTCCGGGCAATATTTCCTACATACACAGTGAAAGAAAGATAGGAGAAGAAATGGATGATAAAAGGGGAGGAGACTGTTCGAAGACCAACTTACGAGTGCAGGGCATGGAGGCAGCATCATTTTCAGCTCGGAAAAAGCCCCGATCACAGGTGCAGGAGGTAGAGCCTTCCCAGATGGAGTAGCTGTGAGGCGGGCATTTGGCACAAGCAACATCTGTCGAGAGAGCCTTGTAGTATCCGATTTTGCAAGCTAGATGGAGGAACAGGAAGGGAGAGTATTACTTGCCCAGGCTGTGATCATAAATTGCTAGCTTACTTATTCAAAATCAAGGCAGGAGACATTTCAAAGAGATCTAATGATGTCCTCTTAGCCCCAGGTGAAGAATTAACAATCATCACACTCTTAATGAGTAATCCCATGTCAGGGGACACTGATTTCTAATTCCAACAAGAGCCATTTTAAAAGCTGGCTTGGAGATGGTAAAAAAAAAAATAAAATTATACTTGTCTGTTGGCACTGCCAGAAAATCAGCTGCCTCTTTGTGCCTGCTGTGGAGTTGCGTGTTGCTTAACCCATGTCCACCTGCACTCACACACAGAGACACACAGCATGACAAAAGGAGTGCAATTGGTTTATTCTATGACCACTTAAGGAATGGCAGCTGACAGTCAGACGCTGCCAATTTTGAAGAGGGAGTGGGACAGGAACCCACTGCAATTGGCAGCGAGGTCCTCAGCCTAACATGCCCGGAAATGGCACATCTCCCTCCTGGCAAGGCAGGATCCATGTGGCTCCTTCTCTCCAAGGGAGGAAATCAGCAATGCTCTCCACTCCTCAAAGGCAGTGCATAGCACTAACTGCACCACTGCCACCACGTCCCATGTGCAGTTGGCAAGTTTTTGGTGACATCATCTTCATAAATGCAAGACTTACTCAAATGGCTACTTTTACATCACTTGGAAAAAACTCATTAGCATCATTAATAACACATTTTAATACTGGCTAAGATGTATGTCATCCTAGAAATTTCTCCCTTGGCTAGAGATAAAAGCCCACCTTCACCACTGGCTTTCAGCGCTACAGAGAACAGAGAAAATACCCAGGCATGCAAACGTGTAAAAAGGAAAGGCTGTTCTCAGTATTTACTGCGTGACTCACTCTCACATCTTGTCATTTATCACCTACGTTACCTTTAGGGTTCCCCTGCTATGCACAGGCTCCAGTATGTGCGGCACAGGCCCCGCACAGCCGGGGCTTGCTGTTTCTGTTTTACCCTTCCCTTGGTCTCCCTTGCTCTTTCCCTCCTTCTCTTACGAAGCCCTCCAATGGGAAATGGAGAGGGATGTTAGTGATATATTTATAAAACAGCAAGCCGCTTCACTCTTATTAACCAAAGCCATTTATGGAATTTCCTTAACGACTCCTAACTTTATGACGTGCCGTGTGCCATCTGTAAGCGTGCTGGGAGATCAGCCCGCTTTCGCTCACCGCGGCCGTCACCGGACCAGAGGATCTTATAAAAACACATTGCCCAAGTGACTAAGATTTATGCTTCCAGAGTTTACATGCATCACTTTATTAGATAAGGTTCAACTTGCAAGGTGCTTTTTGGTCATGCTTCAAATGGCCTTGGGGTTTCAATTAAAATCAGAAACCACAGCTTTGGCAGGAAGAATCGCGGGGGTCAGACCCAGCCTCCCCACATCAGAGACAATTAGCCCCTGAACACAAACACAAACCCACTAGGTACGGCCGATCAGCCAGGCAGTTGCAGTACACAAAGGCAACTCATGTAAAACAGCTTATTCTGCTTGTGATGTGAATTGCTCAGGGGAAGGGGAGGAAAAAAAAAATCCAACCAAAAAACCCCTGGAAAATTACCTTTCATTTTTTTATATGATTTGCAATATCTGGTGAGTGAGTTGTACTATCGCTACACGTCCTCTTGTGCCTAGTTTAACAACAGCAGCAGTCAAGTGGCAGATGCTGATCTGAGATATTCCTGGTTTTCACTGTCACAGCTCAGGTCAGAAATACATCTAAGCCTGTATATGACCAGGACAGACACCGACAGGCAGAATCTTGCTGCCATATATAAAGACAAGGCATGGAAAAACAGAATACAAGACCAGACTGACTGCTCTTATCCACAGAATTCTTTCTATTATTCAAGGTTTTTAAAATAAAACATGTAAACTCTAACATTACTGTTAATATGAACATCATCGTTCACAGAAATTATTAAGCAAAAAGCCATCTTCAGCACCTTCCTAGTATTAAAATACTTAGATGATAAACAATGTAGTACAAGGCTGAAGATCCTGCTCGGGCTGTAATATGCTGTTGGAAAGGTAGGAAAATGTCATGGGTAAAGATTTTTGCGACCATTCCTCCTCCTCACTGTCTTCTCAGACTCAGTGGTTTAAAAGGGAATAGATGGATTCAGTGGGTACTGCAAGGTCAACAGTCTGTAACTGAAGGATTTTTTTCCCCCTCGTTTCATGCACCGTATTTTTTTTCTACTATATTAAGCCAAGATCATTAATATTTCAAGACCTGAAGAAAGCTCTCCAAACACAGTGGCTGCTCCTAAAGCACATACAGCCATTTTGCTTTAAAAAATCACCTACTCCTGAACACTCAGTTTTCTTCATTTTAGTGTGCTCAGAGATTCACCACATTTCAGCACATGACATAAACGGACATTACAGCGTGTGTTGCATTAAACCAGTAGTTCTTTGCCCCTAAGAGCTCCATGATACCATCACTTAAAAACTCTAATCTAATCCTGTAAAAGCTGGAAGTACTGCTGACACACCTATTACAACCAGACCCTGTTAAGGCTACGGATGGGCTTTTTTTGAAGGTTAATGATTTAGTAGGCAAACAAGAAGCCTGTACACAACGTATTCCCTGAAAGTCTTTATTGCTTGCTCATGACAATTCTTCATGAGGCTGCTTTTCTAGGAAGGATTTGCTGGGCGAGACCCAGGATGAATGGGATTCTTACACAGTTTTCGAAAGATGCCATTGTAAAAAGATTAGTTCACATGTGCAATGCAAACTTTGAATTCAATTCCTTAGCTTTGCCTTAATTAGTTCTTTCTGTTAGGTTTTGGGTGGGTTTTTTTAAGAAAAAAAGAGAGAAAAATCTTTTCTCGTATTCAGATCACCCACAAGCATCACAAGGTTACAATCAGCTGCACTAGATCTAAGGAAAATTCTCAAACAAAATCATTTGCAGCATGAAAAAGCTCACAGCTTTTTCCTCAGAACAAATCACATTGATTTTAAATGGACATCAGCCTGAAATAATTACGCTGATATCTTTGAGTCCTAATGTTAAAACCCATTTGACTTCTATTTCTGTTAAATTGAGACAGGATTTGGCAAACATTGCTAGTCATTACTATATGCCTTTATGCCGCCTTTTTTTTTTTTTTAAAAATTTTTTTATTTACCAGAGTGATACATGTTAAAACTGCAAAAACTGCTCTGAAGAATTATGGAACTTCAGTAAATCTGGATGTAAATTTTCTCCAGCTGTTTCTCAAACTCCATTTTCTCATTAAAACCTGAATTTCAGACTCATGGCTTTCTCACCAAAAAAGGTAAAAAATCAGGATTTAAGAACTCATCTCATAGTGGATGGCATTCTAGTCACATTCTTTTTCATCACAGCTAAAACAAAATATATGTATTAAATTGTTTTTAACGATTTTTAAATAAGCTATGTTTTTTTCTGATTTGGGAGGGGGGATCTTTAAAAAATTTACTCTTGCAAATTTGAAGTTGTTAAAAAAAATCCCCCAGTGCTTGCTCTGAAATTGTTCCCTTGTCCTTGCAGAAATGGTAATGAATCTTTCCATCATAGTTTGGAAAAGGTTTGACTTGATTAAGATTTCTTTCGGGAAGTAAGGAAAAAAAAAAAAAAAAAAAAAAAAAAGAGTAATGTATTGCAAAGACTTGGATAAAGAAACCATCCCAATCTCTTTGTTGAAAAGTTCCTAAATCATTAAAAATGCTGTACATCGCTTAAAAAAGCCTCAGTGACCTCCAAGTAGAGGCTTTGGCAGTGCCACGGAGCAGCGCTCTGCTCTTCACCCACAAGCAGGCTGAGCGGGACTCTGAGCGGGTGAGGGATGGGACCCTGGGGCCGGCGGGGCTGGGTGACTACGAGCAGCAGACGGGACGGGGAAGGTCCAAGCGCGCCAGCCCCGCACCGACAGCCGCTGGGCAGGGGCTCCTGCAGCAGCCCGGGCAGCCGGGGACCAAGGCCAGAAGGAACAGTCTCTACCTGCTGCCTCAGCCTCTGCTGAAGAGAACTCATAACAGGGAAAAACACCGATTTCCAGATTAGGAGCTAATAAAGAGAATGGGGTGACTAAACAAGCACAGAAACATGGTTTTGCTCAAATAAAAGTCAGTGAACTTAGAAGAAAATCTGACACGGATGTTCTAAAGTGCTGATTTGCAGCAGCAGCTAAAAAGACTGGTGGGATGACAGTCCTGTACAGGGGGAGGTAAGGAACACGCACAGGAAGGCTGGACTACAGAGCCATCACCCTGTACATCGCTATGCTAAAGGCTGAAATCTCCAAATGACTTCTGCAAGGCAAGGGCCCTCAACCAGGACAGCATCAGCAACCTAACAACACAAACCATGCTCCTGCTGCACCCCTCCTTCCCAAAAGGGACTAGCGCACCACTGACAACATTTATTAGCACGTGCAAGTGAATAGTATAGCTAAAGTCTGTGGAGTTAGCTGAAATTTCAGAAACTACGCATTTAATAGTTTCTATTTGCTGAAGCAGAAAAATATATCAGCTACATACTCATGAAAACTTCAAAATTCCTTGAGATTCAATTTTGAATCAAATCTCCTTCCACACACAACAGAAGAGGGGAAAATCTTTTAAGCCAATGATTGTAGCCAACTTTAATGAAAAAACCTGAAATAGTATTCTTGATGAAATGAAGGACAAAGCAAATAATTTCAGAACAAATATTTCAGTGTCAGGCTTATAAATTTCAGTGAGAAAACAAATTTGTGTTTAAAGACTTGAAAAAATACTTTGATAGCATATTTCATGTCTTTCATCACTGGTTACTTTTTCTACAGCTCTTCCATCTCGGGAAATATTTTAAGCTCATGTTTTAACTGCACCCTTAGGAACAAAAGTTACTTTTATTTTTCCCCCTCTAATGTTGTTCTTATTCTTTCAGAGGACGGATTTTCCCTCTCAGATTGTAACAAAACCACATCTGCCACATAAGAAGGCAGCATCTTCTCAGCTCTCTTTTACTGTTATTACCATTTCTGAACAGATTTTTGTGTGTTAATTATAGAACTCAATTGTTTGGATAGTCTCTTTTGATGAGCTTTCTGCCCCGCACCATGAACCCCTCTGTTATTGTACAGCTGTTTTACTTCCAAATGCTCATCGGGGTTTTCTAATTGTCAAGCTGTCCCAGCGACTAGTTCTTTTGACCTAAAAGTCAAAGAAAGGGAGTCACCCTTGTCTCCCCGACATGAATACTGCAGGAGTCCCAGTGGCCCCCCTAATACCTACGAGACAATGCCTTTCCAGATCATTGCCACTACAAGCATAATTGGGTTTTGGGTGAAATGAGAAGATTTTAAATAGGATGAATTAATGAGTTTCTTGTAAAATTAAGTCGTTCTCCTGGTCCAATCTAATTACTCACTGTAATGCCCCGGAGGGTGATAAATAAAGATCCTTAGAAGCCAGGATAAAAAAAGAAAAAGCTTTCTCTTGAGCCTTTCTTAAAAGTCAAGTTGCAGAATTCGATGTGATGTACCAAATGCTGTTTCCAAATAACGTCAGATTCCTTTGATGTTCACATCGTAAGATCTTTGCCTCCTGTTAATGACTGTACGATTGCTACAAATTAAAAAGAGTTCCCCATGTTTAATTCGTATCTCTTATGAGAAAACCAGTATTTCTACACATTAAGCGTATATTTCTGTTGCACAAATGACACGAAGAAATATAAACACAATCCCACTAGGGAAAGAGCCTAGACTGACATCAGAGCACTTTTATTCTGTGATTGGGGACAAACCTGGGAAGTTCAAAACAGAAATAAAGGGACCTTGAAGCACAAATGTACTGTGATGTGAAATCCAAACTGTTTAAGCCACTGAAACTGTGCACACAGGTATACTCGCAGGTACATACGCAGACCTCCTGCGCAAAGCTGCAGCACAAACTGAGTGGAGGAGCGTTTCACACAGCCAATCTAAACAACCCTAAAAAAAACAAATCTTTGGTTATTTTTTCCCCAGTGTAGCAACCTTGGCTACAAGTCTGCAGCTTGTGCTGTGGTTTGATTTTGTGTTTTTCTTTTTTCTTTTTTTTTTTTTTTTTAAATGCTGAGGACTGACCCCCTGATGATAGGAGAGCCACAGCCCTGGCAGGAGCGGAGGAAAGCACCGACGCTCCGGACAGCCCACAGGCACGCTCCTCTGCTGGGCTGTACCCGGCTTGCTCCAGCAGTTCCTGCAGTGGGAATGCCGGTCTGGCAGCCAGTCACCGCAGGTGATGTGACCCTGCTGCTGCAGCTCACCGCGCACCCACATCCCTCCCAGAGCAAGCTGCAAGCAGAGCGCGGCCCCTCTCCCCCACTGCCCCAGAGGAGCCCAGCCTGTGCGCCACGTAGCTTCCACTGGGCGGCCGAGAGGCCCACCTTCCTCTCCACCAGCCGCTCCAGGCTGGGCTAGCACTGCCAGAGCTGGCAGCTGTGCGGTCCTGCACTGCGCTCTTCCCCTCCAACCTGTGCTGAGTGTGACGCTTCCAAGGCTGAGGTCCACATCCTCCAAGGGAGACCTTACCTGGCTGGATTTTTCCCAATGTAATAACTAAACGTTAGAAGACAGGCACAGGGACGTAGTCTCCAGCTGCACAACACCGCAGAGGCAACTCTCCATCAGCCACCTGCACCTACCCAAGCCCCTGCAGCAGCCCCTGCAGGAGGACTCAGCCATGCTGGACCAAGTGGTGGTGGCTCTGCCGTGGATGACTGCTGCAGCCATTTTGGCTATCAGGAAAGGCTCAGCCGCAGACAGCAGGACAAGGAAGAGGAGGGCAGCATTCCAAGGCAGCAGCTGTAGGTATTCACAGCAGTACTCAGAAACCTTTGGCAATCCAATGGTGCACTGCCTGATTGCATCCACACTGAGGTAATGAGCATTCATTGATAGGTGGCCAGATTCATTGATAGGTGGCCAGATTTTCTTTTCTGGTTGGTTGGTTGGTTGGTTGGGGGGGGGGGGGGGGGGGGGGGGGCGTGGGTC
>JAVJGI010000003.1:8787922-8813002 GCA_035590275.1 Ibycter americanus
CCGCGCGCCGCCCCCCCCCCGCCCCCCCCCCCCCCCCCGCCCCCCCCCCCCCCCCCCGCCCCCCCCCCCCCCCCCCCCCCCCCCCCCGGGTCGGGGCGCCTAAGAGACAAGAAATTCAACTGCCTACTTGAGTTTCAGAAGTTAAAAGAAGTGAGGAGCAAGGAGCTTGAGAGATCTTTGGTATGGAAATGAATGACAATCGCCATCCAAGGTCTCTTCTTGAATCCTCAGGAGAAAAAGGGATGAGGCACCCACTGCTGACTGCAAGGCGCCCAATGCCACGACCTGTCAAAGGCAGCAGGGAGCAGCTGTGCACTGACTTTGGCCCAAACCTTCTGCACTCTCAGGTGCATCCCATCAGGTCCCACAGACTCATGTATGTCCACTTCACTTAAGGCCCCTTAACTCAGTCCTCTCCTGTACCACCACTTCCACAGACTTCTCTGGACCTGGAAGGCCAGGCGGCCAACCTTACCAGTGAAACTCAAGGCAAAAAAGCCTTAAGTACCTTCGCCTTTTCCATGTCCTTGGTCACTAGGTCTCCTCCCACACCGAGCACTGGGAGCACATTTTCCTCAGTCTTCCTTTAGGCACAGGCAGAAGCACTGTCCTTCGTGTCCTTCATATCCCTCACTAGATCCAACTCCAGCCAAGCTTTGGCTTTCCTAACTCCTCCCCTGCATCCTCAGGCAATGGCTGGATTATACAGTTCTCCTGGGCACTTCTCTTTGGTCTGAGCTGTGCCAGGGGCTCCCTGCCCATCCACCCTGGCCTTCTGCTATACCTGCTCTGCCTTCTGCAGCTGCAATGGCATGGTCATGCGCTTTCAGCAGCCTGTCCTTTACAACCCACCAGCTCACGTGAGCTTCTTCACTGCCCTCCTGATGAGTACATTCCTGAACAAGCCAACATCTGCTCTCCTGAAGTCGAGGTCTTTGATTTTTTTTTAATATACGTGAAGTTCAGCGAAAGAAAACAGAAATGAAGAAGTCACTAGCTCAGCAAAGGGCACAAGCACAACAGGACAGGACATCTGATACAGCAATCTGTTCAAGGCAGTGCTACAGGCACAAACAAAACTGCCAGGTGTACGGTACAAGAACTAGAATGGCCTATTAATTCCAGCCAAGGAAGTCTTGTTTGCCCAAGTATCGTTTTCTTCATACAGCCTTCAGAGTCAATTGCCGGGTATTTTTATCGCACAGCCCTGCACTTGGACGCCGCACACTGTGGACACCGACCCACGGCACCGCTGGCGTCATTACACTTCCAAATCCTCTCTGGAGGGACACAGTTTGTATTTTTGAAGTGCTATGCCTAAGCAGTATCAGTTCTCCCGGGTTTTAGACAGAGAAATGCTATGCTTGTCTTCTATAGAAACTTTCCAAACCAACTTGTATCTCATACAAAATAAACATAAATATGCTGATAACCCAATCATTTTAAAAGCTGAAACCTACTTTATCAGTCACCCTTTTCTAAGGAAACTAGACAGTCAAAAGCATAAAAGAAAAAATTAAATACATGTGCAATTGACATGTTAAATAAGCTCAATAGGCACATACATGGAAAAGCCCCAAAATTAAAAATTTGCTTTTATTCTTAAAAATTACTACAAATTATTCTGAACTTTGCTACACAGCTGACAGATCACAACTGTAAAAAAAAAAACTCCCAAAAAACACACAAACCTGAAAAACTCATATTTCTATGAATTAATTATAACAGCTTATACGCAATACCCACCTTTGCTATAGCTGTGGTATTGGGGGGTAAATAGTTGGGGTAAGTTTGACATTTTCCACATCACGATTGCTACTGAAGCTTGACAGTGCCCTGATCTTGCATTAGCACTACCAACACCACCTGCATACGTGGCTTCCAGCCCCGTGCTAGGAGGGTCAGCTGAAAAGTCTCATCAAGACATCGTAAAGGGAGAATCAGCCACCCCACAGGGTATTTGCTGCATTGGGCTTTTGAGTTTTAAACAAACCCTAAAAAGCTAAAAATTCAGGGTCTAGGTGAAACAATTCCTGGCTGAAAAAAAAAACACCAAAACCCCTTTCTCAGGGAGAAGGCGGCACTTTCCACAAGGAATGAAAATCCCAACCTGCTCTGCTCTCTACAGGAAGATATTTGCTAGGACTGGCAATCGCAAGTGAAGCGGCCGGCACTCCACCAGCGGGGAAACAGAAAGGACTGTTTGTCCTTGCGCTGTCTCCAGGAGGTATCCCTTCCTTCCCAGGCAGCTGTAGCATCCAATTCAGCACAGTATTAAAACTTCACATTTAAGTGCTTTAATGAAGAGGGATGTACTGCTGAACTGAGGACTCGGCACCTCAACGGTCTGCATTTTTATTTTTATTCTTTTAAATATTTAAACAATAAACAGATGCCCTGAATATGATAAAGACCTCTCTTCTCAGAAACTGCAGTTGAGTGACTGTGTCCTTTTCTGGTGCAGAGAGCACAAACTCTGCTAGCACACTTGTGCAAGAGTGCTGAGAGCATCTTTAAAATATTACTGCCCGACTCAAGCGTTCAGACGTTCTCCATTTCAGAGTGCTCAAGCTGTCACTGTGCTCTATCACAGACTTCATCTAACTTTGAAAGTTTAATCACCTTTATACAAGCTGTGAGATTTAAGAGATGAGTCAACTAATCAGTTTCAAATAATTACTCAATTAGAAAAACAAGTTGATGGTTTCCCTTGAACAGAAGCAGCATGAGGAGAATCAGAAAACTAACAGGGTTTTAAGCGAACCTAAGAAGGGGTTTTTTTAAATAATAATAAAAAAACATAGAAAATTGTGATTTTTGTTCTTTAGGCAACTAAATTTTACTGGGGGGGGGAATCACTATTAAAGTTTTACAATATACTCCAGTGAAAGCTGATTAATTGGCCTGAATCCCCACATTAACAAGCTCTAATCCTCTTGTCAGGAGACCTGCTTACAAGCTGCTCTCCCCAGTGGTGTAAAAGCACTGATGGGAACTGAGATCTGTATCTCAAAGCACTGTCCAGCCAGCCCAGGATTATCTCTCATCTCCTAAATCTTAACAGCTCTGTAGAAAGGCAATTAAACTTCCAAAGTTAGATGAAGTCTGTGATAGAGCACAGTAGCAGCTTGAGCAGTTTGACATGGAAAGGCATGGAAAGGCCTAACATGTACCTCCAACATTACTGTTTAAAACCTCTATTTGCTCCTAACACAAGCATCAGCTGGCACCAGTTGAGGGTCTCCGACTTAGAAAAAGAGTGTATTCATAAGGTATTAAAGGTATTATTTTCAGTTATTTTAAAAGTGCTTATATTTTATACATGCTAATGAGACATTGCAAGTTGGCTGAAGTAATTATTACATTAATAGCCTTTAATGAATTGCCCGTTGTCAAGAATTTGTGGATTGATCCTGCGCATAAATCCTTTAATGCTGTCTCCTTTGTGCAAGTGGAATTTCACTCCGCAGCAGAACTCAGCATAGCTGTAATTTTTTCTGCTACTGTTTGAACTTGTATCATGACTGCGATGGAGCCACATCATGCCAGCAAACTAAAAATTATGGTGTTTTTTTCTGGGCTTTTTTATTCTTGGGTTAACTGTGAACAGACCAGAACAGAGTTCAAACTCATATCCCAGAGCTATAGCAAGATGCCTTAATATGGTTTAATCATCACATTCTCTCTAAATGGCTGTATGGCATTATTTAAAAAAAAAAAAAAAAAAAAAAATATAGCTATTTTGGTCTCCCCAGAGAATTGCTTGACACAAAGGTTTTGGAAGATGCCTAAATATAGACAGTTCTGGTGAGATCCGGGTCTATGCAAGATAACAACTCTGCACTATTTTTGACCATTTAACAAAGATGCTGGGAACACAATGGCTTCAAACAAGCACTGCTTTGGCTCTCCTCAGCACTACAGAAAATAGGCGGAGGTGCTTATAGAGTCATAGAATCGTTTAGGTTGAAAAAGAACTTTAAGATCATCAGGTCCAACCGTTAACCCAGCATTGCCAAGTCCACCACTAAACCATGTCCCTAAGCACCACATCTACACGTCTTTTAAATACCTCTGCTTCTGAGAGACTCCCATCAACATCGCTGTAAAAAACTATCAATCCTCTACTAAGTAGTACATCAATCAAAATAGTGGCGTGCAAATCATGATCCATTAAGCACTTCACACTTGATTACCCATGACATTTTAGAGAGGGTCATACATTGATGAGTTGCTTCTCTCTTCTTTGCCCTTTGCTGTTTGGAGTGCATGACCACTTTTAGTTCATTACCAATGCAAAGTTTAGCACAAAGCTTAATTTCAACAAGAGGAAAACAGCAGCTCAATTGTTTAGCCTTTTCTCCTTAAATTTGCTCAAGCCGTATGTTTCTTTATCCTACATGGATCACACCTTCTCAGAAGTGTTGGGCATGGGGCACGTGCAGGTGGACCCTCGTTCAAACATGCCATTTGCTACCAAAGACATTCTGAAAGTGGAAGAGGAAGATCCAAACCACTCAGGATTTCTCTAAATACCTTTTTTCCCTGATTTATCCTAGATGTGAAAGTCAGGCTGAAGATGTGCTCCTCACTGGGCTAATTCAGAGAACCCCAAACATGCAGGGAGGCATCTGGAAGCCATCCTTCTACATTTGTTCTCACTGATGGCCTGATGCTTCACAATGAGGTGCAATCTCATGGCTACAGAGGACACTGAGACAGTCACCCAGGTTTAATTTCTGGCTCTGACACAGAGGCTGAGGACAGCTTGCCTGACCTTCCTCTGGCACTCACCAACAGTGTGTATCACAGTATTAGGAGTAAAAATCATTCACTTCCTTGCCAGCTGGTCTGGCCTCGCCTTCTGCTCAGTAACTTCCAGCTCATCTTCCTGTGGATCATGGGAGGTTCCTGGACGCAGATAACCCTTTCTCACACGAGTTAATAGCAAGAAAGAAGCAGGGAGCAGCGGAGCAGGGCTGTTCCTTTGGGGCCCCTAATTTGATGGGTGTAACTACACAGACACCCAGAGCGTAAACTTCAGTATCCCTGCCTCAGTTTATCCACTTACAAAGTGGCAATAAAATTCACAATAGATACATCTAAAAACTGTTGTGAGGTTTAATTAAGCAATAAGTGCATATAGAACACTTGGAGATCTCCAGATAACAAGGCACCGGTACAAGAGAGGAGGTGATTACTTCTGATGAAACAAAATCTCACAGCAACAACCTGGCACACTCAGTAGGGAATATCCAGGGCTCTCTCAGCTCTCCCTTTGCAGCCTCGGTAGAGGAAGCTTGTGGAGATTGTTTACCCGCTCTTTTGCATCACAGGCTTTGGCAGAATGTTTGAGAGAATCCAGAGAAATGCCTGTATGGGCTGAGTGCTCAGAGCTGTGAAATGCTGTCCCTGTTTAAAAATCAAAGAGCTGGGTATCTGCTCCTGTCAACAAGCCTTTCAATAGAGAAGAATAATTTAGCAAGAATAGATGAAATCTCCCACCTTAGGGTGATCTGGGTGGCTGTGAGGAGAAACGCGTTTTGGCAGTTCCCACATTCTTTTGTCAAGCCTCTGTTGTCTGGGAAAGTGTGGAGCGCCAGAAGCCCTTGCAGGTGAATACCTTGGCTGTTTCAAGCTCACTTGATTCAGAGCAATAGCATGTTTATCTAGATGTTTGGAAAGTTATTAATGAGATCAGCAAATCCTTTCCATGTATAAATTATAAATCACCTTCAGCAATGCCATGTAAATTACCAAGTCAAGTGAGAACGTGCTTATTTATCTGTGACAGTCTTTTATCACCAATAAATAAAAGCAAGAGACGGAATTATCTGGGGAGAAGCATATTGCTCATAGCACTGAAGCACAACCTGTTAGGTCACGAACAGAAACACCAGTGCAGCAGAACCCCTGTTAAGTTGCATATCACGACATCCTGAAGGAGATGCCAGCAGTGGCACTGCTCCAACCTAGGAGCAGGAAAGCAGCACGCTTGCTGTCCAGGCTGCACTGCTGACCCTGTCCAGGTGCGCTCCAAATGGTTTCCACCACACTGGTGCATCAGTGCTTGCTCTGCAGAGAGCAGATGTCTTCTCCAGGTCTGCACTCAGTGCCTCTTCCCATCACTACACTTTCCTGCAGAGTAAAGGAAAGGCACTGGATGTACAGAGGCTGTTTTGGGGGACCTGTTTTAGCAGCCCCAGCAAGCAAGAGGTTCAGAGAAAGAACAGCCAGAGAGATATCAGTTTTATGACTGGCTGCTGCGAGTTCTGGATAAGAAGAATTACAATCTGAGCTGGACTTAGCTTTTAAATCCTCTCCTATCCTGAATTCACAGGACACGTCATGCACTAATTCCTTTTAGCTGATGTATGGTATCTTTATATCACAGCTCTGCCCATCCATCTTCAAGGTCCAGATAACTCACAGATTTACAACACAGCTGCTGCTCTAAAGAGTACAGGATTTGGCCCAGTTATGCAATGGGCATATCACCTGGTAGAATTTAAAAGTAGGTTTGTTTATGAAGGCAGCCATTTGATGAATGCTTTAAGACAAGCTTTTCTTCAAGAGTTCTGCAGAAAGTCTCCCTTTGTATGAGCAGGTACATTAAAAAATTAAAGAAAATCCTGAGGAAAAGCATTGCAGAAACCACTGTTAGGCAGGAACAAAAACGGTTGTGATAGATCTCTTCTCCCCCAGTTTAGCCTTTGCCAGGCACCTCCAGGGAGGCAGACACACCAGTGAGCCAGTGGACACGATAAATTAGGAGAGGGGTGGCAGGGGCCCTCTGGATCCCTCCCGGTGAAGCACCCAGAGTATGAAGCCATCAGTAGTGGAGCAAAATCGCAGTGGCTGAAAGCTTACACGGTGGAGGTGCCTATTGCTCCTGCGGGAGCTGGAGCTCACCCCCTGGGCGCTGTGGGAAGCACACACACCGAGGCTCAATAACGCAGTTTCAAGACAAGACTAGCTGCAGCATGAGGAACAAACCCACAGCTGCCCCAATCACTAAAACAAATGAAGACTTCTCAGGTGGCTGGGTTCATGCTAGCCAGCATTGACGAACAAATGACACGTTCCTTCCCTCTCTCCACGCAGACCCCCGGAGGCCAGTCCCATCCCCGGCAGGGGCAGCTGATGAGCCGTCCTCAGTGGGGCTTTGCCACATGGCCCTGAGCCTCCTGTGCCCCCGGCCACCAGAGCAGGCACCCGCAGGGCACAGCCCACGGGCTGGGATACACAGCCCAGCCTGCCGAGTCCTCACCCCAGCAATGGTGACGCACAAGAAGAAAAGCTTCCTTTCAAATTCCTGCTGGATGTTGCACAGCTGCCAATTAGGAGAAAGTGACAAAACAAACACAATTTTGCTTCTAATCTGGAAAAGCATCCGTCTCCAACAAAACTATTGGCAAATAAACCTAACAATAACATCCCATTTTGGCTCAGAGGCCCTCATGGCTGACATGATAGAGGTATTTATTCAAATATCTACGTGATATGTAGATTAGTTCAAGATAATAAACAAAGAAATTAATTGTGGTAACCATGGAGCTATTTAGAAATGGCCAAAAGCACCACTGACTTCAGTCCAGGCCACAAAAATTCACTCGAGCAAGGAAACCTGGCGGTAAGTCTCACCCAGGCTCCGCAGGCTCTGGAGCTGGCGTGTGACTCACGTCCGCCCTGATCACCCCGCGCTCTTCCTGATACGATACGTTATCAGTGCGTAGTTCTTATGAGTGCTACTTTTATCTGCTCTCACAAAACCATATCAAGATTTAATTTTGCCTCAGCAATTAACAGAATGCAATCAGCGGCATCCAAGCGGCACCTAAGATAGCTTAGGAGAGTGAAGTTTTAAAATATTTTTTTGGTGATCTTATACCGGTTAAACAAATATACTAGGGTATGCAAACAGTCTATTTTCAGTACATGTCTTTCACTTTTCAAGAGATCCCGAATGCACACAGAGTAACCTCCACTTCCAAACTTCAGCCAAACAGACCTGAGGCAGGGATGTTCCCCTTTTTTTTTCTGCCTTTGTCAACTACCAGTGGATTCATGCCAAATTAAAGTGAATCACCCTGCAAAACTTCACTGCCCTCCTGGTGTGCTTGTGACTGTCAAGTTTCATACACTAAGGCACCATACAACTACAGATGGATGATCCTCAACAGTAGCCACAGCAGCCATCTGTGGCCACCAGACTTCTCCCCTGTGCTCACCTCACAGAAGGGTGACCTGCACTCTGCTTTGACCACCAAAACCCAGTTCACTGTGAATCTGTTAGGTTGCCCCAGCCAGAAGTCCCTCGAGGACCACTATTTGCTTGAATTTTTAAGCACTTTGACACTTCATTACCAAAATCTTTATTAACCTATCAAAAAACCATAGCAGAACCTGTTTTTTTTGAAAACTAATGCTCAGGATCAGCATATTAGTTTTCCGTGCTCCTTACCTGCAATTACTTAACACTTTTTCTTACCTGCATTCATTCCTTAAGACACATACACTCAAATAAACAAACCTGGGATTTTCTAACAGAACCAAACCACAAAATTCGTACATAATCAAAACTCAAGGCAGTTAAGCAGAGCAGGAGGAGAAGTGCTTGCTGCAAGGAATTAGTTATGGTGCATCCAATGTGTCAAGTTTATTTGCTAGATGTATTTTTCCTTTGTGAAGGTGCAGCCGAACAGCGGCCACTAATGGGTCAGTAAATTTGCACTGTGCCAGGCAAAGCCCTGAACACATGAGATCAGCAACCAGCTGGGGGAGGAGGGGAGATGGTTATTTCGCTGTATGTTTTTTTTTTTTATGCATCTGCTCATATTTTGTGAATGTGCTACTTAGAGCTATTTTTTTAGTTGTGCCCAACACATCACGGGACTTAAACAATCTTTTGAAAGACCTGTACAAATCACCTTTGGCAACATTAAGCGGGTTTTGACATTGCAAATCCTTAGTGACTTTACTTTGAAATACACAAACAACTGCTCATCTGCACAGCAATTTTAGGGCTTCAGACGAATACGGGGTTTGAATTTTTAACTGAAAGAGAGCAAATTTTAGGCCTAAATTAGATGTCCCCTACTCAGATTGACTTAAAGCAATAAGGAAAGAAGGAAAGTCGCTCCCACGCAGTAACAGTTACACCAGACTCATCCATGGCCTTAAAAACTAGCTCACCAAGACCCCTGGCTGAAGGCCTCTGGGGTCCACGGAGGTGAAACAGGAGCCCCCCACCCAGGCTGTGCCCTGCACCGGGCTCACAGCGGGCAGGGGCACCGCGCAGGCTCCCTCCCTGCCGGGCACAGGACCCCAGCACAGAGACCGATGAAGCCAAGTCCTGGTATATGAAAAAGTTTCCCAGAACTGCTGTTAAGGAGCTGCAGCCTCAGCATCCACATACTTTAATAGTTACCTGAACACTTGCAGAGCTGCCGCTGACTCGTATGCCAACTGCACTCGAAATTCCGCAACTGGGGATTAAACGTGCTGCCTCAAAGCTCGTTTGCCTTGTTACACACAGGGAGCCCATGACAAAAAGCATTTGCAATTCAAAGCACTCATGGATTCAAGGTCAGAGTTTTCCAGTTTCAAGAGTTCTTCATATATGCAAAGTCTAAAGCACTGATACCAACAGATTGAGTTTTTAGCATCTACCTCAAGAAAGCAAAGGTGAAGGCTGTCATTATTTCAGCTTCTTGAGGGGGACTTCCCTGTCACTGTGTGTTAGTGACTTGTTAAACAAAATGTTTTGCAGTAAATCACATGGAAATGTGAACTCAGCAAATGCCAGAGGCAATGACAGGCGGATATAAATGACAATTAGAAAGGTGTGTCCGGATGCTTGAGGTATGAGCCATGATAAAGCGCTTGTGAAATTTCACCTGCCCAGATTGGGACAGAGGTTGTGGCCTTTGGAAAAAAAAAAAAAAAAAAAATCAGATGTGCTAATTAAAAAGAAAACTATATGTCTGAAGAGACATTCAAATATTCCAGCCTCAGCAGGGAATAAAACCTACAGATTGTGGGAATTAGTCTGAATCAGACCTCATTAAATGGTCACAGCAAGGTTGGAGACAGACAGTACAAGCCAATGGTTACTGCAAGCACCTCTTTAGCCAGTGAGAAGACCGAATTCTTTTCACATCATCATTCATTTGCACTCAGGAGCCTCTAAAATGGATTTAACAGATCTCTGTTCACCTTCTCTGAGCTGCTTTTGACTTCTTAGAAAATACACAAAGCTGATAACAATCCCTGCAAATTTCAAGAAAGAAAAGCAGACAGACATATACTTTGGCTGATTAAATGTTTAACATTAACAACATCCATTACCATCACCAGCAGCTAGAAAGGACTTACAAAAAGGAACATGAAATCACATTACTGCATTCAGCAAACCTTCAGAAAATGCTACTTTTCACAGTCAAAAATAGTATACCTTACCAGGCCAGATTTCATCAGCCCATTCTGTCAGCAGTAAAAGCTGTTTTCTAGGCCACAGCATTTTCCATTAATGCAATCTGCCACTACATTTTTAGAAAGCTAAGGTGAATGTGTGATACTGAGAGAGGGCAGTTGGTAATCCAGAAATGAAGGTCTAAAACTCCTCATATAGGGCAAGGTCAAAGAACAGCTGCCTATGGAAAACCCCACGCAGAGGGACTTGCATGCCATGTTCTAGTTGTGTATTCCCAGGAGCTTTATACCAAGGATATTTCAAATGAGCAGTAATACACTTCTCAACAGATGATTTAAAAATGTGGAGATAATGACTTCTCATATGGCTTTATTACTGCTTGCGCTTATAAATACATCACCTGGGTAGTGTTACCTCTTGCATTAGCTGAGCTTTAAAAAGTTCTGACTATTACTCACACTGTTCTGAGTGTTACATCTGGTCCTAGTAACAGAGAGAAGAAAACAAGCCAAAATAAAACATTGTGGTATTTTTGAAGCTACAATAACAGTCACCCAGTATAAAATCCTGCCTGCATGCATCTAAGAACTTTGGTACTATATAGAAGTAGTGACAAAAGAGCTGGTGGCGGGTTTTGATAGACACAACTATCATAAGCTACCGGCAAACTAAACAAAAATTAACAAGCTCCATAAAGCAATTAAAATCCAAAGTGTAAAGTAGACGTAATGACTCAACAGCCTGATCACTGCTCTCATAAAACCAGCCTAATAACACGTGGTCTGAGTCCCCTCGCATTGTCATCAACGTAAATTTAAGCAGCAAATTGAAATTCTCATCATTAGTGGAGCTTCACTGACATGAAAGTTGTATGGCAGAAGAAGCAGACCCAAGGGCTGTGTGTTGAGAAGACTCACAAGAAACTGGATTTGCGTACCGCACTGAATCTCAGTGTGGTCACATTAAGTGTTCCTTCATGGGCCAGAGGCCAGCTATCAGCAGTTTGCTGCACAATCTGCGCAGTATGGGTTGTTTTATCAAAATCTCACTCTCTAAAGACAATTAAGTGGGCACTGTCACTCACCTTAGAGTCAAAGCACATCCTGGCAGTGAAAAAAGCCTGGAACGATGGCCTAAATATTCTCCAGTGGGTTTAAAAAACAAACAAACAAACCAACAAACACCACCCCACCCCCAAACCGCAGAAGAGAAAGAACAGCATGTGAACTCCCAACTTCTGCATTTTAAACCTGTCTCGCTACTGGGACGACAGCCCTCCACCACCCTCCCTCCACCCTCCTCCACTGGCAATAGTAACACTGCTGCTTACAACTTCTATGCGATTCATTATCATCATTCTCATTCTAGACTTGTACCCAGCTGAAAAGTTTCAAAGATGTTGTAAGACTCAATACAATAAAACAACTGTCCTTGGTCTCCCAGATAACAAGCAAGGCTTTTTTAGTGTGTAAAATAATCAATATGCATTCCATGCATATTTAAAGACATCTTTGTATCGTTTCTTTATAAAGACAACTTTAGCCCTCACAAAAGAGGCTGTTCATGGTCTTAGGTAATGCAGAGTATATTAATTGGGCAATTCCTCACACTTATTTCGGAATGCTAATTCAGACAGACCCCAGTTCCCACTGCGCTGGCTGGTTACTTGCTGACTCTCTGGAGGGGTGGCAGCGCACTGGGAACACAACAGCGCACTTGCGAGGTGAGTTTCAAGAACACTCAGGTGTCACAATATGGCCTGAGCAGTGCCCTCGAACCACAAAATCTGATGGGCTGAGTTTTAATGACCTAGTTCATGTGCCAGATGTCATTGATAGTTTGGGATCAGCTTTTAACTTTGGATGAAGAAAGAGAGTTCAAAAATTAACTCGATAGTCCCTGCCAATATCAGTCACTAAGCCTCTGCCAGGAATGAAGCAGCTATTATTCACTGCTTATGCAGCTCATATCAAAGTTAGCCCTCAAACTCATGATATTAAAGAGTCCACACTACATAGTAATTTGGGACACCACCTGCCTTCAGCAAATGCAAGCAGGATGTTTAGGCAAATAGAACAGCCCATGAATCAGAAACCTCCACAGCTTGGGTTTGAACAGAGGAGCTCAAAGCAGCTGAGGATTTGCATGAATGCCACTGCACCCTTCCTCCCACGCACCTGAAGCCCTCCCTGAGGCTGTACCCTCAGCAATGCCTGCAGAAAGGCTGAGGAGGGAAAGTCAGGGGTGGCTCAAGCACCACCCTGCAATACAAGCAACTGAAGGAAGCAGAGCAGTGCCCCTCTGAAGTCACTCAAGGAGCCCACGGCTCCAGGATTAGAGGCAGCCTCGGGTTTCTTCTGATGTGTGCCCATTAGCACTGGCTTCTCAGCACCATAAGACCTACTGAGGCCCTCCACCTCCTTCTTCACTCTTGGGACTGCAGGTGCTGACTCAGCAAGGCCTGGGGCACTTCAGGCTGAGGACAGCCTCGTGGGAAGAGGCAAAGTTTATACAGTGCTTACCAAAGTCACTTTTCAGCAAAGCCTGGTCCATAGCCCCACTCCTTTCCTTCCCTATTTTCCAGGCCAGTGTTAGTCAAACACCTTCACTGTCCTTAACAATTTAAGTACCTCCATTTGCCCAGCTTATTTTGTCCCACTATAGCCAGCAGCTACATAACATGGCTTGCCACGATACTTCCCCTCATATATTCACCCTTACATTGTCTTTCTCAAAATGAAGCTTTGTTAAACCACCACCAAAAAAAATATGCAGATAACCAGAAAGACACTCCTTTCCTTTAAACGCTTTCCGCTGGCAACAGACAAATTTTTGGTGACTTCCGTTTTTAAGAGTTGAGCAATCACGTGTCAATCTAAAAAAGACCACTTTCAGTTTTTGATTATTTATCTGCTTCTTTCTGATGCACACAATACAGATGCACAGAAATTCAGACAGAAGCCCCCACTCGATCAAAGCCGACCCCTCGCTGGGCCACAAGCTCCATGCGTGCCTGGCACTCGCCCAGGGGTGAGCGCCGCTGCCATGGCTCAGGTGAGGGCTTTTGGCACCGGCACCTCCGCTCCGCTGACACATCCTTCCTCACTGCCTGGCACGGTCGCTGTTGACCCCAGCCCTTATTTCCTGCTACTCCCTCCCTGTCGCAATGCCATTCCCAGTAAGAGCTTTAGGTAACAGCCCGGGGTTCACAAAGAGTGACTAATTCTTTACCTTTCCAGCCATACATGGTGATCTCTTAACAGGCAACAGCACTGACAAGCCCTTCCTGCAATACTCTAGCAGACGTTTTTCTGCGGAAAGGTGTTCCTAATCATATCTTAGGGCGATTAGAAACCCAAACTGTTTTTCCCTTTCTCCTCCTAGTCACTGAACGGCTGTGCCCTTGAAGTAAAGCTGCCCCAGCCGCCATGCAGCAGGACCGGTAGGGCCAGCTGCCCTGAGGAGTGAGGAAGCAGGAAGGGCTGAAGGATCTCAGCATGGGTGCCCAGAGAATGCGACTTCAGCTGAACCTGCTGGAATTCAGCAGGATTGCCCTGAAAATGAGGGCTCAGGCAGAAATGGATAGGTCAGAAAAGGACAAAACTAAACAGATGAGCAAGAAAGACTGACTTAAATGGGGAAGAGCATCCCAGTGGTCAGCGCAGGTGACAACTGGAGATGTCAATATGCTGCCCCCATAAATGTTCGGTCTTATTCAGACAGGGTTAACTGGACAGGTACTACGGAACAAAGCACCTTCACCCGCCCTCGCATAACAGAGTGACCCTGTTTACCTGATATTAGGACCTCATTGTAAATTTGTATTTTATTGCTGTATTTTATCGCTCTGGTATTGCAGAACACCACATTCAGACTCCCATGAGAGCACTACAATAGCCTTTATGAGTTAAGAAACTTTAAAATGTTAATACTAAAATCAGTAGGATCTCTCAGCTAAAAAAAGTATACTTCCAGTTTATTAAAAACTAAAATGCTGTGATTTGCTAGCAGTCACAGAAATCAAAGGGATATTCATGCTCTGGCACTTCACTAAACTCACTAGTTTACACTAGCAAACAAAATGAGTGTTGTAGGTTGAAGTTACTCTTTGATCTGGTAAAGAAATCCATAGTGAATGCAGGTTCAATTACAGCATTTAAATTTATGACATCTACAGCGCTGTAACAACTTGGTGACAAATGCCAATTTCATCTAGAAAACATGCATTAACATGCACAAGCTACAAAGGAAAAATCAATTGGCTCTATGCAGATATATCAAAAGATACACTTTGGCAGTTTATACAGTCTTCTACGTGTGTTTGTCAATACACTTGGTTGCAGTTCTAGTTACTATAAAATCCCAACTATTACAAACAAATTTCTAGTTTGGTATACTGAAAAGTAAAATTTGTTTTACTGATATTTGTGTGTGCGCACTTACATGCATATTCACAAATGCAGTCATTGTTACTGCCAAAGTTTCATTTGCATGCAAAATACCTCTGGTGCAAATTACCAATAACATAAGGGAGCCCATGAAATGTTAAAAGACTTCAAAGGATGAGAGAAAAACTATTTGCATTTTGAGCCTGATCCAAAGCACATTAAAGTCAAGGGGAGTCTTTCCATTGGCCGCAACAGATGTTCTGACTCGAGGAAGTTTTGATGCAGGTTATTGACATAACAGTAGACCAGCAAGACCACAAAACCCACTTTCTGAAGAAACCAAAAGTTAACTTTGCTAAATACTGATTTACTGCTTTTCGTCATGGCAGTTGTCTCTCAGCTTCTCCTGGGACAGTCTCTGCTGCCACTCCCACTGTCTGCAGCACACCTTTCTGTTCAACACCCCATATTCATTCCAGTTTTTACACCTACACATTCTTCTCTCTTGTTGATAGCTTTTTAACTCTTTGTCACTCTGCAGTTACTTCATTTTCTAATAGTGTTACTTAATTCCACAAAAGTTATTTATGAGACAAGTACCTATACAGGACAATATAAAACCTGCCAAAATATGTTTTGATAAATTGCTACCTATAAAGTATATAGATATCAACTGCTTTCAGTCTTTGAAAAACTGCTAGCCGTTCTTATAACAGAAGTAAACTGCTAGCTGCTCTCATCTATTCGAGAATAATCAGCCTAATCAATATTGCTTCAGCAATCTCTGTTTATTCCATCAATGTTTTAGTGCAACTTTTCATTTGGCCTAAACATAATAATGCCTTCTACACCAGGGCAGAAAAAAATCTGTTCATATAAATGATAGGAAGCACCATGCAGTAAAAGAAGGCAAGTGACTGGACTTGCAACAGTGCGGGTACCAGGTAGAGAAATAACAGCAAGTTTAGTTAAATAAGCTTGGATAATTTGTTCCTTTCAGAACAGAACATTTTTCCTGGCATGACCCAAGAAGAAATGAACTAGTAAAAGGAGCATTTCTGTAGCACAAACATTATTAACAAATGCCGTATCTATTCTGTGTGTCACCAGTAAGCAAAATCAAACTCACTGCAATAGAACAAAAAAATGTGCTAGGACATAGCGTACATTTTTCTTCCTCTCCATACTTCAAAGTCATAAGCACTCCTCATATTTCATGGTAAAAGGTTTTATTTCTTGGTTCCCGCAGCTCAGGTAATGATATCGTAACTCAATGGTGGTGCAAGGCTCACTATAGCTCTGACCTCGTAAACAATTTTAATATCCCTTCTCCGCATCCCAACAGATACAGGACTGCACCTGAGCAGCCAATACCTCCTCAGCAGGTACTTGCTTATTCAACTCGTAAGTGAGCACATGCGCTGCACATTAAAACCAACCTGGATGCAAAGCGAAGGTTTCCGTCTGCATGAGGGAGGCCATCTTTCAACAGGCAGGGATAAATTTGCCAAATATCTGAGGTGTGTGGGAGGGAATGCAAAATTAAGCCAAAACACAACACAGACTCACAAAGCAAAGCGCACAGCACTGCATCTGCAACACACATCTACTCTGGGCTTCTTGAAGTGTTAGAGGCGGCATGTTGTTTCAGAGTGATGAAAGCAGTACTGCTGCAAACGTGGGCAGAGGAGAGACCCAGAGAGAAGCAGCATTTCTGCTTACCTTTCCAGGTGAACCAGTAACAACAGGCAGAGCTCCTCATGGCTGTATCGTTACCACGGGCTCAGATAAGGAGGGGACACAAAAGCCAGTGAAATGAAGCTACAAACCTCGTAAGTAGAGCCGTGACCTTCTGGAAAAGCCAGGGCCTGTTCAGTGTCACTCTGGCTCTGTGGCAGACTGAAATAATCTGACAGAGGGGTATCCAAGATGCCTAAAGAGGGTTCTGGTTAGCTGAAACTAGCTGGTTAGTTAACTGGAACACTGAAATGCAGGGCAAGAGCTCTAGCAGCCATGATCTCTTCACACTGAAAAAGCTTCTCTTGGGGGAAAGAAGTCAAGACACAACATGATCAAGTCTCTATTTCTAGGTCAGACCGTGAGAGCTACCTTTCAGCTCTAAGATGATGGTGATCCCATAGCAACTGTGCAAGAGCATTTACCACAAGAGGTGAGGCTGGACCTGACCCCAGTTAGTCTGTTCCCCTGCCCCACAGGAGGATAACCTGTACTTAAACCATGCTACCAGAAGTTTAACTAACTTACTCTGAAACTCCTCCAGTGCAGAGATTCCCCCGCATCCCCAGGCAATCTGCACTGGTACTGCAGATCTAATTTTTTTTTTTTGTTTGGTTTTTTTTTGTGTGTGTGTGTTTGGTTTTTTTAGTTTTGTTTTTTGGGTTTGGTTTTTTTTGTGGTTTTTTTTTTTTTTTTTTTTTTTAAGTCTAGCCTAACCTTCTCTTTTTGCAATTTAAGCCCATTATTTCCTGCCCTGTTACCAGCTCCATCTTTACAGCCAACTTCTAGGCACCTCTGATTAAAAAAGAAAGATGAGAGATGTTTCAAGATATTTTCAGCTCTAAGTAAGTCCAAACTTTGAACTCAAAGCGAGTTGGGCAGTAAGTGCTAACAAAGGCAGAAGGGATGCCTTAATCTCTTAAGCCTGCATGAGGACTACAAATCCATCAGTCAAGGTCTGGAGTAGCTAAAAAGATACCACCAAGTATTTCAGTTATTTCCTTCTGGAATAACGCCAAAATACACTAGTTGATGTGAATAGGCAAAACAGATCCCACTGCTTCCTGAAAAATCTCTTTGAGGAACAAATTGAAAAGTAGTCTCAAAGAAAATTTATTTCCCCTTATCACGTGTACTTGTTGTCGAAGGCCTGCCTGCAAGACTAATGATGCCAAGCTCAGGGCAATAAATTTATTTTGAGCAATCACATACAGACTGAATGAAGATACAGGAATTACAAGCTAATACAGAAAGAAGAGGGAGGTCAAATCAGCACTAGGCTATCTTGGCAATATCTCTGTAGAACATCAGTAATGCTTAATAAAATTAATTTTATACCAAGCTTCTGGTTCTTCAGAAAGTTTTTACAACAACAACAAAAAAAAACCCACACCCCAACAAAAAAGCATCTGTAAGAGGACAGAGGTTATTCTCCAAAAACAGCTGTGAGACCTGATCTTCTATTTCTTTGGCACAACTCATCCATAGCCTCACCACTGTGGCTGACAACTTCCCTGTACAGAATCAATCAGGGCAGTGGCACCAACCAGGTCTAAGTCTCCAGACTGGAAAAACTCCTGGGAAACATTAAGAGCCTTTTTCCAAAACCTGCCAACACTATGGCAGGGGAGAGGAAGAGCTTTCATCTTTTTCATCATAGGTGAGTTGTCAGAGTATCACATTTCCATATTCATTTCAGATTATAATGAGCTAGTTCTGCCCTCCGATATACTTCAACAATCCCTACTAACCCTGTCCGAGCGACACAGGTATATTTGACATAATTGCATTTTAAAGCCCAAGTAAGGTTCTTGCACTCTGAGACAGGCAACTTTTTTCCTTGCCCTACCCACAAGTCCCTGTGACACAATCCTTCTGACATATTGCAAATCTCTGAAGAGTTATTCCTTCCAAACAAGTATCTTCCTTGTTATTTAGCTGGGCTGAAGGGCAGTTCACCGTCATTTATGACAGAGGCACAAAGACAAGTGAATAGCAATTACTCAGCATTTGTTAAAACGAAGGCCTCACCTTTAATAATTGCACAGTCACATTTCTTTGCGCAGGGTCAACCAGAACTCCGGAAGGGAGGCTCGCTGATTGACACAAATATGTTTGTATTTCAAAGGGCAAACTACAAAGTCAAATAAAAGGCAGTGTTTGCACAAGAGTTAACTTAGCCATTTGGCATTCTCAAAGAGCTCAACAATCCCACGGAAAAGCATCTCTCCTTTGCTCAGCTACAGTACATTTTTAACTCCAGCTTTAATACAGGTGTACAGAGAGGTTGAATTACCACGATCCCTGCAGAAGGCTAGCTAAATGCACAACCGCAAGACAGGAGCTAATAGCAACCTTCAAAGAAGCAAAGCAATGTGGTAGGCAGAGCTCCTTCCCCCCAGCACCCCCCGGTGAGCTGGCAGCTGCTAAAGCAGTGCAAGTTAGAGCTACAGGGGTCCTCTGGCTGCACGGAGAGACAAGCCAACACCCAACAAAACAGGAAAGGCAGAGAGGAGACCTCCTTTCTCACACTTTCACACCCCGATTACAGTTCATCTTGAACTATAAGGCCCAGCTCTGCACAGTCACTGTTCCAGCACAGCCTAACGGGAAGGAGATGCGATACTTACTAAGGCCACATACTGCTCTTGGGGCTGCACCATTCGTGTCAAGGCAAGGGCAGCTCCCTGCAGTACTGGATCAGACCCACAGTGCATCTCCTTCAGCCTCCATCAGAGCCAGCGCTGTTCCTTCACAGGTCAAAGTCTCCTGCCCCTTTCTGGAGCTGGCCAGCTGCCCTCCTTGGCAATGCTGTGGCCCTGCACCTTCCCCTTCTGCTGCCACTCCACGCTCTGCTGCAAGTCACTGTAGGTGGATTTCGTTCTCTTTTCTCTCACAAATTAAAACGCTCTATCTATTCTAAAGCTATAAATGGGTGCTTTCACAGTGCCCACAACCCTTTGAGCTCACTTTCCCAAGCTATTGGGCGTGTTGAATTCAAGGTTACCAAGTACATTAATTCTAAGTATGTTAAAACTGGGCACTGAGTGCCTGTCTTCAAAGAGCCACCAAGAACTCTATGGTGAATCAACCAAATGGATAAAGGATCTGCACACAGGTAGATTCAGCCAAAAAGAATGGAAATAGTCCTGCAGGTGATTAGCAATGCACCTTAAGTTATACACACTGACTTCACCTCTTTAGTTGATTCCTTTCAACTTTCCTCCCCACGTAGACAGGCCTTTGAACCTCAAAGCATTACAAAACAGTGTACATTATCAGCTGTGCCTATAGGTATGCTTGTGTACCCAGCAGGCACTAAAGTGTCATGTCCAGCCTAAAGTATTGGATCTGGTATTTTAATCTTGTACATTTTTTCGGAAGTAGTCCAAATCTGGGTCAGCCTGACAGAACTGTCTGGGACTAGCACAGGAGGACAGTTTCTGCTGTGCCACAGGAATGACTTCAGCAACAAACTGCAAAAAAGTTCTTTCACATTAAGTGTAACTATTGCTACTCTGAGATTAAATATTACCTGGAAATTACTCTCATTAACTGCAGAGTCCTTGATTAATGAGCAGGTGGAGTGCGTATAGGGACCTGGTCCTAATTTCAGCTGTCTTATTAGCTCTACCCTGGACACTTCTGATCACCACAAAAATAAATGAGGAAACCCAAGAACTAATTATTAGTGGACAAAATGTGTCAACCTAATAACTGTGTTATGGTACTTCAGAGATTAAGGGGAGGTTGGCAGATGTGCAAGATGCAAACACCGAAGCCACTAAAAAGAAACAGCAACAGAATTCAGCTATCTTCTAGCATCTCTGGGGTGCGATGCCACAGGAAGCCTCTCAAGAAATAGTCTGTTTCAGAATGGGTCCAGTGCAATTTTGACTACTGTAATCATTTGTTCATTGTTTTAACATTGATGGAGGCAGAAGGAACCTTCAATGCCCACCCCACTCCCAAGGAGGGATGGAGGGGCTGCCTCTCCCACCAGGGCACAGACATTGAGCAGTGCCCAAAGGCCCCAGGGAGGCGTTTATCAGAGCGCAGAAGTCTGGCAACCAGAAAGCCAAGGGCAGGGGTGAGCAGCCCCCCCGGAGCTGCAGGAGGGTGCTGCTGCACCTTTGGAGCCGCACAGGCTGGGGCTGCAGACAGCGCACCAGGGAAACCAGAACCATCTTCTTCGGTTTGTTGGCAAACAGTGGTATCTAAGCATCTCCTGCTATACTTATCCAGCAGCCACTGCCCCCGAGCATTTCTGTGAAACAGTAGGGACTACCCACACACCCTCTTTTTAATTTGTGTTTACTGCTCTCTTGAAAAAAACCAAAGAAATCTTTTACGCACAACATAGCTAAGTACAACAAAACCAAATACTCCTGCATCTGAAGGGGAGTTCAGGCAACTTGTGCCCTGTGATTGATCTCCTGTTTCTCCCTACATTTTCCTTCTAATCCTCTCCATAATTACACAAGCTGCCTGATCTTTCCAAAGCTATCAATTCCCCCAAATCCATTTTCAAGTTGCCATCCTTGAAAGAGCCTAGGCACTGGATCAAGCTGTCTCTGCTTGATGCAACCCACAACACTATTGATGGCTCCCCTGAAATACATGGTTGCAGCTGGCCAGACCCAGACCCAGAGCAAGGGTTGCCCAGACCCAGACCCAGCAGACAACAGGCAAGGGTAAAGGTATTGATCCAGTCCTTTTAACATGCTAATTTGCCCAGTGGCTGCTTCAGTCATTGCCAGGCTGGACACTTCAAAAAGAAACTGTTTTCAAAGCAGCGATGTGTTTTTCAACTGCAGAAAACACTTAAAACTGAAAACAAATGAATTCAAGCACCAAGTTCACAGAAGCGCTGGTTGGTATTCTTCAGCTCCGCAGACAGAGATGTTTGATGTATGGAAAGACAGACTTGTTAATTAATGCTATTAAAATGTGGCCTGGCAAAAAGCCTCTGGGATTTAAAATAAGAAAATCCACACCCTTTAAGTGCACATTTTAATATAAAGATAGCCTGTATTAGTATCAAAAAAAAAAAATCAGCCATAACCTCTTGAAGTGTTCCACTGATTTTCCACCACCACTTCTCAAAGTAAAATGTAGTTAAAAATTAAATTTCTGTAATTTAATTTCTGTAATTCAGCATCAACACTGGAGAACATTGTGGCCTTTCTTAGCACTGATAATGGGGAAAATAAAGCTCACCGTTCAATCCCTTCACACCGCTGAGGACACACAGCGAAGGCCAGACAAAACTCTCAGTGTGACAGAGGCATTATTAAAATATTTCAGAAAGCAGCAGCGTTATTGACTAACATCTTTGCTACCAACACACGGTCTTCAATCACCGGCTAAACACAATGTGAGGAATGGATACGACAGGATTTAATTAACGGTCTATGGAAGTACTGAAATATGTTATATACACAAGATCTGCAGACAGAACAGAAATCCATTGAGTGTTTCGCATCTGTGTTTGTGGCTCACATCATGCTTCTAGTAAAACAGGAGACGAGCTGTGAAAACCAGGAGTGCTCTCCAAGCTAAGGGAGATAATGAGTTGTAACTGTGACCCCACAGCGTATTACCTTGCTTACAAAGATTAAAGAGACGAAAACTTGAATTTCCCTTCAAGTATGTCTCTATTTCCAACGCTAAAGTCAGCGTTGGTCAGCAAGCAAGAACTGAACCCTGATGAAGGATGAGCCTCAGTGACCAAGCGCAGCCTGCTGCTCTGGACCCCAGCCCAGGGCAACCGCAACCCGCTGAGCCGAGCCTGGCGGCACCTGCAGCACCAGCCGCCCCCTCCACACCCACCTGCCCCCCTGGCAAGAGGCAACTTGGGATGCCGCTGACCTCTAACCCCTGGCCGCAGGGGACAAAAAGCCCATCGGAAGCCACAGGAGAGCTCAGGCAAATGGGGGGAGCTGATTATCAACCTGACGCTGGCGCTGGAGCAGGCAGCATCATCGGAGCAAACTTACTCACTGAACAAGGCACGAAGAGATAACACCAGAAAATATGAACAAAATGGAACTTGTTTCCTTGCCACTAAATTGTTAGCTTTATGGGACTTCATGCTGAACAGTATGAAAAAAATCCAATTTGCTTTGAAGCGCATTAGTCTAACATCCTAATTATTGTTTACATTGCCATTTGCCTTCTATTAAGAATTGAATAATTACCCAGCGCTCCATAGTTTAAAAATACAAGCAAACAGGATTATCTGGGTAATTAAGACACTGTACGGCAGCTTTGTACTGTGGCTGTACAAAGTATTCACATATACAAGCAGAAGCAATGGTTATCGATTGCCTTAGTTCAAATGATGTTTAGGGAGTTCCAGCATGCAAGACGGGTAACTCGTTAGAGAAAGGGGACCGATGCCTTTTGATGAGCGTGGAGGGGGGAGAAGCTATCTTGCAGCTAGGACACTAGACCAGGTTCTTCCCTCTGGTCTTATCTCAGCCACAGGCATCCTGTATACCTCTGGGAAAGTTCCCTAGTCTTCCTCCATCCTCCAGCCACTGCAGCACCAAGAGCATCCCTCCTCCCCCCCGCCCCACCCGGGAGCCCCAATTTTGCCCAGGCTGCTGAACCCACAGCCCCTCTACAGCCCGTGCTGCACTGCACAAGGCTCCAGTCAATACAAGGCCTGTTTCCAAGCAGACATCTTTCAGGGGATTTGTATAGATGAACTTAATTTTACAGATTCCTTTAGCGAGATTTAAACCCACCCATCTAAGAAAAAACAAAACCAAAAAACAAGTAGACCAGCAAACTGAGTTTTCTCTAGGCATCCATGACTAAATGAGCCAAAGCAAACACCAACTGTACAGTATAGCTCCCCCCACCCCCCAAACCTTAATGGCCCATCCATATTGTACTTTAACCAGCATGACCTCCCCTTCTGGGTGACTATTAGGACAAAAGCAAAGTTTTTGCACATTCCTTTGTTGTTTTAAAGAGCCTTTACTCCATTTAATTACACCACCAGGTTTCACACTGCGCAGTTTACTACCCCTGTGAAATTACCTTCAAGTTAAACACTAATTGGACATCCAACAAAAACTATAACCCCCCACAACCTTGTTTTTCCCTCTGGTTTCTTATAAGATGTAGCCTAAACACGATCAGGGTCCCAATTTCATACCACTGATTTATAAAGACACAAAATGAAAAACAGTACTTTAAAGAAATATAGTACATTCATGCAGCATGTGTTCTAACTTATATCAATAAACCTTTCAACAAATCCATTCTGAACAAGTCTGTGTTTTGGGAGCATTTAATGAGCCTCAGCTTTATTTCAAGCCAAAGGCAATTTTAAATAAAGTTGAAATAAAGAAAAGTTAAAAAGAAAAGAAAGCCACTAAAACCAAAAATAAAACAAAATATGGGTTCTTGTATAATCATGAGGCTTAAGAAAGCAGAACTTTTCTCACGGATTATTTTCTTTTGATCAATAAAGACAGCAGTTCATTTGTGCATGTTTACCCAAGTGCTACCAGCCCCTTTTCTCCTTTGCACCAAACCGTAAGTGTAGACCAAGCCATTTCTGCAGCCAGGCCAGCAAAGTGAAGGGCACTACACCAGGGCTGAGCAGGTCCTCCACTCAACACATAGAAAATGCTGTTAAATGTAATGCCTTCTCGCGTGTGTGTGTGTGTGTGCGCACTTACAGCACAGGTGGGATCCCACCTCCTGAAACTGGTCATCCACCCAGCTGAGGATGTAGCTAGCAAGAGGGGCTTCATGGCTTCACCAGCAAACATCTAGAGGATATGACACCCAAGGGCCTGCAGCCCCAGCAGGCACGAGAAATGGTGCTCCCTGTGCCTCCAGCCACCGTTTTGCAAAGGTGGCCAGGGTTTCAGAGCACAGTGCTTTCCCACATGCCAGCTGGAAGCAAGCAAGTGGGCTGCAGAGACTGGGGAAAGAGTGACCATCAGTCATAGCCAAGAGGAGGCCTCAAGACATGAGGAGCACACTGTGCAAATATTACACTCTCTCAAACAAAGAGATCAAAAAAAATCAAAACGTAATCCATTTGCATAAAATCCAAATCTGAGCTCTGCATAAACAGAAGGAGATTTTGGCTGGTGTTTCCAAAGGAAGCTCTTATCTCCTTTGTGAAATGGGGAAATGGGTGTGCTACTTTGCATGAGGGTGTATACAAAAGATGTAAATGAAGAATTTGCTGCATGCAAAAGGCAAAGCAGTCGGCAGCTGCCAATCCCCATTCACAGGGAGAGCTTCCCTAGTCTCCAGCAGGAGGAAAGAGAAGCAAACCAAGATGTTTGCTTCCCAGGGAGGTGAAGCAGTCTCTGAATATTCATAAAATGGCCATTTAGTCATGGGAGTGTTAATTGTCTCTGATTCACAAAACTGTGTGACCTCACCTGCTCCTCGGAACGTATCAAAAGGATGTGGCATAATGGAATGAAACCAGATAAGATATTTATCTCACAAGTCGGGGGGGGGGGGGGGGGGGGGGGGGGTTTT
>JAVJGI010000003.1:8827882-8881626 GCA_035590275.1 Ibycter americanus
CCCCCCCCCCCCCCCCCCCCCCCCCCCCCCCGGAAGCACAAGCTCTTCCTGTACTATGCAAGTCCACACCCTGCAGGAAAAAATTCACCCCTCTGAAAAGCCTTTTCCTACAGAAATGCAAACCCACTTACTCCACTCCCACACAACTTCCACACTACTTGGCTATTTGCAAAAGAGTGTAAAATACCACCAGGAAGTGAACACACACCCACAGAGTCTCATTCTCAAAGGGAATAATGCCCCAAAGGTGCACCTTTATCAGGTTTGGCACCAGAGGGTGACTGCCGGCTCCTTCCCAGTGGAAGTGCTCAGATGTGCCTGGCCTTTCCCTCCCCGGATTTACTGATTCTTAATGGACCTGTGAGTATTACACATTTGCCGATAAATTACTTGACAAAAGTTACTGGTAACTGTTTGAGAATAACAGCTTTTTGTTTGATATTGAGTAAGAATTCATTCCTCAGGTCACGTTTACTTTAGATGAAGTTGCAGTCTGTAATACGAAAAGCCATAGGGGGAGAACATCTATGCGAAGGTAATATGCATTCCTATAAACATCAAGCTGGCAGAATGATTTTGTTTCAGCTAGGATTAGCAGGAGTTTTGCTGCTGACCTCAATAAGAAAAGGATCAGGTTTATAGCTTATTTGCAAATCCACTCTGCAAAAAAGTGAGCTTTAGGCGCTGCAGATTATTTACACTTCCTTTTCTTAATCACGATCATCATCACAAGAGTTTCCTATTTATTAAAGCCTTGATGCTGATTACAGGACCTGTGATAGTGAATTTATTCAGACTAGGCACATGTGGCAGCTTAACGATAGACAGACAGATGCATAGATTTTTAGACTTTTCTAACCAACAGTGCTAAGCAAAACTAGAAAATCATGAGTTAAATGTAACAGGATTTTAATGACAATTGAAGTAATATCATTTATTACATTGCTCCTGACGACACAACTCAAATCTCATAGTTAGTCTAAAATTTGTAATATGCCATTATTGAGCCCCCGAGAGGAAATCCTATTACGAAAACTATTTACAAAGCCAGGAGTGTTTACGATGCAGTTTATGCTTCCTAAAACAAACAGACATCAAAGGGCCCCGGTGAAAGGTAAAATCTGAAAAGCAGTACAGACGGAGCAAAGAAAAGAGAAATAAATGCACCAGGATGTCAGATCAGGCATTACCGCTTTTCACCTAATAAGCAGAACAAATGTAATAAATACAAGTACCCACCCCTGCAAGGTAGGTGTCAGCTTAGCTCACTGCAGCTCTCACCCTCGTTAAGACCAGGGGGCAAGCAGCAACCTGCAGGTTTTGTCATGTGAAAGTGTGACCAATAAACCAGTGCAAATAACTGGATGAGGCTGCAGGTTGTTTGCAGTGCTAGCACAGATGCTTGGCAACCCAGAGAGGAATGTGCCTGCCTACGTTTCATTGAAAGGTTATTTAAAGCTGCGGAGGTTAACAGACACCTTAATTATTACAAACTGCTTTCGAATATTGCTGGCTTTGTACTGCCAGTCCTTAGCAGCTGTGCTTCTTACTCATTCATGATCATTTGGGAGTAGTGTCGGCTTCCAGAAAATAAAAGTTACTGGGATGAAGATGTAGGACTGGCGCACGCTGGACTTGTGTGCTGGCAAGCGGCGTTGGTGGGAGGAGAGCTGCTGGCAGCGGCCAGGGCCACCAGCCAGAGGGAAGGCTGCACAGACAGGCTCCTCCACGGCACTCCTTGGAGCGGCTGCGAAACAGCCAGCTTGATGCATAATGAAACCAACGTCAGTGAAACAGCCTCTGCCAAAAATTGTAGGGAATCCGTTTGTTGCAATTTCAGAGGAGCCTTAGTCAAATTTGAAGGCTAAAGTCTAAGCACAGAGCATTGCAAACTGCATCCAAACTTCTTTAAAAGCACAGAGCCATTTTTTTGCAGTGGGAAAAAACATTTAGTCAGACAGATTTAGTTTTTCTCTTTCAAGAATAGGGTCACAGTTTAAGATTTCTGAACTAGAGTCTGGCCTGTGCTAAGGTAAAGTTGAATTTTGGTAGCAGCTTAGTTACTAAGCTTTAATAGGTAGGCAGAATTGGGCCCTTCATGTGGAACGAAATAAATCTAAAATTAATATCAATGAAAAAATAATGTTTCCCAGATTTGTTTTTGTACTGTGTTTTTAGGTTTTCTGCCACAATTTACTGCAGGCATTACTTAAAAAAAAAAAAAAGATACAGGATTACTTTTATTGCACCACTAAATGTTCTGTATAAATACAGATAATTTTTGTGCAAAGTCTCTGAATTTTCTTTTTGGTAAAATAATTGAAAGAATGGAGTGTCAGAGCTCTAATTCATTTTTATCCCGTGTGTTGAGAGACAGCGATCTTTTCAGAGATTATTTATGCAATGATGGTACCAATCAAACTGTACCAGAGGCAGCTTCCCTACAGAGCACTGAAGATTTCTGGCACTTCTAATAGCATGTAAATCCTAATTAACTCAGATTAAACCATCTTATCTGAGATAGTCCACCCATCATTTTGAACAAAATGTTTGCAACCATATAGAAGAAAACCATTTTTGTTTAAAGTAAGAAACAAAACCAACCCGTCCTTCTTTTTTAATGTGTGCTATTTTTTTGAATAGTAGGGCAGAGGAAAACTCTTTATAATGAAATATAAAACCCTTCCTTTTTGTTCTCAAAAGTGGAAAGCATTTGTGCATTTTTTTCTATGCACACAGGCATGACTGATATATTCACAGGACAGGAGAAAGGTTAAGATTGGGAATTTACATCTGGTAGAAGGGCTCTGCTCCGAGTTTTGCACTGACTTCCTTAAACAGCCACTGCAGCAAAACTTTTGAAGTTGGAGATTAGTGATTACCTCAAATGCCCACCTCAAAACAGTCATGCTAAATAAATATCAGGTCAGAGAGATCTGTAGGTGTCCAGTGCCTGTTGTTCCAATCTTGCAAAGAATATGGAGATGTACAGTTTTGTTTGCTAACATCTATAAGGCAGTGTGGGACTTGTGGTCTATAGGTTGGCCAGCCTTAAAGTAATAATGATGAGCTTACCTCAGAATCTGAAGCACCGGCTGTGCTTCTCTGCCCTGATTTCAGAGAAGCTACAGATACCAAAGAATGCTGTTTTGTTATCTAAGAAATTATTGTCCTATTTTAGGGGAACCACTAACTGGGGAAAGGGAGTAGATGCATACACATGTGTTCTAGCTCTGTATTTGCACTGATTTTATGGCAGAATATTTCAAATTCTGTATTAACTTCATATAAACAAAATATGAGGCAAAGAAATTAAAACCTGCAAGAAGGACAATGGAAAAAACCCAGTCCTTGCTTTTCTGTTACAAAGCAGCAGCCATTATTTTCCTCAGTATTGCCACTGATCTTGGAAGAGTTCAGGGAATAAGGTAGTTTGTTGTGCTGGGTAACACTGCCACTGTATTTCCTTGTTCTCTTTTTATTTATGCCCATCTGCTGGGTCTTGTCATATACTGAGATATTCTTGTATAGCTTCTAGCACAACCAGATCTCAAATCCACTCTCAGGGATCTGAGCATCACTGCAGCATTAGAACAAAAAATGTGCGCAGGTCTGTACCTGCATCCTGCATTATGCAGGCGTGAACCTCATTTTAAGAATTTTTTTCATTTGTGACATACAAATTAGTTCCTCTTATTTCATACAGTGATGGCACCAACAAACAATTTCCCTTCAGTTGCAACCACTCTTTGTCAAGTCCCATTCCCCTCTGACTTTTCCTTCAGCAGTAACCACCTTATCCCTTTAATGCAAGTCAGCCCCAAACCCTGAGCGTATTTTCTTGTACACAGGTCTGTAAAAATAGTAAAGAGCTCTGAATTTTCTGAATTCTACCTTAAGGCAAGGTTTCTACTAGAAATGACTCATTGGTATTGCTTTACTGAGACAGTCAATTGTAAGACTTTCCTAACACGTATGCAGCTGATATTTCCAACAATATGCTTTTCCCAAACATTTCCTCCTGCAGTATCCTGAGGTAAACAGCAAAAATATTGTGTTTGGGGAGAAATGTGCAACGACTACAGCTTTTACGGGCACAAAAATGCCACCCTTCCCCTCAGCTGTCTCCCCTGCCCGTTCACCATTACTAATCCTCATTCACATTACCACATTGGTCATAGTGTCTAACGCAGACTAAAATTAGTAGTGTAAAACTTGCTTACCCTACTTGAACAATGGGTTCAATTCTAAGGAAGAGTGTGACTATCTATTTGCTTTGACCCGTTGCGATCCCTTGTCCCCCATTTCAAGGGCTTGCACAGCACCAGGAAAACAGAAAACAGCCATTTGCAGTGTGTTGGAAACAAAAGGAAAGGATTGCTGGTCATTTTTTTGTGTCCACTCCCTTCTGCACAAAAGGAACACGCATAGTAAAATTACTGGGTTTTTCTTCCCTTGCATACTATCTGAAACTTTCATCAAAATATATCTTTGGGAGAGACCAAAGTAAGAGACAATGTAGATTTGTTTGAGTTTCCCCCACCATTCCAAAATATCCAAAAATGCCAGCAAGATACTCAAATAAAGAGCTGTAAAAGTAAAACAGATTCCCAGTGGTGACATCTGTTAGCATAAGGATTATTCAAACATCTCTAGAGTTTTCCAAAGAAATGCCAGGATGGCTTCCTACCAAAAGGCAGCTCAGACTAATATCCTCCTTGGCTAAATCTACATACAAACTGTGTTTCTATATTTTGTTGGCACTAAGAAACCCACGTGCTTGTCTTGACACGAAAATAAAAAGAGATTTAAAGGGAATCTGAAAATGTATATACTGGGAAACCAGTTTAAACTGACCTTGGGCTTCGGGAAGCATCTTTTTCTGAAGCTGAACACAATTGTCAATGCAAGGTTCAGTAAAGAATACGTTTCTGATGAAAGGAACTCTGCCCTTTGGTACAAGACAGTTTCAATTTAAGAGGATACCAGTGTGATCAGGTGGTCTATAAAGGAATCATTTCTGTCTGTTTTGGAGAAAATTGCTTGTTTTGCCTGTGAACATGAACACACATGCAAACATGTACAAAACCTGAATAAACACATTGTCAGGCACATGGGTGGAAAAAAACCTGAGAAGGACCCGCTAGAAATCGTGCTGTAAACAGAAACAGAGGCCATAAAGCTACTCCAAAGTTGTTCCCAGTCACGTCATGCTCCATTTTCCTCATACCTCTGAGGTGGCCTACGCAGACCACCTACAAACAGCCTTGTGGAGAGTGTTACGTACAAGACATGGGTGTTATTCCATTTGTATTAGTTTAAGAAGCCAGCTAATGCCAGTGAAATTGTACCAGTAACAATGTGAGGTTTAACACCAGCAGCTCCACACCCCACGTGGAAATACCATGATGGTTTCATTACACTGGGAATTTCCTAAAGCCCATAAACGGATGAATAAACTTTACCTGAGGATTGCAACAATATTTATAGCATCGAGAATGAATCCATTAGAACTCGACATTTCCAAAGCCTGAGCGTAGTTACTAAGAAACTTAATTTGAGAGACATTTGCCAATACATCAATGAAATTAAATATAAGAAGACAGCATTTACCCTGATTCCGACGCATGTTTGTGAGTGGTTTCTCCTAAATATAAATAGTTTCCTTCTTTAATTAAAATTCACTTTAAAGTGTTCTTTAAGAAAACATCGCTGAAATGTAGCGTCTCCTTAAGAGTCTATCACTCACACGAAGCTTTCAGAAATAATCATTGCAACTTAAAAAGCACTATAGGATATTTAGACTAGAGTTATCTCACAACATGTTAGCTGGCTGCTTTGTTATTTGAGCTCTAAATGTTAAACACGTGGAAGCAACATAAAAGGATCTTCCCTGTAAAGCGCATTTTCCAAATTCTCTCTATCTGTTATTTAGAACCCCATAAAGATCTGTGTGTGTCTACCCATCTGCAGCCACATTTATTTTTACATGTTTTTGAGTGCATATCTCTCAGTGTCATAAGGTCTTCATAAATAAATCAACCTACTTAGATCTGCATGCTTTGAATAACAAGTCAGCCACCAAACCAGCAGATGGATACATTTTTAATTAGGTAAGCAGTCAATGCCTTTTGGTTTGAAAACTCTCTTGTTTCTCTTAAAAAGACAGAAAGTAACCAAATTAAATCCAAAATTGCAGTGGGGCAGCATAGTGGTTTTAATCCGCATGTAGCTGCAAATCAGCTTAGAGCCCAGCCTGTGTGACAGCTTGAACAAATGCAGTATTTTATATCAAGCAAACCTCAAAGTGAAATATTTAAGGATCTTGCAAGAATACATTGTAAACAGTATGTATTTTTCAATAACACATGCGGTTACTTATGCAATCTTCTCACTTGAGCAAGACTCTCTGATCTTAATTCATTTATTGTGTTGCCTTTGCAATCTCTCAAGCAAAATATTTTTAAGCAGCAACTTTTAATTTACATAATCAGACATACTTTCCTGAATAACATGGAAGAATCTCAGAATTAACAACATCTTGTACTGCTTAAATAATCCATGAAAAGAAACTTCAGCAGTTCCAGTTAACTTCTTCCCACAAAAAGGTTTTCAGTTTTGGACTTGAAACAAAATTTAGCGTGATGGATACACATCTTATCCATATCGAGCTTTCCGCACTCCTCCAAACGTCTCTGGCTCCGGTAAGTCCAGGCAAATACTCCAGAGTACACCAGCCTAGGGGTGAGGGCTGGGCCATGCCGGAGAGCCCCAAAGGAGACCTCCAGATGCTGAGGAGTTCCAGGACACCTTGCTGCCCACAGGGAATGGGTCAGCCTGGAGCTCTCTATCCTGCCATCCCTACCTTGCCTCTCCCTTCCTTGGTATGTTTTCCCTATTTGTTCCCATTTAACCAAAACAAGACTTTTCTGTCCATTTAATTCTTTTTCCCATAAGAGTTTGGAACTTTTCCTGTCGTTTCCCAAGTGTTCCTCTCTCGCTCTTCTGAACTACTGAAATGAATGAGATGAAACAACTAGCACCCTGGAGAATGCAGCAGCCCTGGCCACCGCACCTCTTCCCCAGCCGGTGGAACGGGGTAAGAGGAGACACAACGGCAACTCTGACTGCCCTGACCAGGCTGGCACTCCCAATTCTCCATTCAAGAAAAAGGAATGACCAAGAGGTAGCATTATCTAACACAAAATGAAGATTGTCTCAGTGTGACCGAGTAGTCCGGAAGATTGCCCTTTGAATAAAAAGGTTTCTTCTGGCAGTAAGTGAGCTATGGCTTCTCCATGGGCAAATGTCTGCCTCTTGCTTGAATAAAACCACCAGTCCACCACATTCCGTGTGTACGTTGACCCCAGTTTGCAACTTTTCCATGCACGACACCCAAAAGTGTCAAAAGAATTTGAGTGCCCAATACGAGGGTCTTCTGTCACTGCTGAGGTGACAAATTCTTTTTTTTCTGATCCTTATTCAGTTTTATGCTTACAAAAAAAAAAAAAAAAAAAATTAAAATTCACAGAGCAGAGAAAAACTCCAGACACAAAATCTGATACTTAAACAAAATGGCTTAAAAATAAATGGACCAGGTTTAATCTTTGATGTCACTTCCTTGGATTTTATGATACAACACCTGAGGTGAATTTTTTCCATTTTATTTCAGCAGGCTCTTTTGCCTGCGTATGCTTATGGTAAAATAGTAACCAAGTTTCCCATATGTTAAATAATAAAATTTAGTTCTATCATTTCTTTCTATCCCTTTACAGTTCTTTTCAGTTGACTAAATGGAAAATACTATATCTCTGTAGCTGACTGGAAAAGAAATAAAGGTCTGACTCTCATCCCACTTTTATGGTGTTTGTGCTGATGTAATTGTACTGATTTCAAGGAAATTGCTTCAGATTTGTGCCACTAGTTAGATCAGAATATAGATGTCAGTGCACCCTGAAAATATCCAGCTCTGCTAAAATGTTCAGGATTACTCTCAGAGTTTTACATCCTGAAGTCTAATTGCACTGTGTAAAATAACATTTATTAAAGATCAGATATGAAGCATAAAGATGGCAATTATTTGAAACTTTAGGATATAATATTTGCCCACTGGTCTACATGGGCCATTATGCTAAAAAACTGTGGTAGTACAGGAAATAAAATTTCTCTTATATCTGGTATGACTTTATATTCTTATTTGAAATTAAAATACTGTAAGATGGAGAATATTCTTAGAGCACACTGAAGTCAATCTGCATTGTTTAGAATTCTTTTTAGCTGGTAGTTGCTGTCCTGTGCTACAATTTTCCTTGTGCCTCATTTGAGATATATGTTGTAGCTCACAACTGAGAGGGAAGGAAAATGCTGTAATTTTGCAGTTGCTGCTGATGAGAAATCATCCACATTTTTGTTTAAAAAGCAGAAAATTACAGTGGTCTGCGCAGTACCCCTTGAACCTCAGCTCCCACATGCACCACCAGTGCTGAAGAACTCGAGCGCTGGTCTCGGAGCTCTGTAGGCTGGAAGGCAGGTGAAGGAGAGAGGGGCACCATGCCCATTGGCAACAGGGGGGATGTGAGGGCTGGAAAAAATGCCATGAAAATGTCCTTGCTATGTTTCGGCTCTAGGCTCTCAAATTACAGCTCAGTATAACAAGATGAAGGATAACATAGCTGGAATCATTTGCATTCAGGTATTTTTGTAGTGGGATTTGGAGCCTTGTGCTCAGGCTGCCACATACAGCACCCATTTGCCATCGCTCTAACTCAGAGGAACAGACCCTGTTAGACAACTGCCTCAGTCATTGCTTCACTGCTTTGTACAGTTTCTTGGTAGGAGCTGTGCAGCCAGGTTCATGTGTCATTCTAGAAGCAACAGCAGAAAGATGGAGCCTTTCTATCGAAATGGAGGGATTTAGGATTTATATTGATCTGATGATCAATATTGGAATAAGTTAAAGGAGGATTATGCTTTCTCCGTTTAACAGGACTTCCAGATCAGCGTTTTGAACCACAAGAAGAACCAGAATAAATTTCAAAACAATGGTTTTTGTGCTTATCCTCCAGCCCTGCTCTGAACTTCTCTACTAGATCCTCTTTTAAGTAAAAGTGTATAAGAGCCTGAGGAACACAATACTATTGCTTAATTTTGTCTGCCTTTCATTAAAATTTATATGAGTTTATGCCATGCCTTTTACTGTTTTCCAGCTGATAAATGTTTTTTTAATATTGTGCACAGATCATTTTGCTTATAATCAAGGAAGGGAAATTAAGTTTAACATCTGAGAGCTTTAGGCAAAAATGTCAGGCGTGGACCAGATGACCACATGAGAGTTGCAGACTGTCTTTGTGCCCCAGCTTGGTTGGTGTTGTTTTGATGCTGTTGCGCTGGAGCAATAGTACTAACGTAATTATGAGATCAAGCAACATCTGGCGGACTTGGCACCCAGCTCACAATCGATTGTTAGTTCGGGTCAAAGGATGAATGCGCCTTAAATGCACGTTAGGGTGCGCAATCATAAAGCTTGCATTAGCAAGGAAGGAGGAATAGCAGCATTCTTGAGTTTCATCGCCCAACAAAATTGATGGCCCACAAAAAAGCAGTGGCACAACACACAAAAGTGATGATGCCAGAGAGACTGATGCGCTGCAGGCGGTATTTGACATCTTCTGGCTGTGGGCTGTTGTGTGTTGTGATTTATGTCACCGTAATGATTGATTACTTTCAGATCATTCCCATTCTACCATATCTCTGAGAATTTCCCCTCTTCTTCAAACGTCTTTTTGTTCCACAAGCCCTAGGCTGCAGATGGCATCAACCCACGCATCTCCATTGTTTGAAGCCTACAAAACTCCACCATTCTTTGGGGGAATGCTCATAGTTGAGTAGCTAGTCTCCAATTAAGTCCTGAAACTGTGGCTGCGGGCACTTTAACCTTTTTATTCCTTTGCTCTTTTAGGAATTTCATTGCATTCAACAGTTGCAACTCAACGATGCCTAAAAAAGTCATTAAGAAAGAAAATCAGAAGGAGATATATTTTTCAGGCTATGGGAAAGTGCTTCAAGTGATGGCTACAGCTGCCTCTGTCACACCTTCATAAATGTTCTTCTGATCATGTTTCACAATATGAATTATCACCTCTGGCATGCACCATTAAAGTAGACTCCATGTAAAGGCAACAGGCTAAAGCTTCTGCATGCTGGGAAGTCAAAAATGCCTCTGAGATGCTTATGCAATTCATTAGCTTTCTCTGATATCTCAATCATTCTGTGTGACACATAAGATATCAATGACTCAATATTCATGTGATGGGAAAAACAAGAATTCAGGGCTAGTATAAAGAAAAGACTGAACTTTTAATATCTTTTCTATTTTGGCAGATCTAACATGGCACAGTATCAGGGGAAGTAATATAGTGGATAGTGAATATCTTAACTTCTTCAAATCACAACAAAAAACTACAACAGACTTCATGAGTTTCTATTTTCTTCTTCATTGGGAAGCAATAACACCAAGAAGAACTTATTCACTGATACTTTAGTCACTGACAAGATATCCAAAAGGACTACAAGTGGACGCATTTTGCCACACCTATCCCTTTGACTCTGTTTCCACAAAAGGCATTTTCTCTCACTGCGTACATGCAGTACTGCTTCCCAGTGCTCTCTGGAGCTCTGTGCACTCCTTCTTTCCCTTCTGGAAGCCCTGGGAGGTGCAAAGGGATATACCACAACCCCCAAGATCCTTCCAGTTGCATGTTCCTCAAGCAATATCAAACACCAGTACTCAGATACAATACAAAGAAATATCAGAAAAAGCACTGTCTTTCCTCAAAGCACGTACTGCTTTGTAACATAGTCTGTAACATGTTTCCTTTATCAACAGTGTCTGTTCTGAGTCAAATAGCTCAAAGAGAGGGATCAGCTCCTGCGTAAATCCAGTAAGGATGCAAGATGTAAAGCAAGTTGAGGCCCATCAGTGCTGCTCACCTGCCACTCAAAGGTTTCAAAGTTGCCATGTTCCTGTCTGGTGAGAGTCCAGTAACCACCACTTTCACTGTGCTGGCACCATGGCAGTGTCCACCTACTGTCAAAAGCTAGTGAAAGCTTCCAGCTGGACCCAAGGAGGTCTGGCAACACCAGACAAAATACCCAAAGTACTCACATTGGGGGCGGGGAGGAAATTGACTGGAGGAAGAGAACAAGAGCAATAGGTCAGTTTGTGATGGCTGAAGTTACAATTGATTGTCCTGTTTCTTAAAAACTAAATGATCTTAAACTATGCTATTTAATATTTACATGGACAGAGTTAATCTCTAAGTTTCAGTGCTGCTCATCTCTTGCTTTGTTTGATTTTTGTACAGGTAACTAGGGATGCAAGATATCTGTCAATGGCTGCAAGCCTGGATGTATCCTCAGAGTGAAGATCAGAAGCACTGATCTGGCTTTTTCTTTTTTTTTTCCCCCCCTTTTTTTTTAATAAGTATCTGAGGAGTTCCTGTGAAAGTATTTAATGTAAGTGGGTCACAAAGAATGAAAGCTGTCCTTGGGCAGACTTTGAACAGGCACAAATATGTTTTTCTCCTTATTTCTTTTTTCAGCAGAATAGAAAACATAAGCCCCTTTCTGTAAGCAGTATTTCATTTTTAACAGGCTCTACAACTCCTCAGAAACCATAAACAGTGCTGAATGTAATTCAAATAGTCTTCAATACACACTCTCCGGGCCCGATTCCCACTTAAACTGAGGGTTGCATTATTTTTACAGCCACTGTGAAACTGCTTTCACTGCTGGAATCACAAGGAAGGCTTTAGTCTTAGGGAGAAGGCAGACCAAAATATTTTGAGAAGGGAGGAACATATTCGACATTGCCAATTGAAATGGCAGGTACTATGCTGCAGAGACAGCACTGCCACCCACAAAGTGAAAGGCTTGACCTTAACCCGGTATCGAAGCCCTGTATTGACTCTACTGTACCAAAACCCAGCTCTCATTGGTTTACTTTACTTAAATGTTATGGATGCATAGAATGTCTCAGATGCAAGTAAAGGCAGAGAAAGTGTTTCCAAAGAAAGCAGATGAGCCCATGCACCCAGCCACGGTGAGCGGCTGCAGCCCTGGCCACCTTTCTGCAGGGGAGGAACAAGACTGCAGTGTCCCACGACATGCTGTAGTAACCCAGCTGTTGGGCACAGTAATCTTAATCTTACAATTTAGATAAATTCAATATAACCTGAGTTAAATGAGTCAAGAAAAAAAGGATATACATTTAGAAAATGTATCTATGGCTTTCTTTTTGCCATACTGCCTTTTAGCTGCCTTCTGATGCCCTTGCAGCCGTTCACAGTTGCCATGAGCTACAGCAACTCTCAGGTAATAATAAATTATTTGAGGGGACTGCACACTTGCACAGCTGGATGAGGTGTTGGGGAGGAGAGCCTCTCTCCAGTTGCGATTGGCCCAGAAAATAAGTCTGGCAGCTCGCTCTTACCAGCAAAAAAACCCAAACAACCATTTGGTTTTGGGCCAAGACAACGTTTGCCCAAAATGTAGTTTACTTCATTGCTAAGCAATGAATTGTGTTTTCAGAGACAGCTCTGCATCTTTCACCAAGGCTTACAGCTAAGCATCAAAATTTCAAAGACTACGTAAAAGGTACAGACTCGCATGCTATGCGTGCCCTCTCTGCTGCACAGCTACATGCTCTTCTCAGTACTGTTTTAATGAAAATCGTGAGTATGGCTCTTATTCAGCCAAGCACTTAAGCCTAAGTATTCACTATAAAAGCACCTCTCTTGACTTCCTCAGGACCATTCGTGTTCCCGCCTTTGGCATTTAAGCACTTAGTTGAACCGAAGCCCATAGCATTATCTAATGAAAATAACTAAACGTATTAGACACGTACAAAATTTGTGATCACCATTCCTGTGGAGCCCATTTTGTAGAACGGATCCCATTTATAGAATAAAATGGGACAGAGTTTTCTATTGTTATATCACCTGAATCAAAATGAAGAGACTGAGGAGTTACACATACAGAGTCACAGACCAGCTGCGGTTGGCAGGGACCCCTGGAGGTCATCTCACCCAACCCCCCTACTCAAGCAGAATCTCCTGCAGCAGGCTGCCTGTGACCACGGGCATACTTGTTATTTTGAAAGCATCTGTGAATACTAGCAACACCTTCAAGCTAAACAAAGAGAAAAATTATTCATTTTATGAGTGAGTTTACAGATTCCTGACAGCACTGAAGTCAAGGCAAAGGCTCACAGGAGAACAGAAACAGTAGTGAACCTCACAGAATAAACTCTTCCCAGTCTCTAAACTGACAATATCTTAAGACGATAAATCATAAATCACCTTCGCCTAAAGACTTGACAGAGCTTTTCCTGTGAAGCAATATCTCCTTCAAAAGGAAAAAATCTTCTCTCAATTTAATCTGTATACCCCTATTTCAGAAAGATCATGGGGACATGACAGAAGATAGAACTGGGTCTACTTTCCTGAAGATGATAGAAAAAGCTGTGCAACATTTTTTTCTAAGTAAACTAATTTTTTGCCTGCTGAAAAATACACATTTTTAGATCTATTATTATACCATTCCTGCAGTACCTGCAAAATGCTTGTGTGCAGCAGAATCAGTCCACTTCTTTATCATGGCAGGGAGAAATGTGCTTTATGCAGAAATGACCCTTTGAAGGTATTATCTGGCACAGTGCTGCACCATGAGTGTTGATAGGGATTTTGCGATGGAGACAGTCTATTGTCATGGAAAGCAGGATTGCCACCACAGGTTGTACAATTCACAGATCAATATGAGATCTGACACAGAGAGCACTTGTACTTTCAGCATTTGATTCAAAGTCACAGTCAGCAGAACCTATGAGCAAGGGTGGGCTCTTCCCAAAAACGAAGCAGTCAGAAGAATTAAGGGAGTGAAAATACTCATTTCTAGACTGCACATGCTTCCCAGGTTCCCTACAGCAGGTGTTTCTATACAAAGATGGAGTAAGCTACTGTTAAAAAAAAAAAAAATAAAAAAAATTTCATCATCAACATGCTAAACAGTTCCAGTAATGCTTCTGTGAAAATAAGCCTTGGTAGTAGGCTCAGCATACATGCTTTCCTCTTTGTGCCCTCTTCCAAGTGGAAATAAGCTTGGCATGTGGACCTGTGTCTGAATTTCTGATTCATGCTGACAGAAAGAGAGAGAGATTACAATAAAAATCACTCCTAAAACTTCCTGGGTTTCCACACCTCCACCATGTGTGCTGTACTCGTAGAGAAGGCACACCTCATCTGAGAGAACAGAAGGAATGACCAGTGTTCAGAATGTGTTCTCAGAAAAAAAAAGAATAAATCTGGAGTAACTCCACTAAGAATTAAACGTATTCTGGTATATATGACTGGCATATAGCTCATAAAATCTTTCCCTGGGAAGAATCAGCATTTTGCAATTTCAGCTCAGTCACTGTAACTTTCCTTAAATACTCTTCAAGACAACTGATTTATTTATTCCATTTATAAGGATGTTCTGTTAGGACCTGTGGACACGTGTACGTAACAGCCATAAAAATCACAAATACATTTGCAATCCCTGACTGAACAGAGTTAGTGAAAAAAATTCTTCATGTTCTGTACAGTTCCTCAATGTGTTAAGCTACTTTAACAGAAGTAATTGTTTTTCTTCCAACTGCACCTGTAACACAATCACTACATTTACTCTTGAAAATGTCTGCCTGAATACTACACATCTCCCAGGGTTAAAGAGCTGGGGTTTGGGGGGGGGTTCCCCCAGATCAGAATCTTTTTAACATAAAAGGTTCAGAGATTTTCTTTGAGCTACTTCGATGGCTGCAGCCCTGCATGGGGTCAGCCAGCAATAAGCAACCCTGCCATAATGGTGGGCTTTCTGCTATTCCTTCTCCAATGCAGAATAAATGTCCTTTCCTCACTCTGTGGAGCACTCGATTTGCCACAGAACGGTTTCTTTCTGCAGAATTCTCCAGGCACACAAACTATTCTGTTCTGGTGAGCTCTGCACGTCTTATTCATGGTAATTATGCTCACATCTTTGATCTCAGATGAGATCTCTTGTGCATATTTTGTTCTATTTATGTCTTTGATCTTGTTACTTGTTTTTCCCCCTTTCTTTCCAGTCGCCTGTCTTTTCATTTGAAAGACATTCATCCTACATTACTTTAAAGACAAAAGGTGAAACACTGACGCATGTATCCTGAGTAACCTTGCAGAATATACAGTAGTACTGAGTAATTTTTTGAGCGGAGCACATCTGGGTTTTGTCTCCCAGTTTAAACAAGCAGTAGCACATCATGCCGCTGACACTGAGAATGCACCTAGGCAGCTGAAAACGGTATGTGCTACCGAGAAGAGTATATTAAATAAAAAAAAAAAAGGCCCAGTTATTGTCATGACCGCAGTGACAGCAGATTACCCTGGCAGAAAGGAGATGCGCGGGACCCACTAGTGTGCATGACAAAATCTGCTCTCCATGGCAACAGGCAAGTGGCAGGGGGAGAGCGTGGCAGGAGCCCTGCACCGAGCGGGGGCTCAGCATCCCGCAGCCCTCCCCGCTGCCCTGGCCAGGCTCCGCAGCTGTGCTGGTGGTGGAAAGCTTCAGCCTCCACAGCACCTTTACACTAGACTTGCCCCACAACAGGTATTTACAGATAAATCAAAGGAAGCAATAAATATTTGCAACTTCTCGGATGCTTGTATTGCTAATAATAAAATACTAAAAGCCTCACAATTGCCCCGTCAGCATCCTGCGCGGTGCTGGCTCTGGTGCTTAGCTAGGAGCTCCTCAGTGGGCCCGTAAGCATGTGCCAGCACTAGTACTTGAAGTCAACAGGATTTGGATTTATAGTTGAGAGTAAAAATGCAATACTGTTTTGCTAAAGCTTCATGGGGTATCAAAGCAGAATAGAGGAGTAAAATTTCCAGGGCTCAGAATAACTATAGTAAGATGACCTAAATTTACTACAGCATTTCACAGGGATTAAGCTGAGAGCCTAGATGGATCTCCAGTTATGACAGAAAAAGCATGGATGTGAAAGAGCTACGTAACACAACCTTCTCAAACCCCAACTTCAGTCAAAACTCATAATCACTTCTTTACTGTAAAACAATTGGTGTTTATCATTTCCCTCCACTGTGCTTGCTTGGCTAAAACTGCGGAGGACTGACAGCAGATCTACGTGACACAACCACAACAAGTATCCTCTGCTCTCTTTTACCACCTCATAGAGAAAGTCTTATATCAATAATAAACACACAGTTGTCACAGGAGGCTACAGGGCTGTTTAAGGATGAAAGAAAGTTTCCATCTGAGCATTTATATAGATTAATCAACACTTTTGCACTAGAATTTCTCAGTCTATGGGAAACGTGTGGATGAGGGGCAGAAGAGTTCATCAGGAAAGTTGTTTCTAAATGCCAAAGTTTATTTACCAAATCTCAGTGCGATTCTCAAGCAGCCACATGCATTCATACTACGTTCTAGCACTGAAAAGCTCATAAATCCCTGTTCGGCTTCCTCTGAAGCCCATGGAAGTTATGGTAAAGCTACTATGTTACGGTAACATAAAGCTACTAGTGCCATAGTCTCTGCTTGCAATGTACATGTAATTAATTTCTCTGAGATCTCAATTACCTCTCTACTCATCCTGTCGTGAAAGTGGAGTTATTATCTCAGCAGGGAATATAGTGTCACATTGCTTACTTTGCACAGGTTTCTCTCCATGTGACTAATCCTTCACCCATGGATACAGAAGTGCAGGTTTTAGTTGCTAAAAGGCCTGTGAAAACAGCAGGCAGAAACTGTAACTCCCAGGTCATCCCTAATCCAACAAAAAGCATGAGTAAAATCTGTTCTTCAGTTTCTTTAATTATGTATAAACAGGAATTAAAAGATTTCGATGGTGGACAAAAATGTCATAAAGGTAGAGCTAAGAAGGTGCAATGTTATTAGAATGCTATAGTTTTGAGAAAGACAGAAGCTTTGAGTAATTTCAGTCTCTTTGATTGTCTTAATTCCAGCAACACACAGCAAGTGCTTGTTTACTTTGTGCTGGAATTTATCCTTACCTCCTCAGAAGCAGTGCTCATATTTTCTCCTGCCTTCCAAAAGCGTATCAGAAATCTCACTCTCTTATTGTGGACAAGCATTCTCCAGGCTACTTTCATCTTTTTTTAAAGCAGAATCAGTGAATACTTTGCAGCCAAGACCTTTCTGTTGGCAGGATCCCTCCCCCTGCAGTTGATGTGCCTTCTCAACCTGAGCTGCAAATTGTGCAGCAATTATATCATTCGCTGTCTTTGATGATGTGCAGACATCCCAGGTCTTTTGCAACCCAACACAATACTCTGTGGGAAAATCCTTTCTGCTTAAATTTAAGATAAATGGAAAGAAACTTCCATGTGTGTAACTCCCATTTAAAACATAATTCTATGGCATGGGAGCCTGTAAATCCTTGTTTGATTTGAAATTAAAAAACAAACAAACATGTTGTAAATCCTCCCATATGTGTTCTTCCATGATCCCAGTCATATGGGTTACACTACGGCATTTCAGAAACTATCTCATATTCTCAGTCATTGCTTGGTTAGACAGGTTTCCCTAAATTCATCCCTCTTGCCCCATTTTAATCACTGAATCATTCAAAATAAATAGGACAAATGGGATCTCAGGAGGTCTAAATTGAGACCCCTGTCCCAAAGCAGGACACCATTCCAGAAAGACATTTGCTAACCTTTTCTCAAGAAGATCTGCATCACCCCAGCGAAGTGCTGTTTCAATACCATCGCCATTCCCTCTCCTCTCAGCACCGACACCTGCCCACCGCGTGTGGGTTCCTATTCTCCACCTGGCCTCTGCCCAGCGCCTCCTCTCCTGAGCAGCTGGGGAAAAACACCCCCCAGCTCCATACAAGCTTTTCTTGCGTGTCTGCAGACCCCCTTCATTTACTGGGGCTTTGATGGTACCAGATAACCCAAGCAGCAGCAGTCCCAGGCCGGGTGCCCCGTCCCTGGGGTGCGGCTGTGCAGAGTGCCTGGGGCAGGCGGCTGCCAGCGCCAGGGACCCCCTTTAGCCTGGGGTGCTGAGCCTAAATCCCGCTTTTAATCTGCCTTTGGCAGCTTCAATAATTACAGTTAGAGAGATGGCTTAGACAATACAATGAGGCCATAAAACTCCCAGCTATAACATTTCCTGCAGTCAGTAGCATTCAATGTGAAAAATGAGGCAGTTTGCGTCTAGCACTGGAAATAACACACCGCTGCATCCGTGCCTGGATCACACCGAGGGACAAGCAATGCCAACGGGAATTCCCGGCACTGGGGGCAGGGAATGGTGGGCGGCTTCAGGAGGGTACGGGGGTCGGAGCGTGGCAGCAGAGATAAGAGCAGCTGGGAGAGTGGAAAACTGCCAGGAACTTTCTTGACCTCATAACATTTCTAGCGTTCGGGGAAACTACATAAACCACAAATTTTTATTTTTATTTTTACTTCTATTTTTGTATGTGAAGAACAAAATGCTCTTCCAGTTGAATGTTTTTTAACTTTTAACCATTATTTTCCTGTGCTCAGGGAATATATAGATATTCTCATATATTGAAATGTATCTTTGTACACATCATACAGATGAATCTATATCCTATACTCATCTCTATATTCTATAGTCACCTATAAAATTTAGGTTAATACACTGCTCTAACTTGCAAGTATTTCTACACAGTTTTAGACCTTTGCCATAATAGAATATTACCAAGAAACTGAACTCATTTAAACAAAAGAGAAAATTTAAGTGAAGCAGCTTTTTACTCCCCAGGAAGAGTTGTGGTCATTTTAGACAAGATTAAAAAATTCAGTCTTCTCAATACCAAATTTTGTGATTTTTTTTCTTTTTTTGCAGAAATTCTCAGTCAAAACATTTTGGCTGCAACGAAAGGGGTTAACAACTGTTAATGCCTTTCAACTGCAAAGATTTACATCACGATCAATTCTTTACTATGCGAATTTCATGTCTTAGAAAAGTATCTTAATTTCAGATTGAATACAATGGTTCAGCACTATAATTACCCCCCCTTTCCTTCTCTTATGGAAATAAAATTCATAATTCTTCCTGTCATTTTTACATATTATAGTCATGTCACCAGGAGTTTTAAAGTTTCTTTTTTAAGGTAGTTACTGGTGGTATAATAAAAGAGAGAAAATTAATTTCCTGTAGTTTGAATCAAAGTGCCCCAGTGTCTCAAGATGCAATGTTACAGTAAAACTGTAAAGTTAATGGAATATTAAAATCTGTCAGTTGAGCTTCTCAGGGAAAAATAGTTCATCGTCTGAGGATTGAGAGCGTGATGGTAAAAGGAGCTATGTAAATCACCAATTAACTGCTCAAAATTAAAATGTCAGAGGACCTGTCCTTTCTGTTTACAGAAATGAGAGCTGTATTGCAGCAATCAAAAGCTCCTTCTAATTTTTAGGTAAATAACAATTATGGATTCCTTTTAAATATCATATGGCAATAACAGTGCTCCAAACACAAACAGTTTTTCTGTGCCTTTGCTGGAGTGATTAAAATGTTGAAGGCATCACAGCAAGTCCCTGAGCTCCTTGACAGCTGTCATTGCTATTGAACACAACTATAACAGCCAGAGAGAGCTTTATTGGTAAACTGTTCTGCGTTGCCACAAAGGCAATCTCGCCATTTCACACAGGCATCTGTTGCCATATTTTGGAGCTTTATTTTTCCCCCTCAGACTGAGCTGGTGATTCGGTGCCATGTGCAATTTCTCCCTCTTTATCAATACCATTTGGTGAGGTTTGTGCCACCAGAGCTTGGAAGGTTTTGTTTCCAGGAAAATGAGCAAGGAAAATACATTTTTGCCGAGAATAATGGTCTCTTTCTGTGCCAGTCATGTGCAACAATAAAGCTGAGGGCTTTTCAATAGGGAGTGGTGTGACTTCAGTGTTTAAATATAAATGCACAGAGTTTTTATGAGAAGTGCTGTACCCTTCCAATTTACATCTTTTTTATGGTAGGAAGAGGAGAAAGCTTCACCACAATGAGCTGTAGCTTCAATAAAGACAGATCAGACAGCCCCCACGTCTGGCTGTGCACTGCCGCACAGTCGCAGCCCCGGCAGTGCCAGAGCCCTCTGCCAAAGGCAGCCCCTTCTTCCTCGCCTCCTCCAGCTGCCCTGCCCAACACACCACTGCACCCCTACAGCTTTTGTCCTCACAAACGCCCTCGGGCATAGGGAAGCACGTTTGCTCTACTTTCTGTATTTTACAGACAGCAAACTGAGGCAGAGTGAAATAAGATTATGTGTTCAAAATCCCCCAGGCGGTCTATGACAGGGCTGGGAGCTGAACCTCAGCTTCCCAAATCCCTTGTTTAATGGGGGCATGTTCCTGGCCTCTCTGCCAGCCTGCCCCAGCATCTCACCTGCACCCCAGGCAGGCCAAACATCAGAAATCCCCCAGTGGTGGGTAACACCATCCTACACGCTGTACCCGGCTCAGCCACCTTCTGCGGGTCCCCACATCCCCCAGGTCCCTTACCAGCACACCCCCAGTATGCAGCAGCAGCTCCCTAGACTATTTCTGCACCTGTCCCAGGTACATTTGACACCTCTTCCTTTCCCACAGCTCCTCCACATTTGGAGAGCAGTGTAGCTACAGGGATGTAGCCACAGCAGGTAGCTTTAGGTAGCAGGAGGGACACAGTGTCCCAAGGAGCACAGGGAGGGAGGCTGGGACAAAACCAGGGATTAAGCTGCACTGAACATTCTGGCCAGGGAAGTGATGGAGCCCAGATGTGTCAAAAACGTTTGGATGTTTCTGCTGGATGCCCTTGGAATGATAACCAGGTTGTAGGGTACAGCTTTCATCTGCTAACAGCTGAAATACTTCTTGGCTTCCCGCCTCCCCCCCCCCAGTGGAAAATAGGAAATCAGGAAAGAGTGGTGTCAATCACGAACACGAGGACTGCTGCAATATCTAGAAAATGTATACATCTTTGGGTGCTGAAAGAAGTTAATAGCAACCCGTATTTATACAGCTCTAATAACCCAAAAAGAAATCTTAAGAACAGCATGATTCAACCAGACAAGTAATTTTTATTCTCTCAGTCCAAATAATGCACTCCTTCAAATCTCTTTGCACGAAGCAATAAGCAATTCTCTTTTCTGAAGAAATCATTGCCTGAACAACATTTTAAAGTTAGAGAATTATGATGTCTTTTCTATGTTCTGCACCTTTAAATCTGTCAGACTACCACTATCCATTTTAGACTTATTGTGTTCATTCATGTGTGCAGACACACACATTGTGTCATGGAGACTGCAGCACATTCTTTCCTGTTTGGTGTTTTTAAATATAAGATAAAAGTTATTCAGAATGAAATGATCTATTTATTCTTTATTGAAATATATAAAGCTTTATCCAGCACTGAAATGCATTCATGTTTAAGGTGCAGAGTAAGAGCTGCTCAGCAGCACAAAGGAACACCAGAACCAGAGCTGGTTAGAAAATAGATTTGCTGTCCTGCAAAACAGTCCAAAATTTCTTCTTCTTTGTTGTTGCTGTTCTGAATCAGGGCAAGAAGCTAGATTTTTAAACGTTTTCACATAGTGCAATTCTACAGGAAGGAAATTATTTTTTGTTTGGTATATCAGTCCTTGTCATTTTTATGTAAAATGCACATTTGAAACCACAAGCATTTTATAGCAACACATTTGCACTTCAGAAATTACAAAACCCAGTACACTTGGATTCCCACTAAGTTCCCACTCTTTTTCTTTGCCCAGTCCCCATTTTGTGAAGAAGAGCCTTTTTGTTAAAGTACTATTTTCTACATAGGAGCTGCTTTTTCAAAAAAGGAAAAAAAGAGACCAGATTCAGGTAAACAGAAGCCTCTGAACAGTTAAAATTGTCTGCCTGCACAATTAAAATGCAAGCACAGGACCTCAACATTCACTCTTCCCTAATTGCCAAGTACAGCCAGTAACTTCTTACAACTTGCAAGAGGTATATCCATGTTTTTGGGTGCTCCCAAGAGAACCCCTAACCCTGACTTTCAGATTTGTTCATTTCACTGTTACGAAGCATCATCTTAAATTTCAGACTGTCTCAAAAAGCTCTAGGAAATCCAACACCATTCCAAATAATCAGCCCCACACTGGGTTAAAAAAAAAAAGTGAACAGAAGTACTGTTGCATTAAAATAAATGGCTAGCAAGTGGTCTAAATAAAGCATTGCTATCTGATGCCTGAAAACAGATTTGACTGAAAAGGTATGCTTTCAGACTAAGAAAGCAGAAAAAACTAATTAGACAAGAAGCAACCGTGAACAAACATGTTAGCAGAATCAATAACTGGAACTGATCAGCTATTTCTTTAATTGTGCCAGCTGGGCTCTAGTGATGTGCTTAGAGGAGCATAATTACCCATTCTGGTTGTACAGCAGAGTTCTTTTTCTTCTCCTATTCTTTTATTCACCCTCCTTTCTTTTCTTTTACGTTAGAAGCTGGTCATATGCCATTAGAGAAAGAAAAACAGAGTTGAGAAATTAGTGGAAAATGGGCCATCCTTATACGTAAGATGATATTATGTGAATAATTAGAAGTAGCCCTGAACAGTTATGCCAAATGTGACCTAATAAGAAAGTGAGCCATCAAGGAAATGTAACTTATTTCTTAATGTAAAAGGACATTGTGTGTGCTGTGTGCAAAGCAGCCCTGTAAAAAAAAAATAAATAAATAAAAAGAAATAGCGATCATTCTCTTTCATATTTCGACATGCGTACCAGGGATTGTTCTAATTTGTAAGGCTGTGACTGATCCAGGCAGAGTTCTGCTGCTAAAGCACTGAAGTCCACGCTGTACAGCTGCCTGCTACTATTAGAAAGAAACCAGGACAGACATAAAATAAAGCACAGAAAGGAGAGGGAAAGCAGAGAGGAAAGAGAGAAGGGGCTCACTGATTAATTACCAAGCCAAAAAAAACCAACCCACCCTTCCCTGACTGATGTTTACCCATCTGTAATTGACAGCAAAACAAAAAGATTTAATAACTTCAAGGCTCTTATGGGCAGCTCCATGGAAAATCCATAGCGGTGCAGAGGAAGCTTGGCTTTTTTGATCTATAGCAATGGCTAAATGGGTCTCCATTAGAGCAATGGCTACCCCGAAAAGTGAAAATTAAAAAGTGAAATATACATTTAATCAGCAACAGGCTAATATATCAAAAGAGTCAGCCTATCCCAACAAGGGTCCTGATCCAAAACACATTGACGTGAGCAGAAAAAAGATTCATGCCCACAAAAGCTTAAGCTCAGAAACTCGTCCAAAGCTGGTCTAAACCCTTTATACAACTGAAAGCCTCAGAAAACTGACTGGTCCTATTTTCTGGTTTCAGGCAGGTCACCCCCTCATTGCAGGAGCAGTCCTAATTGGTGTCATGACCTAGAGAAGCCCAGCACCGTGCTGGGGGGGGGACGACTGGGTGGCTCAGCTGCACCCTGCCGCCTGGCCAGGCTCCGCGGGCAGCTCGCTGCAGCGCCCAGCCACCCCTGGCTGTGGCATCGCCTCAACACCGACCGCTTCTTCTTTCTGCCTCCCTTTGGCGTGCACCTTTTCTGAAGCTATAAACTGCACACCTAAAGGGAAACTCCTTCAGGAGCGCAGTAAGAAGCTGAAGAGAAGTGAAAGGAAGTAGAAAAGAAGTGAGACCCTTTGGAATTGAGATGTAAGAATAGGCACCAGTAGCAGCCAGCAGCCTTAACCCACAATCTCTGTAGGCCAGAAAGCAAATCAGGGCTATTTTCCCAGCAAAGCCATGGATGGATGCTGCACGCCGGGGTCCCTACAGCTGGGGTTCATCCTCAAAAGCCAGCAGAATGCATTCAAGTGCCAGCAGTCCCAGGGCTGGCTTAAGTATTCCAAGGAGGCTTGTGTAGGTTGGTATTTCATCTGAGGTAGTATTGCTGTGCTTAATTTCATTTTTCTAGCTGAAGCAATTTAGCTTTATTGTGTGGTGCATATGTGTTTTGATACGGAAAAGAAACTTTTGTGAAGTGATATTCAAAGGGGTCTGCATTTATGTGGGCAGTTACCTCTGGCAGACATCAGTTCTTTATGGAGAAGAGTAGCAGGATTTAGAGCTAATTAGGGAAATTATAAAACAAAAAGGCATTCTCTAATAATGAAAGATTCCCCAGTCAAGATCAGTCAGTCATCCTGACAAGGAAAATAATTTAAGATTGCTTGGTGAGAGAATAAAAATGTATTACATGGGGTTAAGTCCCAACAACATTCATGTTATCTTTTAACATAAGTGTCTGTATAGGCACTTAGCATTATACAATATACACAGAATATCATAACAGAAGATCTCAGTTTCATCTTTCAGTCTTTCAAAAAGTATCTAAGCCCCTGATCATTTAAATCTTTGCTGATTATTCATCACTACCACCTTTTCAGAGAGGAGATACTAAATTAGCTACTTACTATGGATGATATTCACAATGCTGCTGAGCAGTCACAGAGCAAGCCTCACAGAGGCAGGAGATGATAATGCTTTCTGTGCTCATCCTAGGTATGATGAGCTCCATTTCAGCACCAAACAGGCTGGCACAAAAAGTGGCTGTGGGGCTGGGCTGAGGAAGAATGAAAGTATCAGTCATTACCAACAGCTATCAGCCCTAATGTAGATGATACAGAGCAACGTTTCAAGGACTTCATCTTTAAAAAGCCCAATTATACTAAAAACAAACTCAGAAGGGAGAAATTTGCCCAAAATTAAATCAAGGCATTGATTAGATTTCACCAGAACCTATTTTTACACTAACAACAGTCCTGGTTTGGCTCTCCATCCCTAGGCCCAGCTAAGGCTCATTTCCACAAAGGTTTTAAGAGACGCAAAGTCAGCAGAGCTCTGCCCAGGACTGCCCCAGCTCCAGGAAGACCACACGCTCCCACTGACAGACCACGCCAGTGCCCTGCTGAGGTGTCCCAGGCAAAAGAGGACTTTGACGAGCTCAGAGCAGCCTGGACGAGGATGCTTAGGCACACAGAGAAAAGGAGATAAAAGTTTTCTCACTCCTCCCTTTCAGCAAAGACTATCCTTCGCTCTCATCCCGGGGGGGCTGACTTCATACGCAGGGAGGAGATGCCTTAATGGCTCAGGCAGAAGAGGAGTCCCTGGGAAGCCTCATGCAAGGTGGCTGGCAGGTGAGACACCAGCCCCTGGGTTCACAGCTCAGGAGAGTGGGCTGGCTGTCCGCTGCCACTGCGCTTCTGCTAAAAATCAAAGCTGAAGGCTCTGGATCATACAGTATCACTTTAACTCCATACAAGTCAAAAATTCCTCTTAGACTTCGCATTATCGCTGTTTATATTGCCATGGTCCTGGGAGGCATCAGCTGAAGTCAGGTCCCAACTGTGCCAGGCACTGCAAAAGCACATGGTTAGAAACAGCCCCTCTCCCCAAGGGCTTACAGCCTAACTGGACTAGACAGACCAAATTAACACCATTCCCGCTTTCCAAGTAGGAAGCTGTGACATAGAAGGATTTCAGTAGGAGTTGGGAACCTAAATGTTTCTAAAATATGGCTTTCAAGCTTTCTGGGTCTCAGAAGCAGAATAAAACTCTACCTTCTCCTACTATGAAAATACAACCTGACTTTGGAATGACCTTCAGAGCCTGGGATACAAAGGCAGCATTTGGGCTCATTCAGAGCATGAAACCTGGCCCCGGTCACACAGCCTGCCGTAACAACCTGACAGGCTTTTACATCTCTAAATGCCAAGGTGAGCATTTACTCTGAAAGGGAAAATGTTTTAAAAACCAAAACAGCTCTGAGAACTGTTAAGCAAAGCTGTCATCAGTAAATTATTCCTTTCTGCTGGTACATTTTTTTCCCCTCCTGTAGTATGATCTGAGAGCTAAGTACAGCAGTCAATATGTAGTAATCAGGCTAATGATTGTCTAATAGCTAAATTAGAAGGGTGACTCTTAATCATGCAATTGATGCCAATAGTCTAGCACTGAAATCCAGACATGAAGCAAAACTCTTTGATTACACTTCATGTTTTTAAAGACCTAATTAACTTTTATAAGACTTCTTGATTTTTAAAATATCTTAAGTGAACGAAGCGTAACATCAAAACTCTATAGAAAGCGGCAAATGTGTTTCTTTGACATATTGCTTGCTAGGTCTACAAAGATGGTAGACCTCCATACCTAACTGTTAAATTTTCATAAAATTCCATAAAATTATGGAACCCAGAAACATATATAATGTTACAAATCTTTTGAGATTTGTATTAATTTTCTATAAATCTAAACTCCCTAATAAATATAATTTAAATGGTCTTGCAGAAATACAATCCATTAAGCACTATGTAATCTACTCCAGTACCATCTTACAATGAACCCTAAGTGAATTTGTCCAGTTGAAGCTCAGAGAAAAGGTAAAGGGAAAATGGAAAAAAAAAAGTAAAATATAGACAATATAAAACATGGACAAAAAGACAAATGAGCCTATGCAATCTCCATTCTGTGCACTAATTTATTTGATTAGTCATGTACCAGTTCTATAATTCGTAGTAGGAAAGAGCTTCCATTAAATTAGAGTGATTTCAAATCCTTTATTACAAATCTGTTGAACTACTTCTAATGAAATAGGAATACAGAGATTCTAATTTTAAAACAACAAAATCTCAAAATCTACTTTGCTGAAATTACTGACGATGGAACAGGGGAACCGTCTGGCCTCAAATAAGATTATAGTTCCTGATGCCGCAAAAAAAAAAAAAAAAAAAGTCTAAATATCCTACCAGAGAGTTACTTGCAGTCTGGATGATCTTGCAGACTTCCTGCCAGAAAACCATCTTAGAAGCCAAGAGGAGTTTACCACGGTAAAAAAGAAATAAGCTATAAAACGTACATCTAACGCTCACTGAAATCAGTGAGCAGTCTTTTGGATTAATATAGAAAAAATCAGTGCAATTAATGCAGCTAAAGACCATTCTTAGAAAAATAATTCTGTTGGCTTCAAGCAAACTAACTGCATGGCTACAGGAAGCGGGATTTGGCCCGTCACTGCTGGAGGGAACACCATGGCAACTAAGAAAATTGCTTCGAGGGAATGGGCAGGGAAGAGATTTAACAGGCTTTTCCCCTGCCTACATATTGAACTTGCTGAAGTTTTGACACTCACTTCAATCATGTCCAGTATGCTTTCCATCGTGGGGAAGCTGCAATACACCCACCCTCTCATTTTAAAGGAACTTTGGGTTACTCTGCATCTGCCCAGATAAAGAAAACAAGATCCTCAGGTACTACAACATTTCAGAAATCAGATAATGAACTGAAATCATATGTTTCATGGATTAGGCTCTCTCTGAATCAATTTATATTGGGTATTTTGCTGGGAGACTGATCCAAATTCCATACATTTTTTTAATTACTGGAAAATCGCTTCAGCCAATTCTCCCATCATGGATGACATATTTCATCGTTGTTCAATATTAAATCATAAAGGGAAGAAAAAATTAATGGTGAGGAGTAGGAGTTAGCATTTCACTTCCCTGCACTGACTGCAGAATTTTACTGAATGCTTATGCCTAGTCTTTATATGTGATTACTCTGATGGGTCCCTGAATTGCCTTCAGATAACTAGGTCCCAAATTCAAAAGCATTTGTTCTATTATTATTACTTAAAAAATCAGTCTTCTATTTTTTTAACAAAGGCGCAAGTCAAAATAGAGTTTTATAATATGTTATAATATGTTTTCCCTGGCCCCCTGCCTGCAGTTGTTTGGATAGCTGGCAGAGCGTGGTATCTGACAGTACAGGAACAGTGCGGATAGTTTGCCATTCCTATGGGGATCTATCTTTGGCAATAAATTTGGACTGGATGTCTGTTAGTAGAGTGTGTCAAAACTGTGCCAAAAGCACTTTTGGACATATAATAATAATAAATGAGTGTTGCACAGCATTAGTAAAGGAATTCTAATACAAGTTTCCATCATATCACAGTAAGTTCTTTACCATGTTACTGAATTTATGTCTCATAATAAATTAACTGTATCAAGTACTTCATCCTGTAAGTTCAGTAAAATAAACACCCATAAGTCTAGGTAACTTCCATGCCAACAGAACAATGCCCATATGCCTGCTCATACCTTCAGCGTACAACTCAAACAAACACAAGTCTAAAAGCCAAATTCATGGCTGAAGCAGGAGGGCACATTAGAGCACAAGCCGCAGAGCCAGGCGTGCTCACACCAGCCATCAGCCGCCCACTAGCCTGAAGTTCTACAGAAATCCTCAATTAATGGCATACATAAAAGTTTGTTCCGCACTGCATTTTACTGAGTCTGGAACAGCCAATCTAAAAGGGCTTACCTTTATATAGTTTTCCAGTCTGATGCAGAAATGCAGACAATAAATCTCTGCAGGAGAAATATGGCTTAATCTCTATGAGAATCATGCCAATCCTTTAGGTACAGCAATCGGTGTTTATAAAACAATGGCTACTGTTCAAAACAAGCAAACACATAAGAAATGTTGTGTGTTTAGTGAAAAGCCTCATAAATATGAGAACAGGTAAATACCCAAAAGGATTTTGGCATTTCCCAATTCTGAGGGCATTTGTGAGAACAAATGTGTTGGTATGATAGGAATCTCTGAAGATGCTGGGGTTTGGTACACATGATGGTACCACCAAATGACCATTACACGCTAGGAGGCACACATGGTGGCCCAAACAATTATTATGCTCAAGGGAAATTTAAACCATAATTGTAAGTGGAAGAGTCGAAAAGGACTTAATTTGAAAAATGGAAAGTCACCACAATCCAAACTTTGCAAAGGAAAATACACATTACTTCTACCTGCTTTTTTAAGAATACTTAAATAATTTGCTCTTTTAGAAGAGAAGACAGTTCCAAACAGGCTCAGTTATATCCATGATTAAAGCAAGACATGGTTAGGGATCTATGATTCAGCTTTCACCCAATAGCTTTCCTATTATATGGTCTACAGACATGAGAAACATTTCACAACATTAGGTTTGAAAATGCTGGGCAAAGCTCAGGAATGAAAAACTATTCCAACTTTAAGGAACATCAAGAACTCACCCTTTCAAAGTCAAGAGAAGCTACAGGTGAGCCTACTTACAAAAAAAACCCCTATTTTTTAAAGCTGCTTAAATACAGACTGGAAAATGCTCACGTTTTGGCAGTGACTTGCAGGCACTGACTCCCCAGGGATGGTCTGAGGGGTGCATGCAGGAATGCAAATTGGCTGAATCAGACATGCAGCACATGCTGCCTTCTGCCAAGACGTGTGTCTTCTGGAGGTGCAATACAGCAAAGAACAGCACAGGATGATGCTATAATTAGCAATGCATGCTTCGCAGCAACATGGCCTATGGACAGCAAAATTATCTGGAATTTCTGTTGTGCTGTGTACAGCGACATGTTCTCCCCAACCAAAGCACCCAAGAAGGGAATTCCTTTCCAGTTCATTACAAGCATTTCAAAAACACTCTACATGGCCTTTCAGGAAGACTCATGGCCAGCAGCTCCACATGGTGTATAAGACAAGCTGCCTTTCCTCCACCCAGATAAGAGCAGATACCTTCTGAGAGAGACTGCACACTGCAGCTCTCTGAATGAAGCAGCAGGCAGGCGTCGAGCCAGGGCGCAGCTGTGATTGATGTGCACTTTGTGTGCTTTGTGGCTCACTCTATGATATTTCTAAAGGAAAAACTTCGGTGGAGTGACTGGCACGTCAGTTGTGCAGTTTCCATCACCAGCAAAGGGAGCTGCACAGCTCTACTCTTTCAGACCCACTGAAAAGACACACCATGGAGCACAGTGACCCTCAGCCACACGTCTCCGTCTAGATTGTGCCAGCACATGGGCTTGGATTAGCCAACAATATATTTTGGAATAACAGCTCAGCATCACATAATTTTTATTTGTATGTGTGTTTATTAATTTATTGTACCAAGGAAGTGATGGTGAGGGTTGCATCATGGCAAATGGCATCAACCTCAGTGAGAAAGGCAGAGTTGGAACCTCCCTCTACAGCTTACACAGCAAAGGATATGAACGGTGAGTCCAAAGGGGCTAACACAGAGCAGAGGGAAACTATACCTGCCATTAACAGCCATCCAGTAGCAACCAGCAGCAGGAACCCACCTGTTAAAACACCACCACCACTCAGTGATGAAAATAGTCACAACTTTCACATAATCCTGATTTTACTCTAGGAGTATGCATCTCTCAGGTCTGCTTTTGGGGCAGCGTAGCTGTGTACTGCCACCTACTACAGGGAAATGGAAAAAACATAGTTTATGTTGGCAATTTCTGTTGTTGTTAAGGCTAGAGAATGCCCTTCCTCTTCTAGTAGGCGTAAAGGTATTTCAGCAGTTAAGATGTTGGTTCAGTCAACTGAGATGGAATAATTTTATTTCAATAAATGGTATTTTTCAACAGTCCCAGATGAATATTTGTATTTCTTATAATTGCTTAGGAAAGAAAAGTCAAAATGTTGTACTGCAAAAGTGCTCTTATTGCCTTTTCTTTATAAATACTGTCATTTTAATTAAGATACAACTTCCACACTTTCCTGCAGAAAAAGCTACACATTTCTGAAATACATTTTTTTTAGTGCTAAAGAACAAACAGCAGACACTTGAGCAAAAGTCATATTATTTCACTTTTTCATCTGAACAAATATACTGGTTTGTTGTGCCTCTAGGAGAGGTATGAAGAATAGAGTGCTGTGGCTCAGCTGTTCCTGTGGTCTCTTCCGGACATCTATTATAAAGCTATTGGTGACAGTGGAGGATTGGTCTCAGAGTAGCCCACCTCAGTTTAAATGTTAATAACTATTTTTCCATGGTCACTATGTGACCAGTTCCTTTCTGTAACGTTTGTATTCTGACACCGATTTAAAGCGCCTCTGGTCATATCAACATCCACAGCAAGAACAGATTCTGGGGAAACCTGTCACCCTGCAATAGGAATACAGGTATCAGCCAAGCAAGATTCTCCCAGCAAAAACTGTACAAGCTGCTTCAGGAAAGCACAGTTTGGACGAAACACCCACCTCCACACTAGAGCTTTTAATAGTGAGGGTCTGAGCTCTTCACACTCCTGACCCCTCCAGCTATATTGACAGAGGGTAACAGCAGAGACCCAGCCTACCTTTTCTCCCTCTAAAACATCCAGGGGAAAATAAGTCTCCAGAAACACAAATACATCATATTGGCCAAGAATTTTATGGAGGAAGAGGAGGTCCGAGGGTTCTCTGCAGCCCCTGCAGGGCTGAAGCAGCACAAGCCCTCCTGTTGCCAGTGCGCCATCTCCCACTTAGCTCCGCTGAGATCAATGCTGAGTGTGTCCTTGCATCCATCTGCTTGTTTTGGGTGCAGAACCACCCCTGAACAGGATGGTTGGAGATCTATACACCTATAAGCTAGGTCCCTGTAATTAATTCTGGATACACAAGCACTTTTTCATCCAAACCTCCGGTAGTTCATTTTTCTTGTCGTGTGCCAAATTATGTTCTTGGGTTCATGCACATTTTGGTCCCGAGCTCTCTCCAGCTCCAGCTCTCAGAGTGCACTCATGCCCACCGACAATGGGAAATGGGAAAACCTAAGCCCTGCTTCATAAATCTAAAGCCCGTAAAGGCCACATAATAGCATTACAAATTTCTTAACACAATTTAATTTGCATACGTGCAACTCTTAAAAACTCTGATTTTCCTGACAACCAGAGCTGATGTGTTTTGATTCTGCTTTTATTGTGTATACTAGCATCTATTAGTACCATCATCATAATATATGCAGAGCAATTAATTCACAAAGTAAAAGCTTTTCTTCTCTTCTAAAAGCCACTTAATGTAAACTGTAAACATCACAAACACTCTCATTCAGACTGATTCAAAGTTCTTAACTGGGGCCGAGAGGCACAAGATGAAACGTCTGCAAATGATGATGGATGGCTTTAGGCAGGGGTTGCTCAAATTTGCACTGGAACCACTTCTAGCACCTTACTAGAGTACAGGAAGCTGAAAACCATCAGCAATCATTCCAAACAGGTTATAATGCCTTGAAAGTTCACAGAGTCTTTCCTATATGCAGCATCTAGTGTCATCAAGAACATCAAAGATCACCTCTTCCCAAATTCATTTGTCCTTTGCATCATTTATGCATTCAGAATAACCCTTAAGCAAATTTTGGTATTGTTCATTAAGTGTCACAGCATCTAGTATCACAATGCCTCTAATCGTGATCAAACTTGCTGTATTTTACGGAATATTCAATCTAACAAATATTGTGAACATAACAGTGGGGTTTTTGCTACACGTGATAAGAAATATGTTTTCCAGAGGTACTTAATAAGCTTGACCACTTTAGCCAGAGATTAGCAAGGTACATAAGAACATGTATAACTTCAAGCATATGTGCTTTACCCCTGATTACAGCTGGGCAAGTCATATATTTAAGTTAAGTACATACTTAAAGGCTTTATGGAAACATGAATTTAATGCATGAGAGTTTGAAGTTGGGGTTGGTTTGGGTTTTTTTACTCCTCCTGTTTGGACTGATTTCTTCAGCACTTCTATAATTTTTGACTGATTATTACCCGATTTATTTTTAATTTAACTTCATACATGCCACATTTCCTTTCAGACAGAACATTTAATTTCTCTTTAATAGATTTCTGTCTTGAAATACTGACCTATTTACCCCTGGAAAGAAGTAAAATATAGGCTCTGGTATAATGCCTACTGAAATCGGTCTTGAACAGGTGCAGGATCTGACACACATAGAAGCCAGTAAAATGCAAATGGTATTTAGTTATTGAGGCAAATGGCAAGCTTTAAAGCACCACCTGTGTATATTTTGCAAAATATCATGAAAGTGGTGAGAACCGTCCTCATTTATTCATGCATTAACTTGTGACATTTGGCTCAGAACAAAAAGCTGTAGAAAAGGCTAAGTTATGAGATGTTAAGGAAAAATGATATGTCACGCTGTAAGATGGTGCACTTTATATTTTACTGTTCATTTCAGTGTTATTCTCAGCTCTGTAGCAAGGAAAGAGTCTGCTTGAGGTGGGGGCAGGGGGCGGGGGGGCAGGCTGAAAGAGAGACCACAGAGTTATGTTCATCCAAGTACCTTTCTAGCCTGACTTTCCCCTCCTCTTTGTTAGAAAAACACAAAACTAACGGCCTTTTCGTTCCCTTGTTTCTGCAATGCACGCTTTCCCATCTCCATCTCCCCCAAGAAACTTGGCAAGAGAGAAATCCACCCCCTCCGAGAGGCCAGAGTAAGGCAAATCGCGCCCAAAATATTAAGCCAGGTCTGTGAGCCAGCGAGGTGGATCCCCAACGTGCCAGAGGACAACTGATCCCCTAACCGCCGGTGGAGCGTCCTGACCTCACGCTTCCGTTAATGCCATAAACTGCCTGAGAGGCAAACAAATCATCTCCGATGCCAACATTTTATATGAAGTTGAGTTTTATTTACTTGTTATGTATTTAGACTGTTTTAATAACTACAGAACCATATTAACATAAGAAATTGCAATGCTGTTTCACTATTTACTTCAATATATTTACCAGTAAAATCTGACAGCTGACAGCTTGTGAATGTGATGGTAATGTAATCATTACATTCACACTGGATAGAACGCAACTTTCTGAAAACGTGTGATAATATTTTCAGACTTAAATGATGGTTTAGGAATAAAGACATAAGTATTTGTTTATGAGTAATCTATCCATGTTCATTAGTAATATTCCTGAAGGCTTCCAATAAAAGTTATTTGAGATTAATTAGAACAGAAGCAGCTAATTTGTCTGCCCGATTGGTTATCACATAAACCCTGACTTGAAATAGCACCTAAATAAAACAAATATAAACCTGCCACAAAGATGTGAACATGCCGTCCCAAAAGGCACAACCACTTAACTTGTGTAATTGTCAGTACAGTCAAGAAAAGCTGTTCTAAGATTTGGTTTTCAACACCAGGTTATACAGCATGTCCAAACAGAGCAAATTAAATTAGTCTGCGTCTAAATTAGACTTCTTCCAATGGCAAGATTACTTTACATCAACAGAAACATTGATCTGCATTAGCAGCATCTACTGAAGATGACAGCGGAGCCAAGAGGAGAATTTAGAAAGCCACTTGTAGATCTGATCCAATTTCCCCCTTCCTTAAAATAAGGCCACACGTAACTCACTCTCATTGAGTCCAATGAACACAAACTCCATCATTCTTGTAATACTCCAATGTTTTAATGAAAAAGTTGCCTATTACAGTCTATTCTGTTCACCTCATCTCTTCTTGACATAAGCCAAATCTATTACTGCATTTATTTACAGAGCACTTGAGCAGAACTCGATCACCTAAAAACATCTCTAGTGTCTCAGTGTAATAAACCCTAACATGAAGAGATCAATGTCAGTTTATACACTTCTCATTAGAGCATTCTAACAAAAAGAAAAGCCTTTAAAAGTCTCTGCTGTTGAGCTTATTTTAGGATATAAAAAGATGACCCAGAAGGCTTAAGTTTCAAGATTTCCCTGCTCCATCTTTTCAAGACTTCTTTGTACATCACGTAGAAGCGGTAGGGGGCCAGGGAGGGAGCGGGGAAAGCACTTTTCCCTGAGGGACCCGCCAAGTCTCTTTTAAGGATGTGCTTCTGAAAGCTGCATCTGCAGCCACGATTGAATTCCGCAGGAGTCTGAGGCTGACAGCCAAGAAGAGGGCCTGGATCTTGTATGGAAACCAAGGTCTGACTGGGGGAAGGAGAGGCTTTTCTGAAACTAAATGTTTTCACTTTATGAATGTCTCTAAAATGTGCTGTATATGCTAAAATCCAGGCTGCCAATTATTGATCAGTTCTGATCGGTGACTCTGCAACCAACAGCATTACAGAGTATTGCAGAAAAACCAGACTGTTAAAATGAGGGTTGAGTACGTGCCTGGGGAGGCTTGGAGGGGCAAATAATCCCGAGTGGGTGCTTCCCTCCTTGTAGTTGTTGCCAACGGTGTTACATGCACTTAGCAAGCAGATGGCTGTGACCTGCCCTGCTCTATCTAGTTAACAGATCCATGGCAAATATCCATAAGCTCCTGAGTGATATACTTTTTATTTATTTTCAGTTTTAAAGACAATAATTAAGGAGAGGGGAGGCTGCATGTTTTTATTAAAGTATGGAGTCTATATGCTCTATTTTGGGGGGAAAAATCATTATTGCTGCCTATTCAGAAAGAATGTAATGGAGCAGAATCACAATAACCATTTCTTTTATCTCCACATTATCAAAATAGATTCAACCTTTTGTCACAAATCTATGTTTTACAGTTGCAGAAAAAGCTGACAGAAATGGTAACAGGCACAGCAACAGACTTGGACTGAAACATATTTCTGAAATTTGCTGTATTCTGGAGAAAATCACAGTATACTAAGTAGTAGTCTGTGAATGTCATGGAACTATTTCTGCTTTATTCTTAATTTTATTTTGAAAAAAGGAAGAGATTGAGGTAAGAATAAGATCCAAGACAGTCAACCACAGCTTTTAATGAAACAGGTAGCGATGTCCAGACAGGATGACTGATGCAAGACTACCAACTCTCTATATTAATTTTAACTGAGGACCGTTACCTTGTTGTGGGGGAAGGCTTCTGAACCTGTTGCATTTTAAGTAACTAACCACCTCACCGTCATTCCAGTAAGTCACTGAGACATTAAGTCTCTGGGACACTAGCTGCTGCACTTGGACAGATTTAATCTTGATCTGTCTTTTTCCTCTGTCTGCACTGTCCCTCCTGACAGCACAAACCTCCACGCAGGGTATTTATAGGTGCTTTCTTGAGGATGGCTATACTATACCTTAACTCAGTAAGCAAACCACAATCAATGAAAGTACACTTTTCCCTGGGTTAATGGATGTTGTACACATGACAAGTTTTGTTCTGATTTTCTTGTAAGGTGCTGGAGGGGAACTGCATTCCATGGACTCATGTCTCATCAGGTGTGATGCAAAAGCAAGACATAATGGGTAAATGCATCACAGGAATCATGCCCTGTTTTCTTTAAAATTAACGGGGGTTTGTTGATTAAAGCTTCGTCTGACTAACATCCTCTTTCTGGTGTCCATCTTCTATAAAGATTACAGGTAAGACAAGGTCAGCTGCTCACAGCTAATTAAACAGCTAGCTGACTGCTAAGTATTACTTAAACTGTGCTAATCACTAAATGACCTTGCAATGTTGCTCTTGGCACCATCAAGCCCCTAGAAAAGGTAGATCCCTCCCCTACCGATGTACCACAGGTGAATGTAACAGTCTGGGAGCTAGATGGCAAAGCGTTCAAGAGACCATGTTTTGCACAAATGAGAAAGGCACAAATGTATTGTGTACTGAATATTACAGAAAATCCAGCAGGGATCAGCAGATTGGTGTAAGATGGAAAAATAATGAAAAATTAGTTTGCAATAAATGGTTTGCATCTCTCCCACTAGCAAAAAGTCCACTTTTTATTAAATGCAGAACCTCATTATGCATCTAGGTAATTGCCTGGATGAATCTGGGACAGACAGAAAAGTTAAGAACCATTGGAAAGTTAATTTGAACATTCAGCAATGGCTCAGAAATATTTTCTCCAGTTTTGAAACAGAGGTCTTTCCTAGTAGACGAAAATCCTCTTCATCCAAAAATAGGTTAAATATCATCCAGGAGAAGCACAGCTGAACAAAAGGTCAACCTTTCCTCAGTTCTGTCACTCCTGTTATGTACCATAAAGAAAGAGGTGGCACAACATGTGGGAAAAGAAAAGGCATCAGAAATCCTGAAGGAAACTGCAGACAGGGAAGGGAAGAGGGAGAGTACGGATGGGGTTTTTATCAGAAGAGCAGCCCAGCAATGCACAGTCCCTGCTCAGCAGGAGTCAGGCATTGCTGCACCAGACTGCAAATATAATCACTAAATACACATCAGTGTTTTCTCCCCAACTTTGCATATTGCTGGTGAGAAATAACAATCATTTGCCAGTGCCTAAATCAACCATTAGGGGAAAATAATGCTGTGTAACTCTGAGACATATGTACAGGAAAATTTAAACTATTTACTATTATATTCTGTAATAAAGGTGCTCATTACTTTATTAAAGAGACAATAGCTGAACCGCTTAACATAGAAAGGTGACAATCAGGTGAAAAGGGGGGGTTTAATCAATAATTAATTATGCATATTTGGGGAGTTGACTATGAAAAATTCAGGGAGAGAGGGAAAAGATAAAAATCAAATTACAAAACCATGATCAGAAACTGAAAACAGTGCTGACTTGTAAATAAACCACAAAAAACAAATCGAACGGTCTTCTGTGCTATGGAAGGGATATTTAAAATGAACAAAAATATATATGGTCTCAAGAACTAACTGAAACCAAATGAGTTCTCAGCAGATTTCTTCTAAGAGAAAATACGGTACTTTCTGACTTAGTGGACAGTTTTTGAAAGGATAATTAAAGCAGCTTATGATGAGAAGTACTGTATAAATACAAAGACATGGGACTGATAAATAATGTGCTCATGGAAATGTTGTTTTTTATTTTCTGTGGAACCTATAAAATTTCCACTAATTTGTCATCTCATTTTGTTTCAAGGAGTTACATTTGTAATAATAATTTTATTAAGCACATTTGAAAAAAACCCTCTCTGCAACAGGAACAATACATCATACTGCGTCTCACAGGCTACAGGAAAATTATTTTCAGGTACAAAAATATATCTCATGAAACATTTTCCCATCAGGTTATTAGCATAAGTATATTGGAAAGGGGAAGAAAATGCTGAGTTGGGACATGGATCAGAAAAGAATGGAAGCACTGCCTTAACTGTGTTTCTGAATAGAGACCTTATGTTTAAGGGTTTTTGTTGAAGGAATTGCATATTGTTGTGGGACCTACATAAAGCATGCCAAGATTCATTCTGGATTTAAGATAACTTTTGTTTCTGCAGACCTAAACACAAGGTCTTGCTGGCGATAAATGTCTCGATGATTTAAGTTAGCTCTTCTGTAACAGTGCAATGTCTCTTACTCCAAAGAGATAGAGGAGATCCTTGGGCCAGGGTTACCACCGGTCAGAGCAGATTGTTGCAGAGCAGTGCTAGGTCCCAGCTCAGATATTCTGTGCAAATGATGCTAAAGCAAGTCAGGCATTAAGAGAGAGAGAGAGAGAGAGAACTGCTCGTCCTCCATTCTAACAGTTGTGGAAACCAGCACAGGAGTCAGAGTACCCGACTGCTTCTTTCTGCAAAGGCAGGATTAGCAAAAGCCCATCAAGGAAGGCAGCGGGTGAAACTGCAGAGGAAGAAAGGGAGTACATAAAAGATTAAGAAATTGGCCCAGAGCTATTTGACAGAAAAGACACCATTTTCTCCAGCCCTGCTGGAAGGAATATTTTCCCTTTGGTTTAAAATTAGGCTTCAAAGCCTTGATATTTGTAATGCATACCTCCATTAAGATTGCTTAACTGTCACTCACCTAGATCCACCCTCCTGTAATCCCTGCATGTTCACATGGGCTTTTTGACATCTTTCCCAAAAGGGCTGAGTACCAGATGCACAGGCTGGCAGGTAGAAGCCAGCTCCAACAGGGATTACCCCCTGGATTACAGCTGTGCTCCTTGAAAGCAGTTTTAGCTGCTAACCTGCACCGTGGAGCTGGGTGCTGCCCTGCCAGCAGCACATGCTGAATAATTTCCCAGAGGAACTTTCTTAAGCACCCTGTCATTAGCATGGGTGTCCATTTCAGCAGCGACTATTCATCTGGCCACCCAAGTATCTAATGGCGCTTCATCAAACTGTAACTGAAATCTGAAAATACACATATGTTTTTTAAACACCACTATGTTTTAATTCCTTTTAACGCTACAGACAGTACACAGCTGTTTTGAGCTAATGGATGTTATTTTTATTGTAAGATTGCTTGAAAATATATCATATAATGGCAAACGAACAAATACATTTTTATCAACTTCTGAAAAGAGCCATTTATCTTCTGGGCCATGTACTGATTCATGACACCAAATGATAAGTTTTATCTCTTTTACTGTCAAACACAATCTCAGTCAAGCCCCAAATTGCTAAGAATACAAGTGAAGAGTGAGCTTTACTCCCAAATGAAAATATAAGAGAGGCTAGCTAGCTGGCCTTTCCCTAAGTGGCTTTAATCTTTGTGAGGTTTGGCTTAAATGAAAACGTATGGCAGTGTCATCCTCCAACAGTCAAACAAGAGACCCTGGCACAATTCTGCTGGTTGTGAAGGTTATCAGCGAGCAGAGTGTCTGTCTCCCTTCTCTGCCTTCACCTCCTTACTTTTCCTCGAAAAAACATCAAGCGTTCCCCAGTCACCCAATCCCACTCTGCTATTCAGTTAAACGCATAAATTTCCTTTTATTACGTCTTTTAAACAAATCCAACTTTCCATCATACTGTACAATTAAAACTTAATTTTGTGCTAATCCTTGATAAATGATACCTAATATAGAGGCTGACCACTTGGAATAGGCTAACATTTAAGGCTTTGATGAAAACCAAGTACTTATGACCTATAAAGCAACAGCTGTATTATCTTCACTTAACTCAGGGATAGCTGGCTCATTTAAAAGACATCATATCACAAAACTCAATCATCTCCTTCTGAATTACTTCAGAAAGACCAATAAAATTTAATAGTGACAAAGGTACCCCATATGGATGTCCTAAAAATGACTGTTCACACCAAAATAGAAGCAAAACAGCAAACACACATTTTAGCTGCAGGGTGCAACCCCTGGCGCTAGCTATCCCAGGAAAGATTCTTCAGTAGTGGAAAGCTGAATTTACACTCTTGCGGTAGTCAGCCAAAAATCGACAAAAATTCCTCTAAGCCTACCTTAAAATAAATATATTTTTAAAAAATCAAAGACTGCTGACACGAAAGCAAGAGCTTGTGGCAGAAACAGAAGTGAAAGAAGATTTATGGTACGCTAATTTCATTTGAAATAACCTGTTTTCAGCCAGCTGAAGAAAACAGAACCCAAAGGAAATTTAGAGGAAATAACCTTTAGGTCAGTTTGATATCTGTTTCGCTATGTGTGAAGAAACATCCTTCACAAAACCTGGACCCTCTAGTCCTAGGAGAACTGATAATCGAGAGTAATGTGGAGCAGAAATTGTTGATTGTCATCCTCAACAATGGACAGTTGCTGTTATCATATAAAACATGTAGGCATAGCACTCCCCGACCAGCCACTACACACAGCCTTCAGGGGAAGCATGAGGGTGAGAAGGTGGGAAGAGCTCTGGGGCCATGGAGCTCGGGGAGATTTCTGTGCAGATACTGCTCCTCCCAGTAGCATCACTCTCCCCTGCCACCTCTGTACCCCAACTCACCTCCTCGCCTGGGGCTTGCTTTCCCTTTCCTCACTCTCTCTTTTGCCAGTCAAGAAAAGCAAGTACCAACCCCTTGCCTCAGTGAAAATGATGCTGTAACACCAGTCTGGCAGGTAGCTGATGCTAAGCATGGACAGAGCCCATCTGCCTGGTTGTAAGAGTCCACAGGTTTGTTACTGCATGAGGCTGACTGACAGGTGGGGTGGGGGGATTAACTTTTAAGGGACAGAATCCCTGACTTTTCCATCCTTGATTAACACTATACTTCACATATAGACTTGGTTTTGGAGGGATGAAGGCTCCTCAAAGATTCTGCTCAGTGCAAGAAGCACAGAAGAATCCAGGTGTGTATGTTTTATTTTAGTAAGTCACAATTTTAAATTGAGAATATTGCTGCTTGCTTTCCTCCTAAGGATTATAGAAGTGCTTGGAGTTGATCTAGAGTCCAAAATATTTTCTGAACACATTTTCTCTGTGTGTACCTTCTATTTGTAAAATAACAAGTAAATAACTTACCTGATACTTCTGCCAACAACATCAGAAGAGAAACATTCTCCTGTTAATTTATTTGTTTTTATCTGCCTGTAGTTTCTACAGAAACCAATGTCACCTGCGATCTATCTCTGTTATGACCTCCCATGGCAGTCAGTTTTGCACTTTTTGCTGTAACCTTCCATACAAAATTTATCTGTCATGAATAATAGAAGTGCCACCACATTATGTATCTCCATTTCATAACATGTGATTCAATACCAAGAATGTTGGCTTTCGGAAAAAAAGTACCATTTTAGAATGGCAAACCCTTGTAAATACTTCTAACCTGGATTTTGAGTGCTGCATAAGTCACTGCAAAACTTCTGCTTAACTAAACGAACAAGCAGTGTGGAGGTACATCAATGGGGAAAAGGCAAAACACACAAAAAATTATTTCAACAAGTCTCTGCAGGAAGCACTAAGAAACAGGTAACATAAAGCAAAAGAAAGAAGAACATCCCACAAACTTCTAATAAGAAAAACCCAACAGTCGTGCACTTAGTCTGAGATTATGTAAAGTAGCTCTAATTATTGATCTCAGTTACGCACCATGTAATTTTCAATTTTACCTACTTTGTTGCTTCATAAAGAGGAAGTAGAGTGTAAGCTATTTTAAGTCTAGCTATTTTTGAGAAGGAAAGAGGGAGAGAATGAACATCTGAAGTAAGGTGCCAGGTTCTGTATGCTTAGAAATAACTGTGGGCCAAATTCTCGACTCAGCACATGCAGCAGAACTTCATTCTTTCTAAAGATCTGATTTCAGCTGCAAAACACATTAACTCTGCACTGATCACAAGCCATCTACTGAATAAAGGACTTTGGGCTCTAGTACCGAAATGCCATTTTGGGTGATGCCAAAATTTCTATCCTGAAAACCTTTGTTTAAATATAATTTAGTCTTGATGGTAGTTACTTTGAGGACAGATGTGTTTAGGAAGTGCCTCTTCCAAAGCTTTGCCTCAACTGCATATCTTCTTTTGCATGAGGGGATTCCAAGCCATAGCTGCCTTCTGCTGGGAAATCCCTAACCCTGTGTAAATGTCTTTCTCCCAAGGCCAGGGTTATACTTCTGGAAGTATCCCAAATGCATGCTATTGGGATGGGACAAGAGAAAGGGAACTGCTCACCCTTTCCTGCAAAAATAAATTCAAGAGCAAAAAACTGGTGGGGTTCACTAAATCAGAGTCATTGGGAAAATCCAGAAAGCAGGGATCCCACTCTGCGTAATCCACACCAGATCACAGCTGCAGTCCCTTGTCTAGCCTGTCTGCCTGACCCCAGCGACCTCAATTTATTTTCTTCATGATATCATACCTTCCTCCACAACTGTCTACAGAGCATCCTTCCAGAAGATGTGCAGCTGAATTTATTCTGGCAGAAGAAGGAATTGATCATGGTTAGTCTGTTAAACTACTAAAGAGTGAGCAGTATCACTCTTCCTTTTCCTCTTTGGATTGCTTTTTTAGCAGATGACAAATAAAGAGAGCGAGCGCCCTGCTTGGTTATCTGAGAAGAGGACCCTACCTTCAGGAAAAGTTTTCAAGCTCTGGATAATACATTGCACAGAGTCTTTCTACACCTGAAGAAAATGACTGAAGACTCAGCTCTCTCCCATTTTCCTGCTGGCTGGTTTAAACAACTGTGCTCAACATACTGCATGGTTTAGAGCCCATTCTGAAGCAGCACAGTACTTTCCCCATGAACTGTCAGGGAGCCTGAGGCTTTGTAGCCACTCTGACTCATTTTCCTAGATCTATCCCCAAGCTGAGCAAAGCTATGCCTTTGTTTGTGAGAATCAAATTTATCACTGCAAACACATATTATAAACAATTCATTCTGCAGGTCCTAGTTAGCACAGACATGGCAGGAACAGTTCTAAGCAGCATGGTGGGAGATGAATGTTCAGCTTAAAATTAAAAGATTTCTTTTACTCTTTCTTTGTAATTTTCTTTCATAGCATGAACAATCCTACTCCAAATCAAGCACATTTTACTTCTCCTGTCTGACACAGAAGCAGCTGCACCGTGTTTGTCTGATGAGCTCTCACCACCCCTAGACCTCTAACCCTTTCTGCCTATTTCATTTCTCCTGCAAAAAGCAGAGGAAGATGGATTTTAGCATCCTTCTTACTCAGCCCCAGAGGTAGCCTCCTGACTTCTTTCATTGCATGGGCAATATCTACCATTTGAATATTTCCACACGCAGTTGCAAACCTGATTTCACCACATACTTACCACATCTGTTCTTTCAGGTCAGGCACAGAAAACCTACCAACCTCCCCCTCCACGGCAGACTTTCCAGTCAGTACTGTGTTCAGTCCTAGGAACAGCACGTGTGAATTATCCATACCGATGGGCATATATTTTGGCACAGCAGTTTAAAAAGTCAAGGAAAGCATGTAGAGCCTAAGGTCATTGCTATTGTAAAGCAAGCTTCAAAGATACTCATCACAAGTCACAGAATAAACAGCAGTGGAACTTGTCCTGCCTAAAGAAAAATGAAAGAACAATGATTAATATGTTGTAATGGACCTTTTCATCCTTATCACTTCCAGACTGTGGAATGTTATTTCTGGCACAGAAATTCTTGGTCAAGTATGAAGAGTCATCGATTGGATAAAGTGCTTGATTTAGCCCATTTTTATTCTATTACAGAATGACAGAAAGAGGTTTTAGGCAGGAATAAAATCAATAGGGGGAAAAAGCAGAACTTGGCAAAATAGCTATAGCTTGAAATGAGAATGATATATTTGTAATGCTGATTTTTAGGGTAAGGATTAATTAAAAAAAAAGGACCAGAAATCTACTGTCAGACATCAAATATGATCAATAACATATTACTTTTATAAAACATCCTTTATCTTTATCCTCTCCCCCAAAAATAAAGCTTTGCAAACTGGTGCAAGCAGATTCTTTGCCTTGAGTTGTCGTACAAGGGTTCCTCCACAGAAGTGCCGGAGCAGCAGGCAGCATCTCCGCTGGTCACCCCATTCCCCTTCTCATTGTGAGACTTGGGTCGCATGAGAGCCAGGAGCCTTGCAGGTCTGCACTGCACTCCTCCCTTCCCAAACAACAGGACATGGTACATGACCCTCCACAGATGATCCATGGGGAGGAGATTATCTTGACCACAGAACTCGTACAGAAGAGGGGCAGGATAGGTGGGGGGAATAGTTTTGCTTTATGTGTGCAAAATCACAGTAACACCTGACAGGCTGAGGCCAGATTTCTGGTCATATATCTGAGGTTGAGAAAGTTCTCTTCCTCTCCAAAGCTTATTAATTGTTATTTATATGAAATAATATTACAAGGTCCAGGTCAAAATTAGGGTCTGTACACTCCATATACCTGCAGTCAGGCACTTTCAGTGCCTTGAAATGTTCAAAATGTATCTTTTAAGGAAATTAAATTAGGACAGTGGTAGAGGGAGTGCAACCTTAACAGTTGGAATATTTCAGGACACTTCTCACTATCAATTATTAAAAAAAACTCTCTGTGAAACATATTCTATCCCAAGTGCCACTAATCCACGCAGACTTAACTAGTTGACCTCTTGTGTATAGCACATTACAGAGGTTTCTTGAGGCAGGATTTAAAGACGGAGACAATTCTGAGTTTTCAGATCACCCAAGGAAGAGCACTCCTTTTGGTATGGACAGACTGGCCATAACCAAGCTAACTGGATGTTCCTCACAATGAAATACATGGTGGGAGAACATGACCTCATCTGCAGCACCAGAAAGTAAGGTGTCTTTAAAGAAAAACAAGAGCAGTAAAAGTAACATATTTCTATTAACAAAAAAATCACAGCCTCATTATGGTGGCAGAGTTGGCATGGTCCCTGTGGCAGGCAGGGTTCACTGCCTTAGGAATAAGCCTACTTTGCCCATGCAACTTCTCCTTACTAAATGTGGGTAGCAAAACTGCACTATGCCCTCTGCAGGTTTTTCTCCCGGCACTCCCTAATGGGGGCTTTGTCCCGCTTGTCTTCCCCCTCCCTTGCACAGCCAGCCGGGGCTGTAATGCTTTGGCACAGGACCAGCAAGGTAAACACTCTGCCAAACGTCAAGATCCTCAGGAAGAGTCAACACAGGCTTATTCTTCCTTCAGTTCTGTGATCAAAACTTCCACAGGGAGACTGATAAGGCAAGCGGACTGTTATTGTTAAATACAGCAAGTACACATGGGGTAGATTAATCTCCACTTTACTCCAGGGTAACTGATAGCCTGAGTCAAGTTAAAGAGATAGGAAAATGAGTTTCTTTCTTTGCTTAATATTATATTAAGTTTCTTGTTCATCAGAACAGGAATGCGGCTCATAGGGGAAAAACCTACTTATTCATAACTTAAGGAAGGGGATATATGACAAGTGGTAAAGTCACAGGAAAAGGTGGAGAACACAAATATCCCATCAACTGAAGAGAGGAAGGTTTCTAGTGAATGCACAGAAAATTGCTCGAAACTGGAACCACTCTGAAGCAGGGAGACATCTGAAGGTCAGAAAGGACTGCTTTTGCCCTTTCTTCTAGACTGCACCTCGAAGCACTGAGAATATTTCATTTTCCTCCATCTAGTTGTCTTCATTAGCTGAATTTCCCCATACACACAGTCCGCTGTCCTGGCAGCTCACTGGACAATTTTGTGGCCTTTAACCACAGGCTCTTTCCTGGCTGAAAGAGGATGGCTCAGAGGAGCCCTGCAGTTCCTCCTACATGCAGGTGAGCGGAGTCCAGTCCCAGCTCACTAAGTGGCAAAGCCCTCGCCCTGGGATGCCATGGCTTGGTCTCTTTCTAATGCATTTTCCAGCAAGTTTCTGCCATCCTCCTCCTCCCTACACTTCTTCCACTCTTTTCAAGCCCCTGTCCTCCAGCTCTCCTTTACTGAAGGCCAGGGAGACTTACAGGGGTGACACTTTGCCCTACCCCAGAAACTGCATAGGTAAATATCACCAGTGTTTCCTCTGAGCACGTAAAAGTCTGTATCACAGGCTCTTTTCATTGTGCACCAAGGCCAGGGCCAAGGACAAACTGCTTTGTAAAATGGAGGTCTAGGGGAGAGGGGAGAGGGTAAGTCAAGCTCTTATTGAAGTCAATGAGCAGGATCAAACCACTAATCTGGGTAAACAAAATACAGAAAATGACATTGATTGCAGATTGGCTTTAACAATGAATAATTGTGCTTTAATGTGCACATAAATGTGATAAAAATCAAGGCAATATATTCAAAACAAAATAAAAGAAAAAATACAAAGGGATATTTTACAACTCAGCTCCATTACCATCTATCCTAACGAGATTAAGTAGTAATTGCTGTGTCAAGAAAAAATATAGTGGGCTCGGTGAATGAAAGATCATGATAGGAACCCATTGTATTATAGGCTCAGGTCTAGCTGGAGAGCAGTGATGGGATTTTTCCAGCACTGCACAACCAATTTTTTTTATTTTTTATTTTTTTAGTATCAAAGGCCTTTGCCTGGAAATGTAATTCTTAACAATAAAAGCATTCCTCTTTAAACATATCTGTAAGCCCTGCTGAAGCTATCTGCAGGCTTTTAATTCTTTCATTGTAGTACAAAAGTATCTTGAAATCAGTAGGTTTTTTAAGCAAGCTTTTCTGGCTTGTTTTCTTACTGAGGATGCAAGATTTCTAGTAGTGGGGTTTTTTTTAAGGTATTGCACTTGATCATCTCAAAGTGCAAACTTCAGTACCATCTAACATTAATGAATAATGGATAAAAATAGTAGATCGTTGAGGTTATTTGAACTTGCATTGCCCTGAATGTAATACAGGTTTGTTTAGGCTCATAGGCTTCATAAAGCTTTTAAGAACCAGACATCAATATCACACTAGAATTCAACAAAAATTAAGCAATTACACTTTTAAAGTATCTTTGAAAGTTTCTGCCTTAATACTTTCTTGGACCTACACACTAAGTACAAGGTGAACAGAGGACAACAGTTGAATTGATACATTTTCTATAGCAAGAGAATACTGGATTTCTTTGTGATAACATTAAATTGCATTAAGATGAAAATGGCAAGACTAGAATTAAATAGCAGGTAGAAGAAATTCATGTTTCCTCCCTGATTACTTTGTTACTGAAATCCTTTAGGCAGGTGAGAAAATAAATTGCAACTTTCTGAGACACTAACATGTAGAATAAGCTATACCACAGAAGGCTTAGTGATAATATTAATGAGTGGTGACATTACTTACATCAATAAAGTAAATTCATTTTGACAGTAATGGAATGATCTCTCTGGAACATGGTGATGGACACTACTTGTAAAGCTTACCTTAAGACATATTCTAACAGCCCACTTGTTCAAAATCTGTATGTTGATACAGTGTCAGCTCAATGTAAATGTGGAACATGTTTCTACCAGCAGCTAGCTTCAGGCAGCAGAAACAGTTTGGAACAGAAAGACTTGAGGAAAACAAAGAGAGTTGAGCTGGTGCAAAAGATGAAAATGGAATTCAGGTTTGGTCTTCCTTATTTAAGGGACCAAAGCAAGTAAGCTTCAGTGACAAAAGAAAATAGAAGAGGAAAGCAGCAGAGACTGCTTCTTTTGTTCTATTAACTCAGCTGGCACTGATGAACTCACCCCTCTCCCGTTTTCCTGCTGGCTGCCTCTAAACAACTATACTTGACAAATTACGTCAGCAAGTCAAATCTCATGCCTTGTGCATGAGGCTCCATCATTTCATCCCATACAGCTGCTGCAGGTTTTGTTCCCATCTGCTTCTTGCTAAGGGTCCATCAGGCAACAGCCTTTTCACTGGTATAAGCAGTGATCTGTCAAGAGCCACCACTCCGCGTGGTGGTGAAACCTAGCACTTCTAGGCTATGAAATCCCATATGAAAAAAAACCAGTCTCCTTATTTCTCATGGCAGTCCCTTCCTCATCGTGTGACCATGTCTGCTCTGTTGTGGGAACCCACATGTGGAATAACACCTCTGGGAAAAATAAGCATGAGTGTCCTCTTGGGGATCTGCCTCACTGTACCGACATCCCTTTCCAGAGGTCCTGCATTAACTGTCCTCACTCTCATACCTTCACATACCTTCAAAAAGCAAGACTCACAAACTGCTCAAGTCACTCATCACAGACTACATGGGAACAGCAACAGGCAAGCTAAACACTCAGATTATAATGGTGTCCTAAGCGCCATTTAAAACACAACAAATTAAAACACCTTCTTGCTTATTTGTTTTCAGGTAGCTATTTCATGATCTAAATATCGCTAATATCACGGACTAAAGAGCCAATGCACCTCCAGTCAGCAGTATGGTACAAGGTGGGGGAAATATAGCTAACTGCCACAGCTGACCCAATCAAGAACTGTAAAATTGCTGGGGGGGGGGGGAAAAAGGCAAACAAAACAACCCTAAAGATTCAGGGTCATGGTGACAACTATAACAAAATAATACATATTTTTGGTTATCTTAAACATTCTCAGTTGCTTATATACTTTCCTTAAGACACTTACATGATTTTCTATTTTTATGCACTGGTAATTGGAGTTTATGATTTACATATTACAGTGCAGTAGAATCCAATTATAGCAAATCTACAGAGAGACTGTATTTATTTCAAGAGAAGATACTGAGGAACCATGTCAACACGTAGCAACATAATGACTTGCTCACTTTCTGGCTTTCATGCAAAACATTGTAATGATTAGGTTTCAGACACTACACGAGGATACTTAAGGATGAGCTATAAAACCATTCCACATCTGTGTTTGTTTTATTAGCAGAACCATTTCTGGGAAAAACAGGAAAGCAAATGCTGATCCAGCTGCTAATTCTGGATAACTCTTTTATGTCACTAACTGCATTACCAAACGCTACTTCTTGCAATCCTTTCTCCATCCCCTTCTTTCTCCATTAAGTATAAATTTCTTGTCATTTACCCCGTCAACACTGCAGCATAATTATAACTAATGTTAATTGCATAGGTTTTACATTCCATATAAACTCAGTTATGGCAAAGATGGTTTGTCAATGGTAGATTGACAGATGATACGTAATAAAGAAAATTAATAAAAAATAGAGACTTTGTGTACATTCTGGGACAGGCCAGGATGGAAGAGAGTAAAATATACTTTTTTACAGATTAACATTCATTTATTGACAAAATTATCTCAAGTGACAATCACCTTGATCTAAGTGGAGCTGCTCATATGCAATTGCTGCTCAAGACCACAGCTATTATTAGTGCTCATCAAATTTCAGATTCCAAAGCTTTGTTTCTCACTGGATCAACAACTGCAAGTCACCCCACATGCATAATTTTACGCAGGTAAATTCAACGGGACTATTCAGTCTGCTCTGAATTGAGATATGCTTAGCTGATTTTCTGATGGACTTTGTGTGAGCTGAGCTTACCAAAGCTGCTGAGAAAACGTGGGTATCCAACGCTGTTATTCATTTTTAAAACTTCAGGTTGATGACCTGAATATTTCAAATCTTTCCTTCCTTGTGAATGTGCTGTCTTCACGAAAATATTTTCACATGTAACTGTTGTATTTTTTACATACCTCTCATCCTTCTTCACAAAAAAGCGGGTGTAATTGTTCTTGAGTCAGTCATTGTAACAAGCTTGTGCTTGATTAATTAATAACCCTAGTAAAGGGTAATCAGGGAAGTGTGCTACTCCCCCCCCTCCCCGCCTTGAAAATTGCAGTGCAGCGTCAGCTGACTGCAAAGCCAGATTGAACAATGACACTTTGAAGTTGATAACTCTCTGTGCTCTATTCCAGACTAGCAAAACTAATCACGTTACTCCTAAAAGCTCTGTTGTATCTTTAAAGTATCGGAAAACATACAGCACTGTGAGAAAACTAAGTGCTGTTTCTCCGTCTCTGCCAGTAGCTTCCCTTTCAGCATCTTGATAAAATTAAGGTCCTGTAACAAAGCAGGCAAGGGAGCATCTGTGGCAGGATTTGCTAGCACTCCTGAACAGCTGCGTGCACTCTGACTTCATATACTTTTCCCAATAAAATTGTGCATAACTGAAAGTGGTGCAAATAACAATAAAGCTTGCATTCAGGGACACTATAATATCTTTGTAGACAGATACATTTTTCTCCCTGAGATTGATGAGAAATGACTATAAAATACAAACCTGCTTAATTTTATTACAAAAAAAACAAAACCAATGCTGCCAGCTAACCATTAACTGAAAAATAATGAGGGCTGATGAAATAGCAAGAGTCCAGATCTTTCAGTGCTGAGACAGGTCTCTTGAGGGAACTGAAAATGAATTAGCCTGAGTTTGACAGCAGAAAAAAAGGCACCTAAGACACTGGAAGGTGGGGACGAGGCTGTCAGAGAAGGCGTAGAGAACAGATTGACAGACAGCCTTATATGAAAAAGAGTAATTTAGGGGTTAGAGAATAACTCAGAAAAATGTTATAATAGTTAGAAATCATTTTAGAAAAGTAGTGCTAAGCAGACTCCGTCATTCCAGCATTAGGACTGTTCAATGGACCTGTATCATCATGAAGAGGGTCAGAACAGACGATCATAATGGTCCCTTCTGGCCTCCAAATCTGTGACATTATCAGAACCATCCAGATGATATGCTGCTGCAATTTTGAGCTCCCATGTAACTCAGTAAGGATTCTTCCTTTTCTGTGTTAAATGAAGCTCATCTACGGAGTTGTTAATACCCCCCTCCATCTATTTCCTAGTACATAGGTAACATGACAGTCCCAAAAGCTGGGCTTGGACCTCCCAACTGCTTAAAATAAAGGTCCAGCAAAGGCTGTGGAAACTGATGCAAGGGTCTGTGGGCTATAAGCACTTACCCTAAGGACCCTCTTGTGTTAGCCCTGCCTTGTGTGGGGGATTGGACTAGATGAGCTCCAGAGGTCACTTACACCTGCATTTTTCTAAACATCTCAACCAACATCTCAACACAGGAGCAGCTAAATGAAGTATATACTTCTCTGTTTCACCTGAAAGTAATATCACTTTTTGTCTTTTTGTCTACAGTTTTACTTCTACATTTGTTCAAAATTGGCCCAACCTGTACAGTTAAGTACCTATTCCCAGATAAAGTCTGGTCAAGATCCAAAGGCAGACAGAGCAGCATGCCACTCCTCTAGAAGGTGCCTCTTCCACTAGCCACAGTCGGACCAGGTCTAAGGAACAAAGCCTTCACAAAACATATCTGTAATGCCTTAATTTTAAAAGCAAACATGGTCAGAGGAGAAGTAACATTGCTGCCATCTGTAGTTTATACAACAGATGAGTAGTTAAAGGACTTGCAGGACTTGGCTATTAAGCCGAGATCTCACATCTCCTAGGACAGCAGTGTAATCCCTGAATGACGGGCTGAGGAAGTTTCATTCCCACCCCAGAGGCTGTGGCACTGCGCAGAAGGAGATGGTGCAGTTCATGGTGTCAGAGGACATGCAGGATTGGGCAGGTTCCTGTCAACACAGCCCTCAGTTACTTGGGGCAGAATCACACATTTTGATACTTGGACTTGAACGGGTTGGCACAAAGAGGAAACAGGAACCAGAGCCAGGACACATGGAAAAACAACCCTGGTTGTTCTGGCTTTATAGAAGGACATGTATAAATCTCTGTCACAGAAGTATGTCATTTCTAAGATATTTGGCTCCAGACAGGACAGCAAGAGTCCAAACACCAGAGAAAGTATGAATCTGAGTCTATCTTCCTTTAAAAACACTAGGTAGCACTAAGTATTCTGATTAAAACACACTCTGCTTTGGATGGAGGTGTGCGCAAGGAGGCATACACATTCAAATTAACATATTCTCACTAGAACAGATTAGCTATTCTACAACAGACTGAGGCCTTGAAACGATCATCTCCACGCCTTCAGTGAAAAATAAATGGAGTACCAAACAATACAGCGCATACAGATCTTTTGGATGAGACCTGAGAAAACTGAGAAAGGCCTTTCATCTTAACCTCTTGTTGTACTTTTGATTAGAGAAGAAGTCTACATTGATGTCTTTGGTTAATAATACATCCTTTCTCACTAATGGGGCTCATTCACAGCTTTTTTAGTGCCTACAAGGCACTGGGTTTCCATGACGTGTACAGCATGTGTTCATAAAATGCCTTATAGTCAGTTTGATTAAGAAATGCTACAGATACATAGGGCTACTCCTTGTTTACAATAGATGTCTCAGTCCAAACCTATCTGCAGCTGGGTCTCTGAATTCCTTGGGAACAGCTGGGATCATTAAACAAACCTCAGAAACCCCCTTACAGCATACAGGGAGCAAAAAAGAAAGCTGAGTAGGTGTAACCTTCCTTCAGAATTACTGCCCCACATTATGGCTGTTTCAGTAACTGTTTCAGTAACCCATGGCAGTTTCATGCTTATTAGAAAGGTCATGCCAATAAGCTCTGCATCTTTTATTCAGATTCATAGGTCAAGACATCTTAGCTAATTGAGAGTCCTCCTGGATAATCTGCTTGAGTACTTTATTATGATTTTGTATAAAGCTATAAGATGTTGCCCCTGAAGAAGATTATTGCATAAAAAACCTGAAATAAAAACCTAACTATTCTGTTTAAGCACTTAGACACCTGCATGAGATTGTTATTTCCAAGAGTTCTTGGAATTAGCTGATACTGCCATATCCTCTACTTGGGAGGTTCCAGCTAAGAGCTAGCGGGTATCGCATCTTGGCACGCACAGGGTTTCCAAGGTCCAAATGTGCAAGCAGAAAAAATTCTCTTCCCTGCCATGTGTTCCAATAAACTGGCAGGGTGATTTCAGTCTTTGGTCCCTTCTCAACACAAAAAACCCAACAATTTTTACAGAAGGAAAAGACAGAGCAGAAGACAGGACACAATTTGCTGTCTAAACTGCACTTGTAAGAAAGGTGCAGAAGGAAAGTGGCAGCATTACAGTGATCCACATAAGACCAACATGTTTTCTAGAGACTATCACTTGCCAGTTGTGCAATACACTCACTGCCTTCCCTACAAGGCTTGCAGCAGAGAGGACATTGTTGGGATTCATGGAGCGTAAAAAAAGCAATGGGCGGGGAGGAAATAAGATGCAAAAACCTTAGTCTATCCCTGGTTTGCAGAACTGGTAGAAATGTCTATGATATCTTTCATTCCCAATTGCTGAAATTAAGGCCTGTCATCTTTTATTTGTCATCTCACCTGGCGAGTAAAAACGGCAATTACTCTTAAGAGCATAAATGCAAATGGCAGCATCTGAGATAGAGCAACATTTTGGGGTTTTCAAAGTTCCTCCAAAGGACCTGAAACATGAGCCAACTCATGCAGATAAATGGACCAGCTTTCACCAGAAGTGCTTTCTGCAGGGAATTTCTACACACAGGGTACAGAACATGCACCCCAGAGTGATTTCTTCTCCTCCTCCCTGCTCCCCTCTTTTTGTAGCACCGCTATGCCTTGACCGTTCCAAGACAGTTTGCAGGATGCCAGTATCGACTTGGAACAGTGTTTCAGCCAGAATAAGATGTATGACCGCTTTGAGGTTCACTGCCAGAAGAAGGAACAAATGAAAAACCCAGAATTATTCAAAGTTATTAATTTTGCCTCATGAGTGTAATTACTAATTACTGGGGGTGGGAGAGAACAGAGTGAAAGAAAATCAGTGATTATCAGTGTCCTGGTTTCAGCTGGGATGGAGTTAATTTTCTTCTTAGTAGTTGGTGCTGTGCTGTGTTTTGGCTGTGATGT